>CAWUFW010011194.1:0-632848 GCA_963921515.1 Calotriton arnoldi
TGTCGCTAAACTCCCACACATGTGATGGAGGGTCTAAGTTGGACCAATGTTCCAAAGGACTGTGGACTTTACTCTAGAAATGTCATCAATCAACACTACCAACTGCACTGTGAGCTTTGGATTCCTATTGCACTGTACAGCACTTTCACTTACGTATAACTTACAAACACATGCATGCAAATAAATTCACTATAACACAATACATGCCTCTGTTGTGACTGAAACTTGGTTTGTGTTATTGAGAGGATGACCTGTGAAAAGATGTCTGTGCATGTGAACTACTACAGCTATGTAAACACAGTCATGTGAGTCATGGTGATGTGACACATATGAGGTAGACACCCCACTACGTCAACACAACACATACTTACCTTGCCCATCTAACTCATCGTCCTAACTTATGTGAACAGAGAATGCAGTGGGATGCATATACACAACCCCCTTCTTGAGTCTGTGGCAAGATGCCCACAGGTACAGCATGCAAATGAATGTTGGATGTGTGGAGACCGACAACGCACATCCCAAAGTGAAGCACAGGTTGATTACACATTTGCAACATGTTGATGCCACCACAGATGCAAGGTAATCCCACGTGACAGTGGCCACACAGTCACTAAGTGTGGAATAATTAAAGTCCAGGGGTGTGTGGCAAATCACTTGTTGGTAGATGACTACTTCCACCCTGGAACAGGATTCTGGGAGTTGGGGTCAGAGTTGACCAAACAGCCAAAGTACCCTGTGAAGGACAGAAGAACACGATAGAACAGCAATACACATGCCCAAAACATGTCACAGGATACCCACACAAAACCACGTAATCATGTCAACACTGTTGAGGAGTACAGACTACCTGAAAGGACACATCACTGCACGCATCCAGTCAAGTAGCACACAGCCACACTCACACAGCAACTGAGCACCACCAACACATATCAGGCAAACAAAATACAATGACAAAACATCCCTGTATACTCACATTCAGGCGAAAAAGTTGTTGATGAGCTGTGTGCGGACATCACCCTCATCATCATCATCACTGGCATAGTGGCCCAGGCCAGGATCCTCCACAGGTGGTGGATGTTGGTCATCGTCATCCTGGATGAGAGGCAACTCCTTCCTCACTGCCAGGTTGTGTAGCATGCAGCAGACTATGATGATTTTGCACACCTTAGCAGGTGCATATGGGAGGGCCCCTCCTGTCTTGTCCAGGCAGCAGAAGCGGCTTTTCAGGAGACCAAATGTCCGCTCAATCACTCTCCTGGTCCGAACATGTGCCTCATTGTAGCGCATCTCTGCTGGTATCACAGGGTTCCTGAGGGGTGTCAGCAACCACGGCATGTTGGGGTATCCGGAGTCACCTACATACAGACAATTGCACATTAGCTGAGTTTGAAAAGAGCGTGGAAAACAACATTGCCAAACCCACACAATGTCAAACAGTCAGTACACACCGACAAGCCAGGCACGCTGGTTCTGCATCTGTGCCATCATCCTCGGGATGCGACTAATCCTCATGATGTACGCATCGTGCGCAGAACCGGGGAATCGTGCACACACATGTGAAACAGACATGTCTGCCAGACATACCACCAGAGCATTAATTGAATGGAAATATTTCCTGTTCCGGTATGGCAGCTCATGTGCCTGTGGTGGTACCAAAGCCACATGGGTCCCATCAATGGAGCCGATGACATGTGGCATCCTCCCCAGTGCATAGAAGTCACTCTTGATGTCAGTGAATTGTTGTGGGTTAGGGAAATGGATGTAGAGGTTCAGGAAAGTTAACATTGCCTCCAACACATCGCGAAGCACACGGCTGAACATAGTCTGTGACATCCCACCAGCAGACGCCACAGTGTATTGAAAGGTACTGGTGGCAAAGAAGTGTAGGGCTGCCATCACCTTCACCTTGGGGGTCAGCGCTGTAGGGTATGGCCGGCCAGGTTGCAAATGAGGGGCCAACTGCTCCGCCAAATCCTCAATCAGTGGCCTGGTGAAGCGGTACCATCGGATGGAGTCACGTTCAAGCATGGTATCAAGGTCAGGGAACGGTCTATGGACAGCTGGTCTCCTGCAGTACATAGGTGAGCAAAGAAAGATAGTAAGTTCCCCTACCTATGTGGCACTGACCATGCTAAATTTCACATGATACATCATAAAAAGACACAAGTGCTTTATGTGTGTGCTGTTGTGTATGGACACATATGTCACCTACAAGCCCATCATCTCACATCTCATCTCAACATGTGTACACAACAAGTTCCATGTTGTGCTGTGTCAACTCAATGGGCTGTGTCACAGTACATCTGTACTGATGTCACATACCAAACACACACCACAGTGACAAGTGAGGACAGATGTCTTCCCTGCATCACAGCTCCTTGACAGGCAGATACTCAGGGACCTTGTATTGCCACACGGACACTGGCATGATGTGGCGTATCATGTACACGCCACTACACGCCCATGACTCCCACAGGAAGTGGCCCCTGATGTCTCTGCAGGACTTACATGGACATCTGTGACACACAGACACAACATCAATGTGCATGCACAAACCACATGGATGTGGAGACTGTTTACCATTGGGCACATGGAATCTGAGACATCTGAAACACAATATGCGCACAGACTGTGGATGTACATCACAATTGTGGCACTGAAACACCCTGTGACACACATACCATCCCACCTAAGAGTCAGGGTGTATGTAACATGTCATACACAAAGTCCCCCTGGAACTGTGTACATGCCTCAAGCTCTGAACTGTACAGTTGTCTATTACAGTGGTAATGTGCACGAACACACAAAGGAAGCTGTCCCCATGAACCCTTGCACAGTCTGGGAGTGGCTGCCACAAAGTGCTACACAACAAATCACATGTTGACCCCCATACACACACAGGTAATGCAGCCTTACATGCCTTTGGATACACTGTGTCACAGGCTGTGGTGTTGTAGGTGTGCACCTGAGTCCCTGGCAAGTAACAGTGGGTGGCATCCGTTAGCCAGTGACACCAACAGTGGCAGACGCAGTGACTTCAGGAAAGACGCGTCATACAGTACGAGACCGATCCGTGCGCATGTCTGGCCCATAGATGGTATTGGGGAGAGAAGCGGGTGACTTTATCACAGACGCGTCGTACACGCGAGACAGATTCGTGCGCATGCCTGGCCCATAGATGGTAATGGGGAGAGACGCGGGTGACTTTATCACAGACGCGTCATACACGCGAGACAGATTCGTGCGCATGCCTGGCCCATAGATTGTAATGGGGAGAGACGCGGGTGACTTTATCACAGACGCGTCGTACATTTCGAGACAGATCCGTGCGCATGCCTGGCCCATAGATGGTAATGGGGAGAGACGCAGGTGACTTTATCACAGATGCATCGTACACCCAGGGACCGAGCCGTGCGTACGCATTGGCTATTGACTATCATGGAGACGGGTGCGTGTTGTTTTTCAAAATACGCGTCGTACAGTTAGGTACCGAGCCCTGTGCACGTATTGGCTATAGCCTGTCATGGAGACGGACGCGGATTCGAAACTTGTACGAATCGTGAGCCGAAAATTCAGTTGGCTCACTACAACAATGTTGCAATTTCAATGGTGTCATGAAGTTGAAATTTTAAACGATGCGGAAGGCGTGTACGACTTGTGCAATTCCATGGATTGGCCAGATTCATTAGATGCAAACGTGTCGGACCTATTGCATTGTACGCATGGGACATATTCTGACTCTGCAGCACAGATATAAGGCTGTCTGTGGCCCTGAGAGCTCACTTGCCTGTACTACATATACATGCTACAGATTGACATCTCGCTGCTACCACTGCTGCTGTCTCTGCATCCTCTGGCTTCAAGAATGGCACGTACTGGGGAGAGGGCCCCAGCCTTCACAGAGGAGGAGAACCAGGCCCTGCTGGACAGCCTCCTTCCACAGTACAGCAAGATGTATGGGAAACCAGGGGAGCAGGTGAGTGTGCAAACCACATCCTTTCTCATTGTGCATGTTGTCTGACTAGCAGTACTAGCATTGTGTACACCAGTGGCTAGCATGCTCACTGAGTAGTTGTCACCCCCAAAGTGTGTAGTTACATGTACTGAACAGGTACTGTGCTGACAGAGTGCAAATTGAGGAGTTTGTCATTCCCAGGCAATGTTTGCATGTTGTAACTGCTGGACAACTGTCCATTACCATGGTTGCACTACCTGTGTACATCTTGTGCCCCTGTGATAGAGACATGTATTTCCAAATGTTGCATGTGTAGTGATGCTCTTCTAACTTTGTCATCCTCACAGGTTGATGCCCATCAGAAGCAGGATATCTGGATGACCCTCGCCCGGGCATTACGATCTGTGGGGGTCTACAGGCGCCGCATCTGCAACTGCCAGAAGAGGTGGCAGGACCTTCGTGGCTGGACCCGGCAGATCGCAAGAGTCCAGCTGAAGCTGTCGCCTCCTCGCAGGAGGGGCGGACGACGGACCCTGACCCCCACATGCTCCGGATTCTGGCGGTGGTCTTCCCTGACCTGGATGGGCAGTTGAAGGCCGGACAGCAGCAAGGAGGGGGTAAGTGCTAGCCTTTTCTGTGACCTTTGTCTCACATGCTGTTTGCACTCCTTTAGGCTGGTTACACTCCCACAGTGCGTCTGTCTGCTACAACAAGAGTCATGTTCCTCAATTGTGTTATGCCCCATCCTCATCTGATACACAGGTGTGGCCCTTTCAGTCTGTGACTTCTGTCACTTGGGTTCTGTGTCCTTGCTGTTAACTAAGGTTAAAGTTGGGGACAGCATCTGCTACAGGGACTTTGTTGTGGGCTTCATGACTGGGTCAATTGGTTACACATTTGCCGAAATCTGACATGTACTGTGTGTGGTCCATTTATATGTGTCCAACTGCTGATCTGACTCACCACATGTGTCTGGGGTATTTACAACACACCCATGCAGCAGGTGAGACCAATGTTGGGGCCACAGAAGAATGTACATCATGTGTGTCACACATGCATAGCCACCTGCCTAGTGTTCAGGGTAATCCCATGTTGCACAGGGACCAGGACAGGTATACCCTCTCCGGCAATAATTAGCATTCTGCTCTCCTACTCCTGTGTGTCATCCAACATGTTGGACATTGTGTAATGTGCACTCAGGTGTCTGCCTCTGTGTCATTGTGGACTGGCCTAGCTTTTCAGACTACTGGAGTGTGACACAGTTTGTGGTGTGCAGCCATCTGAGATGTGGCTGTTGAATCTGCACATGGGGTAAAACATAGGTGTATCATCACTTGAGTGTGCCCAATGGTCATTTCAACATTCAAGTGCAAGCAGCTCATTATCGTTCTCATCAGCCTGTGATGTGTACATGTGTACAGAGTTGTGTTTGCACTTACTCAGATGTCACATGTGAATGACGTGGGTGCATCAGAGTCCTAATGATGTGGGTAGCAGGGGGTGAACATGTGCACTTGACAGCTACCGAGCTTGCATTCCCAAAACATCCATGATGGTGGCACAGTGCAGACTGCTGTTTTTGGTATGCACTGCCCCTGTGACAGGAGCCAGTGATGACTGATTTTCCAGACATGGCTGTGCCATGGCACACCACTTGCAAAGGTGTATCCTGCAGTATTGTGAGATGTCATGCATGCACCCCATTGTAACATTGACTATCAAGACATGACGCCATCATGGTGTCTGGTGATGAGTGATGAACCATTATATCGACAATGACTCTGCCCATCCCTTTCCCTGACACATGTACTGAGTAACTGGCAGGAGAAGGGATATGTGTGTAGTGACACATTTCAATCTTAACTCTTGGAAGTTGGACAACGGTCTATGTGGTGCATGTGTGCACACATGATTGTTGCCATCCTACATGCAACACATAGATGGGTCCATGGATATGAGGGATATGAGGGGCATGGTTGAGTGGCAGGCCGACAAGTGGCTAGTTCAAATATGTGTCAGCACTTTTTGCAATGTTTAGCAACTGATGCCAAGGCTTGATCTGTAATGTGCTGTACTTACTGTGGTGTGTCAGGTCAATACAGGTGACTGATGTGGATCTGTTTTTCATGATTGTTTGCAGATACATCTACGGCCACAGGAGGAGACAGCTCCACGGACCAGGAGGAGCCGCAGAGCCAGACTGGGTCAGCTGCCGAGGAGTCGGAGGAACCCAGTGGCACGGAGGGTGAGGGGAGCCACACCGAGGAGACCTCAGTGCCATCCACCTCAGCTGAGGAACACAGCAGCTCGGATGATGACTCCCTTGTGGAGGCGGGTGTCAGCAGCCACCAGACACCAGCTAGCAAGTCTGTCCCCGCCACCACCACCACCATCACCACCCTCCCATCTGCTCCCATCCCTGAGGTCCGTGGAGGGTCCCGTGTTGGGGCCCATGTCTCCTTTGTGCCAGGCACCGCACCCCCTGCCCCTGTCTCCCCTGCTGCCCTGAGTGTGGAGTCTGTGGGCTTGCTTAACCGGCTCCGTGTAGGCCAGACATCGATGCTGAGTGTCCACCATGCTCACACCAGTCTGTTGACATAACTGGTGTCCTTCATGGAGGGCATCTCATCTAACATGTCTGCCCTACAGATGACCAATCAGTCCTTGGCCTCCTCACTGACAGCAGCAGTGTCCCTCCTCCAACAGTCCCTCACCCCTCCTACCTCTGCCCCATCCACAATCCCCACTACCCTACCTGTCCAACACACACACACACACACACCAGCACAGGCAAGCACCACCACAGACACGAGCAGCACACGGACACGCAAGCCCAAATCCCAACGCACATGCACGCACACTCAGGGGACTGATACCACACACACAGGGGATGGGGCCCAAACACACACAGGCATCCATGAGCACTCCGCAGTCCTCAGATACCTCTCCCTCCAAAACCCCTTCCCTTGCCTCACCTGCAATCCCCCTTCCCAGAAGCTCTTCCTCTGTGACCTTGGCCTCTTCCCCACAGATCCATCTGATCCTACTCACAAGGGGAAGAGGAAGTCACCACGCACATAGGGAGTTCCCCTGCCACACAGACACCCTCCCCCAGGCGCAGGAACACTGAGGCCCCCATACGCAAATCCCCTGGACCAGGAAGAGCAAGACCCCACCAAAATCACACAGTTCCACCACACAGTCTCCATCCTCCAGCCCCCAGGCCACCACTCCACAGGTTCCCCCGCCACACCCTGCCCCAGGTTCCCACACACACCGATACCACATCCCCAAAATGATCAGGCCCTCCCCCTGGCACATGCACTTCCACCCCCACCCCACACGCTCAGCCTGTTCCTGCCACTGGTGTGGAGACCATGTCCCCCCCTCTGTCCTGGCCACCTCATCTGCACCCCATTCCACTCCTTCGGAGAATGGCACTGCAGTGGAGTCCACATCCACCCCGTCTGACCAGGGCACTGCAGTGGAGACCCCGTCCACTACATCTGACCTGCCCACTGCATTGGTGCCGGCACCCACCACATCTGGCTTGAGCCCTGCAGTGGTGACGGCGCCCACTGTATCAGACACCTCCACTGTAGTTGCCAGTGACACTCCTGCACCCACCACCCCTCCCCTGCCTCAATCTGCTATCCCCTGATCTGTCCCTGCGGTGCCTGGCCGGCCCATATGTATGCCCCTCCAAGGGGGGATGTCCCCTGTCCGTAGCAGTGCAGGCAAGCAATGGGTGACATATGTCACATTTCACCCTGTTTGGACTATGTGAATGGACTGGCCATTGGCCTTTGTTTACTTTGGACTTCACAATTTAAAAGTTCCAATTGCTGAATAAAGCCTCTATTGGTATCTAGTGGTTTTGCTTTTGATGTACATGATGTTGATGAGTATTATCATGCATTTGCTGTTGTAATACTGTTGTTGAGATCAGGAAAGTGAAGTGTTGGTGTGATGGACTCCATGTGGCCCATGGAATATGTGTCCAATTGTGGTCTGTATCCATGTCATCCTTTGCAGCAATCTGAGTGTCATGATTACCAAATTTGGCACAGGGATTTTCATCTTTCATTTGCCAGATGACATTTGTGGCTTACAGTCATGCACATCTGTTGGGCTCAACATCGTTAAATTTGTCTATCTCCCTCACTGTGGGCCCATCTCCACTGGACATGCAGGTTTGCGCATCAATGGTGTGGAAGTCTACTGTGTCATCAGTGCAACTTGCTATACATGTGTATTGAGTATGTGCAGATGACTTGAGGGACACTCCCATACACAGGCTGATGTGACCAGAGCCTTCATTGTGTTGTAATTGTTGGCTCAGTGACCAAGTTTTATGATGACATGACAGAGCCCTGCATAGACAACGTTTGGCACAGCTGACCTTCCACAGGAGTGGAGTCACCTCATGGGAGTGTGTTATTCCGTGACATTGCCTGAGCCCATGGTGTGTGTTCTGTGAGCATGTCTGTGTGTGTTCCCTTCCATTCCTTTTTTCTACACAGGCTGTATTCCCTACACATGTTCCAGTTTGTGGTGCTTGCTGAGTTGTCCTGTGTTCATCCCACAGCTTGGGACAGGGTTTTCTTGGCTGTAGGTACATGGCTAACTACTGGTCATTAGGGTGTCATCCCTAGGTGTGTTTGTTGTGAGGTCCTGGGATGTGGGCAAACGCACGTGGGACACATTCAGGATTCCCCAAGGCCATTTTGTGTTTCCGCCATCATGTTGTTATGACTATGTGGTATCTTTCAGTGATTGTGACACGTGTATGTGTGTGTGACTGCTCCCACTCCTCAGGTACAGTGGTGCAATGTTGGAAGGTGTCAGCATGTGTTCAATATGGGTCTCCTTGGGTTCTTAATTGGTGTGTGACTGTGGCAGTGATCCCAATGATTCTAGTACATTTCAGCTCATGGCCATGTCCCGCATACTGTGCAGTGTGTCAGACATTCACGAGGGTTGTTGACTAGGCACGTGTGATGAATGATGGGTACCTTAGATCCCCACCCCCACCCCTGGGATTGTCATGGGTGCATGTGCAGTGTCACCAGTCCATGTGGGTTTCACTGATGCACATTGGTGCAGATCCAGGTGTGTGGTGTTTGGAGTGGCCAAATGTGAGTTGTGTTGTAGCTAGGCCCCTACCTCCATTTGGGCCTTGCATTACAGGCCATGCCATGTGGTTTCTGTTTGTGTGATGGCAGTTTGTTGGTCAGGACTCATGACCCAGTGTGCACAGGTGACTGTGCTTCACAGTATGTGCAACATCTACATTTGTCACCACAGGGGAACGACTATGCATGCTCATTGTGGGGTCCCTGAGGGTAGTGCTGTAGTGGTTGTGTCTCTTGCTGTGTTGGTTGATGTTCCGCCCAGCTTGTGTCACATTGATCTGTTGGGATCCCACTTATCTGACAATGTGTGATTGACCACAAAGGTGTGCCGAATTAATGAGTTTCTTTAGTTTGTCACTGTGTACACATCTGTGTGATTGCAGTTCTGCCCCCCTCATGTGTTTTGTAGTAGCCTGGGGACACTGACACACACACACACGTTGTGTTTGATATGCAGTGTGAGTCTGGCTGGCTGTGTCTGTGCATCTGCAGCACTGCATTGGTATGTGTTTTGTGGGCCATTGGGTGGATGTTGGTTGGAGATTCTTCCCTACTGTCCCTGGGACTCTTGCCTCATCAGTGTGCACATTCATCATGTTTGGTATGTCCCATAGCTGCCATGGTCTGGGACTTTGTGACCTAACAGCTGCAGCATCCACGGAATGCTTAGTTTGTGTATGTGTTTGTTCAGGTATGTATGTTTGCATTATGATGGCCACTTCTGACATTGTCCAATTGGACACTGGAGGCATTCTCAGCCCCCATGGGCGATGCTTGTCTGCACATGGCAGAGGGTGTTTTTGTTGCACAGCAATCTTTGCCTCACCACATCTGTGTCTGTATGGGACACAACCACTACTTTGCCTCAAACGTGCTTGTGGTTTTGGGACCAGGAATCATTCATGCTGTTTGGCAGTTGCAACTTTTTTCATGACAACACTCACCTTTAGCTCACTGTGGTGTGTGGGGGTTTAGACCCCATTACCACAATGTGCAAAATGTGCTGTACTTTTAAACCCCACATTCACATTTTGCTCAGTGTGGTGAGTGGGGGTGTAGACCCCATTTCCACAATGATCATGGACTGCTGTAGTTTTGTACCCCACACTTACATTTTGGACACTGTACTGATGGGGGGTTTAGAACCCATTACCACAGTGAGCATAGACTGCTGTGGTTTCCCAACCTACACTGGCCTTTTGGTCACTGTGGTGAGTGGGGGTACAGACCCCATTACCACAGTGATCATGTAATGCTTGAATAGTGAAACACACACTCAGCTTTTGGTCACACATGTGATGGGAGGTACATTGTCTGTTCACTGTCAGATTCACTGTTGTAGGCATTTGACACGGGAAACCCACTATTGCCATGATGGTAGGGGTGGTGTGTTTTGCCTACACACTCACCCTATGTGTGTGGATGCTGGTAGTGTTATGCATCCCCCATCCTGTGTGTGGGTATTGCTAGTATAGGTTGGCATCCAGCCCCTATGGGCTGGGCACTGGTGGTAGTGGTAGGCATTCGGCCCGCTATTGGTAGGGGGTACTGGTGGTGCTAGGCATCCAGCCCCCTATGGGTGGGGGTACTGGTAGTGATGTGCATCCAGCCCCCTATGAGTGGGGATGGTAGTAGTGATAGTCATCCAGCATCCTGGGAGTAGGGGGTACTGGTAGTCGTAGGCATCCAGCCCCCTATGAGTAGGGGGTACTGGTAGTGCTAGGCATCCAGCCCCCTATGGGCTGGGCACTGGTGGTAGTGGTAGGCATCCAGCCCCCTATGGGTAGCGGGTACTGGTAGTGATGTGCATCCAGCCCCCTATGAGTGGGGATGGTAGTAGTGATAGTCATCCAGCATCCTGGGAGTAGGGGGTACTGGTAGTGGTAGGCATCCAGCCCCCTATGAGTAGGGGGTACTGGTAGTGCTAGGCATCCAGCCCCTATGGCTGGGCACTGGTGGTAGTGGTAGGCATCCAGCCCCTATGGGTAGGGGGTACTGGTAGTGATGTGCATCCAGCCCCCTATGAGTGGGGATGGTAGTAGTGATAGTCATCCAGCATCCTGGGAGTAGGGGGTACTGGTAGTGGTAGGCATCCAGCCCCCTATGAGTAGGGGGTACTGGTAGTGCTAGGCATCCAGCCCCTATGGCTGGGCACTGGTGGTAGTGGTAGGCATCCAGCCCCCTATGGGTAGGGGGTACTGGTAGTGATGTGCATCCAGCCCCTATGAGTGGGGATGGTAGTAGTGATAGTCATCCAGCATCCTGGGTGTAGGGGGTAATGGTAGTGGTAGGCATCCAGCCCTCTATGGGTAGGGGGTACTGGTAGTGCTAGGTATCCAGCCCCTATGGGCTGGGCACTGGTGATAGTGCTAGGCATCCAGCCCCCTATGGGTAGCGGGTACTGGTAGTGATGTGCATCCAGCCCCCTATGAGTGGGGATGGTAGTAGTGATAGTCATCCAGCATCCTGGGAGTAGGGGGTACTGGTAGTGGTAGGCATCCAGCCCCTATGGGTAGGGGGTACTGGTAGTGATGTGCATCCAGCCCCTATGAGTGGGGATGGTAGTAGTGATAGTCATCCAGCATCCTGGGAGTAGGGGGTACTGGTAGTGGTAGGCATCCAGCCCCCTATGAGTAGGGGGTACTGGTAGTGCTAGGCATCCAGCCCCTATGGCTGGGCACTGGTGGTAGTGGTAGGCATCCAGCCCCTATGGGTAGGGGGTACTGGTAGTGATGTGCATCCAGCCCCCTATGAGTGGGGATGGTAGTAGTGATAGTCATCCAGCATCCTGGGAGTAGGGGGTACTGGTAGTCGTAGGCATCCAGCCCCCTATGAGTAGGGGGTACTGGTAGTGCTAGGCATCCAGCCCCCTATGGGCTGGGCACTGGTGGTAGTGGTAGGCATCCAGCCCCTATGGGTAGCGGGTACTGGTAGTGATGTGCATCCAGCCCCTATGAGTGGGGATGGTAGTAGTGATAGTCATCCAGCATCCTGGGAGTAGGGGTACTGGTAGTGGTAGGCATCCAGCCCCCTATGAGTAGGGGGTACTGGTAGTGCTAGGCATCCAGCCCCTATGGCTGGGCACTGGTGGTAGTGGTAGGCATCCAGCCCCCTATGGGTAGGGGGTACTGGTAGTGATGTGCATCCAGCCCCCTATGAGTGGGGATGGTAGTAGTGATAGTCATCCAGCATCCTGGGAGTAGGGGGTACTGGTAGTGGTAGGCATCCAGCCCCCTATGAGTAGGGGGTACTGGTAGTGCTAGGCATCCAGCCCCTATGGCTGGGCACTGGTGGTAGTGGTAGGCATCCAGCCCCCTATGGGTAGGGGGTACTGGTAGTGATGTGCATCCAGCCCCCTATGAGTGGGGATGGTAGTAGTGATAGTCATCCAGCATCCTGGGAGTAGGGGGTAATGGTAGTGGTAGGCATCCAGCCCTCTATGGGTAGGGGGTACTGGTAGTGCTAGGTATCCAGCCCCTATGGGCTGGGCACTGGTGATAGTGCTAGGCATCCAGCCCCCTATGAGTGGGGGTACTGGTAGTGATGTGCATCCAGCCCCCTATGAGTGGGGATGGTAGTAGTGATAGTCATCCAGCCCCCTATGAGTAGGGGGTACTTGTAGTGCTAGGCATCCAGCCCCTATCGGCTGGGCACTGGTGGTAGTGGTGGGCATCCAGCCCCCTATGGGTAGGGGGTACTGGTAGTGATGTGCATCCAGCCCCCTATGAGTGGGGATGGTAGTAGTGATAGTCATCCAGCATCCTGGGAGTATGGGGTACTGGTAGTGCTAGGCATCCAGCCCCTATGGGCTGGGCACTGGTGGTAGTGCTAGGCATCCAGCCCCCTATGAGTGGGGGTACTGGTAGTGATGTGCATCCAGCCCCCTATGAGTGGGGATGGTAGTAGTGATAGTCATCCAGCCCCCTATGAGTAGGGGGTACTTGTAGTGCTAGGCATCCAGCCCCTATGGGCTGGGCACTGGTGGTAGTGGTAGGCATCCAGCCCCCTATGGGTAGGGGGTACTGGTAGTGATGTGCATCCAGCCCCCTATGAGTGGGGATGGTAGTAGTGATAGTCATCCAGCCCCCTATGAGTAGGGGGTACTTGTAGTGCTAGGCATCCAGCCCCTATGGGCTGGGCACTGGTGGTAGTGCTAGGCATCCGGCCCCCTATGGGTAGGGGGTACTGGTAGTGATGGACTTCATGCCCCTATGGTTGAGCTGTTGCTAGTGTACGGCATATCAACATCCCTATGTGTGTGTGAAATATGGCGGATACGTGTTGTTTGTTTCTGTGGTGGGTGTCTGACTTACCGTCTCCGACGTAGGCGTCTGTTCCTGATCCGGTCATAGATGTACAGTACTGGGATGACCTGCGCGATGGGATTCATGCTGTCTTCGTCTCGTACACGCTGATTGTTGCTCCATCTCGTACCCGTTGCTAGTTGGTCCGTTTCGTAGCAGTGGATCGTGTTGTTGCGCGAATCGTGCCTGTAATACTGCTCTCCCGGATGCTGTGACGTGCTGGAAGTGGCGACCCGTATGGCGCGTAGGAAGTGCGCATCGTACTTGTCCGGCCGGAAACTGCTGTGTATTTGCTTCCGTGCGACTCGATTAGGCGTTTACGGATCCGGCTCGTACGGGAACTGTAGCTGGGATCGGAGCGTACGGCTCGTTCGGATTTTGAGCACATTTGTGCATCGTACTTCCTTGCCCGGATGGGCCGCCTGCCGGAACGTGTCGTTCGGAAGGTAAGCCTACGAGCGAGGGCATACCAAGCGAGATCGGAATCGACCCCTGTGTAGTGAGATAAGGTGTGCCACAATATTGGACACAGTTGGTGCTTAGGGAGTGAATAAATGAGTAGGCTTGATGTGGTCTATAAAAATAAAGTATCTAAAATTAGGTGAGCGTGAGTATTACTGAAATCATAGGTAGCCCAGGCTAACGACAGAGAACAAGAGAGGATTCAGAAATTAGAAAGTATGTGGGTTTGTTGGAAAGTGGAATATTAGTAGTGATAAGTAGTAACTTACCACTAGAAACAAAGCAACAAACACAATATAAGAGTCAGTCATGGTCTCAATAAATTATTCCTTTGCTCAGCACTTGGTAACTGACAACAAGCAAGAAGGCATAACTTAGGAGACAGGTGTTTAAAGCATTTATAAACACCAATATATTAAATAAGTAAAACACAACACACAATAAAAATCCAACTTCAATTTATATAAATAGATTATATTTTTATGAACAAATAGACACAAAAACATCAAAAATCCAATGTAGGGAACAGGAAATATGAATTTGTAAAGATTAAACACTTTCTTGTGCTTAAAAACCTATAGCGCCACTTTGGGAAATCTGGTCCCACTTGACTGGGACAATGTCAAATTTTGAGGCTGACCACGATGGATCCCCGGTCAAATACACTAAGCGGGAGGCCTCGGTCAAAATTTTACCTTTGGACTTAGAAGCTTTTCTGGAGGATTTACGCTTGACGCCGAGCGGTCCCGTCCAGAAGGCCAATTTCGATGCAATGTCATCAGATTTGTTCTCCACTAGGCCTCGGTCGAATCCTGGAAGTCTGGAGCTCCAGATCTTTCAGTGGGCCAAACCTGATGTCCAGGCTGGGTCGCAGTTGAAGGTAGCCGGCTTGACTCTTGACGTCGAGTCTGTCACCTTATGGAGCTTTTTGACAGAAAGTTCCCAAACTTCACCAAATGTCTGGAACTTCTTTTAGAAGGTTTCCTTGAGGGTTCAAAGTGTCCAAAACACAAATCCAAGGGTCTGGAATCTCCCAGATGGTCCTTGGGATTTCTGGACTAGAATTCCCCCAATGCACCTGGCCAAATCTTTAAAGGTCCACTGGACGCACTCCAGGATAGGAACTCTTGGTGGAGAGGTTGCAGGTGGGCTTTGTTAACGTGTAGCTTGCAGGGAATGCACTCCTTAATCCTTCTCAAATCAAGGCAAAGTACTTAGGACTGTACTGGATTGTGCAGCAGGTGCAGTCCTTCTGAGTGAAGCCCTTCGGGCTGTGGGTGAAGATCCAGATTCCAGCAGGGCAGTCCTTCTTCTTGTAGTTTCAGGCAGCAGATCTGAGGAGCTATGCAGCTCTTCCATATTTATCTATGGTTTCTGGGCATCAAGCAGGGTGGCACACCTGCCCAATGGGATGCAGCATACCCCCCAGGTGTATGACCACTTCATTCAAAGTGCAGCACATTCTTGTCCCAGAAAGCACTATTCCCTCAAAATCCAAAATTGAGAAAGTCTCTCCAGAGGAGATGGATCCAGCTAACCCAACCTACTGGTGTGGCTAATTTTCCTAAACACTCCCCTTCCTACCCTCACCCTAATCTAATTAAAGGGGATCCTGTGTGGCTGGGGTGGCAGGATGAGGGGGTCCGTCTGTTCTGTCCTAAAGTGTCATTCGCCCTTTGAAGACCAGTTTGGCTACCCTTCACCTGACTCCTGCCATCTGCTCTGCAGCTTGTACTTCTCCACCCACATGAAACCCATTGTCTCTCTAGCAGGGCTTCCCACACCTGATTAGAGCAGCACGGCTAGTCTAGGCAGAGGCTGGCCAATCAGGAGAGAGCAACTGAAAGGCAGGATTTTGGCTCACAGAAAAGAAAGTTTACTAACTTATTTTCTGTCATAGTGATTATAAATCTAACAGTGGCAAGTTGTCGGAGTTATCTTAGCTATTAATCTGATACCTTTAAGTAATTTTTACATGGCTCCTATCAATATTTACACTTAAGTAAAATATTACAATGTTAACCTATGGAGCCATTTACTACAATGGGAAAAACAAAATTGGCAGTTTTTTCCTCACCAGAAACATCTTTTATAATGTCCCTGCTTATAGTTACAAGGCACCCTACCCCTGGGGCGCCTAAGGGAAACCTTAGGGGTGACTTATATGTAAACATAAGGTAGTTTGAGATTTTGGAAGTACCTTTAATTCCAAAGTCAAATCCAGGCAGGCCTGGCTTTTAAAATGTCAACAGGCAACCCAGCAGTGCACACTCTAGTGCAAGAAATCTACTGGGCCGCAAAACCTCCCAGCCCGATTTTATACCAGGGGCTTCTAGGTAGTTTGAATTCCCCTTGCCTTAGTTTATACTAGGGACTTATAGGTTTCTGTCATTGTCAAATATAATTATACTTAACCATGTACTTTTAATCAGAGCACAGGCCCTGGGTCTGGCCCTGAGTCCGCCCCTCGGTCTGGTTTGCAGAGCCCAGGGAACAATCAGAGTCAGAAAACCAGCACCTAGTAGTTAAAATGGGGGCACACTGAAAAACAGGGTTCGTAAAAGTTAACAATTCTGTTTAATGGACATGGGGAAGAGAAATGGGGTTTTTTAAGAGACACAGACAGATGCGAAGGGATCTCAAAGAACAAAAATTCAAGCAGCAACACCTCATAAAATTCAGGGATGCTCCAATATCTCCAGTGGACTCCCTAGATGAAACTTCCACAACATTTTTATGAACAAAATATATTGTAGGGTGATATATAAAACCTAAGTCGGATTTATCAAGCCACACAACACCACCTTGCATGGCCCTGCATGGCTTGATAAATCCAGAGTATTGCAATGCAGTGCAAATTGCTGCATTGCATTACACTGTCCTGGGAAGGTGGTGTGTGGGTGTTCCAATGCATTCATCCATGGATTTTGGCATGTTCCTAGATTTACCAACACTGGTAAACCTGGGAATACATCAAAATGCTAAGCGTCCCCGGTGAGATGTAAGGAGGGTTAAATATCTTTTTTTAGAATGCAGCACACATAGAAAGAGGAAAATGCCTCTCAGGGTTGTATTTTTTGCAGGAAGGTGTCCCTTCTTGCACAAAAACAACCCTGCTTACAATGCTTGCACCCTTGCACCATAGTGCAAGAGTGCCTGTATTAGCGTTAGGTAGCACATTGTGCTCCAGTGCTGGGAAATGACAGGAATGCACCATATATTACTAAGGACAGCCATTTCCTGCCCTTTCCCTCTCACACAGCGCAGCGCTGTGATAATTTCATAAATATACCCCCTTATTCCTCTTATCCTAACAAAACGTGAAAAAGCGACAGTGCAAAAAAGTGCTCACAGTACTTCCTGATGCGTTTCCGCTTCTTCCATGGCTCTCCACAAAAGGGGTAATGCTACACAAGTTTGGAATTTTAGATGATTTATATGAAGCCAGAAGTAGTTGTTTGGTAATTTAGAAAACAATTTATGTACTGGCCTTGAAAAAGATAAAAGGATTAGATTATATGAACGATACCTGCCAGCGCAAACTGTGCTACATGTTGCCAATGATTTAATGTAATAGTCGCATTTGAAAAGGGTAAGAAATCTCAAAATCAGTAGGGCTTGATTGTGCTGGCTAGTGTTATAGTATAAAGGTTAAACAAAGAAATTAACTTTGTTGAAAGCTCTGTGCAGTTTATAACCAAATAACCACAGTGAAGGATCATTTTTAAACACCAGAAAAGAACATCAGACAGCCATGTAGATTAAACAGTGCTCGAGGCCAGAAGCACCACATTGCCGTAAATCCAAAAATCACGGATTCAAATCACTTAGAATTAATTTGAGTGTGTCCCATACTTACATCATAAAACAGAAATGCAAAGCTCTAGTCTTCAGCTTGAGCAGCATCAGATTCATTAAAACATCTACAGTATTTATCTTCACTTTTAGAAATCTCAGTCGACAGGTGATGTGTTAATATTTTCTAATGCCGCCCCTAATGCCTGAGCCCATTATCTATCTCATCAATCCCCTTTTAACTATGTAGAGAATAGGATAACCCACTTAATGTAGGCCACCTCTGGCTTGTGAATTTGTCTATAGGCTACTGTTTTGTTTGCTAACAGCATTAAAATACTGTACCCACCATCGATTTGTAAGTTTGTAGAAGCCCTATAGATGCATTTATTTCACAAACCTTTGGAGTCTCTTTGAATTCTTTCCGCAGTATAATTGAGAGGGCTGAGTAAAATCCTTTTAGTGTAAGTGTGCATGCTCTTATTTAAGGTATTTCTGTATTGTAATAAATTACTCTGGATACCCTGCCAACTTTAAAATAATACATTTATAGATCTAAAATCATAACTAACATCTTCTCCATCACATCAATTGCAGTGTAGCATGTTTATTTTAAATGTGTTCCATTACCCACTGGTTCGTGCTGGACATGTAAAGAAAGAGACCATCTTCATTGGTGTCAGCAAGCAAGAAATTGGGTGACTGGTCGATGGGGTGACAACCCTACTCAAGCAGCAACTGCAATCCTTGCCAGGATGAAGTCACAAGCAAACCTCAATAAACTGTTCAACCCTCTAGAAGCTTGGCACAGAGCAGCCAGACTTAACGTAGAGGCAATGTGTAAACTATTTGAGTAGCACTTCAAACAGTAATAACATCACAACACAAGGAAAATCCCACAACAAATTAGAAAAAGAGAGTAATCTTTAATAGATAAAACAGGACAGGACCAAAACGACATAAAATTCAATCAATAGAACCAGAGAGTTTTAATGTTAAAGATTTCAGTGAATATAGCTACAAAAAGCACAAAGCGCCAGCTGTGATTATCTGGTCACGCCAGACCAGGACAAAGTCACAAGTTCAGACTGACTGCAATGGAGCACAGGCTGGATACATGGACCCAGTTGGACCAGCCCACTGAACAGGAGCACCTTAAATCCTGGTTGTGGAGCATTGTGAGGTCCCACATCCGAGATGCGTCGTGCAGCGCAAGTTCTGAGTGGCTGTAAGGTCCTGTGTCATCGTCGAGGAGACTGTCAACGAGGGGCTTGCAATGCGAAGTCCTGTATTGAGGAAGAATTGTGCACCAGCTGGTTCTGAAGAAGCTGCAGGGCTTGCGTTGCGGATTCCTGCACCATCATCGAGAATGCCATTGACGAGGGGCCTGTGATGCGAGGGCCTACATCAGGAATGTCTTGTGCAGCAGCGGTTTCGATGAGGCTGTGGGCCGCAAGGGCACTGCAAAGTTCTTGCCCCGGGAAAGTCCACGCAGCAGAGGCAATGCATCATTTCTGCTTGGGTTGTGCCGCAGAGGAGATGTGTCATTTCTGCTGGGTCCACAGATGGGCTGGAAGAACACCTTCAGGCCCAATCCTTAGGGTCCAGTATTGGGGTGGCACCACTTGGCACAGTAGGTTTCACAGCTGCAGACTCCATTGTGATGGTTTCAAGAGACTAGCCCTTGGAGTCAGCATGGTGGTCTTGGGTACAGGTTGCAGGTTTAGCCCTTCTCACGAAGGTAAAAAGGCAGCAGGGCAGAAGGACAGCAGGTCAGCAGGTCAGCACAGCAGGGCAGCCGTCCAATAGAGTAGAGCATTCTTTGAGCATCTTTTTCCTGTATCCTCAGCATTATGACTACACCATTGATGTCTTTGGGGGTCATCCTATAAAGTGTGGAACTTGACCTAAAAATGCTCTGATGGCCAGTAAATGCCCAAAGTATCCTCTCTGACCCCTAGAGCTTTTACCTGCCGGATTTGGTCGCTCAACACAGGCTAGAGTAGACACACTATCTCTTTCAAACTTTTGAAAAGTTTATAAACTGTTTGTTAACCAATGCTTGTTTGCAGTTGCTTTTAAAAGTGATAAAAGCTTCTAAAATCTGTATCTCCGAACCCCTACATTGGATTTTAATGACCAAAGAGTCAAAAAATTCACAAATGTATGCACATTTTTTATCATTTGTTGTTGTGTTTCTTTCTTGTTGTGTAACTTTCTTGTTCCATTGTTTGGTGCTGTTAAATGCTCTGCTCTACGTTGGCTCAAGGGCCCCCCACAAGCGGCCTATCTGGGGCTTCAATGCCTGGTATCTTTAAGGCAAAAATGTATCTTGTGCATCAGCTGATGAATTAACGGCATACTTTCAACTTAACAAGGGCACGGTTGAGTCAGCAGGCACCCTGTGGGCGGCAGGCAAGGCAACTATTACAGGGTATGCCAAAAGTTTTATTGTAAAGAAAGAGAGAGAAAAATTCAAACGCATGACCCTGTTGGAGACTGAGATACTGTACCTGGAGGTGCACTTTCTGGCCGGGTGAGGCCTCTCCTCAGCTTGCTTTTGCCCGTGTGCTGTTACTGCAGATATTGTTAGAGGAGTCATGCCATGCCTGGCGGGCTTCATGGTGGAGGTTTATGAGCAGGTTGACAAAAATGGCAAACTTCTCTACTGGCTGGCGACCAGACACAGAGCATCCTGGGTAATCCCTGAAATTTTAGATTCTGGTCGTACGCTGCTTCATGCCACAACTGACATAGTGCAGGCCTTTGCCGACTTCTACCAACAGTTCTTTGCTGCAGTCCCAAGGCTGGCGGCTGTGAGGGCCTCCCTGTTGCTTGATAGTATTCCCCTGCCCACAGTGTCCTGGGTGCTATGGCAGGAGCTTGACCAGATGATTACTGTGAAGAAATTGCAGCGGCTATCTCCGCCTGCCCCCAGGGAAAACACCTGGCCTGGATGGCTATCCCAAGGAATTTAAAGGGACATCCTCTCCCCACTAACCCTGGGCGTAGGGCTACGCTACGCTCGCGTAGTTTGCGTAGTTTGCACAACTACGCGCTACGCGAATTGCACGTAGCACAGTGCAAAAACGCGTAGCGGGCATTTTTTGCTTGCTCACGGTCCTCAACGTCAAGTTGGCGACCGCGAGCGAGCAAAATGATATCCCGGCGAGACTTTTTCCTCGTTCGCGATCAGCAACATCAAGTTGCCGATCGCGAGCGTGGAAAATAAACCTCCCGGCGAGATTCTTAACGAGGGGAGGTCAGGTTTCTCATTGCGAGTGGTCGCGTATGCTCGCGACCGCTCGCGATGAAAAACTACCAGTCCGCATTGAGAAAACTGCTGCTCGAGTACAAATCTACTCGAGCGGCAGAAAACGACCGCTTGCACTGTACAAGATGCCGTTTGCAATGATTGCACAGTGCGGACAAGCATCCAGCACTGTGCAATCAGTGCGAACAGCATTTTCCCTACCGCACTATGCAGTTCGCGTAGCTACGCGTCGCTTGCGTAGTGTGAAGTGCACTTCGCGTAGCTACGCGTAGCGCGACTACGCGAACTACGCCCAGGGTTACTCCCCACACTTACTTGAGCTTTACGAGAAAGCACGTAAGGTGGACCTCTCGCCAGCAGAGCTTGATAGGGCAACCATTGCGATTATAAATAATATAAGTATTTGGAAAGCGCACATTCACCCAAGAGTATCTGGGTTTTGAACCACTGACATTGAAATCAAACACAGGCCCTTATAGTGGATGCATTAGTTCACTAAGCCACCAGACCCGGCATAATTATCTCCAAACCCCATCCTGTGTCCAACACGTGAGCTGCCTATCTGCCGATCTCCTTGATCAGCACGGCAATCAAATTATTTGCAGAGGTCCTGGCTAACTAGGTAAAAAATACCCTGAGCACTCTTATCCACCAGGATCAGTTTAGTTTTATGCTGTCCAGGGGTCCAAGACACTGCCTGCGGAGGGTCCATGTAACTTTGGCAGCTATTGCCATCTTTTAATGGCCTTCTACATATTGACTTTGAAAGGGAATTTGATACCATGGGCTGAACCTTTTTGATTTGGGCCCTTCATAGGGCGGTTTTGGGACCTGGCTTTGCAGGTATGGCAAACTGCTATATTCTGAGCCATCCGCACAGGTGCAAATTAATGGAGTGGTCTCTGATCCTTCCCCTATCCATGGGGCACCAGGCTGGGTTGTCCCCTGAAGGAAAGTCATCCTTTTTGCCCTGATCACCCATATTTTTTGACTGATGCTGGTGGTTATTGTCTCTGAAAGTGCCCTGGGCTCCGCTAACCAAACCCAGCGCAAGTACTCTGTCCTTAAAAAGTATACAGCAATTAGTATAATTCTAATTGGCCAAGTCAGCCTACCTGTACGTCCCTAATATATAGTAGGACATGTAGGTTTAGAGACCCCAGCGGACTTAATGTACTTAAGTGTGCACTTCTGTGATATCTGGTATCATTGTAAAGCCAGGCCTGCCTTGTAGGTTGGTTTTAAAATAAAACTGTGTCCAAATTCGACTTTGAAATTAAAAGTATTTCCAAAGGCCAAAGCTAACTTTTTATTACATATGAGTAACCCTTAAGGTCTGCCCTAGATGCCCCAAGAGTAGGATGCCTTGTTATAAAAAGCAGGGACATTATAAAATATGTTTTATATGCCCTGGTGGGAAAACCAGCCAAAGTCATTTTTCCCCATTGTGGTGCTTCTAGTCCCGTATGCCAACATGGGAAGGCTTTATTAACTTTTGATGGGAACTAGCCAGCAATTCAAAGTATCAAAATAATGGTTACAATAAACCATACAATTTGCCATGGTTGGATTTAATATAACAATTACAGGAAAATAGTTTTAGAACTTACTAACCTGAAGTTGCCTAAAGCAGCCCTGTAGCAGCCATTGCTGACTAGTCAGCCTTTTTCAGTCTGCCATCTGAGTAGGTGTGAAGAGGCTGGGGCTTCAACAATACAGCTATTTGGTGAGCGGAGATCTGCTTCCTGAAGAAGCCAGGGAAAGGAAGATAAGCTGGACTTTTGGAATGAGTGAATACAATGTCAATGAATACCATGACATGTGCAGGCCCGACAACGGCAATTCCAATAAATGCAATGTCAATGTATGTCATAACCTGTGCCTGCATGACCATGGCAATATCTGTCAATGCAATATCAATGTATGCCATAGCCTGTACCTGCACAGCACTGCTGACACCGACAGTAACAATGTCAATGTATTCCAGAATCCATGTGCAAATGACAATGTTATTACCAGTAAGAACAATGCTAATGTATCTTATGGCCTATCCAAGCATAGCCGTGTTAATACCAATAAGGACAATATCAATGTACGCTATGACAACTGTATGCACAATGTTAAGAATGTTGATAAAAATGATACCAGTAACTGCCATATTAGTTTCAGGAGTTCTAATGAACTCTCATCATTGCTGTTGAATTTATCCAAGGTGACCTCCCCATCAACCCTGAGTCAGCGATACGTAGTGAGGCAGGACCTACGACCCACACCCACGCCTATCGAACACTAGGTTACAGGTAGGGTCGCTATTAACCCAAACACAAACAAATGCCCAGGGACAACCCTGATCGATCCCACAGATAGATAGTCGTGCCACAAACAGGTCCAAGGCAAATGGCCAAAGGTTTGTGTTCCCTAAAAATATCACAAAGCAAGATACCACATGTAGATGGTAACATTCAGCCAATCAGAACACTATGGGCCTGATTCACAGAACTAACTTACGTCAAAATCCTAAACTTACAACAATTTTGGTATTCACAGAATGAACTTACACATTTGGGTATTCACAGAATGAACTTACACATTTGGGTATTCACAGAATGAACTTACAACAATTTTGGTATTCACAGAATGAACTTACACATTTGGGTATTCACAGAATGAACTTACAACAATTTTGGTATTCACAGAATGAACTTACACACTTGGGTATTCACAGAATGAACTTACAACAATGTTGGTATTCACAGAATTAACTTACTCATTTTGGTATTCACAGAAGGCACTTACTCATCAATGAGTAAGTGCCTTCTGTGAATACCAAAATGTGTAAGTTACACAAAATGTGTAAGTTACACAAAATGTGTAAGTTACACAAAATGAGTAAGTTACACAAAATGTGTAAGTTACACAAAATGTGTAAGTGTCTTCTGTGAATACCAAAATGAGTAAGTTTATTCTGTGAATACCAAAATGAGTAAGTTCATTCTGTGAATACCAAAATGGTAGTAAGTTTAGGATTTTGTCGTAAGTTAGTTCTGTGAATCGGGCCCCATATGCACACCACATGTAGTGATCATGCCCTCCTCATGCCGGACATCTGGACACACGCACACTGGCCCACACTAGCTCTCCCCGAGGTTGAGAGCCATCTGTGTCCTTATCAGATGCCTGCTCTCGTTAATTTATGACTGAGATGCATTTTTTGGAATGTGGAAATAGTTTTATTGTACATCATGAACTGTATGTAATGACGGCGAAAACATTGTACACCAAGAGACTTTGAGCAGACGCACTCTGTCGAGACTACCCCTGCCGCAGTGTTTAATTAAACCAACGTGTTCCTGTTTTGCCAAATGCCTCTTGTCTTTTCATTTATGTAAGGTAAATTTATATCTGAGCAACAGTTTCGCGAGCCAGATAGGAGAGATTGGTTCATCAAGCCCAACTGCTTTTGACGGAAGGAGCCTGGCCCGAATGGATTCACATTTGTGCAACAAGATCGATGAGCAGAGGCCATAATTAATATACAGTTCTGCTGAATCCACGGGGCGGAGGTCCATCCAGAGACAGCCATCATAGGGTAAGAGACTACATTATATCCTTAGTCCCAGTATGTGGTGTATGGCAAACTAGCACAAGCACGTAGATCTCTTTTTGTTTTTCCCCTAGTCAGCATGCTAGGAGAAGGCAATGGTAGTCACAATTTTTGGTATTTGACCCTGGGCATGGAGCACAGGGTACGGCCAGCCCCTGGGTGTCAGTAAGGGATTGGCTGGCCCACCGGGCATGGAACAGAGGGTTTATCTTAGCCCTAGGTGTCAGTAAGGAATCGCTTGAACCCCTGGGCGTGGTGGCAAGTCAGTACGCATAGGCTCTAGGTGTGATATAGAGGGTAAGTGGTCTTAATATCGAGTTTCTAATATCGATATATTATAATATCGAGTTTAGTATATCGACAGTACTAAATATCGATGTTAAATATATCGATGTTAAAAATATCGATTATAAGTGTTGTTAAAAATATTGATGTCAATAATATCGAATGTAAAAATATCGATATGTCAAAATATCGTTATTATATTTTAATGTTATGTTTTATGTTTGTTTTTGGTATAATATGAGTTGATTAATGTTATAAAAAATAAAAATGTGTTTTAACTTTTTAGGAGCGGGATGTTGGGTTTATAGGGGATAAGGGTGGGGAGTATTATAAAAAAATTGAAATTTACTGTTATTATTTTTTAAATTTATATAATTAAATTTAGAATGTCGTTTTAGGAGCCGGATGTTGGGTTTATAGGGGATAAGGGTGGGGAGTGTTTTTAGAAAATTGAAAATTAAATTTTTTTTTTTTTTAAATTTATACAATTAAATTTAAAATGTTGTTTTAGGAGCGGGATTTTGGGTTTTAGAGGTTAAGGTTGGGGAGTGTTTTAAAAAATTTGAAATTTAATTTAATTTTTTTAAAAATGTATACAATTAAATTTACAATGTTGTTTTAGGAGCGGGATGTTGGGTTTATAGGGGATAAGGGTGGGGAGTGATTTAAAAAAATTGAAATTTAATATTAAAATGTATTTAAATTTATACAATTAAAATTACAATGTTGTTTTAGGAGCGGGATGTTGGGTTTATAGGGCATAAGGGTGGGGAGTATTTTAAAGATATACATTTTTAATTTTGAAAAATTTAAAATTATAAAATTATTTGTAAAAACTTTTTGGGGAGTGGGATGTTGTGTTTATAGGTGAGAAGGTTGAGGAGTGTTTTAAAAAATAGAAAATATTTACAAAAAAATTTAACATTTTTAACATTTCAATTTAAAATTTATTTTTATGAGTGGGATGTTGTGTTTATAGGGGATAGGGGTGGGGAGTTTGAAAAATTTGTTTTAAAAAATAAAAAAAAAATAATAATTACGAAATTATTTTTATAATTTTTTTTCATGAGTTTGATGTTGAGTTTATAAGGGTTAATGGTAGGTAGTATATTAAATTAATTTAATAATTTTAATAAATTAGCTTACTAAGGGGCCCATTACGATACCCGGCGTAAATAAATCCGCCAGGCATGGAAGCGGCAAAAATCCGCCCGCACACACCGTCTGAACACCGACCACGCCATTACGATTACACAAACCGAAAACCGCCATCGGCGGAAAAATCACACAAAATACCGCCCGCCAACGTCCGAGTCGGAGTCAAACCGCCCGCCACGGACGGAAACACGCACGACAACACAAAACCGCCCGCCCTCACGGCCGACACACCGCACGTGACATTACGATCGCACCGACATGAGCGCGGAAAAACCACAAATATACCGCCCGCCAGCGCAAACAACGCCGATGAGAATCGACACGGCAGAAGCCATGGTGCCAACGTACCTGCACAGAAACCATCCGCACACAAAACCAATAGCACACAACATGGCCAACAAGTCCACACAGCAAGGCACGCACAAATACACAAGCACAGTACACATCCCGAAAACACCCCCGGACAAACAAAAAATACAAAGGCCAGAACCCCAGACACAACACACCTGAAAACAACAGACCATGAGGACACACCCACATAGGTGAGTACAAAAGCAGCACTCCCACAGACCACAACCCCTTGCTACATTGCAAACCAGAGAGGAGAGGAGAGGACACAGTGACACAGCAAGGACAGCAGCACACCACAGAAACGCACACATCACAACCACCACCACCACCACCACCAAACACCACCACCACCACCACCACCACCACCACCACCACCAAACACCGGCACCACAAACCCCCTGCACATTACACAACACACACCGCACCAGCACCACAAACACCATGGCACCACAAAGAATGCCCAAGTTCACGCCCATGGAGCTGACGGTCATGGTCGACGAGATCATCAAGGTGTACCCACAAATCTATGGGAACATGGTCCAGCACACACCACTAGCCACCAGAAACAGAATGTGGAACCGGATCGTAGACCAGGTCAATGCAGTCGGGACCCTGCCCAGGAACAGAGTCGAAATTAACAAACGTTGGAATGACGTAAAGAGCCTGGTCAAGAAGAAGGAGGGCAAAAACAGAGAGCTGGCTGCCGTCACTGGCGGAGGGAATCCCGCGCTCTTTAAGACCTTCAAAGCGTGGGAGGAGAAGGTGCGAGTCGTAATACATCCGGAGATCCTCGCCGGATTAGCAGGGGGAGTGGAGGCTGGTAAGTACAAACTAATGTATACCAGCACACCGCTATGTACTCACATGCGCAACTACCATGCCACAGCTCCCAGGGACAAACACCCCCATGTCCAGCACACAATACACAACACATCACACACACATGCAACAGACACTACCACACACAGCCCAAACCGAACAACTGTAAGATGCGTGGGGACATGTGTACACTAAGCCAGCCACGTAACCACCAACAGGTCCCCAAATATGCCAGAAGCGCCACAACGAGCACCCACCACACCCATGTGTCCGCCACAGCTGCACTAACCGACAAGTAACAGGTAAGTGGCAGGAACACAAAGTGCAGTGGGTGGGACGGTGGACAGCCCAAGTACAACACACACCAGGCCCCAGTCCCACAGCACAGCAAGGAGGAGCATCCCCCACACCCCACAGCCACGTGTCAGCCACCGCAGTGCACAACGACAGCCGAAAGGCAGACATCACGGTCCACAGCAATCGGTGTCAGTGGGTGTCCAGCCACCCCCACGACCCACAACACCCCCACCCCCACAGACCTGCAACATGGAGCACCCCCGCTTAGAGCCATGTGGCATCCAGTACAGTGCACGCACGAACAACTTGCAGGTGGGAAACTGGACAGGGCTGGATTACTGGAGGCATGAGGACCATAACACGACCAACACATGGGACATGTCACGTAGCAGACGAACACGCAGCACCGCCCACCGTCACGAACAAGTGAACAATGTGCACACGGACATGAACAACAGACTCACACACCACATGACCCATCACAGACATAGCAACACCCAAGGAGCCACGTCTGCATGCACAAGCCACACTGAATATAGTCCCACACGGCAGCCACTGTGCAACTCATCACACACAACCGAAACACCATTGAAGTCCTGTCCATGTAGCCCCTACTGCCTGTCAACCACACACCCCACAACTACGCCTATGTAAGACAAACAACACTAGACGCAACAGAGCGGAACAACATAAATGCACACGAACACCACTGAACCCATCAAACTCACAGACACACCATGCACATACAACATACCATCCATCCCATCCGTCAGCCCCAGTCTCATGAAAGGCATGTCATCCGCACAGCTGCCACACATACAGCAGTCACGCTAAGACACATGCCCATGACCAACCATGTGCCAGAAGTCAATTAAGCGCACGACACACTGTGAGCAACAACACACAACATGGGCCACACCTCCCGAGCACTGCAGTGATGCACATGGCACAGGGCAGCACGCACACCAAGGAGATGGGACAACTGCAATACGTTGGCTGGCACACAACTATCACTCACTCATAACGATGCGTCCAATGCCATGTCCAGTAATCACAACAGACAGCAAATATGCAGGCCATGTCAAGCATGCACACACCTCAAACCATGCACTGTCATGCTGCCACAACACATGTCACGTTCGGCACCCATGGCTCACAGCATGTACCCCAAAAGCATATCCCCTCCCAAATGCGAATCTGGGGCATGGCCCCCATGTTGCCATATGCGTTCCTAAGCGTTCCATTTGAACCCCAAAAGCATATCCCCTCCCAAATGCGAATCTGGGGCATGGCCCCCATGTTGCCATATGCGTTCCTAAGCGTTCCATTTGAACCCCAAAAGCATATCCCCTCCCAAATGCGAATCTGGGGCATGGCCCCCATGTTGCCATATGCGTTCCTAAGCGTTCCATTTGAACCCCAAAAGCATATCCCCTCCCAAATGCGAATCTGGGGCATGGCCCCCATGTTGCCATATGCGTTCCTAAGCGTTCCATTTGAACCCCAAAAGCATATCCCCTCCCAAATGCGAATCTGGGGCATGGCCCCCATGTTGCCATATGCGTTCCTAAGCGTCCCATCTGAACACCAAAAGCAAAGTACAAACCAGACCCAGGATGGGCCAGGAGCCCGCATACACCAGAGTCACAATAAGTAGGGGCACAGCAACACACCCATCGGCATGGCCAATCCGTCCCATGCCACATGTGCACAGCACACAGTCCCATTGCCAAGCACACACAACTACAGATGCTACAGCCACACACACGCCTCCGGGAAACCCATGTACGAGATTGCACGAACTGTCAATGTCAGACGACAAATACATACTTCGCCAGGTGCAACACAATAACAAATCTCATTCTCTCCACAGGTGACGAACTGCTGGATGCTGGGGATGGAGCCAGCAGCCAGCACAGCCAGCCTACAAGCCCCCAACGAGGACACACGGATCTGGAGGATCTGTCCTCCTCTTCGGACACGGACCACCAAGCAGGCCCATCTGGTGTGGCAGGGCCCAGCCGCTCCCCAGGACCCCTCCTACCCACCAACCCATCATCCAGGGCTGCTGAACATTCCCAACCCCTGCTGCCACTGTCGTTGCGGCCACACCCACGGTCATTGTGGCCACTACCACTGCCGCAACCGCCACCATCGCCGCACCGACCACCACCGCCGCCACCACCGCCACGTCTTCGCTGGCACCAGCCCCAGCGCAGGTGGTGGCCCGGACGACTGGATCCACCCTGGGAGCCACAGCGAGGACCGTGGTGAGCAATGTGGCTAGTGGGCAGGCCGGTGGCAGCAGGACTGGTAGGAGGAGCAGGGTCAGGGAAACGCCAGCCTCCCTGGGAGCCATGCCCTGCCTCACATGGCCAGAGTCCTTGGGGCCTATGAAGAGGCCCAAGGACAATGGGTCCGGTCTGCTTCAGACACGCGTGAGGTGCTGGGGGTGCTGAGGTCCATGGACGCCCATATGGGCCAAATCGTGGACCTCATGGGACAGCTGGTGGTGGCGGTGAGGTCACAGCCAGGGACAGCAGCTCCCCTCCGCCACCACCTGCCGGGGCGCAGGGTGGAGCAGCAGTGTCCAGTTCCCCTGTGTCCACAGCCAGTGATCACACCTCAACCACCAGCATGTCGCAAGCAGGCACCCCCCCTCGCAAACGTGGAAGGGGCCGTCCGAAGTGGAAACAGATCTCCCGGGAGGACTTTGCACGCTCCAAACGCAAGTGAGGCAGCCAGCCAGCCTTCCGCCAGCCTTCCTTGACCAGCCACTGCATTGACTTGGACTACGATCCCACTCCACACAGCCATCTGGATGGCATGTGTGTGTTGGACTATGGACATAGAACCAGTGGGTACACCCTGATCATCACGCAGCCATGACCGACAGCTCATTGTCACTGCACGCACCACTTTTGTCATCACCTTACACACAATCACATGTCACAGTTTGTAATAAATGCACCTTTTTCACTAACTGCTGTTTGTGCCCTGTGTCTTATTTGTACGGAATACAACGGCCACCTTGGGCGGAAAGGCACCTGATGCGTGGCATGGCAATTGAATCCGGAGGGCCTGTAGGGACCTAGCGGTGGGAGACAGAACAGGAGCACATTCAATGAGTGTGTCACACACCCATCACACAGTACATGTCAACAACTACAAGCAATGTACACACATCGCACAGAGCAATAGGGCACAATGCCACAGCCACCAACAGTGGCATACTACCCTGGCCATGGAGCGTTGACACACAGCACGCAGTGAACAAACGGCCACCCTGACACAGCACACACACACCTGCACAGATACAGCCACATCAGCCGTCGTACATGGACACTCACCGTCAAGTGAAGTAGCGGGCGATGAGCTGCTGCCGCACATTACCAGCTTCCTCCTCTCCGCTGTCCTCCTCACTCGAGCTGACTGGTCTGCGGGCTGGGGCCCTGGTTGATCTCCGTCATCCACGATGAGGGGGATCTGCTTCCGAATGGCCAGATTGTGCAGCATGCAGCACGCCACCACTATCCGGCACACCTTCTGTGGGGAGTACGCCAGCGCACCCCCGGTGCGGTCCAGGCACCTGAACCTGGACTTGAGGAGGCCAAAGGTACGCTCGACCACACGTCTGGTCCTCCCATGTGCCTCATTGTAGCGATCGTCTGCTGGGGTGCGAGGATTCCTCAATGGACTGAGCAGCCATGCCCCATTCGGATACGCAGAGTCACCTGGGTGTGAGGGACACAGAGAACCGTTGCTAATCCAACTGTACAGGGGACAGCATCGCACAGCCAGCATGCTACACCACTCCACATACTCACCGACAATACAGGCACGATCCTGTTGCATATTGGACATCAGTCGTGGCAAGATGCTGTTGCGCATTATGTGTGCGTCATGGGCCGAGCCTGGGAACTTTGCACACACGTGGGTGATCACCATGTCCGCAAGGCACACCACTTGCACATTCAGGGAGTGCGTGTGCTTCCTGTTGCGGTACAGGTGCTCAGTGGCCTGTGGTGGAACAAGGCCGACATGTGTGCAGTCAATGGCTCCAACGACGTGTGGGATTCTGCCAAGGGCATAGAATGCACCCTTCACTGCCGCCAATTCACGAGCCCTGGGGAAGCGGATGTACCTGTTCCGGTACAGCATCATGGCTGCCAGTACATCCCTCAGCACCTTGCTGAACATGGGCTGGGACATCCCTCCTCCAATGCCCACTGTGTGCTGGAATGACCCAGTGGCGAAGAAATGCATGGCGGCCATCACCTTAGCCGTGGGGGTGACAGCAGTCGGATACACCCTGCGGGGACGGAGATGGGGTTCTAACATGGCACACAGTCGATGCAGGGTTGGCCTGTCCAGCCGAAACTTCCTAATAACCTCTGTATCGTCCATGTCCGCCAGCAATTGGAATGGGCGGTCAATGTTCGGTCTCTGCCTAGGGACAATGGCAGAGGACACATGTCAATGCAACACGACACATAGCAATTTCGCATACACATCACTGACATGACTGAGCAAGCACATGAGCCACAGCCCAGCTGTCAAGCTGGGACGGCACGGCCACAATACACTTACACAGGTCTCCCAACAATGGCAATGGCTAGTGATACAAACCACTGCCATGTGCATGCACATGGGGATCTAGGCCCCAATGACTTGCGGGGCGTGCTGATGGGGACTGACTGCATATCCGTCAAGCGGCAACGCCACGGCAACATGAATGTCTGCTGAGCATGGAACTGCTTCCGCGGCTGGATGAGTATGGCACACGACGACAACGATGTGGGCACAGGCTGAGTGGCCAAAACAAGTGGGACCTGTGGCACGAGGGGATATGAGACAGTAGTAGGTGTCAGCACTGCACCCTATGTACAGCACTGTACGGATCACACCTCCCGAAACATTGACAGGTGTCCACATTGACAGCCCCATGCCAAGACGGCTGTGTGCTTGCAGTCACACGTCACAGGTGAGAGGTTACATTGCATGTGCCAGGTGGCAGACGTACATAGTGGGAGCTGGCATGTGTGTGCATGTGTCTCCTGTTCAGGTTCCACCAGATAGGCGCTGACTCTGTACTGACCATTGGACACAGCATGTTCCGTGGTAGGCTTGTGTGTGTGGGATGGTGGCACTGGATGTGCCTCCGTTGGGTGGGGGGCCATGCACAGGGCGGGTACGTCGATGATTGCGCATTGTTGGTCACGGTGGGTGCACCAACTAAGATGTGTTGCCCTGTGTTCAATTCCTATGTCCGCATGATGATGGACTGTAGATGTGGGCAGACTACACATTGGTCGATGTGCTGTCTATATGCATGTGCCTTCACACCAGGCACAGCTGCCCCTGCACATGTGACCCCTGCTGGACTCGCTGCTGGGTCTGTGGAGCTGATGCACCTTCTGCGCGTGGGGCGGACAGCTCTCCTCACTTCCCTCATTGCGCATGTCATGACTTTGCCGCAGGTGACATGGATCATGGAGGGCCCACATGTACGCGTGGGTAGGCTACACATGATTGTACACTGGTCGCCACCCCCAGTCAGTGTTTCGAATGGGAAGGTTGTCGTGCTGGTGGTATGTTCGATGTGGCGGATGGGCGGGCCTAGGTGCGGGCTTACATTCCGGACATGGGGGGTAGTTGGATTGGCGACTAGTTGCAGTACACACGGGACACGTCTCTTCCTTTCCACATCTGGGTCATCCCTTGTACTGACTGACAGTGATACAGTCATCTTCGCCCCAGCCCTCATGTCCTCCCCTCGCTCCCCCAATATGCATGCTCACCTGCGAGGCTAGCGCTTGCACAGGCAGCCCCAAGCTCGCACCAGAGAGGGCAAGGAGTGTATGTGTGGGTCCAGTTGCACGAGTGGGCTGTCTCAGGGTATGATGTGTTGCGGGACGCCGTCCACCTGCGTGGTGCCCCAAATGGAGACCCGGCCTGCATGGACTATGCATCACAGTCTTCGCCTTCCAGATCCGCCACCTGCGACACCCACTGGCTGTGGCTGCCCTTGCGGCCAGGCCACGTCCGTCTGTGACTGATGGCCCACACATTCACTCTTTGGCCTCTCTGGGGAGGGCTCGGGGGTGGTGGCGCACGCGCTTGCACTTAGTCGCAATGGCATGTGTCGTGGTTGGTATGATGGGCAATGGATGGGATGGTGCGAGCCACCTCCCGTGACGTCAGTGCTGCTCGTGCTGTGGTGCGTCCCCTACACTTCCATGTGACTTGTGCCATGCTAGACGTTGAGGTTCTATTGCCTGCGTGATATGACCAGGAGGAGCGCAAGGAGACCTCTCACACACCATGCTCCACTGCCATCCCGTGCCCTGTATCGCCTGTGTGGATTGACTATGTTGGGGTTACACCTGGTCGACTGGGGCTGTGTGTGCCTTGTCAAGGGGCATGGCGGGCGCACAACAGGATCCAGCTTGTCCACAGAGGGTGGGCTGAGGTGCGCCTGGTACCGCTTTGTACGTGTGCCCGGCTGCTGTGCACACACGTGTTCACTCCCCCCGACAGGTGTCCTCTCACAATGCCCAGGGAAGCGGTGGTGTACTGTTCATGACCCCTCCCAACACGGCGTGCTCCAACTTGGCATGTGCGCATCTACCCGTCGCACCCACCCACCTGAGCACTGCGTCCATACGACTTCACACGACACATGTGTGTCTTCCACAGTAGTGCTACTCATTTGCGTTGACATCCAATACCAGTGGACTACATGGTCATGTCACGACTGCCGTGTACTTCACATACTCTCATCCTCTCTCATTCGTACTTGTGAAATGAGTCAGCGGAGACAGTTTTGGTTTCAAACATTATATTGTGTCTTCTGTCCTCTGTGATGCAGTATAGTGGACACTACTGGCAGCGGAATACATGTTGAGGATATACTGAGCATGATTGCAAATGGGATAGGGTGTGGGGTTACATGTGATTGGCTGTTGCATGTGGGATGTGGGCTTCAGAGTGACATCTGCTTGGCCAAGGCTGTGCTAATGTACATTTACGTATAGCTGCGGAGCTGCGGACTTTGACACAGACGGTATACATGTAGCCTACCAGACCGCTTGGCATCATGGGCACAGTCCATCTCAGTTCCATGTGACAGGTTTGCTGCGGTTGTTCCTCATGCACGCGTGCATGTGAGATGACATCAGGGCATGTGCTTGCGTGCATGCAGCGGCGTGCCACTTGTTGTTGCACTGTGGTGGTTACTGGACATGTCACAGTCACTGGGGTCGTGTTGTTGTTGTATGCACTTGTCGTCCATGCAAAGGTCCTGGTATGGGATTCCCGGGCGGGGGTGGGAGGGGTGCAGCACCCACAGACTCCAGGCGACCTATTCATGTCCACTGAGCGGTGTGTGTGTCCATGTGCGCTGGATCCATGTCGTGTCCTGGTTGTTCGTGCAGTTCCGTCCATGTGGGTGCGATACACAGAGCCCATGCCACTGCCTCCCACGATGCATGCGGTGTTCCTGGATGTGATGGGGAACAGTGTGCATGTCCCGGTCATATCCGATGTCATGGCGATGTCGTTGATGGTGTGGTTACAGTTGCCGGTCGTTTGGTATGGCTGTTGTGGTGGTGACTGGCCAGTCCGTGCGGAAGCTAAGCATGGGTGCGGGGTTGGACATCATAGGTCACTCGGGAACCTGCGTTGTGGTCCGACGAATTTACAGGTTGTCAGGTATGCGATGCCGTCCAGCAGGGCTTCCATGTCATTGGTGGTGTACATGTTTGCCAGCCAATGTAGCGGATGGTGGCTGTCAAGGTGTTGTTCGTAAGTTGTCCCTTGGAGGACCATGATGGGGCATGCTGGGTGACATTCGATGTAGCTGTTCTCGATGATCCGTCGTGTGGAGGCACAGTGGTCCCATTTCAGTGCGGGTGCGATGTTGGCCACATACGCCATGCCCCCATAGGCAGAGCAGGCCCTGTCGTGTGCGTCCAGAGGGAGGAGTAGTGGTAGCAGGTCCGCCTTCAGACATGCCGGGTTGGAGAGGCATATCTCGACGGGATGCTGGTAGGGACACCTCCGACAGTAGAAGACGGGCATGACGCAGCTGAACAATGTGATGCGGTAAGTCAGTCGGTAACTTACGTTCAGCAGGGACAGGAGATCGCATCCCAATGTATGTAACAGGTTGGTTTTGTACAGCTTGAGCTGTTCGGCGTAGTTGGGTAGGTGTGTTGCGGTTGCCATTTCGCAGCGGTTCGTTGAGGTGGCGTGCTCCGGCTGTGTGTGCAGTCTGCAATGTGCACGCTCCGGGGTTGCTGTGAGCTCTGTGTAGTCGTAGGGAGACAGGACTTGTGTTCTGTTGGCTTGTTTGGAGGACACGGGCCCTCTTCCCACATGCTTCTCAGACAGTTCAAGGTCAGTGATGTGTGACTCCTTCCAATTAACTTGCATGTGGCCGACATGGGGAGTGTTTTCTTCTTTCTTCCCCGTCCGTTGTGTGCTTCTGTGATATGCGCTATCTGCCCTGTGGTCGGTCTCCTCGGCATGCCTGTGTTGGTCTATTCTTGGACAATGGCTGTATTCACCGGCTTCTGTCGTAGGGCTGTGGTTTCGGAGTTGGAATGGAAGGTCATTCAGTGCTGTCTGCTCTCCCTTGTGTGGGCGGCAGGCTGCCTTTCCGCTCTGCGTTGGGCCTTGTGTGTGAATGTTATTCTTGGGCCACCTGTTGTCAGTCCCCGGGCTCTTTGGTGTTCCGTTTTATATGTCTTGTTCATATGTGCAGGGTGGTATGGGTGTTTCTGTGTGGTACTGGCGTTCCTCTTCCCGAAGGGGCCCTGCTTCTCCTAGTTGGTGTTGCCGCCGCTGTGTGCTACGCCATGTTTGTTACACTGGGGTGTGTCCTGCTGTTGCGTGTCTTCACTGACATGTGTGCGTCGGTAGTGTGGCGTTGGGTGTTGTCCGTGAATTGGGCGTTGGGGACATGTCTGTGGCCGGCCTGTCACGTGTCATGTGCGTTCGGGGTGAGGCTGATGTGTGTGCTGCTTGGTTGTGTCCCTGTGTCTGTGTGCGACGCATGCATGGCGCTGCGGTTGGCCTCTGCGTTGTGCGCATGTGTGGCGGCGTCATCGGCGCTTGGGGCCGTGACGGGGTGGTTGGTTCCTAGTCCCAGGTGGTGTGTACACATGTGTTCTGCGATGTTACGATTTGGCCTGTGTGTCATATGTGGATGCGATGGTGGATGTGTAGTGTACACGCGCTGGTGGGGGTTGTCCGCTTTTCCGCCCTTGCACTGTGTGCGCTGTTTGCGTGCACTTGTTCTGTGTGTGCCTACCTGCGTCTCCGCGGTACGTTGCGTCCTTGGTGGTGCATCAGCAGAAGCATGGGGAGTGCCTGCAGTGCTGGATTCATGCTCGGGGAGCCGCTTCTTCGTTGTCCGTGCTCGGCATCCGTGTTACCGCTTCGGTTTGTCGTACGGTATCTCTTGGCCATGGGAGCCGTTTGTTTGCGGCATCGTAATTTATGCGCCGGGCGGGACGTGTTTCGTCGGACGGTGTGTGTCAGTTAGGCTGCGCCGCTACATGTACGGGCGCACTTTGATGGCGGACGGTGTTGCTGGCTTGCCGGCGGTGTTTGGCCTACTTTTCGCATCGTAATTGGACGGGCGTGTGGACTGCTGCGTGCCGGCGGTAACTGGTGGTTTTTGCATCCGCCAGCACGGCGGTGGTGCTTCCGCCCGCCATCGTAATGTGCCCCTAAATTTTGAAAATTGCTGTAAAATAAATAATATTTGTATATTGTTTAAATTTTATAATGAAGGTGTGTAATTTGATGGTATATTTGTAATATTGTTATTAAAATACTAAAAATTGTTTTACCAGATATTACATTTTGAAGATATTTTGTAATATGTTTGTTTAATACTGGAAACTTTAATATATATTATTTATAGAAATTATAGTTGATAAACAATTTACAATATTTAATATTTAATATTTAAATAATATTAATAATGAATAAATACAATGTATGTTTCCTAGGAAAAATATCTAAAATATTATTTTGTATACAGTAATTTATGGGTATTAATAATAAAATATTGAGTGAGGATAATGTATTAAAAATATAGTACATTAAAAAAATTAATATGTATAATGTACATAAAAAATTAATTTATTTGTGAAATATATTAATTTTTATGTATATTTTTATATTTACTGTTTTGGACAAATAAATAATATTAATATATTTATAAAATAATTTACTATATTTAAATAATTTAAATTATTGTTAATGTTATTATTAAAGGAAATTAATTTCATGTACTGTTATTTACAAATGTAGTTTTTATTTGAGGAGGATTAGTAAATTATATATGTTTAGTGTGCAGCACCTTCCTTCATTTAATACTAACTGGAGTGGGAATAGTAAATTATATATGTGTTTAGTGTCCAGCACCTTCCCTGACTTAATAGTAATTGGAGTGGGAATAGTAAATTATATATGTTTAGTGTTCAGCACCTTCCCTGATTTAATACTAACTGGAGTTGGAATAGTAAATTATATATGTTTAGTGTCCAGCACCTTCCCTGACTTAATAGTAATTGGAGTGGGAATAGTAAATTATATATGTTTAGTGTTCAGCACCTTCCCTGATTTAATAGTAACTGGAGTGGGAATAGTAAATTATATATGTGTAGGGGCCGATTCCGATTCAGGCCGGAAATCACTCCGACCGAGCCGGACCTGGAGAGATTTCCGACCGAATCGGACTCTAGCAGCCCGACCGAACGAGTACGATGCGTACGCATGCAATCGGACTCGATTCGGTCGGACTCCCATTGAAGTCAATGGGAGCCGGTCGTACAACGCGTACGCGGGCTCCCATTGACTCAATGGGTGCGAGGCGAACAAGGGTGCCCCCTACAGCGGGTACGCGTCGATGCGACTCGCGCCGTACATGCACAGGTAGGGGGGACCCATGGGTCCCCCTGTGTGTGACTCGCGCGGCTACGCGTACAGGGGGTCCGACACGGACCCCCAAAGTCCGGCTCCGACTGCCCTTTGGAGCCGGACGGCGCGAGTCGGTCGGACTGCTCGAGGCGCGCATCGTACTTACCCAGCCGGGGAACGTCTCCATTGCGCGGTGCGAGTCGTGTCCGTGCGAGTCGGTCGGAGCGGTTTGGACCCGCGAACGAGTCGGTCGGTGATTTCCCGTGCGCTCGCATCGTACTCGCTCGCCCGGACGCACGTTCGAATCGGTCGGGAAAGAGGGCTCCGAATCGGATCCGGTTAAGCCGAATCCGATTCGGTGCCCTACCGGCCGAGATCGGAATCGGCCCCAGAGTGTCCAGCACGCTCCCTGATTAAATACTAACTGGAGTGGGAATAGTAAATTATATATCTTTACTGTCCAGCCCCTTTCCTAATTTAATACTAACTGGAGTGGGAATAGTAAATTATATATGTTTAGTGTCCAGCACCTTCCCTGACTTAATACTAACTGGAGTGGGAATAGTAAATTATATATGTTTAGTGTCCATCACCTTCCCTGATTTATTACTAACTGGAATGGGAATAGTAAATTATATATGTTTAGTGTCCAGCACCTTCCCTGACTTAATACTAACTGGAGTGGGAATAGTAAATTATATATGTTTAGTGTCCAGCACCTTTCCTGATTTAATACTAATTGGAGTGGGAATAGTAAATTATATATGTTATGGGGCCGATTCCGATCTGGGTCGGAAAACTCTCCGACCGAGTCGGATCCGGAGAGATTTCCAACTGAGCCGGACTCCTGCAGTCCGACCGAGCGAGTACGATGCGGCCGCATGCTACCGGACTCGATTCGGTCGGACTCCCATTGAAGTCAATGGGAGCCGGTCGTACGACGCGTACACGGGCTCCCATTGACTGAATGGGTACGTCGCGAACAAGTGCGCCCCCTACAGCGTGTACACGTCGGTGCAACTCGCACCGTACATGCATGTTTAGGGGGGACCCTTGGCTCCCCCCTGTGTGCGACTCATACGGCTACGGGTGCAGGGGGGTCCGGCATGGACCCCCCAAGTCCAGCTCCGGGAGCTTTTTCGAGCCGGACGCTCCGACTCGATCCGGCTGTCCGACGCGTCCATCGTACTCGCTCGGTCGGAGAACGTCTCCATTGCGTGGTGCGATTCGTTTCTGTACGAGTCGGTCGGAGCGGTTTGGATCCGGAAACGGTTCGGTCGGAACACACGCGTACATTCGCATCGTACTAGCTCGGTCGGACGACTGTACGAATCGGTCGGAAACAAGGCCTCCGACTCGGATCCGGTAAAGCCGAATCCGATTCGGAGCCCTACCGACCGAGATCGGAATCGACCCCATAGTGTCCAGCACCTTCCCTGATTTAATACTAACTGGAGTGGAAATAGTAAATTAAATATGTTTAGTGTCCAGCACCTTCCCTGAATTAATACTAACTGGAGTGGGAATAGTAAATTATATGGGGGATATTCTCAAGAACGGGCGATAATTATCGCCAACCTAGGTTAACGCAATTTTACATAACGCCGTCTATCGCGGGAAAATAACGCAGTGTTAACGGCGTATTCTCAACACGCCGGCAACAGGCGATAGTTCCCCGATAACGCGGCAAATGTCCGAGTTAAAATTACCGGGACGCCGATACAAAAAGGAAACTCGAACGTGAAAAAAGTGGCGAGGGGCCAACAGCGATAAAAACATCAGCGATAAGCAGCGCCAGGCTTGCCATTCCCACGTCAGGCGGGAAAAATCACCATAAAAGCTACAAAAAAAACCGAAACCCAAACAACTGAGAAGCACCATGGAGGAAGCCGGAGCAACTACAGAGGCCAACCAGAACCCCACAAACCCCCCGGAGGACCAGCCAGGGACCTCGGGGAAGGAGAAGGGCAAGGAGAAGAAGAAGAGGAACCCGCGATTCAGTCCGCAGGAAAACAAGTTCCTGATTTCGGAGGTGATAGAACACCACCAATAACTGTTCATCACCTCCACTGTGTCATTGGCAACTAAAAATGCAATATGGCAGTCCATCTTGGCCAAGGTGAATGCAGTCAGAGTGAAGAGAAGGGAAGTGGACGACTGCAAGAAGCGCTGGAATGATGTGAAGCGCAAAACCAAGCTGAAACTCGCTAACAACCGGAAAGCAGCAATGCAGACTGGAGGTGGGAGTCCAGCGCCACAGCAGGAGCTGGATGAGATGGAGGAAATGGTGTCCACAGTCATCAGTGGGGAGACAGTGGCAGGAGTTGGGGGACCGGACACTGCTCAACATGACCTGACCTAACAGCAACAGGGTGAGTAACAACCAGGGACTGGGGGCACGGGGGGAGATGGGCACAATGGCACACATGCACAATTAAGTTAGCACAGTGCACACCCACAATGACTCTGGATCATGTCCCTGATCGCCTTGGCATACTGCAGCACACATAAAAACAGCAAGTATGCCCCCGTCAACAATGTGCCCAGAGGGGGCCCTCCCCACACATCACTAATCTCACAACAAACCCATGCACATGTGCTGAACCCAGCAAAGCTGCAGCTCTGTGAGCCACACTGACAATGCAAGTGACACTGCATGACGATTAGCATGGCTGCAGTCCAATTATCATGACATGGTGCACGCCACGACACTGAGGTGGCTGAGTGTGGACCACATCCGTAAAGGAGCTGGTCACACTCTGACACATCCACGTGCACAAACAACCCCTGACGTCAACAAGACATTTGCGGACAAACCATGCCCAAGAGTCCCAACTCCCACCAAGAGCCCAAGTTACCCAAGTCTGCAACATCTCAGCACTGTATAAGCACAGAAGTCAAAGGCACACCGCCTGAAAGGGATAAGGGCCAGCAAAATCAGAGCTGCAGGGGCGACTCTTCCACAATGCAGCACACACACATAAGAATCAGAGCACATCAACATTGACAACAATGTGGTACAAACTGCAACACTTTCACAACAGAACAGAGGACACAACTGCTGCCGCTTGTGTGTAGAAACTGGCCAATCACATTTGGCATAGCAGGAAACTGTGAGATGATAATGTACAAGTACAACCCCACATCCCTGATGGTCTAGAAATGTCCGCTGTCCCGCATCAAATAGGCATCTCCTCCCAAACAGTCACAATGTACATTGTCATGCAGTCAGTTTGTAAACTTGTCCAATGCGTGAACATACATGGAACACACTGTTAAACTGCATCTCCCCTTTACATTGCAGAGGGAGAATCAACACCTCCTGCAGAGCAGACCGTACATTTCTTCACTGATGATGAAGAGGACCTCCACACCATCGACACCGACACCCTCCAACAGCTCATGGACACCCTCAGCACCCCACCCCCAGGAGCAGGGCAGCCCAGCTGCATCGAGGAGACCCCACCTCCTGCACAGACCACACAGCAGGAAGCACCCACCACCACGGCTGTCTCCCAGGACCCCCATGACCAACACATGGCATTCCAACGCCGTGTGTTAGAGGGCCAGAAGGAGATGGCTGAACAGGTGCGGGTGGGGTTTGACCTCATGACAGCCAAACTAGCTGCCATACGTGGGTGTCTAAGTCCTATCAGGGACCACTTACAGTCCCTAACGGACACCCACAGTCCGCTCCATGCTCTCCAACAAGCCATGGCTGACATCGCTCGAGTCATGACTCTGAGACAAGAACAACTGTCTAGTCAGAGTGGCTCCAGCGATGACAGCCGGGAGTTGGTACACATGCGGAGGATCATGGAGAACATGGAGCAGATGCAGGCGGAAAGAATGGCTGCCACGGCTTCACACCAGCGAGATGTAGCTGGGATCTCCCATGCCCTGCAGATCCTCATCATGGCATTGCTGCCACAAGGCCTGGCACAGATGAATGCTGCTGCTACTACTCCATCCACATCTCTGCCCCCTGATGTGTCAGTGCCTCACAGTGAGGCAGACAATCCACCTCCGGCCCCTGATGTGTCACTGCCACACAGTGCGGCAGACATTCCACCTCCGGCCCCTGATGTGTCAGTGCCACACAGTGCTGCAGACAAAACACCACCACCCATATGTGAGGCACATCACACATCACAGGACGATGATGTGGATGATTCTGCCTTTGTGGTAAGAAGGAAGCGGTAGCATTCATCTCCGCCATATGGCCTGTTTCAGCTTGGTTCTGCCCTCTGCATCATGCCTTGGAATAACACCTTCCACTGTCCCCCGATACACTCTGCGACACTCACCTAGGCCCTCGACATGGACTGCCATATTTGGTTTGGTTACCAATGACACAGCAATCAGACTGCGGACTGAACTCTTTCTCTTACGATGAACTTGTCAATCCCAAAAGGACTCTGGCTGGCCCTCCACGGGGCAACAATGTAAAGTGGGGTTTGCATGGCCATGTACTGGTCCAGCTTCAACACTCCACCGAAAGTGATTAAAACGTTCTAATTCACACAGATGTTTCATGTCTAGGATCAAGCAAGTATGAAAATATGGATGAATATAGGGGCAGTGATTCAAAAAAAAAGGTACTCCCTGGGAACTGATATCAATGCGCATGTTTGACCGTGACCCAGATAGGCAGTGAGATGACTGGGAATGTGTGAACTAGCTGTGGCCTCATTGCTGCTAAACAACAATCTCGCAATTTCCCAACTTAGCCCCACGTCAATGTAGGAAATAGGGCTGTGTGTAAAAAAGTCAAAGTCAAAGTTATGTGGATGCCACAGCTCGGAGAAATGATTTGTTTGAGTGTGCAGCGGTTGGACTCCTGGGATGGTCTGTGCGTAAGTGTGAAGGTCATTCCATGCAAGAGAACTGCGAGCAAGGACTTCTGTGTGTGGGGTGTGTATACGTTGGTCTTTGGTTAGCGCTGTGCGTAGTGTGGAGTCGTCATCAGCTGCTATGGTATCTCTCAGGGGTGCCGGGCGCATGCAATTCCAAGGTCGGAGGTGCAAATGTGCTACCGCCTTCTAGCTCAGACAAAGGAGCTTTCATCCCTAATGTTAGTTTGTCATCAGCTTGCACTCTGGAAATGTGATGTGGATTTTTGGGGGGGGTTGTCACTGCTTCGCCTTCCGGCACGGTTGAACCCTTACCAGCCATGTACGTGCCCTCACAGTCAAATTTGCATGGTCTGATGTAGCAGTGGTGTTTTGCTGCAGTCTGACAGTGATGGGTACAGGTAGCTGTGAGGAGGCGCGTGACTTCTCACCTTGCACCTATTAGCTGACACTGTTCACTACTATTGATGGATGATGTCCATGTACACATGTGATCTGTACATGGCACATATGTCCAGGGGACACCTTCGTGTGTTCTACGCAAGGTACTCCTGCTGGCTTTTTGGGTGGTGTGCATCTCCCATGTTGCTGAGGTGCTCACTGTGCCCCCATTCCCCTTACGTCCGTGTTGCTCATGTTGTGGGACTTGAGTCACAGGGTGCATCTCTGCATCAGGGTGGTTCATATTTTACCCCAAATGTCACCCGCAATTTCATATCTGATCCCAAATGACACCCGCAATTTCATATTTGACCCCAAATGACACCCTGTTGTCTTTTTTGGAACACCAATGACAACCTTCATGTCATGTTTATGTACACATGTGATACGCTGATGAGTGGGTTTACGTACTACATTTGACACCCTGAAATGGCATTCCGAATACGTGACACCCTGAACAGCCTCTCTGTACAGAGGTGACATACCACCATCTATTTGCTATTTGTGAGATTGTTAGCACTTAATGTTGCACTTACACTTGTCAGAGTGATGTGCCAATGCAGAGGACTGACATGCACACAGGGAATGTGTTTTGCGATGAATTTATTTGCACATGCTGTTCATGTGGTCATTTTGTACTGTTCCATGATTGCTAAGGAGAGTCACAATGTGATGTGCTCATGAGAAGAAATTGTTAATGATTGTGTTCCTTCGGGATATTCCTGCTGCAGCTGCAGTGGGGTGTGGTCCACCTGCCTCATCTACCTCATCATCATCCGGTGCATCTGGCACTTGGATCCATGGGGCATTGGTGCGTACACATATGTTGTGCAATACACAACATGCAATGATCATCTTGCACACTATTTCTGAGCTGTACAGGAGTCTTCCACCTGTGATGTCCACGCACCTGCAACATGACTTTAACACGCCAAATGTGCGCTCAACAATGCCCCTGGTGCATTTGTGGGCCACATTGTACTGCCTCTGGGCCGGGGTGTTCGGGGCTCGGAGGGGTGTCATCATCCACGGGCAGAGTGCATATCCTTGATCACCTGTGAGAGGTAAGTGAGATTAGTGTAAATTGGTGGTTCTGCATGCTGTGTTGGTAGACTTACAAGTTTTGTGGTGTATGATTTGTGTGACTTTGGGATTCATGTTTTCCATGTATTGCTTTTGGCAAATGTGCGGGATCAATGTGTATTACGTAGCCTCACAGCTGCTCCTTCCTCCCCCCGAGCCTATTTACTTGTGTGCGCTGCGTGGTTGCATCACTTGCACTCCTACGGCACACAATTGTCATGCCTGTCTGCGCCTGTCCGCAAGCCTGACAACAACACTGTAATGTTGGCCGTTGAAGGTGGGCGGCCACGTGTGTGTAGGCCTATGGTGAGGATAGGGAGTACACAGATGTGGAGTTCAGGCCTGGCTGATCTCACGCTGCGATTGAGGCTTGGCCTTTGGCTTATGCTGCGGCGATGAAGATACACACACAACAGTTGGCATGTATGAGCCAAGACCCCGAGCGGTCTTGCGCTCCTTTATTTATACATTCGGGTGAGCCCACCCTCCGGGGGCATGATGCATTGCAAGATTGTCGATTAAGGGCCGGGTGGCGCCGACACTACAACAGAGACACATGCCATAGTTACTTTTGGCCAGCCCGGAACTGAACCACGCCCAGAGCCCCAGGCCATTTCTTGACACTCCTCACACGCCTACACGTGGGCCGCCGCCGCGGTGCTGGGATGTTGTGCGCTTCGGAGTACGTCTTCAGACGTTCCACCCAGGCTTTCCAGCGGCTTGCCTGGGACGGGGGTGGCCCCGTGACTGTGAAGGGCTCCAGTGGCGTTACCGAGGACATGCTGTTGGCTGCTGGAGGCGGACTTGTGGGGTAGCCCCACGGAACGATGACTTGTGGTGCACAGAGGTAGTGGCACCTGAGGCACTGCGTCCGGCACGGGCCTACCACCACGTGGTGATGACTTGCGGTGCACTAAGGTAGGCCCACCTGAAGAGCTGAGCGGGTGTGCAGCCTGCGATGATGCAGTAGGCCTGGGGGACGGACTGGAATGGATTTGTCTGAGACCTGCTGGATCGCAGTGTAGGCCGGAAGGAGCAGTCAGCACACACAGAACTCTGCGGTGCCGCAGGGTACACTGGGGGCCTGTTGCGCAGAAGCCAGCGATCGGCTGAGGAGGCTGCCAAGCTTGCGGGCCTCGGGCTTGAAGATTGCACCGGCACGTGGTGACATGCCGGTGGCGGCAGGTGAGCAGTGAGGCCTGGGTGCGCAGGGGCGGGCAATCACCGCTGGGCGCCGGACGGGTCTGGGGACCAGCAGGCTGGGGTGCAGCAGGCGCACTGGATCGCGCAGGCACCACTGGTCACGGCGGCGACCTCGTGGCAGGGTGAGGGGTGCTGCCCTGGCAGACACGTCCCTGCAGGCGATGACGAGATGTACGCCGGGTGGCATGTGATGTAGCCACCTTGTCGCCGGTGCAAATTTTGCCATTGGAGGTGGTCGGCCACAAGTGTGTAGGCCTATGGTCAGGATATGGCAGACACAGAGACACACGCAGTAGTTACTTTGGTGGCCATCCCGGAAGTGAACCATGCACAGAGCCCCGGGCTATTTATTCACACTCCGACGCTGGACTGGCGTACGCCGGCCCAGCCCACTATGCTTACGCTTACAGGGGGATCGACATAGCTACATGTCCAAGGTCTTCCCCACTGCCTGAGGTAACATGGTTGCGTCCACTGTCCACAACACTACAAACACCAGCAGTATATGTCCACATGGACATGTCTGTGCTCTGCATACTCAAGACTGTCCGGCACATCACCGCCACACTTGGCATTGTGTACATTCTTATTCATGGGTCCATTGCCTCCTTCGCACATTCTTGGTTTCCACCTCTCCCCACATTCTCCACTTGTGTGGCAGAGGGGCTATGCCTTTGTGGATGGTTTGTCTACATGTCTGGCCCCTGTTAGCACAGTTACTTGTGTTGTCGTGTCTGGTAGGTGGGCATGTTGGTTGGCATGTTGTATGTGATTTTGTTACGTGTGCATCCCCACAGTTGTGAGTTGTATGATTGTGGAGTTGAGGTGTGTGGTGTGTTCCGTTGGTACTTACCAACGAGCAGTGCATTTCCATAGGCGCCATCCTGAAAGCGCTGGTTGATGATGGACTGTCGGAAGATGTAAGAATCATGCACACTGCCTGGGAAGTTGGCGACGACATTGGTGAACAATCCCCGGTGGTCCACTGTTGCCTGCACATTGATGGAATGCATGTGCTTTCTGTTGCGGTAATTGTGTGCATTGTCGGCAGGGGGCACAAGTAGGACATGTGTGCAGTCAATTGCCCCCAACACGTGCGGGAAGCCAGCTATGGCGAAGAAGCCTTGCTTGGTCTCCAGCTGTTCCTGCGCAGTGTGGGGGAAGTGAAGGTGCTGGGGTATCAAGCTGATGATGGTATCCAAGACAGGTGTGAGGAACTTTGACAGGGCTGGCTGTGAGACTCCTCCGACTCTGACAGTTGTTGGTTGGAAGGTACCAGAGGCCAACAAGTGCAGCACAGCCAGCAGCTTTGTCTGCGGAGGGATGTTGGTTGTCCGCTGTGTTGGTACCGTCAGCCTGTGGGCAATGTGGGTCAGGATGCGGAGGATGGTTGTCCTTTTGAGCCTGTAGTGGGCAATGACATCCTCTGGCGTTAAGTCTCTGAGGCTGGTGCATTTTCGGAAGGTCCGCTGTCTTGTTCTGCGCTGCCTCGGTGGCATTCAAAGGGGGGTGGTCCTGGGGGTGGGAGTGGTCCTGGGGGTGGTGGCGGTGGGTGTTGTGGCCCTCTTGGTGCTGGGAATGCACGTTGTGCATTGACATGCACAAGGTGACAGGCACCGCGCGGTGCCTGCCACCTTGTCCATGCCAATGCAGGGGGGTACCATAGGTACCCCCCAAGTGCACCCCCCATCCTCCCCTCCCCCGGGGGCCCGCAACGGGCCCCCATTGTAAAAGACCGTATGCCTTTCCACGGCGGCGTTGCCGCCATGAAAAGGCACATCTCCACAGTCATCATAATATGGATGGCGGTGTCTTGCAGACACCGCCACCATATTACTGCCCTTTTCCGCCCGGTCACCTGTGTGACCGGCGGAAAACCGGCGGATGGTCTTTCCGTCCGCCGGGCTCCCCCCGCCATCGTAATGTGGCGGGCGGAAATGGCATGCGGGCGGAGGGGAATGCCGGGCGCATCGCCACCGCCATACGGGGGGTGGCGATCCGCTAGTCATCGTAATGACCCCCTAAGTTTTTACTGTAATTTGAAGCTAGTTAGGTGGTAGGTAGTGTGTCTAGTATTAGGTTTTTGTATTTTTGATGAGTTTTATGTGTAAGTTAGATTTTACCGAGATGTCGATAGTTAGTGTTTGCGGCCTAGTTTAGAGAGGTTAGAGTTTGTTGCAATATGTGTGGATATGGTATTAGAAATGTTTTCAATTGTGTTTAATTATAGTATATGTGTATGTTTGTGTTGGTGGTATTGTTTTTGTATTTTATTACAGGGTTTCGTTGTTGGAAGTCGCCGTTTGGAGGAAATTGCGTTTTTTTAATTAAGAAGTGTGTATTAGTTTAGTAAACTAATATTTATTTAACACTTTCTTAAATTTTTTTTTTAGTACTTTTTTCGGGTTTTTTATGGTTTATTCGATTTGGATTCACGGACCTAGGATTGTTTTTTAAACAGATGGATTTTTCCATTTTTTGGGGGGCATTTTTTGGGAACGTTTGGTATTATGATATACCAGGATGGATTTACAGGAGTTGAGATATTATTTCTTCAGCTACAGAAACGGTATGTTATTTTTATTCATTATTGTGGGAGGGAAATGTTAAAGAAATTACTGTTATTGTGTTTTATATTTTCTAAAATATAATTAAGATGTCAATATATATTTATGTTTTAAAATAAATATATGAAACAAAAAAATTATATTTGTGAAAATATAAAAAATTATATTTGGATTTTTAAATTGTTTTTGGAGAAAAGTATTAGTATTTGTGGTGCAATTATAGGTTAAAGTAGGCTTTTACCTATTGTTGATAGGTATTCTAGGCCTCTTGTTGTTGGATATAGTATTACTTTACTTTGTAGGTATTCAAACATTTGTTTAGTTTCTTTGGTAAGTTTTGGGGCGATTTGGGTTACAGATTGCTCCATTCTTAGTTGTTGGTAGCTCTGTTCTTTTTGGAGAGATTGTAGGAGTTTTAGTAGGGTAGGTGTACCTCTGCCTGTTGTTGCTTGAAGGCATTATGCCATCCTTCAACAGAATTGTTTGTTTTGGCTTGTTTATTTAGTGTGCTAAGGTATACATTCCACCATGGTATGTGGAATTTAGGCAGTCTTCTATGTCCTGATCTGTGGAGTCTTCCCACTCAGGTATCCTCAAAATAATCTAAGAGGGAACTTAATTTTTGTTTGTTTCTTTGGTAGTATGGGCTTTCTAGTAGTAGGTTGTAGTGTTCGGCCACGTCAGAAACTGGGACGTAGGCTAGTGCTATAAGTTTTTTAACTTGATATGCAAAAGTACTGTCAGTTGCATATTCAACACTTAATGCTGATTTTTGTAGGTGTCTCCATAGACATTGATTGAAATGATAATAGCAACCCTGAATTGCTGTATGTGGGTAGCATTTTAGGATTGCATTAATCATTGCTTGCTCAAAATCAATAATTATTTTCTTTGGGAAATAATTATTGGTTTCTTGTTTTATCTTGTTTAGGATTTCCATATAGGTAGAGTTTTGTTTATTAGGGAGTAAGGCGTAGATAAAAGGAATGTTTGTGTTTTGGTATAGGGCGTGGACTGTGTATAATTGATAAAATGGTTTGGGACATATTTTAAAAGTCCCATCCATCATCCATGTTTCTGATTGTTGAAGTTTAGTTATATTATTTGCAGTAGCAAACATAATAATTCTTTTGTCTTTGCATTTGTTATCGTAAAGTATAAATGGTTCTTCGTTATGGGTTATTACTAGTTATGGGGGAATTTGTACCTCCTCAAATGTTTTTGGGGCAGGTGTGGTGGTGGTAGTGGCTTTTTTTTGTCTAGCTATTGTCCTTTTTAAGGAATCAATAGAGGGCATTTGGGCAGAAGCATGTTGGGGTACTCTAAGCAACTCATGTTTTAAGATTTCTGTGGTGGATTTGTCTGAGCTAGTGCTAGCTTCTTTAATGGTATCTAGAGCACTTCTTACTTCAATTTCTGTCACATTTGGGGGGTGGTTATGCTCTTTCACATATGTAACAGTTGTTTCCTTTGTTGTAGCCCTCCCATAACATTTATTGGAATAGTATTTACTGCATGTCCAATTAACTTTTAGTCCACTTTGTTTTTCTTGGGTATAGACGTACCCCATATAACATAGTAACATTTTTCCTTTTTGAGAGGTAATAAATTGTGCGCCTTCAGTCATTGTGTTCTTTTTAATGCTAGGAGAAATGTATATAAAAATTACTCAAAATAATACAGTATACATTTGTTATTGATACATATACATTTTTCAATATATACTTACAATGTTGATTATGATGTAAAATGTTATCCTGATGTAATTTGTTTGGTGTTTGATTGCAGAGTTTCTGAAGATGTTTCTGTTGGTATAAAAAAAGATAATTTTAATACTTTTGTTTTATTGTGTACTGGGTGGTGGGGAATTTGGGAGAAAGTGGGATTTTGGGTGCGTATTTTAGGTAACTATTTTATAGAAAAGATTTTATACTTACTTTATTTTAGCTTTTATTATTCACGCTGTTCTTGAATTGTTTGGATGTTTTCAAAAATGTCTGTAGAGGAGATATAAAATTAAAACATAGATATTAGGTATTTATTATATTTAAATATTTTGCGTTGAACAGTAGTAGTACAGTTAGATTATAAATGGAATTTTACTTACTTTGTGTAGTTCTAAGTTTTATTTCTGTAATGAAGTCTTGCATTCTGGCAGCAATCTGGCAGAGTTTCCCCGTCTTATTTATTGTAGGTGTAAGGTGTAAACTAAACATTATTTTCGTTTGGTTTATATAGTGTTTATTTAATTGATTGTTTTCTGTGATTGGGTTATTTTATTAGTGTGAGCCTTTTATTCGTTATAGTTTATTGTTTCAATTGTTTTGGCAGTTGTTTTCCATATATGGAAAACGCTAATTGAGAAGTAGTTAGTGTTAACGTTTTTTTTATAACGGATTTTGTGTGTGACGTGTATAACATTTTGTTTGATGTTTAATGCTGTGTGCTTATTAGTTGTTTCTATTTTAAATTATAAATATTAGTGTGTTTACAAAATATTTTAGGGTTTTATATTTAAAAAAATTAAAAATAGATTGTATATTTTTTTTGTGTGGAGTGCATGTTTATAGTGAAAATAAAAAATTGGTGTTAATATATGTTATTTTTATCTATATTTAAGTCGTCGATATTTTTAAGAAAACAATATCTTTGCTGTATATATTGTTGTTATCGATATTTTGGACATGTATATTTTTAAACTAAGTTCGATATTTTAGTCAATGATATTTATGTGTTCGATAATGGTGTAAACGATATTTATGTTTGTCGATAATATGGTGTCGATATTTGTGTATTTTTATAATTAAGTATAGGTTGTCGATAATAGTGTAATCGATATTTTGGTGTCGATAAAATGGTAGGTCGATATTGTGTCTGTCGATATTATGTCAGTGATCCGATATAGAGCTAACATATCAACCTTATTTTTTGTTTTGTTACAAAGGTTTTCTTAGTGCTATTAATTCCAACACTGGTAGCATGTAAAAGAAGTGGGAAGTGTTCCCCTTTTTCTCTCTGCTTGGACCACTGGGCGTTAGGCAGTTAGTGCGCACAACCCCTGGGAGTGACATAGGGTGTAATTGGGAAGTTAGGCAAAATGTGGACCTTGGTGAATCAGCTGCAGTTTGTGTCTGGCCACAGAGGGCCGATGGTTATCTGGTTACCTTTTTTCTCCACTCAAACGGTTGCAATTTTTTGTCCATCGAGCTGATATTTAAAGACTATCAGGCTCACTTAGCTCTGTGCAATACACTGAACATCCCCTCTCCTCAGGCTATAGGCTCTAGGAGGGGGCCACATTTTTTTCAAACAAAATAACTATTTGTTCTGTCAAACCTTTTCTCTTTTTAGTATCTTTTAGATTTTTCCCATTTCTGCATTTATTGATGTTGTGGTACTGTTTAAATTTTGGAAATCATGCTGCATGTTTAAATGCTATGTCCTGTTAGTGAGTCTATGCTTTATGAAATAACTAATTTTTCCAAATCAGTTCATGACTGCTAGCTTACTGCTACAAATCAACTTCTACTGCTCTGAACTAACAATTGTATTTCATTCTGTTTCAGGTTGTTACTATCTCATTGCATTTGTCTTTTGTTTAGTTTTTGCTTAGTCTCCCTTCGTTAATTTTGACAGGACCCATCCTAAACAGGACCTTGGCTAACTTTTTGTCCTTCCCTTCCTTGTCTTTTTCTTGGGGCAGGGAGGTACTACCTCCTCTAACCCTATATTAGCCAGGGCAACACATAGCTTATCCAAAAAGGTTATCCAGCTCTGCAGCAAGCCCATTATGACTAGGGCTCCCAGTTTTATGGTATTTATTTTTTTGACATTTCCATCTGTATTTATCCATATTAATTTTGTGCTAATTTTTTCTGTATTTTTCCATTTCTATTTTGCGTTTTCTGTATAAATTAAGCTGCAATGGGTATTTTTCCACATTTATTTTACTGATAAAAATATACTCGCATTTGAATGTCCAAAAGATTTCAGCACTATACAGTGCAATAGCATTATTTGAAAACACTTGCATTGTAGAATAGCATAAATAACTGTAGATATGCACTTAATTAAGCTTATAGGGAAACCTATTGTCTTTTTCCATCTCTCCTACCTCTCAATCTGTACACCTACTGACCTGGTACTCATGATTGACAGTAGAAAAAAAGCATCCAAAGAAGGCCTATTTTCTTTAGTTTTCTGTATTTAAAAATAAATACAGACAGGAAAATAAATAGTTTTCTGTCTGTATTTTTCTGTAAAAATCCGTAAAAACGGAAAACGGGGAGCTCTAATCATGGCCAACAGGGTCAGGGGGCAACTTTGCTATCTGTCATGGGGGTCTAACCAACATGCTAGGGACAGTGCTGCCATAAAGGCAAACACCCAGCAAAGGCTACTGATGGCTGTCAGTGCCCAGAACCACACCCTTAGGTCTCCACTGACAGGTGGATGTGCTCGTGTGTGGGTAACTTTGGGTTCTTGGAGCCCCTCTGTATTTTCAGAGTGGGGGACTACCACCTCATGTATCAGATACCCTCCTTCCACTCTTTTTTTTTCCTGTTAGCTCAGGGGTGACACCCTGTTGCTGAACAGTTGCCCGAACCTTCAGACCTGCTTGGGTAACAGGTACGGCCTTACCAGTGCCAACTTTGGGTTTCTCCCTTAATGGGATAGAATGCTGTTGGCTTACTGGGTCTCCTTCTAAGAGTTACCTTCCATTCCTGCCTTTCTTTTTCTTTACTTTCCTTTGTGCCCTGCTTTTCCCAACCTCAGGGATAGGACCTCCAGAATCCTTGGGTGAGGCAGTGCCCTGGGAAACTATACTCTCTGGGCTCAGACCAACCTCTGGGAGGTCATTACCAAGGAGACAGTCTAGGGTGAGGTCGGGACTGACTACCAACCGATGATATCTAAGGGAGCCACCTATCTCTAGAGTTACCAAGGCCAGAGGTCTGTTAGTGACCACCTCTGTGATAGCCATTGCTCTCCTGGTATATATTGGTCTGGGGACACTAACCTGTCCACCCCTATGGTGTGACTGGATCCTGTGTCTCTCAGGGTAGTGATTGGGATTTCATTCACTTTGAGGTGGTGGAATTGTTTCCTACTAGCCTCTGGAATCATCAATTCACCATCTGGGACCTTTTCCTGGTTAAAAGCAACTAGGATATCCTCATCAGAGGATTCCCCCTCAAATGCCACACTTTCTAAGCTAGTGTTTACCTTTCTCTTAGGACAGGCCTTGTCCCTTCCGTAGTGCCCTGTTTGCTGACAGTAAAAGCAAGGCCTACTGTCTAAGAATTCTTTTAGCCCTGGGCCCTCACCACTCTGCTTGCAAGAGGTGGGATGGATTTTGATCTCCTCTCTTTTAAGGTTCTGGGTTTCCGAGTGAATGTCTTTGGTGGGGTTACCACCTCCCTCCTTTCCCTTCTGTGGGCCAAACCCCCCTTCCTTGGGATCACCCCCCTTTGCTTTCTTAGGAATTCATGCTATAACCCACTCATCAGTCCTCTTTCCTAACTCTCTAGGGGGCATATTCACAAGGACTTATCTCCGAGTTATCGCCACGTTAACGCAACAAAAGTGGAGATAGAGTTAACGCCCCATTCACAAGCGGGTGCAAACTGCAGACAACGCAAGTATTCCCGCGATAACTGCCTCAAAATTTACCTCCATGGTTGACACCACCAACTAACCCTAATGAGATGCAGAGTAGGCGTTCCCGTGCAAAAACACACGAAAACACCACTACACCACATTCACAACGAACTGCCAGATCTGTGATGCGAACCCAAAACAGGCGATAAGCCGCGGTAGCAGCAGGGATTCAACACCTGCCTTCTGCTGGTGTTAAGCAGGACGACTACCTGCTGCATGAAAGGGAGCCCAGCCAAGAGCCACATCTGAAGACCCACAGATGCCATGGAGACAATGATCATGCAGCTCGGACACCCATGAGGGCTACAACACCCACAGCCACCACCACCAGGCCCGCCACAACCCCCAGGACCCGTCCCGCCCCCCCCCCGGACCACCACAGAGGCAGCATACACAAAGACAGCGGACCCACCGTAAACGCACCAGCCGCACAGACCGAACGCCAGAGGAGGACATTGCCCACTACAGGCCCAAAAGGACAACCATCCCCCGCATCCTGACCCACATCGCCCACCTGCTGACGGTACCAACACAGCGCACAACGAACATCCCTCCACAGACAAAGCTGCCAGCTGTGCTGCACATGTTGGCCTCTGGTACCTTCCAACCCACAACTGCCAGAGTTCACACACCTGTCCTGGATGCCAACATCAGCCCGGTACCCCAGCACCTCCACGCCACCCACACTGCGCAGGAGCAGCTGGAGACCAAACAAGGCTCCCACACCACAGCTGGATTCCCTCACGTGTCGGGGGCAATCAACTGCACACATGTACCCCTCGTGCCCCCTGCCGACACTGCACACAACTACCTCAACAGAAAGCACACGCATCCCATGAATGTGCAGGCAATAGTGGCCCACCCGGGACTCCTCAACAATGTTGTGGCCAACTCCCCAGGCAGAGTGCATGATTCCTACATCTCCCGACAGTCCATCATCAACCAGCTCTCCCAGGATGGCACCTATGGAAATGCAGTGCTCGTTGGTAAGTATCAAATGAACACACCACACACCTCCACCCCACAGTCATGCAACTCACGACACTGGCAATGGGCACACAGCACAACTACATTCAACATGCCACGCAACATGCCAACCGACCAGACACGACAACACGACTCCATTGGGAACCTGGGCTTGCCATGCCCACAACCCAGCCACAGGATGGCACCACAGCCACACAATAGCAGGATGTGAGGAGAGGCGTGGACCAGGCATGTGCGAGAGCGGCAAGTGACCAATGAATGAGAACCTACCCAATGCCAGGTGTGGCGTGGAGGTGGCGGACAGACTTCAGTGTGCAAACCACGGAAATGGCCATGTGGACATTAACTGCTGGAGCATGGAGTGTAGTGGCCAGTGGACGCTACCATGTCCCCACAGGCTGTGGGGCAGAAAGCGGAAATGTCGCACGTTACGTCCCCCCCATGCATGCGTGGGCAGAGTGGGTTGGCCCTGCATACGCCAGGCCTGCGTAGGGGTGTGAATAAAAAGCCCGTCGCACTGGGCGTGGTCCTCTTTCAGAATGGCCAACGCGTCTGCCAGGGCGGCGCCTCCCAGCCCGCCATGAGGCCGGCACCGTGCGCGGCGGGGACTGCGTCCCTGTGCACCTGCTGCACCCCGGGCTGCTGGTCCCCAGACCCGTCATGCCTGGCCCAGCGCACCACGGAGGCTCCGCTCACCTGCCGACACCGGCGTGTGTCAAAGAGGGCCCACCACGTGCCGGTGCAAGCTCCAGGCCCCAGTCCCGCGACCTCTGCAGCCTCCGCAGACCATCGCTGGCCTCCACGCCACTGGCCCACATTACTCCCTTCTCATTGACATACTCCCCCGGCGTACTCTTCGGCCCAGCTGTTGGCACAAGTTGAACAGAGTCGTGAGTTCTGAATGGCAGTGACTAAAGGTCTGTGGCAGCGTCCACATCACTATACTCCCTCCGATCAGTGAAGCTAAAGTCTGCATCGCAGGCCTGCGACACGTGGTGCCACTAACGTTGTTCAACACAAGCCGGCGACACGTGGTGCCACTAACCCTGTTCAACGCAAGCCGGCGACACGTGGTGCCACTAACCCTGTTCAACGCAAGCTGGCGACACGTGGTGCCACTAACCCTGTTCAACGCAAGCTGGCGACACGTGGTGCCACTAACCCTGTTCAACACAAGCTGGCAACACGTGGTGCCACTAACCCTGTTCAACGCAAGCCGGCGACACGTGGATGAGGGCTCAGGCCTACACTGCGCTCCAGTAGGTCCCACATATGGAACTGTGTCCTGAGTCTTGAATGGCAGTGACCCCAAGTCCGTGGCAGCGTCCACATCACTAAATCCCTCCGATCAGTGAAGCAAAAGTCTGCATCGCAAGCCTGCGACACGTGGTGCCACCAACCCTGTTCACCGCAAGTCCGCGTACCGTGGTGCCACTGAACCTGAACTACGCAGGCCGGTGGGACCATCCAACGTATGCAACGACACTCGGTGAATGGCCCCTGCTGACCGCTGCCTCAGGCCTACATTGCGGTCAAGTAGGTCACACATGTGGAACTGCGTCTTGGGTAAGATGTGGAGGAGTCCACACCATTGGACACGCCTCATCGCAGGCGGCATCCCCTATCAGCACTGGTGCCACTAACTCTGTGCGCAATGACTCATGGGCACTTTCTGGTTGGACTTTGGTGGCGTCTGAGTCCATGGCCTGGGGGTTGTCTGCATCATCATCTGGCTGGACCGGACTTGGTGTCAGACATGTGTCTGTTCCATTCACCTCCACCATAGTGACTGTTTCAGCGTGGTTCTGCCCTCTGCATCATGCCCTGGGGGTACACCTTCCACTGTCCACCGAGACACTCCGCGACAACCCCCTTTGTCATCTACGGAAACCTGCTCTGCTCTCGCGACCCTGCCCCAGTGCACCGCAAGTCAGCGGCCCGTGGCGGTAGGCCCGCGCAGGACGCTGTGCATCCGGGGCCACTAACTCTGTGCAGCACAAGTAATGGGGCCTTTATGGTTGAATGGGTGTGTCCTTAACGATGTACACTGTTGTAGTTTTTTGACTGCACCAGGCACTCCATGAAGGGTGGTGTGCACACACCCCACACACATCCAACACTTGTGTCACTCGACATGTGAGCCTGCTAATAAAAGTGGCCGGGCGCACGTGCCCGTAGCCATTCCCACCATCTAAGCAAGTGTGTCCGTGTGGTCATTATGTCAGCATGATGTGCCCGAGCCCTACAACATCACAGTGTGCTGTCTTCAGCGGAAGGTAGCATGTCACCTCAGCAGTGGCTGAGACCTTGGACATGTAGCTTCGCCCGCCCCCCCTGCATGCACATGCGGCGTGTGCTAGTCCGGCGTACATCAGGTCAGCGCAGGGGTGTGCTGATTCGGCAGAGGGATCAGGACGTGGCTCTGGTCCGGCCTCGAGCAGGAAGTGCAGTAAGTGTGTCTCTGTGTTGGGGTATTGTCGCCACCAGGGCCACACTAGTCGATGTTGCAATGTTGCATGCACCAGGAGGGCGGGCCCGCACGTACGGGGAAATGTAGGAGCGCAAGACCGCTCGGGGTCTTGGCACATGCATGCCAAGTGTTATATGTATCAGTCCTGCGAATGCATAAGTCAGTTGCCTACCCTCTATCGCAGCGCGATCACAGCCAGCCATGGACTGTACACCTGTGTCCGCCCTGTCCGGACCATTGGCCTACACTCACGTGGCCACACACCCTCAAAGGCCAGCTTCACGGTGTTGTTGGTATGCCGCTGGACATGCGTGGACAGGCATTACAATGGTGTGCCGTAGGAGTGCACGTGGTACAACAGCGCAGAGCACACAAGTGTGGGGGCTCGTGGGAGGGAGGAGCAGCTGTGAGGCAAGGTAACACACAGTGAGGCCTCTCATGTGCCACGTGCTGGGCATATCATCCATGATTCCCTGAGTCGCAGACATCCCACCACACCCACGACAAGCCTCTGTACATCTCCTGTATGCATGCAGATGGTGAAGTTACTGTAGGGAGGAAAGGTCCTTTGTCTGAACTATCAGGCAGTAGCACATCTGCAGCTCCGAGCTGGAACTTGCATGTGGCCAGCACCCCCTGACAGATACGATAGCATTTGCTTGCGACTCCCACACTACGCACTGCCCGACGTGAGACCAACGTGTACACATCCCACACGCAGGAGTCCTTGGTCGTAGTTAGCGTGCGTGATATGGCCCTCACACGTACTCCCACTCCACCCCAGGTCTGCAGCCGTTGCACACAGACACTGCTCATTGCTCCGAGCTGTGCCATTTCATCCACAGGACTGGCGCAGGGCAAGCCAGTGCTGCTTCAAGCAGAGCCACTGACACAATGGCAGACCATCCCGGACACATGCTCATCTCCAGTCACGTGGACCTGTACCGTGCACGTCTGCTGCATGTACTGGGGCACTGCCGTTGGCAGTGCTGTGGGTCAGTTACCAGCTGGGCTTCCGCCTTGCGAACGTCACCTGCGTGCAGCCTGTGTTGCATTGTCGCTCGTGCGTATTCGAGTGGACCATGGATGTCTGCCTCTCCAACGTAACGGTAGCTGACCTGGATTTCGATGTGTGTGTGCGCCCCCTGTTATCCCACGACCAGGAGTGTCACCGTGATGCCCGTTTATGGCATGCCTGGATGTTTGGCATGCATGCTGGCAACTGGACCTGGGAGATTGCACGAGTCGTCGTGTGCAGTGACCACATTGAGCCACTCCCCGATTGGGCTTTGGTGCTAATTGGGGCCAGGGGTTGGAGTCAGCACCTCTGTCCGGGACAGCTGATGGATTACGTCGCCGACATGTTGGATGTGGAGGACAACGATCTCTCATTGGAAATGTTTGCCTACGCTGCTGCACTCGCGTTCATGGACGAGTGACAAGGTACCTGTAGCCACAACTGGATGTGACCCATTGCACGTGTCCCGACGCCAGGTTGCATGTTGAGGATCTGGTCACATGTCCCAAGATGACAGTGGACATGGCTGCATTGGCCTGGACTCCTAATCCATGCGCAGACAACCAACGCGGGTTGGCACTGACTTGTGTTGGTGAGGGACTCCCCCGGGGTGGACATGGGCGCTTTCCAACGTTCCTCATTCAGACATGCTGCTGCATTGTTCTGCATGTCGTGGCACTTCTCTTGGCCGTACTGACATGCACTTGTTGATAAAGTTTCCGCACTTTCACTTGTCTCCAACTGTGTTGAGTCTTGATTTGTATGCCAAAGTGTGTGTCACGGCCTATCTGGATCCCTGCCATACGTGCATTGCTACCCCATCAGGGCTGTGGGTTTGTACTTGTGCATTATCATGTCCCTGTTTCGTGCTTTGCCAGATGCGTATGGTCATTTCCCGGCCACAAGCGGGTGCACTTGTGTCCTGTGTTCGGTTGTGCAAATGTTGCTGTTTGTACCACATTGTGTTCGATGTTGGGGTGCTCTGCTTCCTATGTGTGTGTGCTGCATTGTGTGTGAGATGTCCCTTCAGCTCTGATTTGGCTCACCCTTCTCCCTTTCAGGCAGTGTGGTTTTCATTTCTGTGCTTGTTCAGTGGTGTGATATTGCCGGGTTGTGTGACTTATGCTCTTGGTTGGTGTTGTTACTCTTGGGCATGGTTTGTCTGCAGTTGTGCTGTGCTTAATTGTGCATGTGTGCCATTGTGCCCATCTCCTCCCATCCCCCCAATCCCTGGTCGTTCCTCTCCCTGTTGCTGTTGTGTCTGTTGATTTTGGTCATCTCCAGATTGATGTGGTGGAAACCATTTCCTCCATGTCATCCAGCTCCTGGTGTGGCGCTGGACTCCCACCTCCGGTGTGCATTGCTGCCTTGTGGTTGTTGGCGTGTTTCTGCTTGTTTGTGCGTTTCGCATCATTCCAGCTGTTCTGGTTTTCTTCCATTGTCCTCCTCCGCTCTCTGGCTGCATTCACCTTGTCCACGATGGCCTGCCATGTACAATGTTTTGTTGCCAATGGGGCTTGTGGGGTTGTGTACTGGCTCCGGTTGCCTCCATGATGCTTCGCTGTTGTTTTCTGTTTGGTTTGTCTTTCTTTTTCAGGCTTTTGTTGTGCTTATTCCCGCCTGCCGTGTGTGTCGCGGGCATGGTGCTGCTTATCGCTGCTTTCCTCATCGCGAATGGGCTCATCGCACGTTTTTTGGTGTTAAGGTTTGTGTTTTTATCTCCGTCGAGGTGGTTGTATCGCGGACATTGGCTGCGTTTTCGGCAGACTATCGCATGGTACCGCCGTGTTGTGAATTCCACGTTAACAAGGGGTTATTTTCCCACGATAGGCCGCGATGTGTAAAGTTGCGTTAACATTTTTTGGAGATGTTTAGTGCACGTTCTTGTGAATATCCCCCTAGGTCTAGAAAGCTTTGATTCTACCAGATGCTGGTGTAACTTGCCTGCGGTACAATTTGTCAAAATGTGCTCCATGACCACTAAATTGTAAAGCCCCTCATAGATATCAACTTTGGTACCTTTTAGCCAGCCATCCAGTGACTTCACAGATGCATCAACAAAGTCCACCCATGTCTGTGTTGGTCCCTTTGATGTGTTCCTCAACTTAACTATTTACTACTCTGGGGTAAGACCAAACAACGCAATGAGTGCCTCTGTCATGTGGGTGTAAGATTGGGGCGAAATCCTTATGTGGGGGCTAGTGTCACTTGAGTACGACGAAGCTGGTCTCTGATAACACTCCTGGGTTCCGCAGACACTGGTGCAGACTTTGGTTGTCTCAGATTTGTCTTTTTGTGTGCCCGGGGAGTAGTAGTGGCAGAACTTCTGCAGTGGCTACCAACTTGTCGGTTTGGGCTCTTTCAGCTCTCGGGTCCCAGGAGCTAGTTTCAGGGGATCAGCCAACTTTTTCTTGGAATCACTGCTGTGGGTAAAGGCTGGGAACCAACTTTTCCCTGAGCCAGGATCCGGAGGCAATGCCCAAATCTCACTAGCCCAAAAGTGCAGCAGATGCAGTCCTGCCTTTCTTGGTGCAGGTTAAGGGTAGCCGAGCATTCCTTCTTTGGTCCTTTCTTAATTCCATCATGATCTAAAGTTCAAGGTGGCAGCGGTGCCCATTATATCCAGGGAAAGTGCACCAAGGGGACAACCCAGTCACTAGCCAATGGGCTAGTAGGTCCCTTCCTCATTGGTGACAAAGTTCCAGTGATGTGTGGCATTTGGCAATCCCAGAGTGCAATATTCTTGGCACTCTCAAGATGTCTGATCTCTTTCTAGACTGTGAGGAGCTTGGTAGCCCATCCCAGAGGTGTGGCTACATAAGGGCTACATGCCCATGGGAAAACTGGTTTACGGATGGGTTTTCCCTCTCTGGCTCTGTCTCCAACTTGTCTACAGGAACGGCAGCCTGCTCGGGTATGTTGTCACAGGCGGCCCTATAAAGGCAGCTTCTCCTCTGAAGCTCACCTTTTGGGCTAACGTCCCTTGCAACCTTTATGGGAGAGGAGGTCAGATCTCACTCTGCAGCAACTGCCTTTGTTCCTGAGCCTGGGAGTCGTTCACACGTCTCCCCAGGCAGCCAGAAAGCTGTCTGTCTGTCAGAACCTTTGTGAGTCCACTGGACTAACTAGGCAACAGAGTGTCGACTTTCTAAAAGTTGCTAAACTTTAAAACTGACATAAATCTAGACTTAGGCATCAAGTTGGATTTAATGCCACGATTAATTTGATAGCTTAAAGGCCCCTGTTAGGTATCCCCATTCAGAAGTTAGCCAGATTGGGGTGCCAGCTGCTGAACCTGTGTTAGCCAATGGGGCTAATAACATTCCTCAGCGAAATGACAACTTTTAATGGTTTTGCTGCTAGGACATATATAAGCCTATATGTCTATCTTAACAATATACAGCTCCCTTCCACAGGGCTCTATTGGCTTACATACAGTGAACACATTGCTCTTCCACTCTGCAGTGGCAGGCTGGTAGCCATTTTGTCATTTTCCACACTCAGGGGCATATTTACAAGCCCCTATCGCCACCACAACGTCACTTTCAGTGAAGTTGTGATGGTGATAGGGGTCTCCCCTTATTTACAAGGCAGCGTTAAGCCACTTAATGTGGCTTAACACTGCCTTGTAAATAAGGCACCCTTTCACGCTGTGTTTAGCGTGAAAGCGGAAGGCAATGGGTGTTGTGGTAGGTGTTCCACCGCAACAACCATTGATTTTGACGCTCGCTCCTATTTACAAAGGCAGCATAAATAGGAGGCAGAGCCAAAATTAAGACCAGGGAAAACCTGGTCTTAAACAGAAGAAACGCAGAGAAATGGTTTATTTCTCCTTGTTTTTGCTGTTTCCATTTGTGCTGCCTTGTGCAGCACACATAGAAACAGCAAATTGCCTATTATTGATTATGTGCAGGAAGGTCACCCTTCCTGCACATAAACAATCATTTTAGAAAAATGTCACTTTGCAACTTCTATGTGTTCTGCATTAAGCAGCACACACAGAAGTTACAAAACGGCATTTAAAGATTGTTTATGTGCAGGAAGAGGGACCTTCCTGCACATTACCAACGCAACGCAGACACTTCAACGCAGACACTCTTGTACTAAGGTGCAAGGGTGCCTGCGTTGGTGCTAGGCTGCTAAATTTAGCGCCAGCGCAGGAGGAAACGCAGGACTGCACAATATTCTTGTAAATATGGTGCAGCCCTGCGTTTCAGAAGTGGTGGAGTGTGTCACTAAGCCAAGGAGGCTAACGACACACTCCGCCACTTCATTGTAAATATGCCCCTCGGAGTGGCACAAACAGTGCTGCATCCCTGGGTGGACACTCTGCCTTAGATACCCTTGGTATCCTGGGTACCATATACTAGGGTCTTATAAGTAAGTCAACACTTGCTAATTGGGTATAGCCAATTCGACATAACTTTGGTAATGGGTCAGAACACTGGCACTGAGGTCTGGTTAGCATGGCTCAGTGCACTCTCAGAGTCGAAAAACCAGTAGCTAATAGTTCAAATGGGGGCAAAAAGTGGGGCGTAGACCTACAAAAAGCCGATTTACTTCAAGTTATGTTATGGTATGTCATAATATGTTATGTCATAATATGTTATGGTATGTTATGTTGTGTTGTGTTGTGTTATGTAACGTTATGTTATGTTATGATGCCGTGTGTTATGTTATGAAATGTTATGCTATGTTATGATGTGTTGTGTTGTGTCGTGTTATGGTATGGTATGTTATGATATGGTATGGTATGTTAAATCAGTCAGTCAGTCAAAATTCGTTATTCAGCTCCAGGGAGCCATAAAAGTCACATCATAAAATACACGGTCCAAAGGGATTCATCCATGAATAAAAGGCCAATAAAAAGACAGTTATAAAAATAAGGCATAAAAACTTCAGAAAAATCCATTAAATAGCGTGATAGCAGCAAAATACCGTACAAATTTCAATATTTTGGGCCCCATTAGGATGGCGGGCGGACTTCAGTCCGTCCGCCACCCTAGCGGTGCTGCGACCAGCCGCCAGCAGTGCGGCGGTCCCGCACCACCAATTAGGATGCGACCGCCACCCTGGCGGTCGCATCCCGCATCTTTAACATTGCGGTGGGTGCAGCACCCACCGCAATGCCAAAGAGGCATGTTGTGCATTGCCATGCACAACGTGACAGGCACCGCGCGGTGCCTGCCACCTTGAGCATGGCAATGGTACCCCCCAAGTGCAGCCCCCCACCCCTCCCTCCCCGGGGGCCCCCAAAGCAATTCCTGCCAGCCCTTCCATGGCGGCATCGCCGCCATGGAAAGGGCAGAACCGCCAGGCATCATAATATGGATGGCGGTGCCTGAGTTCCGCCCGGCCGGCAATCGTGATGACCGGCGGAAAAGCGCCATGGTAATATGGCGGGGGGGAAATGTGGTTGTGATGGCGGGCGGATCGCCACCACCGGCCGGGCGGTGGCGATGCGCCCACCATCATACTCAACCCCTTAGATCGCAGTCTCAGGGAACTTAGGATGTCATTTAAAATAACTATTATAATAGTTTCATTTCCCCGGAATTGCAAGTGAGAAAAAGCTGCTATGTGGGATCTAGAATCCAAAGCACGCAATCTGGGGTGCACAAACTGCCTTCTTTGAAGTAGGTAGAATGTGCAAAATAAAGTGCAAAGTGCTTTCTTCGGCTGGGATTTCACAATGACAAAGGGGTGGAGATGAAAACCAGCTACCTTTGGTGGGATAGGCTGCCAAGAAGTGTATATTTTGAAGTCGAAACCTTGTAAGTAAGAACTTCTGTCTTTCATCTGCAATAAACTGTAAATAAAGTGCTGGGCGTAGTAGTGGAGCCTGAAAGATGACTCCGCTCTCTTCCCAGCAATCGCCCTGTCGTGCCTTTTGCGTTTCTTGATAAAAAAGATTTTTTATATGTGCTGAGGGGATGTTGGATAAAAAAGCCAGGTTATGATAAAAAAGCTGGGATGCCCAGACTTGGAATTGACAGATTTGAAGGAAGGGATAAGTAAGCAATTATACATATTCATGCAATCTAACAGCAATGATCTACATTATTGGGCTCGATTTTTCCAAACACGCTGCCACAATAAGAGGGGTTGTAATTTGATGTAATCCTCCAGGTAGTTTAGCCCTACCTCGTGGTGGCAAAATGGTATGGTAGTGGAGTGTGGGGCAGCCAGAAGTCTTATTATAAACTTATTCAGTACAATCTGGAGGGCTTTACAGTTTGTGTTTCCCTAGATACCTGCCCCAAATGTTGCAACCAATAAACATTTACTTTTAAAAATACATAGCAGCTCACTTATGGGTTTGCCTCCCAGCCTTTTTGCAAATCTAAAAGCTGCGTCAGTTGCCCTTTGATACTGTAGGAATCTTACATTCAATAAAAACTTCTAGTTAAAATCAATATCAATAGGGACACCCAGGTAAGTGAAGTGGGAGGTTTTTTCCACTTCTTCTCCACCAAGCAAAAATGTTCTGGTCTCCGACATTTTTGGGCTGCATTTCATTATAAATGACTTGGTTCGGTTAGTTTTAAGTCCTAGGTTGTCCATAAAATTATTATAAGCATCTAACAAAGATTGGAGACCATTAGCTGTTCGAGCAATTAGGACAGCATCATCTGCATAGAGCAGGACCGGGATTTCTCGTGAGTTGATTTTGAAGATATCTTTTCCGGCCTTTTCTAAATGGTCACCAAGTGCATTTATGTAAATTAGGAAAAGGAATGGGGCCAGGACACCCCCCTGCCAAATCCCTGTTGCTGATGGGAAATCTTCGGTGAGATCCCCGCTCATAGTGTAACACACTCTAGCGGTGGTATGTGCTTGAAGCCGATGCAGCAAAGAGATTATCCCATTGTCTACACCTAAATCTCACATTATTGACCATAAACTGGAGCGATCCACTGTGTCAAAGGTGCATAGATTTAAAGTCTGATCCACTGTTCCCAAGCCTGGCCGAAACCGAAACTGTAAGTCTGATAGCCCCTGAGTCTCTGCACTCAACTTTCTAGTTTGGCCAATATGACCCTTCCTAGGATTTTTACCGTATTGTTCAGGAGTGAAATTTGCCGAAAGCAGTGTGGCTGGCTTTTATCTCCCTTTTTAAAAATGTGAATAATTGTGGCCTCTTCCCAGGTTTTAACCAGAGGCCCAAGGATTACACATCTTAGGACATTAGTTATTAGGGGTGCCCAAAAACTGTGGTAGGGTTTTAAAAATTTCTGAGGGGATTCTATCGGGTCCTGGGGCTTTTTCGGAGGGACAATTTTCAATTGCTAAAGTGACATCAAAGACCTCAATAGATCTACTTAGTTCCCAGTTGGAGGTTAGATCGCTAATGGGTGCAGCACCTAAAAAATGTGTTAGCATCTGTGCCTTTGGGACAAAAAGTTTTGAACAGTGGCTCACCCAGGAATCACTTGGGATGACATACTCAATTTTTGGGAGGGACTCACCTAAAAGGGTCTGAGAGTTTACTACTTGCCAGAAGGCTCGTGAATCTTTCAGCTCGCTGGCAGCTCTTAGCTCCTCCCGGGCCTTTTCTCTTATTTCTATTTTGCTTTCTGAGATGGCCTCTTTGTAGATTTTTCTGGCCATCACTACTCACATTGTGTCCCGTGGGCATTTACTGAGAGCACTCTTTAGGAGTTTGTGAGCTTCAGAGCAGGTGCTATTGAACCACCTTGGGTAAGTATGGGATTTTCTGGTCAATTTATCTGCCATATACTTTGTAAGAGAGGTAAAAGCCTGGATAACCTCTATTGGGCTTGAGTCCTCTCGCAGGGCCTGATTAATCTCCTTTTGGGTATATATAAATAGATCATCATGAAAGGCCTCCTTATCAATCTGTACCCATTTGATATTTAGACCTTTATTTTTATTGAATTCTATTAGATGCTGTGGGGATTTCTGGGTGTCCCTTTATAGAGGTAAGTTTATATTCAGTATTAGTGGGTTATGATCACTCATGCATGAGGGTACCATTTTACAGTTGATCAATACTGGTAGTAGCTCTTAAGGGATTAGAATATGGTCTATGACGTAATTAGACCCTGACCCAATAGGTGTCTGAATCCGGGCGGGGTCCCCGTAATATAGTCATGTGCAAATACCAAATTGTTAGCACAGGACACTCTGTTTAGTGCATCCCCATAAGGGGTATGTCTAAAGTGCATGAGGGGTTCACTAAAATGATCACTGATTCTGCATGTTACGGAGGAGCCATTACCACACATTTCTTTATTAAAATCTCCAACCCACAAGATTAATAACTCCTTTCTATGGCTATTTGGGTCTTATGCAAAGAGTCCTCTATCCCATCCATGATCTTAGTTTCTGCGGGGTCAAATATATTATAATAATGATTAATCAGTAGTAGGTCAAAAGATTTCTTCAGGGTGAACAAGAGTATGTGATAGAACGGAGTGATAACTACTTCAGAGACCTTGTATCCATCAGGGTCACAGAGATGAATTTTACGAATCCCCCTTTAGCTCGACCTGATGTTGAGGGGGTTGCTGGGACAAGAAAAGTCACAAAGCCGCTTATGTACCGTGGGTTCAGTAACCAGGCCTCTTGACAACAGATTATTTGATAATCACCCACTAATCTCAGCCATTCCAGGACTTCAAATTTGGATCACAATCCTGCCACAGTTCATGAGATTAAGCCAACATTCCCCTCTTGCTGGAGAGTACCATGGGACACCTGTTGAGATGGCACAGGGAGTAAAGGATGGTCATGAGTTGAGGTCAATCAGGGCACTTTAGTGGGTAGTCAATCCAGTTGTTCTAAAGAGGCCAGAGGGGTAAACCTATTAGGGAGAGGGAGGAGGCAGTTCAAATGGTGGCTTAAAGATGTATCATTTGTATACATAAATGCACAGTATTAATATTACTGTATGGCAATAAGCCAGGAGCCCTTGGAGAGTAAAAAAAGCGGCAGAGCACAGATGGCCTCTGGGTATGGTAGAATTTGACTGAGTGGATGCAATAGGGACCTGACCAAGCTTTGTCTGTTAAAATTGATGATTATACAGTCCCCCTGTGAGCTCTTAGGTTGTAGATAAATCCAAGAGACCATCCTCATCGAAATAATGTTTTGGAGAGGTCACTGGTCCATCCAGAATGCTTTCGTAGCCAGTGTGACACTTTATTCAAGAGAGATGTATGTGATACCATATCGGGTGAGCCAAGGCAAAAACATTTTCGAACACAATAATATATAGGGTACACTCTGGAGGGATGTTGGGTCAAATGCCAATTGGTTGACGCAGAGGTTTCTCATTCAGTGTGCCTGGCCCCTTGCCAGTTTATTCATTCCGGGTAGACTGTGCCCTATTTATCCTATGTGGGATTATAGCTTCATTTATTAGCAAATTATTTTGTTTAGAACCACCCCGGCCTAATTTGTCTTTGTTTCTGGCCCCAGGATCCTCTCCCCTACGGTGATGCTGTGTGTAGTTATACAGGATGGGATTTTGGACTAAAAGAGGTGCAGAACTGCTTTCATTGATTTGATTACCCAGTGTATCCTCTAACCCTCCTTGTGAAATTGATTGTACCGATCTTAGTATAGGAGAGGGGGAAGGTGTGGAGTAGGAAAGGGCTGATTTCCCCCAAGAGAGTAAACTGTTGGTTAAGCTTCTTGAGCTCCAGCTCGATAGTATTAAGGCGCTCCAGGATAGGGCTTAAACTTGTCTACAGGGCAGCAATTATGGTGTCCTTGTGGATGTCCCAGGAGGGATCAGGTACAATATCTTTACCTTTTGGGGTGTCTTTTTTCTTGGGGGGAACTGAATATTGACCCATGGGCATTTGGATTTCCTGACAGGCTCCTGCTTCTTTCTCTTCCCTGCAGTATTTTGATTGGTTGGGGGTGATGTGACCACCATGATTTCTGGCTCCAAGGGGATTGTGTGATGGTGGGCCCGGGGTGAAACAGGGATTTCCAATGTAGACAGAGTTTGAGCTCGCCTTTTTTGATGATTAGCCTTTGGGGGTGTAGGTGTGGGTAGATTATACAAATCCTCATCTATATTTGATGGATTAAATACCTGACTTCCAACCAGGGGATAATGTTTGCGAGAATAAAGAGAGGCAGCGTTCTGCCAGCCCAATTTGTTTATTAATGATACCAGCTGAATGTGTCAGGAAAGCATCCATAATCTTGTTTGAATTTGAGGGGGCAGTTGAGGTGCCAGTATTGGCATTTGTGATGGTCTTGCGTTTCGCCATTGAGGGGGCTAGGGATGGTGCATTGAGAGGTTAGTGACAAGTTAGAGAAGATCCGTGCGTCACTCCCCTCAGCCCTCTGTCGTGCAAGAGAGCGGTCTAAGGACCCTCAGGATATTCAAGACATGAAGGGAGTACTTGAGGTACTTAAAGGAACAAACGCACACCGCTATGCTGAGGAAACAGTAAACAGTGAACAGAACCTGTTTCTATGTAATCGATTACTGCATAGAAACAGAGATAGTACAAGCAGGATAACTGTGGCCAGAAGGGATCCACTTACCTTCTCCGCCTCGTCTTGCTGCTGCTGTCACCACCTGCATGTGAAAGGGAAAGTTGTTGATGAAAACACTGTAGCAAACACTATAACTGTAGCTGTAACTGTAACTGTGGGTGGTAACAGGAGTAGTTGATGCTAAAAGCCCCCTCCTGCAACGACTGGGGGGCTTCTCCAGAGTTTTACCCCAGTTGCCCCCCTGGGTGAGGGTCAATGGCAGGGGAGGGCAATTAACAGTGAATATCCAGGTACAGGTGCAAGGAACCAACATCCACCACCAATACTCTGCGCCGCCCAGCTGAGCCAAGTCACCTCATCCTGCCATACACCCGAATCCACTCCACCTCTGTGAGTGGAACGGGCGCAGTGACAGGCACAGCACAGCAGGCGATGCAATGGTGCTAAACCCCCTTCAGAAGGCTGTTGATCCTGAGGAGAAAATAAAATGGCACAACCACCTCCTCTCTACGGCTCCAGTAGCTTCCAAGGCTTCCTTGGCATGCGGTACATGTGTGTGCTGGCCTCAGGGGGAGAGGTCAACAAGTTGATAGATATATTATACCCTGGAGGGTATTCTGACGCTGAAGCAGGAGCTGTATGGGCCCAGCTAATCTTGTAGCTAGGTGAAGAACCAAGTCTTAGGTATCTTGCAGAAAATTCAAGAACTGAGGAGGAGGCTCTGATGTGCAGGGGTAGGTCATTCCAGGATTTCGGAGTTAGGTATGAGAAGGTCAAGCCACCAGATCTTGTTCTGCATATTCAAGGGTTTGTGCAAGTAGGAGTCCGGCTAAGTGGAGGTGTCTGGTAGGTTTGTGGATGTTTATGCAGTTGTAGAGGTACATGGGGCCAATGTTGTGTAAGGTTTTTGGTATATGCATGAGAAATTTGAAGAGTACTTGTTTATGGATTGGGAGCCAGTAGAGCTCTTTGTGGTGTGGGGTGCTATGAGTGTGGGGTGGGAGGTTGAGGGTGAGCCTCACTGCTGAGTCTTGTATGATCTGGAATCTTCTTGTCAGTTGGGTCTTGATTCCAGCATAAGAATTCCAGCTTCTGCATAAGCTGCATTGCTGTAGTCCAGTTTACTGGTGATAAGGGTTTGGGTGACGGTTGTGCAAGTGTTGTTGGGGAGCCATGTGAAGATCTTCTTAAGCATCTCGAGTTTGTAAAGCAGGAGACGGAGATTGCATTCACTTGGCCAATCATTGTTCGTTGGTTGTCGATTACTATGCTGATGGGTTGCTGAGAGGTATGTGGGTCCAAGTTCAGCAAGGTACCAGGTGAAGTCCCAGAATGAGGTATATTTGCCAAAGGTTACCACTTCCATCTTGTCTGTGTTGAGCTTGACACAGTTGGTTTTCATCCATCAGGCAACTTTGGTCATGTAGGCTGAGAAATTGGTCTGGGTGTTTTCCATCTTGTCAGAGACAGAGAGCATGAGCTCGGTGTAATCACATAGGATATGATGTTGATTTCATGAGCGCGCATGATGCTAGCGAGTGGGATCATGTAGGCATTGAAAAAAGTTGGTCTGAGTGAGTATCCTTGTGGAACTCCCCAAATGAGGTTGACTGTATCTGAGGCGAAGGGGGCCAGGCTGACCAACTGTGAGCAGCTGGTTAGAAAGGAGCAAAGTGTGGGATATTGAATGCCAGATTTGTGTAGTCATTGGAAAAGGATGGGGTTGGAGATGATGTTGAAGGCTGTAGAAAGATAAAGTAGAATGATGGCTGCAGTGTCACCTTTGTCCATGTTCATTCAGATGCCATCTGGGGCAGTGATGAGGGTGATCTCTGCACTATGGTTGGCCTAAATCCAGATTGAGTGTTGTCGAGGAGGTCACTGACAGTGAGGTGGGTGGCTAAGCATTTGTTTATCACCTTTTCCCATGCGTTCACCAGGTAGGGAAACAAGGAGGCAGACCAACAGTTGGCTAGCCCCTTTGGGTCTGCTGAGGCTTTCATGAGGAGGGGGAGTACAGTGATGCTCTTCCAGGCAGACGACTGGGTGGCTGTGATGTTTGAGTCATTCAGGATTGGGGTGAGGGCTGTGCTGTTGGTGTCCAGTCTTTTGATGAAGACATGGTGAGGCCAGGGGTCGAGGGTACTCCGAAATGGATTGACTGCATGTTTGTTGCAGTTGATTGACTGGTGATGGTGAGCCAGGTGGTTGGGGTGTTCCTCTGGGTGTTGATAAATTGGACAGGAGGGCTGCAAGGGTGAAAGGGTCCAGTTGGGGCTCAAAGTTTTTGTAGATGTTGGCGATCTTGTCCCTGAAGAAGAGGGACAGCTGGGTACAGAGGTTCTGAGAGGGGCTTACACGGAGAGGTGAAGTCTTTCACAGTGGCAAAATTCCCTTGGTACTGTTGGTGTTGCTTATGATGTGGTCAGTAAGCAAGGAACATTTGGTGGCTCTGATTTGTTGATTGTAGCCTGTGAGGGTGGATTTTTAGGTGCTTCTGTTGGTGTCATTCTGACTTTGTCTACATCTGCATTGAAGTTGCTTGCAGTAGTGTTTGGTGAGCCTGAGCTCTTCTGTGTACCAACTCACTTGCTGTCCGGCTTTCATGACTATGGTTGGCTGTGAGAGGAGCCAGGGTATTGGCACAAGTGGTGATCCAGGAGCTGAAGTTGGAGATGGATTCGGTTGTTGTTATGTCAAGACCTGTTGTGTAGGAGTTTGGAAGACCAGGATGTTTCTGAGGTCTTGTCCAGTATCAGGTGATCGGTGTGGGCTTGTCTACTGTGATGTTGCTGAATGTGGTGAAGATGGGGTCAAGTAGGTGTCGGCTGCATGTGTTGGGCCTTCCACTCACTTAGTGAGTCAAAGTTGGACATGTACTTAAAGAGGTTGGTCGTATTGGTATCAGTGAGTACTTCCAGGTGGTAATTGAGGTCACCGAAGAGGATGACGGTGCTGGAGTCCAGGATCGGGCGACAAAATCTGCGATGTGCTGCTGAAGTTGGTCAGCGGTCCTCGAGGACAGTAGATGAGGGTGCCATTCAGCTTGTGGTCGTATCAATCTGTGATTCAGTCTGTGTTTTCTAATTCTGGTGATGATGGGAGTGAAGAGAGGCCGTTGTCTTGATTAAAAAAGGGAGCACTAAATGAAGAGTTTTCAGCACATGTAGATTTCTACTTATGCCTCCCAGGTGGTATTCACCAATTCCAGGGACAAATCTCCACTTTGTAGTAGAATGTATGAGAGAGATGGTCCCTTCTGCATCGCAATGGTGGAGATCTCCACCTCCAGGGTGAAGAATTAAGAATGGAAGAGAATAGGCAAACACAATACACATCACCCGAATCCCACCCACCTAACACACATTAAGCCTGCAATCACATAAATTTACCCCAGCCTCACTCAAGAGGAAGAGGAACTTCACCGTGAAGGAGACAAACCTTGTAGTTAACATTGTAGTTGATTATTACTGGAAACTACATGGTGTGCCGCAGTGATGCTCAGAAAGCTGTCATATTACTGGAGTTGGTATGATTATGTAAAAGCATTGTAGTGGAGGAATGCACCATGGAAAACCACAATAAAAAGTGTCACGACAACACAAGATGAGTAAGGAAATCTTCTCCATGATACAGTTGGCAAATGCTCTCCTTTGAGGTGGCCCTAGATCCTCTCGCTGTCTCATCTCCTTCATGGAGTGTGTCCTTACCACTATGCACCCTGACCTGCTTTATGGCCTTCCTGTTTCTGGAAACCACAACATAAGGCCAGGAAAGAAGTCAAAACCACTCTTTTGCAAATAGTTCTTGTATCATCACTCATACCACTCTTTCGTCCCTTCACCATTAACAGACAGGCAGCCATCACACACACGCTCCTCATACACAGACTTTCACAAAGTACACTTTTTAAATTGTTCTCACCACACTCTGCCTCTATGACATATATTCTCCATATTTAATGCCTTGTAAGTAATAGTTGGTACAGGAGTATTGCTGACTGCATCATGGTAACAAACTTGGGCACTCGGATGGTGATATAGCTCATTACTGTAACAAGCATCATAATTAGCTTACCTGTGAGATGGCCACAAAGCTTACATGACTCCTCTAGCAGGATCCAGTGGCCAGATCATGAAGTGTAGCCATTAATTTGACAAGTACAAGTATGGCATGGGAGTAGGCTGTATGTGAACTGAACTTCTGCTCCTGGCTGCAACCATGACAAGGATGACATTAGGTGAGAAGCGGTATTTATCTTTTTCTCTGGCTATACCAAACATTTTTACTCAGCCTGTAAATCGTATCTCTCCTTCTTAAATAATTGTTGCTCAAAATGAGAGACAAGGCAATTAAAATGTATTCCATCATGGCGAAAAAAACATTTTTTTTGTCTGAGTCTAGCTTTCATATTTGTGATGACTTTGTTATGTTTGGTTAATGTCAGTGTGTTGCATGTTTTTGAAACTCTGTTGAAATATGTGTTTTGTATAACTTGAAGCTAAAATAAATATATATTCTTTTCATTTGTACGTTTTCATAAATAAAAAAATATAATCTATTTAACTACTGCAGTAGGTCTAAGTGTAAGACCCGTGAATAGCAAATGTCTCTTTTTAGGGTGTGGTTCTGCATTTGCATACCCCCCAACAACCCTCTTTAAATGTCAATTAACCCCACCCATTTAATAGTAGATTTTCCAAATGCACTCCTGTACCTCCCACATTTACTACAAAATCATATGCCTCCATGTGTGGAGATCTCCACACTCTTGGTGGAAACATCTACATAGAAGACATGGGACAGGGGTAGGCAAAGGTCTCAGCAGGCAATGGTCTCAGTCAAACTAGAACTCAACATGACGTTCAGGTCATAATTTTAGTTAGAAAATTAAAACAAATTCAGATTTTTTAGATTATTTTTAACTGCAGATGCCATTCTAATGGTTTCCTTCACTGCTTTATAAGTGCACAGCAATTGGCGGTGATGTAAGCCTGGTTAAAAGCGTTTTTCTTAACAATCAAACAAGTAATGCAGAAAACATGTTAACCCGCTTCTGGGCTGGCCTGTGTGCACTTCTCTCTGGCACAAGTGCACTGCAGCGTACACCCAAGCGAAACAGCAAACACATTATGTCAGGCAGTGTTAAATTAGCTTATGTGTGAATGTAGTCATCACTACATACTATGGGGCTTATTTACAAGCCCCTTGCGCCACTTTTGCGTCACTTTTAACATGGGAAAAGTGACGCAAAAGTGGCGCAAGGGGCTTGTAAATCTGCCCCTATGTTTGTATAAACCAAGCATTTAAGATTAGAAAAGGTCAGTGTAGAAACATATTTTTGAAAAAGAAAAAGAGTACTGTATTTAAATGAAGCTTCCATGGTATGCAATTCAAATTGATCATAACAAGTTGTCAGCTTCTATGGGCCTATCGTGCTCAAGCTCACACAATATTAAATGATCCTAGCCAGTATTTTTCAGGATTGTTTTTGCAAAAAGATTTTGAAATTCGAATGATGCGGCCACGGATCACAAATAATTCTCGTGAGAATAGTTGATGGAATCTAATCAACTTTTGGAAACATTGTCAGACAGAATGATAACATTACAAACAGAATCTATACTCTAGTCTAACCTATTACCCACAAAATAAACTATAAATCTGAAGGCAGGAATGCAAATGTAAAAACAATTACGCCTCCATTTTTTTGTTTGTCGTCCAACAGACTCTCACTAACATATATGGGAAGGCTGTGCAACCGTTGTAAGTCTCCACTTTTCTGCTAGGATTGGTTGTCTACATTTTCAACAGTGATATAATTCCTTTCATCAATCCACTGCGGCATAAGGTAAGGTGGTAAAAAATGGTGCTGTGCCATTGATCAGGCACTTACAGCAGCTGTGGTTGTGACAGGGAGGATGCGTTCCTAAAATGAAGCATTTATGGTGATCTACGGGTAAGTATTAGTGGTTTATGCTGTTCTAAGCATAAAGTTGAGTGGCTGCATAAAGCATGTGGGCAAATCTGTGGAAGGCAAAAAGGAACATGGCAGCAAGTCCCTCTCTCCTCTCACCATCCCCAAAGTTGTACAAGCTGACTTTGGCTGAAAGTGAGGCTCTGCTCCTTTCTACAGCAGAACTTGAAAGGAGCACTGATTTTCTGTAGCGTATCAATTACAGTATACCATGGTAAACAATATTGTTGACAAAAATATTTTCAAAAATATCGTTAAACACAACATCTTGTTCCTATACTTAAAGAGGATAAATACCAAAATATCTGAAAAAATATATAATTGACACTAATATCGTCTTAAAACATGCAGACATATTGATGTTTTAATATAAATACAGTTTAAAGTAGTAAATGTTAAATATTATAATATATAAATGTAATATAATGTAAATTAAATAAATTCCACTAATATTCAATTAGCCGTGCATGGTGAGGGCACAAGTTATAGTTACCTTAGGACACAAGTTATAGTTACTTGAGTTAATTATAATTGGGGAATTTCTGTGTTTTTTTGGAGTTTAAAATGTTACGTTGTTACTGAACACTTCACCTAACTATAACGTTACTTTAACCTTTGTTTTTTTCAGTGATTTTCTAGGGCTTTTTTAAAATGTAAAATAAAATTTTGTTACCATAAGTAAAGCCAACCCCACACCATGCATGGCCTTCAGCTAGCACAGCAGGGGGTTGCATCTGTGCAAGTGAAGGAAGGAGCAGAGGGGGATGAACTTTTTTTGGGAAGTTTTGGGAAGATTCGTCAAACAGGGCCAAAGTTATTAGCAAACAAAAAACACTCAGGGGCCAATTCCGATTCGGGCCGGAAAACATACCGACCGACTCGGTACGGGAATGTTGTCCGACCGACACGTACCGGCGCTGCCCGACCCGCGTAGTACGATGAAATGCATGTGAATCACGACCGACTCGTACGGAACACAAGCCAAACGACCGAACCAGACGGAAACAAGCTATCCGGCCGGGAAACCACGCGAATCGAACCGACCGACACGCACCAGGAATGAACCCGAACGAAACGTACCCGTGAACTCCGACCCGCGCAGTACGATGCAATGCGTGGAAAACCAGACCGAGTCGCACGGAGCTCAAGCCGTACGACCGACACACATACAAAAGCCAGCCGAAGGAAGCCAATACTCGGCGACCGACGCATACGCCGCACAATAAACCTAGCAGAAACACAGCGTAAACGACTCGGAGAAGCTCGCACGAGACAACTGCAGCGTCCTACTCGGTCAGAAGAACGTCTCCTACATGCACAAAAAATACAAAGGAAAAAATACAAAAAAAAGGGCCAAACAAGCAATGACAAAGTCAATAAATACAGGGAAAAAAACATGGAACAAGGACACACCCCCAACTCCACCTATATAAAGGCCACAAATCCCTACCATGATCCTTTGCAAATTCAACTGACCTGCCAGCACAGAACACCATCACACAGCAACCACAGACACACTCACAGCTCATCCATCACACAAGCCACACACCATTAGCACCTCAACAAATAGCACCCTCACATACACCCAGCAAAACCTACACTCACACACCCTCACCTGCACACACACACACATCAATCACCACCACCACCCATCACCATGCCCCCAAAGAAGAATCCAAAGGTCCTAGACAGTGAATTGGAAGTCCTGGTAGATGAGATCCTCAGGGTAGAGCCACAGTTGTTTGGTACATTGGTACAACAGACCCCCATGTCGCAGAAAACCAAGATGTGGGAGAGGATCGTCGACAGGGTCAACGCACAATCACCATGTTTGCACACAAAGGAAGACATCCAGAACAGGTGGTATGATGTGCACAGGAGGGTCAGGGACCTACTAAAGAAGGATTACATCGTGAGTCAGCGCACCGGCAGTGGCCCTCCTGCCAAACCACTATACCTCAGGCCCTGGGAGGAGAAGGTGCGGGCGATCCTACCACCAGTGAGCGTATATGGACTATCAAACATCCCAGAGCCTGGTGAGTACACAACTAATATACACAATATTGTGTGAAAATACACACACATCACTGTCAAGGGGATAGTCAAACCATGCACCCTTAGCAAATCCACAGCAACCAAAAGATAATCACCCCAAGATTTGTCTGTCAGTCAGATAAACACAATACATGCCATCTCATAGTAATATGTAACTGTGTCATGATATGTACAAACCTAACTACAAATACAGCAAGGCAGTGGCACAAATATAACCAACAAACACAGTTAGACATTTTGCCACCACTAGAACACCACCTCACAGGGAAGCTCACTGAAAGGAAGGAATTCTGTGTATGCTGGTGAAGTCAGTGTAGCCAATAGCATGATGGGAGTTGTAGTCACAGATATTGGTCACACTCACAATTGGCCCATCAACACCACTCTGCACCATGCTCACATCACAGGGAGTGGAAAACAACTGACAAGATGGCTGACACTGGGTACTGCTGTGGGGAGCACAAGGCCCTGCTGGGAACTGTGCAACAACCAACAGCAGGACACCCTGACTGACATCCTGAAAGCCAACTTGCACTCCCTGCAATGGAAGCACGTTCCATGGTGGGATATCTGGCTGGGTGGGAAGGAGGACTGACAGCTCTGACCATAGTTCCAAGCAGCTTTTCTCACACACACCCTTAACACAAACTCCACACAACTCACCTGGGAGAATGCAATGCCTCACACTCTAATTAAATATCCCACAAAGAACCACCACCCTGGGTTATGCTGTGTGAAGCACAGGGACACTCTTGGGACTTGTAGCCAAACAAACGCCAGGACAACACTGTCAGCCATCCTGTCAGCACAGGCACACTACCCCACAGGGAAGCAGAGTCAAAAGGAAGGAAGTATGGGCATGCTGGGAAGGGGGTGTAGGCAATAGCATGATGGGAGTGGTAGTCACAGCTCAACATCCCCCACCCACATGGCCCAGCAAGCTCACACTGAAGCATGCACACCTCACAGGCAGTGAAAAGCCACTTCAAAGATGTCTGACACTGGCCTCAGCTGTGGGGAGCACAAGGCCCTGCTGGGAACTGTGCACCAACCAACAGCAGGACACCACTGTCAGCCATCTTGCCATTGCTGTCACACTCACACACAGTGAAGTCCACTCAAAAGGAAGGAAGTATGGGCATGCTGGGAAGGGGGTGTAGGCAATAGCATGATGGGAGTTGTAGTCACAGATATTGGTCACCCTCACAATTGGCCCATCAATACCACTCTGACACATGCTCACATCACAGGGAGTGGAAAACAACTGACAAGATGGCTGACACTGGGTACTGCTGTGGGGAGCACAAGCCCCTGCTGGGAACTGGGCACCAACCAACAGCAGGACACCACTGACTGACATCCTGAAAGCCAACTTGCACTCCCTGCAATGGAAGCACGTTCCATGGTGGGATATCTGGCTGGGTGGGAAGGAGGACTGACAGCTCTGACCATAGTTACAAGCAGCTTTTCTTACACACCCCCTTAACACAAACTCCACACAACTCACCTGGGAGAATGCAATGCCTCACACTCCAATTAAATATCCCACAAAGAACCACCACCCTGGGTTATGCTGTGAGAAGCACAGGGACACTCTTGGGACTTGTAGCCAAACAAACGCCAGGACAACACTGTCAGCCATCCTGTCAGCACAAGCACTCTACCCCACAGGGAAGCAGAGTCAAAAGGAAGGAAGTATGGGCATGCTGGGTAGGGGGGGTGTAGGCAATAGCATGATGGGAATGGTAGTCACAGCTCAACATCCCCCACCCACATGGCCCAGCAAGCTCACACTGAAGCATGCACACCTCACAGGGAGTGAAAAGCCACTTCAAAGATGTCTGACACTGGCCTCAGCTGTGGGGAGCACAAGGCCCTGCTGGGAACTGTGCAACAACCAACAGCAGGACACCACTGACTGACATCCTGAGAGTCAACCTGCACACACTGCAAGGGTGGCATGCTTCATGGTGGGATAACTGGGCTGGGGGAGAAGGAGGGCCGGATGTCCACCAAATACCACCAATGCTGGCCATGCACACACCTCAACATTCACATTGAAAAGCTTCAGGTTGGCAGGACAATGTGCTACACCAATATCAACCTCTGACTGTGACAACTGAGGACACTGCAATGTACAGGCCCGCATCCAGAGGTACAGTCACAACTGTCAGGTGTGTGAACCATTGATGCCCGTAGAAACATAACATACATTGTGTGTCTCTTCCAAAAACAGGTGATGATGGGGACACAGCAGCAGATGATGAGGAGTCCCTGTCCCAGGCTCCGGGGGACACTGAGCTCACTGGTGTGGAACAGCCTCTGCACTCCTCGGATGGCGAAGACCTACCTGGCCCCTCCGGTGTGAGTCATCATGCAGCACCAGCAGGACCAACATCTGCACCCCCTGCACCCACCCCTCCAACAACTGCCAACACACAGACCACCCCTGCCAACATGGACAGACCAAGGACCACCGATGACAACAGCACAGGGACTCCGGCCCAACGTGGAGCAACGGACAACGACCCCAGTAACAACCTCCAAGTGGGCCTACGGTCACCTGTGCGTGCCACCACAGGTCCCGCACGTGTCGCCAGGGGTGGTGGGAGGGGTGGTAGACATAGGTCGCTGTTTGCAGAGGGGTCTGGACTGCATGATGACCCACAACTGGCACGCATTGCTGAGGCGTACCAGAATAGCACCGGAGAGGTCAGCCAGGTAGTGGGGATCCTCAAGGACATCCAACAGCAGCAGGCTGCCCATCATGCCCGCTTGGACTCACACATGTCCCGTGTGGAGACACACATGTCCCGTGTGGAGACACACATGTCTGGCATGGAGTCCAAGTGGGACACATTGGAAGAACTGACAGCGGTGCATAGGGACATATTGACATGCCTCCGCCAGATTAGCACCAACATGGCCACACCTCCCTGTGTGCCCACAACATCTGGTGCTACAACAACTGCAACTGCCACAGGGAGGGAGGATGACTCTGGCGGAGAGTCCTCTGCACCGCAGCAGCCTGCATGTGAGGGTCCCCCCCGAAAGAAGAGGGGTCGTCCGAGGAAGGAAAACTGAGAGGCCGATGGCCATGTACATCCCCCAGGAACCCAACACCTGTTCTGGAAATTCTTCTTTGTGTGCAAACTGTTCACCCTGTCGAATGCAACACAACTCTCCCACATGACATGGGGAGCTTAAGTTGGCCCAATGTATCAGATGACTGTGGACTTTACTCAGGATATTTCTGCTACCAAGACTTCCAACTCATCTGGGAACTTTGGATTCCAATCCCAATGTACAGCACCCACCATCCTGTGCACTATCCTCACACATGTATGGAAATAAACTCACTAATACACCATACTTGTCTCTGTTGTGATTCCAACGTGGTTTCTGTCATGGAGATGGTGATCTGCTGAATGACACTGTGCATGCTAACTGCTACAGCAAGTTCAACACCGTCATGTGAGTCATGGCGACGTGACACATATGAGGGAGACACACCACTAGGGCTACACAACACATACACACCAGGGCCATCAGACTCATCGCCTACACTGATGTTGCCAGGAAATACAGTGGAATGCACAGACACCACACCTATTCACAGTCTGTGTTAACTAGCCCACAGGTGCAGTAAGCACATGTCAGTCAGATGTGTGACCACAGACAACGCACATCCCAAAGTGAAGCACAGGTTTATTACACATTTGCAACATGTTGTTTCCACTACAGATGCAAGGTAATCCTACGTGGCAGTGGCCACACAGTCAACAAGTGTAGAAGAAATAAAGTCCAGGGGTGTGTGGCACATCACCTGTAGGGAAACGACTGCTTCCACCCTGGAAGTTGAATCATGGTGTCGGGGGATCACAGTTCACCAAACAACTCTGAAAGTACCCTGTGAAGGACAGACATGACACACAGTCAAAAGCACTGAAGAACAGGACAGAACTGCAATACTCATGGCCAATACATTTCACAAGATACTCACAGAAAACCAAGTTAGCATGTCAACACTGTTGGGGAGTACAGACTACCTGTAAGGACACATCGCTGCACGCTTCCAGTCAAGTAGCACATGGCCACACTCAAACAGCACCAGAGCACCACCAACACATATCACGCAACCTCACATCATTGGCATGACAACTCTCTGGATACTCACATTCAGCTGAAGAAGTTGGTGATGAGCTGTGTGCGGACATCACCATCATCATCATCATCATCACTGGCATCGTGGCCCAGGCCAGGATCCTCCACAGGTGGCGGATGTTGGTCATCGTCATCCAGGATGAGAGGCAACTCCTTCCGCACTGCCAGGTTGTGTAGCATGCAGCAGACGATGACAATCTTGCACAACTTTGCTGGGGCATATGGGAGGGCCCCTCCTGTCTTGTCCAGGCTCTTCAGGAGACCAAATGTCCGCTCGATCACTCTCCTGGTCCGACCATGTGCCTCATTGTAGCGCATCTGGGCTGGTGTCACAGGGTTCCTGAGGGGTGTAGGCAACCATGGCATGTTGGGGTATCCGGAGTCACCTACAGACAGACAATTGCACATTAGCTGAGTTGGAAAAGAGGGCGGAATACAACATAGCAGAACACACACAATGGTACAAAGTCAGTACACACCGACAAGCCAGGCACGCTGGTTCTGCATCTGTGACATCATCCTCGGGATGCGACTACTCCTCATCACGTAGGCATCGTGTGCCGAACCAGGGAAACGGGCACACACATGTGAGATGCTCATATCTGCAAGACATACCACCAGAGCATTGATCGAATGATAATGTTTCCTGTTCCTGTACGCCTGCTCATGTGCCTGTGGTGGTACCAAAGCCACATGTGTCCCATCAATGGAGCCAATGACATGTGGCATCCTCCCCAGGGCATAGAAGTCACTCTTGACGTCAGTGAGTTGTTGACGTTTAGGGAAATAGATGTACTGGTTCAGGCATCTCAACATTGCCTCCAAATCATCGCGTAGCACACGGCTGAACATAGTCTGTGACATCCCACCAGCAGTCGCCACTGTGTGTTGAAAGGTACCGGTGGCAAAGAAGTGTAGGGCTGCCATCACCTTCACCTTGGGGGTCAGCGCTGTAGGGTACGGCCGGCCAGGTTGCAAATGTGGGGCCAAGCGCACTGCCAAATCCTCAATCAGCTGCCTGGTGAAGTGGTACAGTCGGATGCTGTCACGTTCCACCATCGTTGCTAGGTCAGGGAATGGTCTATGGACAGCTGGTGCCCTGCAGTGCATAGGTGAAGAAAGAAAGATTGTCAGTCACCCCACATATGTGGCATTGACCATACTCAATATCACATGATACATCATTACGAGACACAAGTACTTGATGTGTGTGCCGTTCTGTATGGACATATATGGCACCTACATGGCCATCATCTAACATCTCAGTTCAACATGTGTTGACAACAGGTTCCAGGTTGTGCTATGGGAAACCATTAGGCTGTGTCACAGTACCCATTTACTGCTGTCACATTCCAAACACACACCACAGTGACATGTCTGGACAGATGCGCCACAGGCATCACAGCTCATTGACAGGTAGATTCCCAGGGACCCTGTCTTGCCACATGGACACTGGCATGACATGGCGTATCATGTACACGTCAGAAAAACAAACATGACTCCCATAGGTAGTGGCCCCTGTTGCCTCCGCAGGACAGACATGGACGTCTGTGACACACACACGCACAACATCAAAGTCCATGCACAAACAACGTGGATGTGGAGACTGTCTCCAATTGTGCACATGGAATCAGAGACATCGGAAACACAACATGCACACAGACTGTGGAGGGCCATCACCATTGTGGCAATGGGTCACCCTGTGACGTACATACCTTCCCACATGGGACTCTGGGGGTATGTGACATGTCATACACATACACAACCTGGAAATGTGACCATGCCACATGCTCTGAAATGAACAGTTGCACATCACAGTGGTCATGTGCACAACACACAAAGGATCCTGTCCCCATGAACACGTGCACAGCCTGGGAGTGGCTGCCCCCAAGTGCCACCCCAAAAACCACATGTTGACCCCCATACACAGAAAAGGTAATGCAGCCTTACATGCCTTAGGATACAGTGTGGACAGGCTGTGGTGTTGTAGGTGTGCCCCTGAGTCCCTGGCAAGTATATGTGGCTGGCATACGTTCACCAGTGACAAGCATGGTGACATATGCGAGTGACCTGTACAGGGACGCGTCGTACAGCAATGGACCGATCGGTGTGCACGCACTGGCCATTGAATCTGTTGTGAGCGGGTACGCGTTGTTTCCCGGAATACGTGTTGTACAGCAATGGACCGATCGGTGTGCACGCACTGGCCATTGAATCTGTTGTGAGCGTGTACGCGTTGTTTCCCGGAATACGCGTTGTACAGCAACGGACCGATTGGTGTGCACGCACTGGCCATTGAATCTGTTGTTTCCCGGAATACGCGTTGTACAGCAATGGACCGATCGGTGTGCACGCACTGGCCATTGAATCTGTTGTTTCCCGGAATACGCGTTGTACAGCAATGGACCGATCGGTGTGCACGCACTGGCCATTGCATCTGTTGTGAGCGTGTACGCGTTGTTTTTTGAAATACGCGTTGTACAGCAATGGTCCGGACGGTGCGCATGCATTGGCTAGGGCCTGGCATGGCAACGGACGCGTTTTCGAAGCTGTAACGAGTCTGATGCAGTGAATTCAGTTGGCCAGCCACAACAATGTTGCAAATTCATGGGTGTCATGAAGTTTAACTTTTGAAGGATGCTGTGGGCGTGTGTAAGTGGTGCAATTCCATGGATTGGCCAGATTCAGAAGATGCAAACGACTTGGACCTATCACTTTGGACACATGGGACAGTATCTGCCTCTGCAGCACACATATAATGCTGGCTGTTCCCCTGAGAGCTCACTTGCCTGCACTACATGCTCCAGGACAACATCTGCCACCAACACTGCTGCTGTCTCTGCATCCTCTGGCTACTGCAATGGCACGTACTGTGGAGAGAGCCCCAGCCTTCAGCCTTGAGGAGAACCAGGCCCTGCTGGACAGCCTCCTTCCACAGTACAGCAAGCTGTATGGGAAACCAGGGGAGCAGGTGAGTGTGCTGTCCACTGCCTTACTAATTGTGCATGTTGTCCGACTAGCAAGACTTACAGTGTGCACACCACTGGCTAGCATGCTCACTGAGTAGTTCTCACCCCCCAAAGTGTGTAGTTACATGCACTGAACAGGCACAGTGCAGTAACAGTGCATTCCAACAAGGTTTTACTTCCCAGACAATGATACCATGTAGTAACTGCTGGCAAACTGTTCATAGCCATCGTTGCACTGCCTGTGTACATCATATGCCCCTGTGATTGAGACATGTATATCCAACTGTGTGATGCACGTATATGTTGCATGTGTAGTAATGGCATTTTCACTTTGTCATCCTCACAGGTTGATGCCCACCAGAAGCAGGAAATCTGGCTGACCATCGCCCGGGCAGTAAGATCCGTGGGGGTCTACAAGCGCCAGATCCGCAACTGCCAGAAGAGGTGGCAAGACCTTCGGGGCTGGACCCGGAGGATCGCAAGGGTCCAGCTGAAGCTGTCGCCTCCTCGCAGGAGGGGCAGACACCGGACCCTGACCCCCCACATGCTCAGGATCCTGGCGGTGGTCTTCCCTGACCTGGATGGGCAGCTGAAGGCCAGACAGCAGCAAGGAGGGGGTGAGTCCATGACTGCACTGTGAACTTTGTCTGACATGCTATGTGCCCTCCTCTGGCCTGGTTAAACTTCTACAGTACATCAGTCTTGTGGTCCAGGACCCATGTCCCTCAATTGTGACATGCCCACTCCTCATCTGATACGCATATGTGGGGCCCTTACAGTCAGGAAATTGTGTCACTTGGGTACTGTGGCCTTGCATTTTGCTTCGCTCAAGGTGGGGGACAGCATTTGTTCCCGTGACTTTGTTGTGGGATTCATGGGTGGGTCAATTGCTTACACAATGCCTAAGTTCTGACATGTAATCTGGGTGTAACTTTGATATGTGGTCCACTTGCTGATCTGAATCACCACATGTCCCTGGGGTATTTGGCACACACCCATGCTGCGGGTGGGAACAATGTTTGGGCCTCAGGAGTATGTATATCAAGTGTGTCACACATGCTTAGCCACCTGCCTACTGTCCAGGGCTCATCCCTCTTTCAGGTGGAGCAGGACAGTCATGCCTACTCCAGGGCATACAATACACTCTGTACTCCCACTCCCGTGTATCAGCTGACATGTTGTGATCAGTGAAATGTTCCCTCAGGTGTATGCCTCTGTGTCATTGTGCTGTGGCTTCGTTGTCAGGACTACTGGGATGTTTATCGTTTAGGGCTCAGCATGCCATCTGAGATGTGACCATGAGAGACGATACTTCTGCGACTTATAGGTGTTTGATCACTTGACTGTGCACACAGGTGTATGCGACTGTGAACTTCAGGCAGCTGTTTTTCATTCACAGCAGACTGTGAGGTGCTCAGGTTCATAGAGTTGTGTTTCATGTCTCCCATATGTCCAATTGGCATGACGTGGACAAATAAGAGTTCAGATGATGTGGTTTGTGGGGGATGGACATGTGCACTTGTCAGCTACATAACTTGCATTCCCCATTACCTAGGATTGTGACACAGTGCAGACTGTTGTTGGCTGGCAGCCATGCCCATGTGACTGGAGACAGTGATGTGTGACTTTGCAGGCATGCCTGTGCCATGGCATTTAACTTCCTAAGAGTGATCCTGCAGGGGAGTGACATGTGCAACATGCACCCCATTGTGGCATTGACTATCCGGACATGGGTGCATCATGGTGTCTGGTGCTGGTATGCATCACATGCATTTCTAATTAGACTCTGGCCATCCCTTTATCCGGACACCTGTACTAACTCAGTGGCAAGAGATATGATGTGTGCATGTTCACATACTTCACCGTGTTCTCTGCAATGTCCAACAACTGTGTATGTGGTGCATGTGTCCACACTGGGGTATTACCATCCAACAGGCACCAGACAGATGGGTGCAAGGGCAGGAGGGGTGTGAGTGCCATGGTTGACCATCATACTGACAATTGGCTTCTCCTAATCTGTGTGAGGACTTTTGGCAATGTCAACTGAGGATGCCAGGGCTTGCTCTGTAATGTGCTGTACTTACTGTGGTGTGTGCGGTCAGTGCAGGTGACTGATGTTTGTCTGTTTCCCTAATTGTTTGCAGATACATCCACGGCCACAGGAGGGGACAGCTCCACGGACCAGGAGGAGCTGCAGAGCCAGACTGGGTCAGCAGCCGATGAGTGGTCGGAGGGACCCAGTGGCACGGAGGGCGAGGGGAGCCACACCGAGGAGTCCTCAGCACCATCCACCTCAGCTGAGGACCACAGCAGCTCGGAGGATGACTTCCTTTTGGAGGCGGGTGTCAGCAGCCACCACACCCCAGCTAGTATGTCTGGCCCCACCACCACCGCCCTCCCATTGGCTCCCATTCCAGAGGTCCGTGGAGGCTCCCGTGTTCGGGAGCATGTCTCCTTTGTGCCAGGCACCGCACCCCCTGCCCCTGTGTCCCCTACTGCCCTGAGTGAGGAGTCTGTGTACCTGCTTCGGCAGCTCCATGTAGGGCAGACAGCAATGCTGAGTGTCCTCCATGCACACACCACTCTGTTGATACAGCTGGTGTCATTCATGGAGGGCATCTTGACGGGCATGTCTGCCCTACAGAGGAGCAATAGGTCCATGGACTCCTCCCTGACGGCAGCAGTGTCCCTCCTCCAACAGTCCATCACCCCTCCTACCTCTGCCCCATCCACACTTCCTGGCACCCTACCTGTCACATGCACACCTGCACAATCACCCAAACACACAGATACGAGCAGCACAGAAACACAGAAAACAAGGGCAAAACGTGCACACAAGCATCCTCAGGGGACTGATACCACACCCACAGGGGATGGGGAACAGACACACACACAGGCATCCACAGTCACTCCGCAGTCCTCAAAATCCTCTCCCTCCAAGACCCCTTCCCTTGCCTCACCTGCAACCCCACCTACAAAGCAGCTCTTCCTCTGTGACCTCGGCCTCTTCCCCTCCTATCCCGCTGATCCAGCATACAGGGGGAAGAGGAAGTCCACCCACACAGAGGGAGTGCCCCTCGCCCCTGGACACCCTCTCCCAGGCGCAGACAGACTGAGGCCCCCACCCGCAAGTCCCCCGGACCCGGAAGAGCAAGACCCCGCCACCGCCCTGCAGGTCAACCACACAGTCTCCTTCCTCCATCCCTCAGGCACCCACAACACAGGTTCCCCCACCACACCCTGTCCCAGGTTCCCCCACCCACAGATACACCATCCCCAAAATGATGCGGCCTTCTCCACCTACCACTTGCTCTTCCAGCCCCAAACCCCCGCTGCACATGTTTGTGCCACTGGTGTGGAGACCGTGTCCTCCCCCTCTGTCCTGCCCACCTTACCTGAACCCCATTCTACTCCCCCGGAGATGGGCACTGCAGTGGAGTCTGACTTGGGCACTGCAGTGGGGAACCTGTCCACTCCATCTGGCCATCCCACTGGAGTTGTGCCGGCACCCACACCATCTGACTCATGCCCCCCAGTTGTGCCGGCACACACCATGTCAGACACCTCCACTGCAGTTGTCAGTGACTCTCCACCACCAGCCACCCCTTCACTGCCTCCTTCTGGTGAGCCCTGATCCTGTCCCTGCGGTGCCTGGCCTGACCCCCCGTATGCCCCTCCGAGGGGAGTGTCCCTGGTTAGTAGCAGTGCAGGAAAGCAAAGGGTGACATCTGCCACTGTCACCCTGTTTGGACTTCCGTCATGGGCAGGCCATTGGCCTTTGGGTTTTGTCTGGACTTTCTATTATAAAATCACATATGCTGAATAAAGCTCCTTTCAGTTCTCCAGTGGTTTTGCTTCAGATGTACATGATGTTGAGGATGCTAAACATGCCCTTGCTGCAGTGATGGTGATTTTTGCTATCAGGTAAATGAAGTGTTACTGTGCAGGACCCCATGTGGTCCAGGGTGAATGTGTCCTATCCTGGTGTGTAGCCATGTCATCCTTTGCAGCAATATGAGGGTGTCATGTTTTTCATATTTGCCAATGGGATTCCCTACATGTTTTTGCAATATCACATCTGTGGCTTACACCCCTGCACATCTGTTGTGCTTGCCATTGTTCAATTTGTCTATTTCCCTGACCGTGTGACCATCTCCACTGGACATGCAAGTTTGGGCATCAATGGGGAAGGACTCATCTGTGGTATCAGTGCAACTTGCTATACATGTGTATTTGATCGGTGCAGATGATTTCGGTGACACTGCCATGACCAGGCTGATGTGACGAGAGCCTTCATTTTGTGCTAATTGTTGACTGAGTGACCAAGTGTTCTGCTGACATGATTGAGCCCTGCAGAGACAACGTATGGCACAGCTTTCCGTACACAGGAGTGGAGTCCCCTCATGGCAGTGTGTAATTCCGTGACATTGCCTGAGCCCAAGGTGTGTGTTGTGTGAGCATGTCTGTGTGTGTTCACTTCCATTTTGCTACGCAGGCTGGGGTCCCTAGTGATGTTCCTGTTTGTGATGCTTGCTGAGTTGAGCAATGTTCCCCCCAAATCTTCGCACTGGGTTCTCTGTGATGTGGGTGCATGCCACATTACTGGTGATCAGGGTGACATCCATAGGTGTGTTTGCTGTCAGGGCTGAGTTTGTGGGCAAACGCAGATGAGACACAGTCAGGATTCCCCTTGGCACTTGTTGGTTACACAAGTCATGTAATTTACAGTTTGTGTTAGCTTTCAGTGATTGTGACACATTGTGTGTGTGACTGCTGCCACTCCTCAGGGTCAGAGCTGTAATGTTGGAAGTTGTCTATGTGTGTTCTTTGTGGGTGACCTTGGCTTCTTCATTGGTGTGTGACTGTGGCCGGGATCCGATTGGTTGGTGTGGATTTGACGTCATGCCCATGTACAGCGTACTGTGCAGTGTGTCAGACATTCACAAGTCTTGTTGACTGGCCATGTGTGATGGGTATCTCCACCTTAGTTCCCCCCACCACTCCTGGGATTGTCATGGGTGCATGTGCAATGTCACCAGTCCATGTGAGCTTCACTGCTGCACATTGGTGGAGGTCAAGGTGTGTGGTGTTGAGTGTGTGCAAATGAGAGTTGTTGCACGGCTAGACCCCTACCTCCATGTTGGCCTTGGCTGACAGGCCGTGCTGATTGATTTGTGCTTGTGTAGGTGTGATGGTAGTTACTTGCTCAGGACACATGACTGTGGTTCACAGTGTGTACGACATCTACCTTTGTCATCACAGTGGGATTGTCATGCAGGCCAGTGTCACCACAATGTGGGGTCCCTGGGGGTAGTGCTGTGGTGGGTCTGTCTCTTGCTGTGTTAGTTGATGTTCCTACAAGCTTGTGTGACATTTGTAATTTGGGCTCCCTCTCATCTAACAATGCCTGATTGCCCACATAGGGGAATCCGATCCATGAGTTACTTTTGTGTGGCACTGTATTGACATCTGTGTAATAGGGATTCAGGCCTCCTCATGTGTTGTGTGGTTGCCTGGGGACCCTGGCACACCCCCCCATCACCTGTTGTGTTTGATATGCAGTGTGAGTCTGCCTGTTTGTGTTTGTGCATTTGCACCACTACATTGGCATTTCTTTAGTGTGCCATTGGCTGTATGTTGTTTGGTGGGTTTCCCCTGCTGTCCCTGGGACTCCTAGGTCATCAGTCAGCACAATGATCATGGTTTGTATGTCCTATTGCTGCCATGGAATGGTATTTGTTCACCTGACATCTACAGTCTCCACAGGATATCTACATTTGTGTGTCCATTGGTGCAGATATGTGGGTCTGCATTATGATGGTCACTTCTGTCATTGTGTTATTCACGAATGTTGACAATGTGAGCCCCCATGGGTGATGTTTGTCTGCACATGGTCAAAGCGATGTTTCATTGGCACTGCACTGTTTGCCTCACCCAATCTATGTTGCTATGGGACACAAGCACTACTATGCCACTGATGTGTTTGTTGTTGTGTGACCAGGAATCATCCATGCAGTTTGGCATTTGCAGCTTTTCCCATGACAACACTTACATTTTGGTCACTGTGGTGATGGGGCTTTAGACCCCATTGCCACACTGTTCAAAATGTGCTTCAGCTATGGACCCCACACTTACATTTTGGTCACTGTGGTGATGGGGCTTTAGACCCCATTGCCACACTGTTCAAAATGTGCTTCAGCTATGGACCCCACACTTACATTTTGGTCACTGTGGTGATGGGGCTTTAGACCCCATTGCCACACTGTTCGAAATGTGCTTCAGCTATGGACCCCACACTTACATTTTGGTCACTGTGGTGATGGGGCTTTAGACCCCATTGCCACAATGTTCGAAATGTGCTTCAGCTATGGACCCCACACTTACCTTTTGGTCACTGTGGTGATGTGGCTTTAGACCCCATTGCCACAATGTTCGAAATGTGCTTCAGCTATGGACCCCACACTTACCTTTTGGTCACTGTGGTGATGGGGCTTTAGACCCCATTGCCACAATGTTCGAAATGTGCTTCAGCTATGGACCCCACACTTACCTTTTGGTCACTGTGATGATGGGGCGTTAGACCCCATTGCCACACTGTTCGAAATGTGCTTCAGCTATGGACCCCACACTTACATTTTGGTCACTGTGGTGATGGGGCTTTAGACCCCATTGCTACACTGTTCAAAATGTGCTTCAGCTATGGACCCCACACTTACATTTTGGTCACTGTGATGATGGGGCGTTAGACCCCATTGCCACACTGTTCAAAATGTGCTTCAGCTATGGACCCCACACTTACCTTTTTGTCACTGTGGTGTTGGGGCTTTAGACCCCATTGCCACACTGTTCGAAATGTGCTTCAGCTATGGACCCCACACTTACATTTTGGTCACTGTGGTGATGGGGCTTTAGACCCCATTGCCACACTGTTCGAAATGTGCTTCAGCTATGGACCCCACACTTACCTTTTGGTCACTGTGGTGATGGGGCTTTAGACCCCATTGCCACAATGTTCGAAATGTGCTTCAGCTATGGACCCCACACTTACCTTTTGGTCACTGTGGTGATGGGGCTTTAGACCCCATTGCCACAATGTTCGAAATGCGCTTCAGCTTTGGACCCCACACTTACATTTTGGTCACTGTGGTGATGGGGCTTTAGACCCCATTGCCACAATGTTCAAAATGTGCTTCAGCTATGGACCCCACACTTACCTTTTGGTCACTGTGATGATGGGGGTTTAGACCCCATTCCCACAGTGGTCATGGTCTGCTTGCATTGTGGAGGCCACACACATTTATGTGTGACACATGTGATAGGGGGTCACATTGTATGTTCAATGTCATGTTCAGTGTTGTAGGCATTTGACACAGACTACACACGCTTGTCATGGTGTTGGGGGGGATGTATTTTTCAGACATTCCTTATGGTGGAGTATGCTGGTTGTGTCATGCATTACCCGTCCTATGAGTAGGGGTTGTGTGGGTGGTAGGCATCCAGGCCCCCATGAGTAGGGGTGGTGGTGGTGGTAGGCATCCATCCCCCTAAGAGTGGGGATGGTATTAGTGGCAGGCATCCATCCCCCTATGAGTGGGGATGGTATTAGTGGCAGGCATCCATCCCCCTATGAGTGGGGAGGGTAGTAGTGACAGGCATCCAGGCCCCCCTGAGTAGGGGTGGTGGTAATGGTAGGCATCCATCCCCCTATGAGTGGGGATGGTATTAGTGGTAGGCATCCATCCCCTATGAGTGGGGATGGTAGTAGTGGCAGGCATCCATCCCCCTATGAGTGGGGATGGTATTAGTGGCAGAGCAACCATCCCCTATGAGTGGGGAGGGTAGTAGTGACAGGCATCCAGGCCCCCATGAGTAGGGGTGGTGGTAGTGGCAGGCATCCATCCCCCTATGAGTGGGGAGGGTAGTAGTGACAGGCATCCAGGCCCCCATGAGTAGGGGTGGTGGGAGTGGTAGGCATCCAGGCCCCCCTGAGTAGGGGTGGTGGTAGTGGTAGGCATCCATCCCCCTATGAGTGGGGATGGTAGTAGTGGCAGGCATCCATCCCCCTATGAGTGGGGATGGTATTAGTAGCAGGCATCCATCCCCCTATGATTGGGGATGGTATTAGTGTCAGGCATCCATCCCCCAATGAGTGGGGAGGGTAGTAGTGACAGGCATCCAGGCCCCCCTGAGTAGGGGTGGTGGTAGTGGTAGGCATCCATCCCCCTATGAGTGGGGATGGTATTAGTGGTAGGCATCCATCCCCCTATGAGTGGGGATGGTAGTAGTGGCAGGCATCCATCCCCCTATGAGTGGGGATGGTATTAGTGGCAGGCATCCATCCCCCTATGAGTGGGGATGGTATTAGTGGTAGGCATCCATCCCCCTATGGTTGGGGAGGGTAGTAGTGACAGGCATCCAGGCCCCTGAGTAGGGGTGGTGGTAGTGGTAGGCATCCATCCCCCTATGAGTGGGGATGGTAGTAGTGGCAGGCATCCATCCCCCTATGAGTGGGGATGGTATTAGTGGTAGGCATCCATCCCCTATGGGTGTGTATGGCATTGGTGATAGCCATCCCGCCCCTATGGTTCTGCTGTTGCTAGTGTACGTCATTTGTGCATCCCTATGTGTGTGACATATTTCGGGTACGTGTCGTTTGTTTGTGTTGTGGGTGTTTGACTTACCGTATGCGTCGTACGCGTCCGTACCGGTCCCAGTAATAGATGTAGAGTATTGGTAGGACCTGCACGATGGGATTCATGGTTGGGTCGTCTCGTTCGGGTTTCTCGTGGCTTTGACTCGTACTCGTCGCTGGCTTGTCCGTCTCGTCGCCGTGGATCGTCTTGTGGCGCGAATCGGAGCTTATGTGCAGCTCTCCCGGATGCTCTGACGTGCCGGACGTAGTGGCGGGTTCGGCGCGTACGGAAGGCGCATCGTACTAGTCCGGCCGGAAGGTGCTGTGTATTTGCTTCCGTGCGATTCGAATCGGCGTTTACGGATCCGGCTCGGGCGGGGAACAGGAGCTGGAATTGGTGAGTACGGCTCCCTCGGAATCTGGGCTATTATGCGCATCGTACTTGTTCGTTCGGACGAGTATCGAATCGGTCGGGAAACACGCGTTCGGCTTGTATTTTTTCCGGACAAATACTGTTAGGTGCGCTTCCGGCCGAGATCGGAATCGACCCCTCAGTCTATGGAAAAGCAGACCTAACTTTAACTACCTATTGGCAATCGCCAGTAGGTAGTTATATAGTTATAGTTAGTGTTATAAATGGGGGTCTCTAGTTGGCAGAGGTAGGTACCTTTGTCCAAGTAGGGACCCTTCTTCCTAGTTGGGGTATGGGGGATACACTTCTAAAGTCACCCCCTTGGTAGCTTGGCACGAGCAGACAAGCTTATCTCAGAGGCAGTGTGTAAGGCATTTGTGAATACATACAGTAAGACAGTGAAAACACTACAAATGGACACCACACCAGTTTTGAAAAATAAGTAATCTTTATCTAAACCAAAATATGACCAAATGTCACAGATCCACAATACAGTAATCAAAAATGACTTTAAAATGGTAGAAAATAGTTCTGTTCCAAGAAAATTACTTTGGTCAAAGTAACTTGGATGCGTCGAAAAATGCAAGCTAAAAGCGTCGCAGGGAAGGTGATGGGTCAGTTCCTTACACTCAGGGAAGGTAATGTGTCGGTTCCTTGCTCCGGGGTAGGTGATGCGTCGGTTCCCCACTGCTGCGCATGGGAGGTGATGCGTCGGTTCCTTACCAGAGAGGAGGCGATACATCTGTTTCTAATTGCGTGGGGAGGTGATGCGTCGGTTTCTTACTGCATCCCCCAACGTTGCGACAGACTTGACGCTTCGATGCGATACAGGACTTATCCGGTATGATGCGTCGGTTTTTCTCCAACTGGCTTGCGTCAGAATCGGTGTGGTGATCTCGGACGTCGGAGATCGGTGCACAGGATTCGTCGCACGGCAGACACTTCAGCCGCAAGCAGGTGCTGCGTCGATTCTTCGGCAGCGGCGATGCGTCGGAAAATTCTTCTTGCACCGCAGCAATGCATTGAAAATAGGTGATGCGTCGATTTGCACCGTTTTTGCAGTTTCCAGTCCCAAAGCAACCTCCAGAGGCCCAGAACACTGCAGGCACCACTCAGCAGGTCAGAACTCCCAGCAAAGAAGTTCAGGGGGGACTGGGGGTAAAGTCTTTGTGTCCCTGAGACTTCAGAACAGGAGGCAAGCTCAATTCTAGCCCTTGGAGATCTTCCTCAAGCAGGGGACACAGCAAACAGCAAAGTCCTTCTCCTTTCCTTGGCAGCAAGTAGCCATTGCTGGCCCACCCAGACAGCAAACAGCACAGGGGGAGTATTCCTCCTCCTCAGCTTCTCCGGCTCTTCTCCTTGGCAAAGGTTCCTCTTGATTCCCAGAAATGATCTAAAAGTCTAGGTTCTGGGCCCCTTTTTTTATAATACAAAATCCTTTGTTCTCTGGAAGCCAAGAGTGTCTTTGCCTAGCCAAAACCAGTTCTGTCCTCACTGGTGCAGCTTCCTGACAGGAGGTGGACACAACATTGTCCTTGGCAGACCAGACCCATTCAGGAGTGAAAGAAATCTCCTCCCCCTACTCTGAACGCAGCCCAGGTTTATTCAGCCCAGCCCTGACTCACCCTGGAAAGGCAGGACACACCTCAACCCCCCAAGTGACTGTCTGAACAGAATGCACATCCCCAGCCCCTGTCACTCCAAAGCCAGACAGTCAATACACAACCTAGCAGAGGCACACTCGATGGTTAGGCAAGAAAATACCTACTTTCTAAAAGTGGTATTTTCAAACCCAGAATGTAAAAATCACCCTCACTAAAAGGTGCATCTTAACATTCTGAGTTCAGGCATATCAAACTTTATTTTCCTATCTTGTTCCCATGGGCAGTAATGCTTATAAGATGTTATAAGCAATCTCCCGATTCTATCCTATGGGGACAGATAGCCTTACAGTAGTGAAAAACTAAATTGGCAGTATTTCACTATCAGGACATGCCAGACACATCAGGGCATGTCCTACCTTTCACATACACTGCACCCTGCCCACAGGGGTACCTTGGGCCTACCTTAGGGTTGACTAACATGTAAGAAAAGGGAATGTTAGGGCCTGGCAAGTGGGTGCACTTGCCAGGTCGACATGGCAGTACTAGACTGCACACAGGCACGGCAATGGCAGGCCTGAGGCCTTTTTGCAAGGCTGCTTGTGTAGGTGGCACAATCAGTGCTGCAAGCCTACTAGCAGCATTTGGTTTACAGGCCCTGAGCACACACAGTGCACTGTACTAGGGACTTAACAGTAAACCAAATAGACCAATCATGGAAACATCAATCCATAACAACAATTTACAAAGGGAGCACTTGCACTTTGGCACTGCACAACAGTGGCAAAGTGCTCGAAGCATCTAGACGAGCAAAACGAAGTCCAACACACAGCAAACTAACAGGAGGCAAAGGCAAAAATACAGGTGAAACCCATGCCAAGGATGCCAGGTCTAACAGTTTGGACCTAGTTTCCATAGAAAAAACATTTTTTGACTTGCCTATAGCTTTGGCGTCGTTTCACCAATCTTCATGAAATTTTCCAGAAAAAGTGTCAAGGTAGGTTCTGGTTGTCATGGAAAGTGTGGGGGTGATCCATGCAGTGGGGATCGAGAATTTGGGGTGTGAAATAAGGATGCGTTTGTGATATTGATTCCCACAGGAACCTTTAGCCACACCTACAGCCCGAACCGCTGAACAGACTTACACCAAATTTGGCAGGGAGGTAGATGTTGGTTCAAGGAAGTGCCTTTTGCTTATTTTGTGTAAATCTGTTCAGTAGTTTTTGAGAAATGTAAGTTCTAAATTATAGTGATATCTCTGTTCGCGAAGTCTTTGCCGACAAAGACATGCTCATGCAGGGAAATACACTGTTCTGATTGGCTGCCAACACTTCAACCAGGAAGTGTTGGCAGCAATCTTGGGACTCGGCTTAACCGAGTCCCAAAAACAAAGTGGGAATAAAGAAAACAGGGCAGGGTAGGAATACCCTGACCCCAAGCCATGATCTTGGGGTCCCCCTGGGAACCCGCCATGGTATAAAACAATTTAAAAAATGCAACACGTTGTCCACCTCAGGCCCACCCTAGCAATCCTTGTAGTTCAATGCCACATAGTTATTGGGTGCACCCCGGGTAACAACAATATCAGAAATATGTACATACAACAATTTATAACACTTTTTAGCAGCACCGCAGGACGAGGCTGTGTGTGGAAATCCAATGTCAAATGTAATACTTTTCTGGCAAGAAATCAACCTGTCAGGCATACTTCTGTCCAGGGTCATGAATCATGGGGAGTTCCCAACTGTCACTCCCACACACAGACACTCACTCCGCACTGCTACACGGTGCAATGAATATATGACAAATCCGTACGGAAGTACTCACATTCATATGCACTCAGCACCCTAATGCGGTGCACTGATGCCCAGCAAGGCCAATTGGTTACACCCTGCAAACCCCGTGGCCCAAACCTCTGCCCTCCAACTCACCCCGACTATCCTACACCCATGGATTGGAGACACCCCATCCTCCCACCGGGCATTAGGCCGCATACAGCTGAAGTCACTCTTAATCAGGGTCCCAGGAAAGCAGGTTGGGGTAGGCATCAAGGGCAATTAGGAGGCAGTTGGCAAAAGAGGTTTGGCAGCCCCTCGAGAAGTTTACCCACAGGATGTGGAGCAGACACGGGCTGAGGGCAATAGATGGTCACACCAAAGGGGTCCCCAAGGGCCTTCTGGCACCAGCCCAGTTTTGTGGAGCACAGCGGGGGTCACGCAGTCTCTTGACCCACTTCCAAACTTTCTCAGGAGCATTCCGCCAGCCTAGTCATTCACTCTCACCACCCAGGCCTGAACCAGGCAAAATTACCTGGCAACACTTGATCACTGGGGAAGACTGGGTGAGAAGAGGGAAGTTGGTCTGCAGCGTTGTGTGCCAAGTAAGAGAGAATAGGTACAATTTGATCAGAGTCACACCCAGGCAATCCGGGCACAACTTCAGGTGCACAAAGATACGGGTCGCACCAGACCGTTCTGGTCACACGCAAAGAAGAGTTGCAAAATCTGTACCTCCTTGGAAATGAGGTACAAGGTTCGTTGCACATCGATTTTGGCTGCACCAGACAGCTCCGGTCACACACACACAACGAAGAGTTACAAATTCCGTGACTCCCTGGAAATGAGGCACAATGTCTGGTGCACGTCGATATTGGTCTCACCAGACAGTCCTGATCACACACACAGGTGCAAGTTTAGCACTGCCTCATGAGGTAGAATGAGGCACTACTACGGTTATGCCCCCACCTCCGAGGGTTGCAACCTGTGATTCCGACACTGCACGCAATGAGCATGTAGTCAGTGGGTCTCACGAGAGAGATGCAGTATAATCGACTACACGGGGTCCCGCAACCAGTAAATCCACTCACCACCAATGAGACGCTTATGTGTGCCATGGTCCCCATGATGCAGGTGCCACATACCTTAGATGTGGGACAGAGTTTGAGGCTCCGCACAAGGCAATACTGTCTCCAGGCATAATTCTTAGTTCCATGCCCACGCTGCGCTACCGGTTGGAATCCAGCAAACGATGTGGGCGCTTGAGAGGGCACAGCGCTTCAGGTGTCACAGGTAGATGGTGTGAGTCCCTCTTAGGGGATCTTTGATGTCCCTGAGACGTGGAGAACACACTTAAAGGTCCCACACAGCAGCAAGTAGTCGGCCCAGGCCAGCCACTATTCAGGAAGGGCACGCGGGCCCTTTCAATGGCAGTAATCCTCCTTGTGTACTATGTAGTTCCATGTTCTCTGGTCCCACATCCCCACAAGCGTATTTCACCCTGTGCTGAAGTATGGCACTAGTAGTTATACTGAAGAGTCCTTTGAAGGTTGGGGGTGGTTCAAAGGGTCTATCTTTGAACCACAGATTACTCCCTTCAATTTCAGTCCTGTTTGCCATGGGGCCTTGGAATGCAGATTTTTAAGTTTGGTGGGTCCATGATCTGGCTCCAGAGGCCAAGTGTCAAAACCTCTACCTCCAATCTCTCCAGCCACCCGCAAATGGCAGAGGTCTGTCATTCCAGTTGCATGCCCAATGTTTTATGGCTGTCACTGGGTAATGCCCAGATTTGTTACCCCAACCTGAAGTGTGGATTGGAGCCAAGCACCAAGGCACACAAAGAGTTTAGAGCACAGAAATGCCCACAAGTAGTAAGAATAACAGATGATGAACGGAATGCTGAACAAATCATTCACCCCCAGTCACAGATCTGGTTTTAATCCATCTTTTGTTTGCTCACCACACCACCCCAGTTTGGATCCAGCCATATGCAAATTAGTCTTGACCCTGCTTCCCTTGGGAACAGTCCAGCCTGAACTGCCAGGCCAAGTCCTCCCTGGACCGGAAACAAGCATCCTGGGACCGGTTTTGGGGTATCACCATTCATCAGCCAGGTTAACTTGAATCCAGTGACATAGTGAGCAAGGGTCCCACATCTGGGCATACCCTTCCCACTTAGAGTGACAAAAGCAAAAAGAACAGATGATGGACGGAATACTGAACATATCAAACATTGACCCCCAGTCACAGATCTGGGTTTAATCCATTGTTTATTTGCTCACCACCCCTGTTTGGACCCAGCCATAGGCAAATCAGTCTTGACCCTGCTCCCCATGGGAATAGTCCAGCTGAAACTGCCAGGTCAGGTCCTCCCTGAACCGGAAACAAGCATCCTGGGTATGGTTTCAGGGTACCACCCCTCATCAGACAGGCTAGCTTGAATCTAGTGGAATAGTAAGCAGGGGACCCACGTCTGGTCCTACCTTTCCCACTTAGGGCAACAAAAGCAAAAAGAACATATGATGGACGGAATACTGAACAAATCAAACATTCACCCCTAGTCACAGTTCTGGGTTTAATCCATCATTTTCTTGCTCACCACACCACCCAGTTTAGACCCAGCCATATGCAAATCAGATGGATTTAACCCAGATCTGTGACGTGCACTTTCACACTGCACTTTCACATTGCACTTATAGTGGAAAAGTGCCCCAGGCTCTAGGGCCCGAACAAGCAAATCGGCCACACCCAGGAAGTGCCTTACAGGGAGAGTTGACCCCCTAAGTAGGGAAAACTCCCAAGGGGGTTCATCTCTACCTGGGCAGTGCACATGCAGATGTACCTATCCGGCGACTCACCTACCCCAGTTTGGGGGTAGTGAACGCCCCCCTCAGGGTTGGCTATGGAGTGGGACCAGCCAACCTGAGCATGAAACATTTTTAACAGGCTATTCAGGTGAGTGGCACAATCAGTGCAGAGTCATCCTATTAGCTAGTGTTGCACCCCCAACACCTAAACCAATCAAGTAAGTACCCTATCCCAACATGTGCACACTTTCCAGCTCCAGTACAGTGGGACAGTATCCAGAGTCTTATGGTCAGGAAAAGAGAGTTGGCAAAAACCAGGAGGACAGAAAGCAAAACATTTTAGGGAAACCCCCCTAAGAAGGACCATGTCCACTACTGTCCCTGTCTTACACAAATTGTGTGTTTTTAGTGTATTGTTGTTGTAAATTGTATCTGTAATGTCATTGTTTTGTTGGGTGTTTGTCATTTTAGGGGTGTAATATTTTAGGGGTAAGCGCATCAGTGTGCAAATGTGAACTCTTCCTCAGACAATTCCCTTTCCCTTTTTTGAACATGTTGTTTATAGTTGTAGTAACTTATGCATAGTGTTAGTTAGGATTTAGTATAGGTATAGTGTAGTGTAGTTTTTAGTATTTTACATGTTTAATTAGGTTGTAGTTTTTAAGTGTGTTTTTAGGCTGGTAGGTCTTTAAGTGGTGGGGGTTGATGTTTACTGCGTCTGTGTTATTAAATGTATATATAAATATATATATATAATGTCAGCCACGGTGGTTTGCAGTAAATAAATCTTGAATGGAACAACTCGAGAGTGCGCCGCATACTTTGTGTCAGCAGAGTGTTTTGGAGATATATATATATATATATATATATATATATATATATATATATTCACTGAAAAACCATAGGTTTCAGACATGTTATAGTTAGAAATTAGCATTTAAAAAACCTTTGAAATTCACTGAAAAAACCATAGGTTTCAGGCACGTTATAGTTAGAAATTAGCATTTAAAAAACCTTACAAATTCACTGCAAAAACCATAGGTTTTAGGGACAGTTATAGTTACTTGGACATTGCACTCGTACAAAACCCATGAAATTCCCCTGTTATAGTTAGTTCAGCTAACTATAACTCGCGCCCCCGCAATGCACTGCTGATGACGTCACATATTACATCACTCATGACATGGTCAGTGACATCACTGATGACATCACTGATGACATCTCAAATGACATCACTGATGACATCATCCAGTCACTGTGTGTTTCTGTAAAGTTTAAATATTTTTAATATATATAGGGAAAGGCGTATTGAAGAATGAGTGGGTGTATAAGTGTCTGAATGGATGATTTACTAGGTGCGTGACTAACTCTATAAGTGAGTGATTAAACGCATCTTACTGAATGCATGGGTTAGTGACTAAACTGTGTGAATGTCTGTATCCATCTGTCTGTTGCTGTGTAAGTGGCCGCATGGGTTTGTGAATAGCTACATGAGTGTCTATATGAGTTATTGATTGGTTGTCTGAGTATCTGTATGGGTGCCTGAGTGTTTGTGTGGGTGGGGTGTGTGCGACTCTGTGCATAGATGTGTGAGTGGGTGATTCACTGGGTGGATGGTTTCAAGAGTGCATCTGTGATAGACTGTATGGGTGGGTAAGTGTGTGTAAGAGTGTGTTAGTGAGTGAATGTATGTCCCAGTGGTACATGTGTGAGTAACTACATATGTAAAAGGCAGTATATATGTGTGTTAGAGTATATAAATAGCTATAAGCGAGAGTGTGTGATTGTGAGAGTGACTGTATGGATGAGTGTGTGCTTGTATCAGTGATTGTATAAGAGCGTAAGAATGTGCTAGTATTTGTATGAGTAAGTGAGCTGGTGTGTGTATAATTGTATAGGTGAGTAAATGGCAGTGTGTTTAATTATTTGCATGACTGACTAGGTGTGCGAGTACCTCTATGGATGAGTTGCATTGTGTGAGTTTTTATATAGGTGTATGAGTGCATATGATAGTCCTGTACTGAGTGACTGTAAGTATGAGTGACTGTACGGGTGAGTGAGTAGATGTGTGTGTGTAGACCTAAGAATCAGTGAGTGGGTATGTACTTATTGGTATTGGAATGTGTATGGTTTTTAGAATGGCAGTCTGTAATTTAGAGTGGGTGTATCAAAAGTTATATTAGGGTGTGAGAAGATGCATTAAATTCTCACATGGATGATGTAATCAGTGATGTCATTTGAGATGTCATCAGTGATGTCACTGACCATGTCAAGAGTGATGTAATATGTGATGTCATCAGCAGTGCATTGCGGGGGCGCAAGTTATAGTTAGCTGAACTAACTATAACAGGGGAATTTCATGGGTTTTGTACGAGTGCAATGTCCAAGTAACTATAACTGTCCCTAAAACCTATGGTTTTTGCAGTGAATTTGTAAGGTTTTTTAAATGCTAATTTCTAACTATAACGTGCCTGAAACCTATGGTTTTTTCAGTGAATTTCAAAGGTTTTTTAAATGCTAATTTCTAACTATAACTTGTCTGAAACCTATGGTTTTTTCAGTGAATTTTAAAGGTTTTTTAAATGCTAATTCCTAACTATAACATGTCTGAAACCTACGGTTTTTTCAGTGAATTTCAAAGGTTTTGTAAATGACAATTTTTAAATGTATTAATTGTTATATTTATTTTTTTCATACTGATTTACTACATTTTTAGAAACATTTTTTTTTACATATTTTATTTTTTAAATTACATTGTAATTACATTATACATTACATTACAAAAAATACTTTCTCAGAATGAATTACTTTAGTTTAAATACTTTGCACATAGGCAATAGACTTTTAAGTACAGTAGTTACAGTTGTTGCAATGGGCAACACATTTTCAAACACAATGCAACATTCAGCTCAATGTGAATTTCTAGTTAAATGCAATTAGTTACTTTATGGATTACTTTTCTAACCACAGGACTGGATCCTAGATTCAGTCCTGGGACATCTCCTGTAAACAGTTGAGTAAAAGCGTTTTGGTTACAGTAGTGATTTTTAAGGAATATTATTGTATTTTAAAAGTTGACACTTAGAAACTTTTTCTCATAGAATCACCAATGTTATCCTATGGAAGGAAATTCACTTAGCAGGTAAAAACTGTTATCGTTACTTTTTCTTACTCAGTGTTGGATCCTGGATCCAGCACTGGTGCATCTCCTGTAAACAGTTGAAAGAATGCGTTTAAGTCATACAGGCGATTTTTAAGGAATATTTGTAGTTTGTGAAAATCGACACTTTGAAACTTTTCTGCTGAAAACCAGACAATGGATTCCTATGGAAGAAAATATAAGTTACTGGTAAGTACGGTTAAAATTAATTTTCAGGGTCAGTGCTGGGCTAAAAGATGCAGCACTGGGTTCTCTCCTGATAACAGGTGAGTAAATTGGAATTCGTACTTTGGTTGATTTTAGAGGAATATTATAAAGTTCCAAAACTCCACACTTAGAAGAATTTCCAAGTGAAACCAGTCAATGTTAGCCTATGGAAGGAAATTCAAGTTACTGGTAAGTACGGTTAAAATTACTTTTGAGGATCAGTACTGGGCTGAAAGATGCAGCACTGAGGTCTCTCCTGATAACAGGTGAGTAAATCGGAATTCGTATTTCGGCTGATTTTAGAGGAATATTTTAAAGTTCCAAAACTCCACACTTAGAAGAATTTCCAAGTGAAACCAGTCAATGTTAGCCTATGGAAGGAAATTCAAGTTACTGGTAAGTACGGTTAAAATTACTTTTCAGGACCAGTACTGGGCTGAAAGATACAGCACTGAGGTCTCTCCTGATAACAGGTGAGTAAATCAGAATTCGTATTTCGGCTGATTTTAGAAGAATATTTGTATGTTTCAAAAATCAACACTTAGAAACTTTTTCAGCAAAAAGCAGGCAATGATATCCTATGGAAGGAAATTCAAGTTACTGGTAAGTACGGTTAAAATTACTTTTCAGGATTAGTACTGGGCTGAAAGATGCAGCACTGAGGTCTCTCCTGATAACAGGTGAGTAAATCAGAATTCGTAGTTCGGCAGATTTTAGAGGAATATTTGCACAATGGTGAAGGGAGGGGCGGGGCCTGAGGTGACATCTGTGCAAACGCGCCCGTGGCGCGTTTTAAGTTGGGGGATTAAGTCCCCTCGAATCATGAGGGTCCCTAGGGGCCAACTAGCCCACCAGGAACCTCCAGTATGCGCCAGGGGCTGCGTTGCAGAGACGTGTAGAGAGGCCACACCCCTTTTACACCTCTCTGCAACGCAGCTCTGTGGCGCTTTCTGGATGTACCTGTTGGGCTAGTTGGCCCCAGGGACCCTCAGGATTGAAGGGGATTTAATTCCCCATCTTAAAACGCGCCACGGGACCTGTTTGCACACATGTCACCTCAGGCTCCCCCTCCCTTCACCACTGTGCAAATGCGCTCCGTGGCGCGTTTTAAGTCGGGGATTAACTCCCTTGAATCCTGAGGGTCCCTGGGGTGCAACTAGCCCACCAGCTACCTCCATTAAGCGCCACAGAGCTGCGTTGCAGAGAGGTGTAAAAGGGGCGTGGCCTCTGTACACCTCTCTGCAAGGCAGCCCCTGGCGCATACTGGAGGTTCCTGGTGGGCTAGTTGGCCCCAGGGACTCCCAGTATTCAAGGGAATTACTTCCCTTCTTAAAACGCGCCAGGGGGCGCGCTTGCAGAGTACTGCAGGGAGGGGCGGGGCCTCCGGCCCGATCGTTTTTTTTTTTTTTTTTATGGGAGGGGCTGCGTGGCCCCCTTCCCTCAGCCACTTTGGCCCCGGGGACCCCATCCCCGGGGCCTGAGCATTTTTTTTGTTTTATTTGAAAAAAAAACGGGAAGGGGGCCGCGTGGCCCCCTTCCCTGGGCCTCTATTGGCCCCGGGGACCCCATCCCCCGGGCATGCCCTCTTTTTAAATAAAAATATGGAGGGGGCTGCGTGGCCCCCTCCTCAGGCCATTTAAGGCCCCGGGGACCCCATCCCCCGGGCCGGCCTTGCCTCTTATTTTTTTATTTTATTTTTTTATTTGGGGAGGGGGCTGCGTGGCCCCCTCCCGGGCCACTTATGGCCCCGGGGACCCCATCCCCGGGGCTGGCCCTCTCCGTTGGGGACTGTGGGGGTCCCCAATCCCCCACAGTCCCGCCGGCTCCCCGCGTCCTATGGGAGCCGGCATTGCTTTTCCACATGGAAAGCAGCTAACATGCTGCTCCCCGTGTGGAAAAGCAGTTGGTTTGCATTTTGAAAGAGAGAGCAGGTTTCCTGCTCTCTCTTTCAAAATGCAAACCAAGTTTGCTATGACAGGGCGGGAGCCACGAGGCTCCCGTCCTGTCATAGCAACAGCAGTGTCCCGGGGGCAGGCACCCCGGGACACTGCAGGAGCCGGCCCTGGGGGTGGCGGTCCCCAGGGCCATCAAGGGCTCCAGGAGGGGGCCGCGCGGCCCCTCCCTACATTTTGAAAGCCCCGGGAGGTGGTGGTCCTCGGGGCTTGGGGGTCCAAAACGGACCCCATTTTCAATTTTCTTAGTGCCCCGGGAGGTGGTGGTCCCCGGGCATGTGGGGCTGGAGCCCCCACACAGGTTTTAAAAATAAAAATAAAAAGCCCCGGGAGGTGGCGGTCCTCGGGGCTGCGGGAGGGCTCAGAGCCCTCCCGCACCATTTATGATAAAGCCCCGGGGGTGGTGGTCCCGGGGCTTGGGGGCCCTTAGAGGCCCCCATACATAAAATAAACCCCCCACCATGCCCCCGGGACTTGGCCCACCCGGGGCAAATTAACATCGGCGCGGGAGACCGCGCTTCGATTTTTATCGGCAGGATCCGCGCACCCTGAGCGCATCCTGCCGATTTAAAAAAAAATGCTTTTTGCCCAGGGGGTCCTTGTGGGACCCCTGAGCAGACCTAGGGGTCAGGGTGTTTCTACCCTGCCCCTTTGTGCGTTTTACGCACTTTTTTACTGCTTTCTTGTTCCTCGGTTCTACCGAGGAACAAGATGGCTGCCAACACTTCCTGGTTTGGAGTGTTGACAGCCAATTAGCAGACAGCTCGTGATCGGGAGGGTGCGCGAATCCGACGCGGCCATAGATATATATGTACTTTTACTTTTGATTTTCTCAGCAACTACTGAACGGATTTACACCATTTAACAAAAGGGTTCTTTCTGAACCAAGAACTACCTCTTTGCCAAATTTGGTGTAATTCCGTTCAGCAGTTCGGGCTGTAGCCGTGTCTAAAGTTTCCTATGGGAAAATGAATGGGGAAAACACGTTTTGGGACCCCCCTTTTTTCTCGGCCCCCGCTTGACGAATCACCCTGAGACTTTCAGGGTAGGAGCGGACCGGAGCGGGCCATAAAGTTTGAAAAGTTCGCGAAGATTCGTCAACCGACGCAAGAGTTATTTCAAATAGAATGTCGCGGATTTCCTATGGAAAATAGGTCCTAACTATAACTATCTACTGGCGACCGCCAGTAGATAATATACATACACACATATATATATATAATTAGTTTAGAATTCCATGTATAGGTAGTGGATGTTTAGGATGTGGATGTTTTCGGTATTGTATTGATCTATGCGTGCTAAGGGGGTGGGGGTTGATGTTTAACCTGTCATTTGTGTATAGTAGGTAAGATAGTTTAGGATAAGTTAAGATAGCGTAGGTTAGAATTAAGGTTAGGTAGGATAGGCTAGGTATGTGTAGGTAGTTTAAGATAAGTTAGGATGGTGTAAGGTAGCATTAAGGGTAGCTAGTTTAGGCTAGATAGGTGTAGGTAGGTTAGTTTTTTAGATTAAAATGTTTTCAACTTTCACTACTTCGTCATCATTTCATATTTATGAGTTGGTAGCATGTAGTAAGTTGAGTTGAGTACATGATGTAGAAATTGACCTGCAGTCTTTGTAGGTAAATGTTGCTTTGTCAAAGGCCTTTTCAAACTTAAGCCGATGTCAGTGGGTTTCTTTTGGGCACAAAACAGGCAGCATACTACTGTTGCACTCTGTGTGAAAGTGACAGGGCAAGTTTACTTGGTATAGTTTAGTCACAACAGATTACAAGTTCCAGGTTGCAGTGGGACATACTGGTGCCTGCCAGTACCGTACACACCCTTGCAACATTGTGCAAGTGGGTCATTGTTGTTGGCTGGTTACAAATCATGAATGTATCAACACTTGCCTGAAGAATCTTCATTGCTATTGACTACTTGGTAAGTTTTGCACTACATGCAACTCACTTTGGGTAACTACTTACAATGATTCAAGCCCATAAGTCTCCCATGTCATCTTCCCCTGGGGGGGTGTTGCTTTGTACCTGCTTCTGTGCTGAGTCTCCCATGCAGCCATATGTGTGTACAATGTGTCATAGATGTATTGTGTGGTTACACTCAAACATATAAGGCCTCTCATGGGCAGAGGAACATATTTACCCTACTTATCCCAGTGTAGTATTGTTCACCGTTTACCATTGACACTGGGCCCCAACAGTAAGCCCTTGCATTTCTTGCATACTGACATCCAAGGTATTGGATTGACGTTGTGTGTGGCCCACGTAGGATGCTAATTCCGAAGATTGGCCATCAGTGTCTGCCTATATTAATAGTGCTACCATGATAATTTGTGTACTGTTGAATGTCTTCAAAGTGAGCATTGAGGCTTTCATATAAGGATGATCATGTTGTCATGTTCACTGAGCTAGATATAAGTGGATGAGAGAAAGAAGGTTATGGCCTCACATGCATGACAGACCCCATCACACATGGACATAAGAAACTTGGCAGGGCTGGACTTAGCTGAATGACTAACCACTCCCAAAGATAATTAAGTTTATGTAATGGATGAGTTTATATGTGAGACGTTCCTGCCCTTTCTCTTGCACGCAGTGCAGTGCAGCACAGCAAAGTGTGTTGCTGCGCTGCATGACAGTTTTAATCAAATGTTCCGTTGTTTTGACTTACACTGTAGTTCTTCCATGTCCTCAACCACAGCACTGTCCTGCCCTTTCACTCCTGCCACTAACTCTGTTGGGATGATGGATGCCACCTGCTCCTCCAATGGGTCTAACTTCTCCTGGAGATCTGGTCCTCCTCTGGTCCTCAATGCTGCCTTCAGGTTTTTGGCCAGTTTCTCTTTGGTCCTGTGCTTATAATTGTGCCAGTGCTTCTAGCATTCCAATACTGTCCTTTTTGTTTGCCCTGCACTGTCAATCGAATCCACAATGGACTGCCAAATGGCTTCCTTCTTCCCTAATGGTAAATTGGAGGTGACAAAGAGAAGGTGTTCATTCTATGTCACCTCCGCAATTAATATCTGGTTTTCCTTCTCACTGAAATTGCTCTTCCTATTTCTCTTCCCCTGGGATGCCTTCTGGTCATCTTGACTGGGGTTGGTGTTGTTGGGCTTCATTTAGAAGTATTGTTAGTGGTCCAGCAGTGCTGTGCATTCCAATGCGTCAATTTTCCCTGCAAATGCATTGCTTTTTTTAAACTTCCTGCCACGCAAAGCACTCCTACGTTGTGAAAAGCTGATTTGCAACACTTTATGACACAGAAATCAGCTTTTCTTGATGTAGGTTGCTGCTGCCTTACGACACCTTGCATTATTTTCCTCTCCAATGCATCCGAATTTCTGACGCACCTTCAGTGCTTGCGATATGGTGCGCCTTCTTTAAATAGGACGCAGCCATGTTGCACAGAAGTAACACAATGCTGCACATTTTGTATTGACACAGAGCTGCCAAAATGCACTGTTGCATCAGTTCTCATAAATATGCCCCTTTATGTTTAGCATTAACACTCTCACAGGAGCTTTGAAATGATTTTAGTCATTACCAGTGCAGATCCTTACTGCCAATGGAACCCCACCCTAAGACACACATCAAGCAAGGGTGCAACCACGGGAGATATATTGGGGGAGGTTGACAGGTAAAATGTTAAAATGTGTATGGCCTTTGAAATTGGACAAAGTTGGGGGCAGATTTACCAAACTTTCAAGCAGCGCAACAAGCCACCTTGCTGCGCTGTGTGAAAGGCAGGAATGCGCCATATTTAACATCATACTGCGCATTCCTGTCCTTTCCATGCACTGGAGCCCTTTTGACTGCCTGGCGCCAAGCAAGCACCCTTGCGCCATGGTGCAAAGGTGCCTCTGTTGCATACAGGATTGTTTTTGTGCAGGAAAAGGCACCTACCTGCACAAAAACAATCCTTAGAGGCATTTTCCTCTTTCTAAGGGTGCTGCAGAATGAATTTTGACTCATTTCCAGGTGTTGGTAAATATGGGAATGCTCCAAAATCCATGAGTGGATGTGTGGGAATAACCACGCTCTACCCATGGATGCTTCCCTGTGGCAGAGTAATACAATGCAGCGTTACTCCAGATATATCAAGCCATGCAGGGCCATGCAAGGTGGCCTTGTGTGGCTTGATAAATCTTCATTTAATGTTGTGTCGCCCTTGCAACCCCCTTGCGCGATGCAAGGGTGATGCCACACAATGATAAATATGCCCCTTAGTGTATTCAAAGATGTCACCTCTGAAATGCCACAAGGCGTATTTGTGATATACCAGATCAAGATTTTGACAGATGAGCTGCTACCAGCGAGTAAGCCTTTGAATTTTTTTCCTCAGTAGAGAATGAGGCAATTTATATCTATTATAAGGGAAAACAAGCAATTGGCCTTTTCAATGTACTGATGGCAAGTGGAATGCCCCTTAAAGAACAGATTGTTGTATTCTTGTTTTCTTGAAATTGTGAACTTTTGTTTTATCAATGAACTCATTGTCTTTCCTAAAATATTTACTCCAATGTGTTCATCTGAAGCTATTGGATCTTTGTTGCCATCTTTATTTTACAGATGTGGCAATCAGGGAACAGTACAGGGTGTGATGGCACAGGAAGACAACATGGTAAATAATATCATGAGAATTAGGAACAAACGTCTGAGTTTTTAGCTTTGTTGTGGGAGATTAAAATGGAACAAATAAAGATTTCTTTTTACCAGGTATTTTGTGTTAAAATGTGACAGGTGATAAATACAGGCAAGCACCCTGATCTAGGTCTAACGGGGCAAAGGATCATATACCTATGAATCCTGTACTTCATTATAAAAGCAACAGAAATCACAGATCCAGCCTGTGCAATGCACTGACCCTAAGCCCGAGGCCAGAGACAAATAAAGTGCTTTTCATAAAAGACCTAAAAAATGAACTGTACCAGGTTGTTTGCAATTGAACTCCTAGCAAACGGCAGTAGCAATCAAGAATATTGGAATGGGGCCCACACTGTGGAAATGGTCACCAACCGAAAGTAACTAAAAGGTGATGCTGACACTAAATAAATACACAAATAGTCAATGTACATTCCACATCCAGCCTCTTTGAACCATCAGAGATGGGCATGCTGGTCTAAATTGCAGTGCCGTTGTAGGTTTGTTCTTAATTAATTTTTTTGAATATTAATATAAATTTGTGTGTGCATTACACAGCACACTGGGCCTTCAAGCTTGGCGACAACACAACATGATTTAAAGATCTGTTTACAAATTGGGGCAGGAGTGGATGGCTTCTCTTTCAAAGAATGTGTGGGGAGGTCATGGGCAGTAGTATTTTTGGGCAAGTTGCAGATTGGGCTACTAAACTTACCATTTTCTACAATATTCATATGATAAAGTGCTTCTTCTTGCGTGGTCACCCCCATTTTTGTGGACTTATGCTGCTGTTTTCTTCACTCTGTGCACCGGGTCAGTGCTATCCAAGCCCCAGTGCATGTGCTGTGACCCCTAAACATAGGGAAATTGGCGTACCCCTTAAAGGCCTAATTAACTTTCCTATAAGGCTGCAGTATATGGTATCCTAATATACACTCATGACGTGGAAACTTAAATGTCACCTGTGGACTACATCACTACTGTGTCATCCACTAGTGTGACAAGGCAAACATGACTCTAGGCCTATCACTCTTGCCTGGCTGCTGCAATTTAAATATTCGTAAGTCACACCTCTGTAGGCCTTGTAACCCACAAATAGAAAGTTAAAGTTAACATGTCCATGCAATGAGTAGCACCAACAAGCAATTTTCACTGTAGGAAGGCTAGCAGGCCCATAGAGAAATACTGGGAATCATTATTAAATATTAATTCTGTAATCTCACACTAGGGACCAGATACAAAAATTATTAAAAAGCTCTTTTCAATATTTATTAAAAGCCGGACTTAATGGTGAAGTCGGATTTGTGGTAAATATTAGGGAAAAGTGACTTTTAGAAAGTTACCCTTTTCCTGCCTGAAGCTTGTGGAGGCTAATTTGCATTAGCCCTCCCACTTTCACCCAGCTTGTAAATAGCCCTGATGAGGTGTGAAAACTGCTCCTAGAACACAGACAGTGGCCTGGGTGTGGAGATGTGTTTTGTTCTCCTGGCAGGAAGACCAGTTGGGCTGAGCCCAGGTACTTCAAAGCGGTCTCCCATGTCACAGGCAGATGTCAGATGACACCTGGGCAGACTTCTTAATTTGTCCTCTGAATCATGCAGGCATCAAACCCAGTGGGGTGAAAGCTGTCCCCAGAACTGGTTTAGAGTGACCACAGAGGTGGGTCTGTTCATTACACTGACCACAAATCTGGGTGGGCACACAGACTCTGAAAAAGGGATGAAGGGTTTCTCTACCTTGGATTTAGTGAGTAAAGGGCATTATGGAATTGTTTGCAGTAGGGCACATAGGACCTGCTGCAAAAGTGGGTAGGGTTACCCCTCGAGACATTTGCCCTACTCCTTAGGGAGGAGGCAGGAGAAACAAACTGGCTCCAGGCATAAATGTAGCACCCCAGGATCTCTAGAAGACTCTGGACCTGTGGAAAAACAGAAGGACTGCACATGCTGTTTGAGACGTTTGAGGAGGCCTGAAGGGCAGGACCTGGTCCCACATGTACCCAGGACAAAGAAGTGGACTCCACTGGTCAGTTGGCTAAGCGCCTGTGTGACTGCAGATACACAACAAGCTGCATGAGATATTTTTTCTGAAGTGGCTCACTGAACAATACCAACTGGTCTACTGTATTCAAGTGAGACTTGACCCCAAGTGATGTTCCTGAGGTCCTGCTACCTAACTGGACTTCTATCATCTTTGAAAATTTGGAACTCAGCCCACAGCCTTGCCCCGGTGAAGAATTCCAAGCTCTCAAAAAGAGACTAACATTCTGATTTAGAGTTTAGTGAGAAGCCGTCAAACCCTGGGTCCTCCTGCCTGATTTACAGATGGACGGACCCTCAGTATATGTAGGAGAGTGCTCCAAGAGCCCTACAGAGTACAGGTCATCAGATTTTGGGGAATTTGACTGCCTGCCTGATTTAGAGTGTATGGTCGAAGGGCAGTTTTGACTGTCTATCTGCACTGGATCAAACCTGGCAGTAAGGGGCAGTGAAAACATTTAAATGATCCCATACCTTGGGAGTCAACTCCCATGTTGTAGGGGTTATCAGATTTTGGGGAATTTGACTACCTGCCTGATTTAGAGTGTATGGTCGAAGGGCAGTTTTGACTGTCTATCTGCACTGGATCACACCTGGCAGTAAGGGGCAGTGAAAACATTTAAATGATCCCACACCTTGGGAGTCAACTCCCATGTTGTAGGGGTTATTAGGTTTTGATTTTTCAAAAACAACTCCTGTTTTGGCAGTTTGTTTTTGAAAAGACTAAAATAAGTTGAAAGTTTGATGAATGTCCGTCAATTTGACAATACCGCCGGTCAAACATTTAACACATTGACAGGAGCTGCCATGATGTCAATTAGTAGAGATATCTGCAGGGCCGGTGGGCATCTCTAAATGCAGAGGAGGGGTACTCCGTCAAGGCAACGGAGTTTACTGCATCGCCCTGAAGAGTACAAACCTCTCCCTAATAATTCCATATGCCTGAAAGTAAAAATCTTACCTGTGCGATGACAGTAAAAGTATCTGGCTGGTGAGACGATTTCCCTGGGAGTGAAATTTGAATGTTCCTGCTCGGTGTTTTTACCGACAAAACCAACAGCTTTACTAGGATATCGTCAAAGCCTATCAAACATTGTGGAGTCCTTCTCAAATATAGTCTGCTGCCTTGCTCCACTGAAGGAATTTGACTTCCATTTTTGGAGCCTAAGTCCGACTGGGTTGAACCTGGTTGGTGCATCTTATACGTGCTCCATCAAAGTTAGACTGAAATCCCACCTAGGTCCTAGTCTACCATAACCATTGACTGCCATTGGTGCTCTGTACTTTTTGGTGCTCTATTTATTTAAATCTATAAAAGTCCATATCTTGGGTTCCCCTTATTAGTATTTTTTGTATTTTCTTTATTGCTTTTTCATCAATGACACAGTACAAAATCAATAACGTTCAAACTTATGACAAAGCAAGACCATTTTGCACCATTCCAATACCCAGTGCCCCTAACATAGGAGACTCTAGTCTGACCCAGCCCCACCCTCATACAACAAATGTATGTACGGCCACTTCAGAGAATTGAGCTTCTATTACACCAAGGTAAATGCTTAGGTAGTGCTCTAAATGCCTGTAGAAAGCAGTCTCAAATCATCTGCCATTGAAATACCCCCTCATATACGCCCATCCAAAACAGCACTTGTAGTACCTGCAGTGAAACAATGCATCATGTGCATTCCTTAATGCTCTTTAATACGCTATGCAGTAGGTTCAGGGGGTGTGCGCCCGTAGTTTGTGTCATGTGTGCCTCAACAGTATTAGATATTTGTGTCATCAGATATGCCTGCATGGGATCCCAGATATCTCAGGGTCTTGAACTAGGGGTTAGCTGGTCCTTACAATAGGTGAGGTCTTGTAGCCACTCCTTAAATTTTGGTGCACGACCTCTACCTCACTTACATGCAACTCTACGCTTGGCCAAGAGGAGACTAAGTGCCACATATTTCCTAAACCCCACCTCAATTTCCTACGTATGTCCCAGTAGCACGAGTAGTGTTGTGAGGTGTTTAGAGTGACCAAGCATTAGGGCACTTGCCCCTTCTAATTCTTTCCAGTATGCCTGAATCAACCCACAGGACCAGGCCAGATAGAGGAAGTCCGCCCTCACTGCCCCACACCTGGTGCACCTGTCATCTGCGCGTAGGCAATACCGGTACAAACTGGCGGATGTGTATTACATACGATGTAAGAACTTAAAATGAATGATCCTGCTACTGGCTGAGATCTGCCCTGTCTGAGTGCTGACAGCAGTATATGCACTGTTTATCTGTAAGTGAAGACCCAAACTCCAGATCCCATCCAGCCTGGGCGTTCCACGCTATCTCCGATGCTTCAAGCTGTGCTGTGTATTACATAGATGAGACTAAGGGGCCGATTCCGATCTCGGCCGGTAGGGCTCCGAATCGGATTCGGCTTTACCGGATCCGATTCGGAGGCCTTTTTTCCGACCGATTCGTACAGTCGTCCCAGCGAGCAAGTACGATGCGAGCGCACGCGAAATCGCCGACCGACTCGTTCCCTGGTCCGAACCGCTCTGACCGACTCGTACGGACACGGCTCGCACCACGCGATGGAGACGTTTCCCGACCGAGCGAGTACGATGCACGCGTCGGACGGCCGGATCGAGTCGGAGCGTCCGGCTCGCAAAAGCACCCGGAGCCGGACTTGGGGGGTCCGTGTCAGACCCCCCTGCACGCGTAGCCGCACGAGTCGAACACAGGGGGGACCCAAGGGTCCCCCCTACACATGCATGTACGGTGCGAGTCGCACCGACGCGTACCCACTGTAGGGGGCCCCCCTGTTCGCGACGTGCCCATTCAGTCAATGGGAGCCCGTGTACGCGTTGTACGACCGGCTCCCATTGACTTCAATGGGAGTCCGACCGAATCGAGTCGGGCAGCATACGGCCGCATCGTACTTGCTCGGTCGGAAATCTCTCCGGATCCGGCTTGGTCGGAGAGCTTTCCGACCCAGATCGGAATCGGCCCCTAAGTGTCTAGGACTGGTGGTGTTAGGCAAGGTATGCAGAGTATTAAGTGTGAGAGGCTCTTGGGGGAAATCAGGAATGGCAACCTTTACGTCGTATTGGAGACTGAAAGGCATCAAGCGGTGTCGGTGTTTCACCAGCAAAAAACACCTCATGGCCGATGAATAGCCATCGGCATATAGGCCCCCCACATGCTAAGCCCTGTCTTCAGGAGCATGGCTCTAGAGGCTGCCTCATGAGTTACTGGAAATGCAAAGTGATAGGGCAAAGAGATTAGCAGTAAATAACATATAGTTTTACCAAGCCGTTTAGCAAATCTATCCCATGTTGCCATTGTGCACGCAACTGTAGAGTCCGCTGTCCTGGCCGCGTCTCCCCTTGTACCAAGTATGCCGAAGATGGGATGGGGTCCATATAACCCTGCTCTATAGCCAGGTGTTGTATGAAAGGAGTGGGCTTGTGCTAGTGTATGGAGTAATGTGCCTGAGCACATAAAAATAGTGCTCCATGTCTGGTGCCTCAAAACTTCCCTAGAAAAAGGTTGTGTGAGTATATTCCATTGACATCCTGGTTGGTTACCCGCCTCGGATAACCTTACCAACTGTGTCTCCAGAGCCTTGAAAAAATGCCACCCCGGCGAGTACGGAATGTTGAGGAACAAATAGAGCAACTTCGGTAGTATGACCATTTTCATAAGGGATATACGTCCCTCAAGGGAAATGGGTAATGAAATCCATCTCATGATTTTGTCTGTGATTTGGTTGAGTGCCGTATTGTAGTTTGCGCTCACCTCTGTCTCTGAGTCGCACCATTGCAGCCGATAATCAGGTTAAAATGGTGCAGTGGCAGGAGTGAGGGGGAAGAGGTGGGATTTTTTCCAATTTATCTGGATATCTGATATTCCACTGAAATGCACAAATTCGTGAAGTACCCCACTCAGGCTGTTTCAGGGTCCTTGAGATATAGTGTGATGTTATCGGCATATAATGAGACCAGTATATGCCTGGTGGGATATCTGATGGCATAATCCTGATTATGCTGTCTCAACATGGCCGCCAGCAGCTCCTCCGCCAACACAAAAAGCAGTGGCAACAGTGGACACCCCTGCCTTGTACCCCGCTCGACAGGAAATGGGGCTGAGCATGTTCCATTTATTTGTATTTTAGCTGTTGGTTGGGAATACAGCAGAGCAATCCCAGCCATAAAGGGGGAAGGGAAGCCCATGCATTGCAACACCACCATCAGGTAATCCCATTTCACCGAATCAAAAGCCTTAGTGGCATCCAAAAATACAGCTGTAGCTGCCATCTCTGGGTCGATATCCTGGAGGAGAGCAAACAGTGTGGGTAAATTATGTGAGGTAGCCCACCCAGGGATAAAACCTGACTGGTCGGGTTGCACCAGAAAGGTCATCAGGAGGTCAAAGCGATTCGATAGAATCTTTGCATGAGTTTTAACATCATGGTTTATAAGGGACAAGCATCTGTAAGAATCACAAAGTTCTGTGGACTTACCAGGCTTAAGTAAGGTAATGATCATCTCCTCTCGCCTGGTAGGTGGCAGCATACTGCTTTCCCTCGCCTCTTGATATACCGATTTTAGGATTGGGACTAGTGTGCCAATGTAAGCCTATAAAAAATCAATTATTATCCCATCGTACCAGGAGCCTTGTCCAACGTAACTTCAGAATAGCTTCTCTAATTTCTTCTTCCTCAATGTCTGTAGAAAGGAATTCCAACTGTGCATTGCTCAGCCATCCCGATGTGTCCTTCTCCAGGTATGCATCTATGTTAATTGTTTGGTGTCTTCAAGAATTGTATAGGCGCTGATAGAACTTATAGAAGACATTTAGGAGTTCCAGCGTGTCTCTAACTAGTACGTCATGCTCGTCTTTTATTTCAAGGACCATGTTAGTATCGCAGGGTTTGCGTGTTATTGTCGCCAATGCATTCCCTGGTCTCTCCCCTCCCCATACTCCCTTGCTTTGAAATATTTGCCACGGAATAGGCATTCACGTTCTGCTGTTTCCTGGTAGTCAACAACAGCCTTCCTAATTTTGCCAGTCACCTCAGGGCTAGGTGGTTGACCCAGGTTCCCTTCCAGAGTTCCAAGGTCCCACTAGAGTCTTACTAGGTAATCTCTGATGGAGAGAAGGATCCCCCCACTCTTAGCCAAACAGATTCCTCGCATGGTAGCCTTAAAGGCCTCCCATATTGTGCCAAGTTTCAGAACTGAAACTTTATTCCTTTTGAAGAACTCCACAACCTCCAGTCTCAGTTCCTTGTGGAAAACCTCATCCAGGAGCAAAGTTGGAGAGAGCCGCCTGGACACAAACGGAGAAGGGACATCAGGGGGACACAATGTCATCAGCACCGGGGGGTGGCTGGAGTATGTACGAACCAAGTGGGTTGCACCATGTAGCCAGATCTAGCTACGAGCCAGTAATCTATTGTGGACCAGCTATGGTGGATGCCGGAGTGGAAGGTGCCTTCTCTTTCAAGCAGGTGTAGGGTCCTCCATGCATCTATTAAGTAGTGCTCATCAACAATGGCCTGTATTTGTCTGTCTGCGGCTGAATGACTATGAGATGTTGTGAGGGACTGTCCTTTTGAGCATTAAGGGCCACATTAAAATATCCTCCCCATGTAATGTGTTTGGAGCCAATATCCACAATCAGCTCTCATAGCCGGACAAAAAAAGGATTGTCAGTGTTTGGGCCACAGTCTTTAACAATGGTAATGGTTAAAGAAACTAGTCTTCCCCATATTAAAGTGTAGCATCCCTGAGGGTCATTGAGAGCATCCCCCAAGGCATACGGTGTGCCCTTTCGGATAAGTGTCGTGGTAACCCTAGCATTAGTGGAGTAGGTTGCAAAGTGTCTATGGGATGCCCAACGTGCAGCAAATACAGTGTTTCTGATGTGAGTCTCTTGTAGGAGGACAATGGTAATAGGTATGCAAGTATATGGCGTCGCTTACGAGGATCGCACAATCCGTTCACATTCCAGGTTCAGCAGTTATATCTAACCCATGTATTGTTGGTAGGTGCCTGCATGGGGTCAGCCAAGCCAGCTGAGGCATTGATATACTGTAGGATCCCTCCATGTTTCAGAAGCAGAGATCATTTGTGGGGTCTCCAAGCATGATGGTATCATAAAGAATGAATATGTATTGAACTGTAAACACACAAACCCCCTCCCTCCTCCCTCCCACTCTGATGGCCCAAACCTGCCAGGAAAATGTCCCCCTTCCCAAATACAAATCATAAGAAAACAATCATAGTGCCATCCAATAGATGAAGAACGAGCTGTGTAACTGATTAGCCCAAAAGGCTGTGTGATCTATAATCAGTAATATTGGCAACAGCGCTATTAAAAGGAAGAGAAGTGGAGCATTGAATAGAAGAAAAGAGAAAGAAGGGAAGCTAGAGGAAGTGAGTGTGCTCAGTAAAGATGAGATATAGGCAAAGGAAGAAAAGAGAAAAAGGTGTGTGTGTTCAGTGAAGATTAAAGAAAAGGTAACAAGCGGAAGGTACATTTCTGACAATGAGAGATGGTAGGGGTATCCTTTGAGGTGATCAGCCAGAGTCAGGCAGTTCCTCCTTGAGTGAACGAGGGTGTCCGGGGGAACATGCATAGAGCCCCCAAATTCCCCGTCCCGACCACAACCAGAACAAATGGGCCAATTCGAAGCGCTGCAGAGTTTTCTGATATGAAATCAAGTACAGGTATGGAATTGCCATTACTGAGCGTTAGCTACCAAAAAACTATCCGTATGTTCCAACTGCGCCACAATCTAAAGTCCCCATGCTACCCAGGAGTTCAATAAAGGCAGAGTTTGACAGCTACCATGTAAAGGAGCTAGCCCACATCTCAAAGTGGCGAAGAGGTTCTGGATGTGTGTGATGAACATGCGGCAGGAGAAGAGTGTTCCAGACTGCGCTTCAGGAACTCACCAACCTGTTGTGGGCTGTTAAAAATGTGGGTTTTGCCCTGGTGAGTGATGCGGAGCCTGTGCAGGGAACAACATAGCATATTGAATATTGGTGTGCTGCAACTTTTGCTTGACATGCAGGTGTTTCCTTCGAGCCTCCTGAGCTGTCAATGTGAAGTCCGGGTGTATGGTCATGGTGTTGCCCTCCAATAGAAGCAACCATTTATCTCTTGCTAGTCTTAAGGCAGTGTCTCTGTCCCAATAATTCAGTAACTGGGCAATGATTTGTCATGCAGGTGTGCCCAGTGGGGGCAGGGCGAGTCATCAAAGCACAGTGAGCACGCTCCACACTTAGCATACTGGATAAATATTCCGCACCAAACAGCGTAACAAGCAAATGTTCAACAAAGTTTTCCATCCTGCCCGCTTAGTCGGTTCAGGAATACCCAGGATACATAGGTTGTTTCATCAAGATCGTGGTTTGAGGTCTTCATTTTTAGCAGAAATTAGCTTAAGTACTTTCTCCATGTTTAAGAGTTGCTCGCTCCTATGTGTCCTCCACAGCAGATATCCTCTCTTCCGTTTCTGTGATGCGGCTGTTGTGCTTCGCAGGTTTTTGCGTAATGGAGCCCATCCTGCAGCACTTTATGTTATGTTATTGCAATTTATAAAGCGCACATATACCCTAGGGTGTCTTGGTGCTAGCTGAACCGGATCCCAAACTATAATGCTCCAATTATTAAAAATGTTTTGAGTTCCTTCCTAAAGGAAAACAAGGAGAGGAAGACTTTGATGTGTGGGGGAAGGCTGTTCCAAAGTTTGGTTGTACTTATGACAAAACTTCAGAATTCCTGAATTTGGGGTTTGTGAGAGTTCTGGTGCTCAAAGAGCGCAGTGGTCTGTTAGGAGTATACCAATGGAAGATGTGTCTCAGAAACTCAGGGCCTGTATTGTGCAATGCTTTATGGACAATGCAAAGGGTTTTGAATTTGACACAGCTTCGAACAGGAGGCAAATTAAGTTTCCGTATTTGCGGGGATATTGAGTGAAATTTGGGCAGTCTCAGTACCATTTTGGCCGCAACATTTTGTACTATCTGAAGTCTTCTGATATGTTTTTCTTGAAGATTCATGTAGAGGCCATTGCAGTAGATAATACTAAAGCAGTGACAACTGTTTTTATAGTGTTACCAGGGATGAAGGGAAGAATTTTTTTTGATTGTCCTGAGAGGATGAGAGGCCAAAGAAACTACTGCGAATACCTGGACACAACAGTTTAGCTTGTTACCAATTTGAAAACCCAGGTCTTGGCTATGGGCACAGGTGTGTGGGGGGCATCTCATTAGGCCACCCAGAGTAAAACCAGATGGGAAAAAGGTTGCCAAGAGGAAGAACCACAGTCTTCCCTGATCTGTGAGGAGAACCCTGCGATTGATTGCAAGCCCCAGGCAGTATCGGGCTGAAAGCTAAAGCGCCTGTGGCTGCAATATAAAGTGACGGCTGACCTGCGTCATCTAGGGGCGGTGCACGGAGTCCCTGAACAATGGCAGGTCAGGGCTAGATTAAGGTAAGCCCTGGCTTAGCCAACAAAGTTTCAGTTGAGGGCACATGCGCTGTGCACATGTGTTAGTGAAAAACAGCCTGGCTGCGTGACACTCGCTAAAGCGAGATTAAAAGTGACAGCCAGAAAGGCTTGACTAATTTCCTAATTACTATTATATTATTATATACTAGTGTTTAGAAAACTGATATGTTTATGCAGCAGAAAATAGGGGGGGGCGCAGCCCAAAAGCCCTAAGCAACCAGCTGTCCCTGGGAATTTTAACAGAGGAGTCTCTAGTCAACGGATTCTAATGTTACTATTTTGCCTTGCATTAACTGAATTATCGGTTTGTATGATTTTGGTCCGACTGAATTTCTGCAGGAGATTTGGTCCAGCGGTAATAATCCTGTATTTGTATAGTATAGTTTTGAAAGTTATATACATGAATCTAATTACTAGTCTGTGGGTCAGTTATTCGATACCTGGTCCTCATAGGATAACTGGTTTGGATTCTCTATATCCGACACCTCTCGGTATGGTTAAAAGATTCATCAGAGGACCAAGTAATTGACTCTGAGGTGTAGTGACAGAAAATAGTAAGACCAAAGGTAAATGGGCCCAGTGGCGATACAGCAGTTAAATTTGGTAGTGTGTCGGATGGTTCATCCGTCCGCAGAAGTCACAATACAGTGGGGTCCCTACTGAGATACCTATCAAAAGTCCCTGTTCAAAGATTGCTCACCCCAGCCCAAGTTCAAAGCTCATGTCCATTTGAAGGAGACCAAGTGGTGGTATCAACGGTGGAGTGCGACGAAGATGGTTTAAAGCAGTGGTGTGAGTATCAATAGGGTTGTGCGTTGCAAATGCTTGAAGCTTAGATTGCGGTATTGTGAAATGGCTGTATGAGGTTATGCGAAGTAGTTAGAGTTTGTGTTTGAGTGATGCGCTTTGTGCAGAAGAGTTAAAGTTGTTATCGGGTCCGTTGTGACCTAAGATCCCGGGATACATGCCTACGGGTGGTCTCAGTGTGGCATATGCTGAGTAAGTTGTCTGCTGTGTTTCGAAGGAGCTATTCGTGAGACGTCGGCGGCAGTACCGCTAAGAGAAGGGACATTTTTGGTGCGAGTGAGGGTTACGGTTGTTACAATTGTTTTCAGTGCATGGGAAACATATTGCATCAGCCTGGGTGAGATCATGCTGGTCAAGGTTTCACTTGAAGTGTATGGGAAAATAGATTGGATTATCGTTGTGGGTTAGATTTCTTGTGTGAAAGGATCTGTTATTTCTTTAGTGGAGCCAGCAGAGTTGTTGAACTAAGCTTGCATTGTGTGAGTTTTTGCTTAGAGAAGAGACAAGCCAGAAGGATTGTAAAGGAGGGGTAGCCGCTGCAAGGCGTGAGATCAACGTCATAGTGTGCCATGCTGGTATTGGTTGGCTGGTGAAATGCTGTGCTGTGATAGGGCGACTACGGTACTGAGAGCCACCCTGGTATTGGTTGTAAAGGAAATAAACAAGGAAGTGTAGGGGAATTTGACCGAAAGGAATTATTTGTAAAGGAGAAATTTAAATCTAGGGACAAATGAAATACTGAGAAATTTGAAAAGTTTGATGCTGGGGGAGGCACCTATACCCACTTGGGGAGGGGTATCTATACCACCTGAGGGTACACCAGCATTGTATATGATCCAAAAAAGAGGATATTGCACGCGTATATGGCTTGAATATGCATGAAGTACACTGAAAAGGATGGACCATTAGCTTTCCCGCAATATGGATCATTTAATATCAGAATTCTTGAAAACTTGAGGACACAATTATACGAGATTAAACCATCCCCTAGACCCATGCAGTTTGAGGCGCTTAGTGAATGAGAGCACTAACCTTTCACTTGATTTCCACGGGAGCAGAAGAGCTAGTCCCAAATCCCAGACTCTACTGCGAACGAAATAAATTCAAACGCAGTAAAGAGGGGGAAAGGGGAATGGGAATGAAAAGAGAGACCGCTACTGTTGTGTTCTCCTAACCAGATACCCAGCTAGGATTGTCCAAACGCCTGTAATTACAAGAACAGAGTTCATGAACAGAGCTCATCAAAAGGACAAACAGAAATGTCAGGAAAGGTACAAGAATACTTTGAACCGACATGTCGAAGCTAGGTGGGATGCTCAACAGAGGGCTTGGAGAATAGATATGGCAGAGGGAACTAGAATGTATCCTGTGATAGTGGCAGAAAAGGAAGAGGGAGGAAAGTGTAAGAAGAAGAAAAAGCATCTTGAAGAGTCAAAAACACTATATCCGGCTGGAGATAGTGATCATGAATTTGATGACGAATTTCTGAATGAATGGCTACTGAATCGTCCACCACCTTATAATGAAGACCAACCCCAGGGTTTAACGAACTCTTGTTCAGGGATAATTCCAGATGCACCTGCTGTGCCTATAGATCCACTTCCTCACACCCCGTCACACCAGTGGGTGGTAATGCAGAGACACCTGATGTGAACAATCAGATTGTTTTAAATGCACCAGATGCTTTGACTGTTCCGGTGACTATAAGTCCCATTGTTCCTTGTATCTATATGGGAATATAGGGAAAAATGGACATACATTGGCTGTCTCCACTGGGATAAATTGTTCTACCTTTACTTCTGTAGATGTGAGATCGAGACGGCCTACAAAGGTGCCTTTAATTCCAACACCAGCTGACGTTCCTCGTGAAGTCAGCACAGGTTCGATTTTATGTTCCATTCGATTAAATTCTTCCAGTGGAAGGGCAGGACAGAACCAAACTTTCTATGTACCTGAGAATGGTATGGTAACTCCACCAAGGGTAACGCAAAATACTAGAGGAAACATTTTCCAGACGGGAATGCCAGATTCTGACGTGTCCCTTCTCCAATCCACCCCTATTGCAAGAACGGAAGGTCAGGATGAGGATTTGGTAGGGAATGCAACAGAAGGACAAACTGGTCCTACTTATCAAGAAATTGATGTTTGGCTTAAGGGTATAGATACTTCTGCAAATGGCACAGAGCAAATGTTTTGGGAACGGAAATAGATGGGCCCCTTGATGTTGAAAGACTTAAGGTGGAATTAGAGGAAATGATTAGAGTAACCATAAGCCCTGCTAGGATAGTTGCATACCAGGATGTTGAATTGTTCTTCGTCTGTAAAGATATTACTAGACATGCTCGAAACACACATGAAAAGTTACCTGAATTGGCACAAAAATATGGAGTGGATGTACAACGATCCAAAATATTGCAAAAATCCTATTGAGTAGACTTTAGTGACAAGGACATTCAACACATGAGACCTTCGGGAGGTTACAGATTAAAGAGTTACTGCCTACTCTCAGGAAATGCAGAGAGTTAGAAAAATGGGAAGGTCGATGGGCCAAAAGAAGGAACAAAGAGGGTCACTATGCAAATATTGAAGGTTATCAAGGCTGAGGGGAGTGAGGGAGCGAGGATGTTTCCAATGATAGAGTTGCCTGGAGGAGGATATGTGCATGTCCCTTGGAATAGACCAGCCATATTGTCCTTTAAAAATGATTTCCCAAAATTGAGGTAAAACCCTGTTGAATGATACAAGCAGCTTGAGAGGTTTGTGAAGGTTTCAAAGGTCTTGCTGAAGGATTTAGATACCATATTTGACATTGTGGTCCAGAGTGATTTGTGGCCAGAATGTAAAATTGCTGTTGAATGGCCAGAAACAGAACTAGCAAGGAATGCTCATACAGGTGCACCATCTCCTGAGGTGATGAATAAATACAACCAAGCCATCACCTATCTGAAAGAAAAAATGTCTCCTAAGGAGATTGATTGAGTAAATATTGACAGGGCAACCGAGGAGCTGAAAGAAACAGTTCATGCTTCTCACAAAAGGATTTGCAGGCATTCAAGCAGTGTGGTGGGATGGAGAATGTGTCCAAAAAGGATATGGGACATTTTGTGTATTGGTTTGTGTACGGATTAAGACCAGAGATTAGCAGCATGATTCAGCAATATTTAATTTGTTGGCAAAGCAAACCCATTGTTAAAATACTTCGTTATGTGAAATATTGTGGGGACAAAATTGATTCAAAACACCAGAAGCTCAAAGAGAAGTTGATGATTGCTCAGATAAAAGCGGTTAAAAAAAAAAAGGCCATGGTGGAAAAGGTGTTGATCCTATGTTCATTGTGCAGGGTGGTTAACAGCAACCCCCTCGGATGCAAGGGGTGAGCGGAGAAAAACACCAGGGTATGCAGCCTCATAGTAGTGGTCGAGGGGTTTCAATTGATGCACTGAAAAACACAAATCTGTGTCATGTTTGCGGCAAGTTGGGGCACTGGAAGCGTAAATATCGATTTAATCTGATTAATTAAGGAAATGTGGGACAAGATACAGAATGTTGGTAATGCACAAACATAGGGGGATTGCATGGTACAGACTCATCAGGTTTACAGACAAATAAATCAAGTTCAAAATGAACCCCAAGCCCCGATGCCTCAAATGAATGATCATGTTCAGAAACACAACTCCAAAAAGGGATTTCATACAGATGCAGGATCTAATGCAAATCAGAATGTTTCCCTGCAATACTCTTTGATCCAATTAGATGACACTGACTCAGACCAGTCACAATGACGGTGCCTGAGAGGGGAGGAGGAAAGCGTGCTTGGCGCATCCTTAGAGGTAGACCAGAATGGTCCCTACGTGGAAGGCAAGGTAAATGACTCTCCAATCTCATTTCTTGTTGACACTGGTGCTACCCCTTCCACTGTATGAACAGCGGAAGTTTCAAACGTACCCCTCTCGGGAATCCAAGTTGTAGGAGTTGCAAACCGACTGATGCCAAACACAGTTACAGAACCTGTTGTCGTGTAGTTCCTATAAGACCTATATAGGATCTGCGTGTTTAGAAAATATACACTGCGGGACTGGTGTCCAGACTGATTCCAGACACCCCCACCGGGTATGTTGGCCTGTGTACCAGTTAGCTCGCAATGCCACAATAACCTCCTCTTACCAAGGAGAGAATAGTTCTTGTCAACTATCGAACATGACAACCCTGATCCCTCAGGACCGTGGAAACAGTAATTACTTTTCGCTCAGTCACTCGTGCTCACTTGTTCTCAGAGAGATACACAGAATAAACGGTTGGGACGTTTTCAATAAGTATTTATTGAACAGTTGTTGTTCTAGCATAAAATAAATGCACTGAAATCACCAGTAGACAGTAGCATATATAAATGAGTAACAGCACTAAGAAAGTAAACAGATGGTAGGTTTCTACCATTTTGCTAAAGTCATAACTACAGGCAATTATATATAAAATACATGTCAATAAAATGCGTACTCCTACGATGCACCCTAACTAGATGTACCTAAATGTACCTAGCATGTGAGTAGGTGTGAAGCCAAGAATCCCTCTAGGATAAAGCCAACCCCATTACCTGATGTGAGACTGCGGGACCCCGTTCTGGTCTCGAGCTGAACACCCCGCAAGGGATTTCAGACCACTGCGAGCTGGAGTATCTGCATGCAGGAACCTCAGCGTCTTGCGTCAGTGTGTCGGCCGGGAAGTCCTGATCTGCTCTGCTTTTATCTCAGCAAGATGTGGTGTTTATATACCCTAAGGTATCCCCAGGGATTCTACCTTGCTGTGCCAGTGTGGGACTTAGGATGATGTGGGGAATGAGCTTTATACACAGTTATTATGCAGGAGATGATGGTACTGCTGTGATTCCAAGAAACTAAGAATCCTCATGCATAATTTATGAGGCATTTGCCAGGGAAAAACCCTACGTACTTGTGTGTAGTATTGTAACTGGGTAAAAGGTCAGTCCTTCAATTCGTTATGTATGTAGTATAGGAGAGAATGTAGGTGAAGGGTTATGATGTTACCTAGACCTATATCAGGGTACCTATATGAAATATAACACCCACTCCTCATCTGACTGGATGACATTACTAAAATCTAGCGTACTACCAAGGCGTCTAGAGGTTTGTACGCAACAAATAATAAAAACATTTTTAAGAGAAGTTAAAAAGCGTTAAACATGAGGTTTTAAAATTAAGTTTACTTCTGATGTTGCAGAGCTCTGTTGAAGATAAGTGCCATTGATAAGCAAGTGGAAAGTGATTACTAATCCTAACCAGAAAAGAAAAAATAATATACCGGTGATTATCCAAAGTTCTAGCCAAGGTGATAAGTCCTTCTAAGAAAGGTAAAAACGTCTTTGATCCGTTGTTTGCGAGAAATTTGGGCTGGCGTCGTTTCAGGTTCACTTGGATCCAATGAAAAGGTATCGAAGTCGATGAAATAGCCAGATGCAGTTCGATCTATTTTTTGGTAGCTCAGCAGGTTTTGTTGAACTTGTAGATTGCTCTTGAAGAGGCATGTTGACGTAGACATCCTTATTAGGTTGAATTGAAATGTGTCTTTCATTTTGATTTTGAAAGTTCGTGTCAAGGGGAACTAGTCCCATTGCATTGTTATTGATTCCATTGCTTTGTAAAGGTGACGCTTCAAATGTTATCAGTCTTTCAGTTTGAACTTCCTGTATTGTAGCGAGAGGAGGACGTCGGCTACTCAGGAGCCCACGAGGCCTACTATTTAGTATCGGCCACATAGTGTGTTTGATCAGATCAATTGAGACAAATCTCTTCTCTTTTCCAGCAAGAGGCGGTAGAAGTACAGTTCTTGATCCTTCAACGGCCAGGACAGGTACAGGCTTTCGATAGGATGGCCTGAATTCTTTTTTGTCCACAATCTTTTCTCTGACCAGATCCCCAACTTTAGGAATCCAGGCAGGTCTTGCCGTGGCTGACTTGACTTCCCCAGTGATGGTTTTCTTTGTCAAGACGTTACTTAAGGAGGCTCTGGATTCGTTCAGATCCTGTAAAACAGCTAAACGTTTATTGATGTCAAATGGTTTTTCATCTGCCGCTGTACCTTCACAATCAAGATCAGGTACCCACATTCTTGTCCCAAACAGGACCTCGTAAGGAGTGGTACCCCTAGAGAGCTTCTTGGCTGGTTATTAAGGGCTCGCTGGACCCCATATAGATGATTGACCCAACTACCACCCGAGCCTAATTCCCTAGCTGTTAAAAATTGCTTTAAGTCACGTTTTTTCCTCTCCACAACCGAATTTCCCTCGGGATGGTACGGAGGGAGTACCGCAATAATACACCCAAACTTCCCATGACTTCCTTGTAAGCCCTAGAGCTGATCGCGGGGCCACGGTCAGAATGTAATGTGCCAACTGCGTACGTCCCTATGAAGACTCGCAAATCTTTTATAACAGTTCGGGCGTCAGGTGAGCGCTGGGGCCATACCCATAAGAATATTGAACAGGAATCCACTGCCACCATGATATACTTGTAAGCCCCATCAGATTGTAAGGGGCCGCAGTGGTCCAGGTAAATGCACGCGAGCGGTCTGTCTGATATTAACAATTGTGTCTGTGCTGGGTGAGCTACGGTGGACCCTTTTATACGTTGACAGATATCGCACTTTAAGACGAAGTCTTTGGTCTGCTTTGCTAGCCCTGGCCACCAATAGCGTTGTTTCAGTAAAGAAACTGTCGCCTTAACTCCTGTATGAGCAGAACCCAGACCCTCGTGTGCAGCCAAGATTAAAGCTAACCTGCGATCCATGTTTGGTATTACCCTATCCCCCACTCCAGGAATGTGAGCAAATGGAACGTTGTTTGCATCTAACTTGTAGGAGTACTTGAGTGGAAAACCTTTAAGTAGTGCTTTGCTGTTATTGCGCGAAGCAATAACAGCTACCATTGTGCTACCGTCTACCCTCGTTTTTGAACAGGTGATTGCTGCTATGGACGCAGTGCGTACTGCCCCCTTCGCAGCTTCATCAGCCAATGGATTCCCTTCAACGTGAACGCCATCACGTTGATGACTCAGTGTGTGAATCACGTGAGCTCTTGGTAGTTCGTTCTTCAACTCTGCTACCTGTTCCCATAGTTTCCTATGTTTAATTGTGCCACCTTTTGAATCTCTGAACCCATTTTGTCCCCAATAGTGGAGGTATTTATTGTATGACTGGACACAGTAAAAGGAATCACACACTATCAGTGTGGGGAATTCTGGATCCGTATTTATCAGTGCCAGTATTAGTGGTGCTTTTAATTCTGCCAACTGAGCCGTGCAGTCTCCGAGAGACTGCGTTTCTGTACAGCTTGGACGGAACTTGCCGTCCTGCATCTTACCTTTTACAATAGCACATGCTGCACTGTATTGTTGCCTACTCCCTTTGGCCGGTTGAGTAGATCCGTCAGTATAAATAATGTATTAATACCGAGCTAGAGGCATTATTTCATTTGGTAGAGGATATTCTTGTTCATATTGCAGGAATGCTTGTGTTTTTAGACTAGGGTCATATCTGTATTCTACATCTGTTGCAGTGAGAGAATTTGCCCATTGTATCCATCTTGGATGTAATGCTTTTGCATTTGGGATGCTTGCCTTTGTGGCAGCCTCTAAGGCCGGTACCGGGGTCACGACAATTATTCGTTTCCCCTGAGCCAGTGCTCTTTCTCTCACTACAGCAGTCTGTACTGCTGTCAGAATTTTTTCTGTGGGTGCAAAACGCATTTCAGCATTAGTGTACAAATGTGATTTATATGCAATTGGTACCGTTTCACCTTCATTGAAGGTTAAGTAAGTGTACCCTGATTGACCTGCGACTACGCGGATCACCAGGTTGCATATGTTTACGCATGTCTGTAAATATTTTGATGATATCATATCAGCTTGTAGGGAACGAAGTATATTTGTGTGTTCCTGTGTCTATTGTCTAACTGAAAAGCCAGGGCTTATTAGGTCGTAGAAAGGTTTTACTCTCTCTGCGTAATCCAAAATGTATGTTGTGCCAAAATTCAATAATCCCAGTATGGACTGTAAATTTTTTAATGATTTTGGAGGTTGTAGCAGTGCGCACTTTTCTAAAAAGTGGGCTGCCAGGCATTTGCCTTCACTTGAAAGCTCATATTCCAAAAATAGGACATTGAGGTGGGCCATTTTTGATTTTTTATAAATTAAATTTGTAGCCCTCAGAGGCAAAACCCAAAATTATGGTGCTCACCCTGGTCAAGTGTTCCTCTAAGTCATCATCCGTCAGATAAATATCATCTACATAGGATAATGCCTCTTCATCCAAATTCTGTAGTAACTCTTTTACCCTCCTTGAGAATAAACCCGGGCTATTCTTATACCCTTGGGGGAGAAAACAAAATTGACCCTGGGACCCTAGCGCTGAGAAGACTGTCAAATATCTGCTTTCAGGTGCTATGTTTTGGCAGAAAAATCCATTTGAGATATCTAATGTTGTTTTGTATTTTTTCCGCACAATGTTATTCATTAATGCGGCACTATGTGCATTCTGGACTGCAAATGTTTTTGGACATGAGTTCAGGTGTCTATAGTCTAAAACTAGATGATATCAATTGTCGGGTTTCATTACGGGAAACAAAGGATTATTCATTGATGAGGTGCATGGTTCAATTACACCTTGGTATTCAAGTTGATCTAAGATCTCCCTGACCTGTTTTTTAGCTTCCTGTTTTATGGGATACTGTCTCTGTGGAGTTGGATTAGTCTTTATAGGAATTACATGGTGGGGTGACTCTTCATCCCACCCTACATGGTTGCGGTATAATGCTGGAGCAAGGGCTACCGCCCACTCCTGCGCATATGTATGTCTTAGGTGTGCGGGGACTAAGTCGGAGAAAGCTGGAAAAATTACAGTTTCTCCCTTTGGGCATTCCATAACAATAGTAGGCGGCCAATCTGTTTCTGCTAATAGGATGTCGTAGCCAGATGCCAGGTTCTCCCAAAAGAGACCCTTAACTTGTCTGGGCTTGTCCCCCTCCATTTGGAGTGTTATTTCATGTAACCTGTGAGGGACACTCACCCTAGTATCAGGTGTTTCCACCGTGATATACTCACTCAACTCCGCTGTCACCAGAAATTCCATCAAGTTCCGGCGAGCTATTGTTACTTTTGCTGCTCTGTCTAGCATCGTCAGAGCCCATTCACCGTTCAGCAGTTGAATCCTCAGAATTCTGGGCATGTCTAACTTTTAGACCTGCTTCCTTCTCCTTTTTAAATTGAGGTTTTGCTTTAGGATTTTCTTCTTTCTTTGAAGCGTAGTACAAAGTGCATTGCCTGTCTCTGGGCTTTGTACGCTATTCTTGTCTCTGTTCTGACCGTCCTTCCCTCTCCGAGTTTTTTGATGAACTCTGAAAGGAACGAGAGGAACGTGTATCAGTGTCCTGATACCTGTCAGGTTTTTTTAATGTTATCTCTATTCCTAAGATTATATCTCCTTTCTGGGGGCTCCTGTTAAGGAGACCTTCCCCTGGAGTGAGATCTGTTTATTATTGTCCCATTTCTTTTTGGAAGAAACCGGTGTTTGCTTTGCCTGTTCTTTATCTGTATCTCCCACTAGCTGAGGTTTTACAGGTCTAGCTACCAGACTGTCTCTACCTAATTCCGCATAAGCAGTTTCAATTACTTTAGGTAGCTCTGTCTCCTGTTGTGATGGAGTGAAATCTCTCAGACGTTGGCGTATTGCCACTGATGCTGCTTCCCCTTTAATATTTGCTAATATTATCGCAGATACCTGGGCGAAGTTATTTAACAACTTCATCCCTAAGTTTAGAGCAGGTTCTGCTCCATACTCTTTCTGTATTTGTCTTAATACATCTGGTATTACCGCTAAAGAAGGGATACCATGACTCCTGGTATATATTGCAGCGAAAACTGTACCCCAAGAAGTACAATCTTCTATAGAGGGAGCTATACCCATTGGTGTCAGGACTGGTCAATAGGTGTCTCAATTTAGGGTCAAACAGCCACTCTCTGGTCAAGGTAGGAAGAGAGTGTTTGGTAGTTTACTCAGTTGGAAACACCGCTTACCCTCTGGGAGGTCCTTATTATCGATTTCTAGGATTTCTTGTTTCAGATTACAGCGAAATTCCAAGATGGCGGCTGCCATCAGTTCTACTATCAATCTGCGCTCTAGTGTTTGCCCCGAGTTTTTCGAATAGAGTATTTCGCGCGCGCGCTCTATGCGTGCTGCGCACTTCAACCGTTGGACTCTCAGCGTGAGGAGCGTCTCTGCTTCGCTCATGGTTTCAGTCAGTATTTCCCTCAGGGGAGTAGCGTTTGCATTTCGCTGCTCTGCCTGACTGTCCATATAGAGTCTACATCATTTCCTGAGTTCCGAAGATTTGAGTCCGACGTCAGGTATTTCTTGTAAACCTAGATTCTGGAACCTGGTGAGTTTGACGGAAGAAGAGGAGCATTCTTGGCATTATACTGCTGGGTTCCCGTGAACTTTCAAGTAAGTCCCCATAAATTGTTTCAGTGAGGAATTACCTATATTCGTCACGCCGCACAGTGGGAAGAGAATTATTGGACTTACACTGAGACAGAGATTTATTATTTGACAGAATTGTAGGGCAAAATGAATTACAGAATCGTAAACCAGGCAATTTAGACTATCAGCTACTAGACAGCTTGTAAGCAGAAGCTGCGTAGTCACCCTAGCTACCAAGATCCTTCTGAACAGTAGTTATCTAAATATATATATTATCTGCCAGGAGAGCGCAAGTTTCACAGGGAGATTACAGTCTTCGTATCTCCTATTCTACACTACGTCACATAGAATTACCTAGAAAATCTGCAGTGAAAAAGCAAGCTGCGCAGGGAGATTCTGTCATCTCCTCTTCTATCTTCGCAACAAGTAATTAGAAATATATATATATATTTATACTTACCACCTCAATCATCATTTCATCTTCCTGTGAGAAAAGAGAAAAGAGACAAGAGTAAACTAACTGGAAAGACACTAACTAAGACAGCATAAACAGCGTATAAGAGGCAGAGCGCATTTAAGAAAAGACTTTCTATATGCAGTCATTCTACTTGCGATGCTAAGGAGAGAAGCTAGCTACTGGGTCTAAAAGGTAATTCAGCTGTGGGAGGAGAGGTTTGGTTGGGGCTAATAGGGTGTAGTGAAAAATGTAGTAACTCTGTTCTTGTAATTACAGGCGTTTGGACAATCCTAGCTGGGTATCTGGTTAGGAGAACACAACAGTAGCGGTCTCTCTTTTCATTCCCATTCCCCTTTCCCCCTCTTTACTTCGTTTGAATTTATTTCGTTCGCAGTAGAGTCTGGGATTTGGGACTAGCTCTTCTGCTCCCGTGGAAATCAAGTGAAAGGTTCGTGGTACTTGAATATCTGACAATTGGCAAGCAAATCGTCAGTATTCTATGTTTTTCCTTAGGACCAGTGTGCAGAAACACTGACTCCAGCTGTGTTATTTTTTCTGCTATCCAGAAGGGCATTTGTTCACGTTTAGTGGGCATTTTACCTATCACTGCGTGCAGTGTTTGTGGTGTAATTTTGGTTGTATTTTTTGGGACTGGTCCTGGTTGTGTAGCCGGTGTTGGCTGAAGTGTAAGTGTTCGCATCACAAACTGTGTCATGTTTCTGTAAAGTCTTATTAATTCTTTATGCTGTACTAGTAAGTCTCCTCCTGGCACTGTGTCAATGTCAGGATATAGTGTGTAGGCCGCTAGCACTGGTCAAGTTGCTCCGTCTCTTCCAAGCGGGCCGAGTCTTACTCTATTTCTTGTATGGCGGAGGGCGCCTTTAAACCAGTAAAAATGTTCATGGTAAGTGAGTGGAATTTCAATGTCCTCATATGGACTGTATTCGTTCGGTATGTCATCTTCGACATAGTAGTGAAATGTTTTTGTCAAAGCATTTGCCTGCGGAAATCTAATCCATGAATAGAATACCTCTGTTCTATATGATTCGTGTGCCTCAATCACGAAAGTCACTTGCCCACCCCTAATTGTAACACCATATGCTACTAGTTTTAGGATTACGGCATTTCTAACATTTTCTGCAATATATATTGCATCTGCATTATTTTCTTCTGTTGAGAAGTTTAGTGCATTCCCTTCATCTACTTCTCCCTGCTCAGTCATTATTTTTTAGAAAGGAGAGCGTTTCAAGGGAACTGAGATAAGGTGTTATGCACAATTAGGAACACTGTATCCTTCAAGCTTGATTAAACCAACAGCCAATACATAGACATTTTCCTACTCAGCTGCGGTGGATTTTGTTCCCTCCCACTCCAGACGTCTCTGGGGAAATTGTGAGTAGGGGTCTCTGAGAATAGCATGACTGAACTACTCAGATTCGACTGTTAAATAAGTGCCAATACCAATGTTGGCAGCGCCATGTCGTGTAGTTCCTATAAGACCTATATAGGATCTGCGCGTTTAGACAACATACTCTGCGGGACTGGTGTCCAGACTGATTCCAGACACCCCCACCAGGTATGTTGGCCTGTGTTCCAGCTAGCTCTCAATGCCACTATAACCTTCTCTTCCCAAGGAGAGAATAGTTATTGGCAACTATCGAACATGACAACCCTGATCCCTCAGGACCGTGGAAACAGTAACTTACTTTTCGCTCAGTCACTCGTGCTCACTTGTTCTCAGAGAGATACACAGAATAAACATATATGAATGAGTAACAGCACTAAGAAAGTAAACAGATGGTGGGTTTCTACCATTTTGCTAAAATCATTACTACAGGCAAGTATATAAAATACATGGCAATAAAATGCGTACTCCTACGATTCACCCTAACTAGATGTACCTAAATGTACCTAGCATGTGAGCAGGTGTGAAGCCAAGAATCCCTCTAGGATAAAGCCAACCCCATTACCTGATGTGAGACTGCGGGACCCCGTTCTGGTCTCGAGCTGAACACCCCGCAAGTGATGTCAGACCACTGCGAGCTGGAGTATCTGCATGCAGGAACCTCAGCGTCTTGCGTCAGTGTGTCGGTCGGGAAGTCCTGATCTCCTCCGACTGTCTCAGCAAGATGTGGTGTTTATATACCCTAAGGTATCCCCAGGGGGTCTACCTTGCTGCGCCAGTGTCAGACTTAGGATGACGTAGGGAATGAACTTTATACACAGTTATTATGCAGGAGATGATGGTCCTGCTGTGATTCCAAGAAACTAAGGGCCCGATTCTCAGAACTAACTTAAGACAAAATCCTAAACTTACTACCATTTTGGTATTCACAGAAGGCACTTACTCATTTTGGTATTCACAGAAGGCACTTACTCATTGATGAGTAAGTGCCTTCTGTGAATACCAAAATGAGTAACTTACTCATTTTGAGTAACTTACTCATTTTGGGTAACTTACTCATTTTGGTATTCATAGAAGGCACTTACTCATTAATGAGTAAGTGCCTTCTGTGAATACCAAAATGAGTAAGTTACTCAAAATGAGTAAGTTACTCAAAATGAGTAAGTAAGTGCCTTCTGTGAATACCAAAATGAGTAAGTGCCTTCTGTGAATACCAAAATGGTAGTAAGTTTAGGATTTTGTCTTAAGTTAGTTCTGTGAATCGGGCCCTAAGTATCCTCATGCATAATTTATGAGGCCGTGTCCAGGGAAAAACCCTACGTACTTGTGTGTAGTATTGTAACTGGGTAAAAGGTCAGTCCTTCAAATCCGTTATGTATGTAGTATAGGAGAGAATGTAGGTGAAGGGTTATGATGTTACCTAGACCTATATCGGGGTACCTATATGAAATATAACACTGTACCTGTGAAAATTGGCTCTTTTAATGATCTACACAAATGTGTTGTGGGCGATTCAAGCCCAGTAAACTTATTGGGATGAGACTTGTTGTGCAAATTAAATTGATCAATCTGTTTCACACCAAAAGGAATCGAGTTCCATACAAATGATGAGGATGTTGTCATTAAATTGGCTAAACAGAAGACAGAACGTGCAGAATTGTTTCACCTGTTAACAAGAGATGATACCATCTGTTGGGGTGATACTGAATTCTCACAAAATATGAAAACTGTCTACTGTGGTAGATAAGCTGTCTACTGATACTGCTGGAGGATTCTTAGAAATAGGTTCTGAAATGATTGCCATGAGATCAATGGTTCTTCAAAATCGTCTTGCTTTAGACGTCCTTCTCGCAATAGAAGATGGAGTCTGTCAAATGATGAAAGTAAGAGACACCATATTTCCAGAGGTCTGGGATTTTACATTCAAAGACATTGGTCTGAATAAAGGTGTGGCTCCAGTAAAAATGACTTTGAAGTCCAATGCTGAATTTCCACAAATTCTGCAATGAGTCTAAAAACCATTGCAGGTATCACTTCTTAAATTGTTTAATTGATCAAGCAATCCTGAAAGAAATAATGAAGAGTCCATGTAACTCTTCTATCATGGGTTTGCTCAACAGTAAATACCGTATTGTTCAGGATTTGCACAAAGTTAATCAGATCATTCTCTCTTATTGTTCTGTGGTGCCACAAATAAAGCAGTGATTTTATTCCAAATTCCTTGTGAAGATGAATGGCTTTCGCTCATTGAGTTGTGTCAAGCTTTCTTTTCAATTCCATTGCATCAGGACAGCCAGTATTTATTTGCTTTCCGGTTCGGCTGTTGTGTTTTTGCATGACTCCGAGTTCCACAAAGGTATACAGAAACCTCTCCATATTCAATCAGATTTTGAAGAAAAATCTGGAATCCGTTGAGATGCCAAATCACTCTGTCCTCGTTCAGTACATTGGCGACTTATTGGTAGCGTCAAGTACACAGGAGGCTTGCACACGTGATACCATTGCTTTACTGAATCATTTGGCTGTCAATGGACATAAGGTGTCACCGTCCAAATTGCAATTTTGCCAAAGAACTGTTCTGTACCTTGGACACCATTTTGAGGAAGAAGCAAGGAAACTGTCTAAAGATAGGATCACTGCGATCCTGAATATAAATCCGCCAAGTACTCAAAAGGAAGCCTGCATGTTTCTGGGAATGGTTGGCTATTGTCGACAATGGATTCCAAATTTTTCTTTGACAGCCAAACCTGCTCAGAGGCCAGGCACAAATAATCAATTTACTGAACTGCGAGAGAGTCTTTGTCGAGCTCCAACTTTAGGAATGCCCGGCTACAACAAAAGGTTTACTCTGTTTTGCAGTGAGTGGGAGGGATGCGCATTATCTGTACTGACACAGATGCATGGCACTGCATGCAGACCTGTAGCATACCATCACCAAGTACAAGCAAATCTCCCTGGGAGCTGAAAACGTAACTTTGATGAGATGCACGAGTTTGAATCCTGCAACTTTGATGCCCCTCCCTAGAAAGGAGGTTGTGATTGATGAGGCTGATCATAATTGCCTGGATGTAACTGAGTTGTGTACTAGGCCCCATCCTGATATTCTTGATACCGCTTTGCCTGAATCAGATCATGTGCTGTTTGTTGACGGGTCCTGTTTGTGTGATAAAGAAGGGAACTTGAATGCTTATGCTGTATGTACAGTTGCTGGTGTAATTGAAGCCTCCTGGTCGCAGGGTGTGTACTCTGCTCAGGTGGCTGAACTGGTTGCCGTGACGCAATCTTGTAACATATCTGACAAATTGTGAGCTACCATCTTCCCTGACAGTCAGTACAAATTTGGCGTTGTACATGACTTCGAGCAATTGTGGTCACAGCGAGGGTTCATGACCTCATCAGGGTCCCCCATCAGGAACAGAGAGAGTGTGAGGAACCTTTTGCTGTCATTACAATTCCCTGCCCAAATTGCTGTGGTGAAATGTGCAGCCCATTGGCAGGGCAATGATTATGTCACAGTCGAAAACCACTTGGAAGATGAGATTGCACGCTATTGCGCTCTAAATTCTTATACATATACTTAGTATCATCTGCGAGAAAAACACTGATATCACAGATTGCTAACTGTTATTATCTACTGTAGGGACATGGGAGGAAGTGAAGGCATTACAGGATGAGGAACCGGAAACTGAACAACATGGATTGGTCAGAGCAGGATGTACTAAAAGGCAAGAAGATGAGGTGCAGGTGTACACTGATGGTAGTCCTGTATTACCAATTAGTTTGCTCTCTCCTATGGCGCAATACTCTTGTGGTCCCGCACATGTTGGAAGGGATGCTATGATGCATCTCTTTCGTCAGACATGGTTTAATCCAAGATTCAGATCAGTGGCAGAAGCCTTGAGTCATCGTTGCATAGTGTGTCAACCATAAAATGTAGGGAAAAGAACAACAGTTACCATGAGTCATTTAGGGAGATCAGGAGGTCCTTTCAACCGAATGCAGCTCAACTTTGTCGAGATGCCTGTTTGTAATGATTTGAAATACATTCTTGCGATTGTGTGTGTGTTCTAGAGGTGGGTGGAGCCATACCCAACAAGACGGAATGACAGCCTCACTGCCGCTAAGTTGCTGTTGAGGGAGTTAATACAGCGCTTTGGATTTTCGACTTCTTTGGAGTCAGACCGAGGGACACAATTTAACATTGAGGTTCTGAAGATGCTGCTATATGCAGCATTACAAATTGATCAGAAGCTTCATTGTGCTTATCATCCAGAAGCCTCTGGAATTGTGGAGCCAATAAACGAAACACTGAAATCCAGATTGGCAAAAGTGTGTGCTTCAACTTCACTGAGATGGCCTGATGCGTTGCCTCTTGTGTTGATGAGTTTGAGAAGTACCCCAGACAGAAGAACAGGACTATCTCCTCACTAAAATATTATGGGGAGGGCTATGAGAAAATTGTGTTTGGAACCTCGTTGGCATGGGCTGTTCCAGGTGATCCTGGTAACCACAATTGCTGTGAAGTGTGGTGGTCTTCCACATTGAGTGCATGCTGCCCACACTCGCAGAGTCCCATGTCCTCTTTACGATACAGTGCCTGTTTCGGATGTGCCAGTGGTCACGGAGAGACAGCCTTCTCAGGTCAGCCAACCTGTAGAGAGGGCTCCAGCTACTGGGGCTCCGTGCACTGGATCTGAGGGAGATCCGAGAGAGACAGCTCTTGTGGGCACCGAAGGGTTACGGGAGGAAGAGCTGACTAGGCATTATTTTGATCTCACCAAAGGGAACAGTGCACCTGAAATGTGAGGTGCACCTGAAGACTGTTGGCCCAGCAGATCAGACTGATTGAGACACATTCTAACAGAAAGAAGAGTGCCGCAAGCAACTGCGGAAGCCTCTAGTCAGTCAGAGCAAAGTGACAGTGAAGAGGAAGGACCATCAGTGAGAAGGTCCAAAAGAGCCAGAGTACCAAGTCAAAAATACGCTGCACCTAAATGGACTTATCTGTCACTGAATGAGTGGGAAAAAGCAAAACACACCTTTTGCTACAACAATCCGAGCTTGCGCAAGCCACCGTGAGAAATCACTGTGTTCCAGTTGAAATGCTTGAATCAATTTTCCAATAAAAGAACTGAGTCAATTTGTGCTGGAGAAATTTGCAAATTTCGAGAACTGTGCAGTTGGAAAGAATCTGTATTAACTAACTAAAGAAAGTGTGAACTGTGCTCTGGAATAAAGTAGCTGAAGTCTTGAAAGGAACAATCTTTCTGGAACTTACTTTGCTGCTAACACTATTATCATCTAATCCAAATGTATATAAAGTCACGAGGTCTGATTTCAAATAGGCAATACTGTGGTATCATTGAAACACAAATGTATATGTGTTTGTATACTTGCTGTATTTTCTGTTTTATTTGTAGCATTGCTTATAGTTTTGACTATCCTCACCACCACCGATGACATCCACTCCCTCCTTGACCGGGGAGAAACAGCAGCCCTCATCCTCCTGGACCTCTCAGCGGCCTTCAACACTGTTTCCCACTGCACCCTAAGCATGGGACTCCAGGATGCCAGCATCCATGACAAAGCCTTGGACTGGATCCATTCCTTCCTTACCGGTAGAACACACTGAGTCAAACTACCACCGTTCCTCTCACAACACACAGAGATCGGCTGCAGAGTTCCCCAGGGCTCTTCTCTGAGCCCCACCTTCTTCAACATCTACATGGCCCCGCTGGATGCCATAGTCAGGAACCACAGACTCAGCATCGTCTCTTACGTCGACGACACCACGCTGATCCTCTCCCTCACCAACAAGCCCACAATCATCAGAAACAACTTCCACGACAGGATGGAGGCTGTCGTCACCTGGATGAGAGACAGCTGCCTCAAGCTCAACTTGGACAAGACCGAAGTCCTCATCCTGGGTCCCAACACCTCCTCTTGGGAAGACTCCTGGTGGCCCGCCTCGTTAGGAACCCACCCCCCACACCCACGGATCACATGCAAAAGCTCTGCATCACACTGGACTCCTCACTCACTATGAACCGCCAGATCAAAGCCATCTCCTCATCATGCTTCCACACTCTTTGCCTGCTTCGAAAGACCTTCAGATGGATCCCCACTGAGGCCAGAAAGATGGTTGCCCACGCACTCATCAGCAGCATACTCGAACACAGCAACGCACTCTATGCAGGTGTCACCAAGAAACTCCTAGGGAAACAACAGAACATGCAAAATGCCGCAGCCAGACTGGTCCTCAACATCCCCCACCGCAGCTACATCTCCGAACACCTACGAGAACTCCACTGGCTCTCAGTCAACAAAAGAGTCACCTTCAAACTCCTCACACACGCCTACAAAGCCCTCCATGACGCCGGACCAGCATACCTGAGCCACTGCCTCTCATTCCACATACCCACCAAACACCTCCACTCCGCCCAACTGGCCCTTGCTACCGTCCCTCGGATCCGCAAGACCAGGACCAGGACCAGAGGAAGATCCCTTTCCTACCTCGCCGCCAAAACCTGGAACACCCTGCCGCTCCATCTCAGGCATTATGTGCACTGACCTTAGTTGTCATCTTTAAGGTCTATAGATGTTTGAAAACTAAGAAAGAAACTAGAGGAATAAAAAGGAAAAGAGCTGAAATAGAATTGAAGGATAGGCAATGTGGTTATTACGATGAGATGAAGGCTTTTGAAAACTCTAGACTAAAAATGATGAAGACTACAAAATTGTAATGTATGACATAAGAAAATAATTTTTGTGATGGCTTAATTCGCGATCAAATAGGGGATTGATGAAGCAGACAAACTGATGAATCCCTACTTGACACATAAAACCGATCTTGACATCTTTTGAGAGAAAAATTACAAACATGCACCACACATGTATATTATACGTTGAAGACTCATGAAAAATAGGTCATAAAGACACATACTTACTGCATTGTAAAAGCACGCAGAAGAGTGTAGACTAGATGAATGTGCTCATTTGAATAACGTAAGTTTGTGTTTACTAAATTTCCATGGTGTATTGTTTAACATGGAATAGACATGTGAAAGTGATGACTCACGTTTTATTAATCCATTCGCTTTTGAATAATTATGTATGTAAAGAATTAACGAAACTAAATGTAAATTAGATAACCTTATGAATGTGTATTGAAGAATTCTGCTCTAACACTATCTTTGCTCAAGTGTGCACCAACCAAGAAAAAGAAATTGTGCTGCACGTTTATGCTAATTGCAATTTCACTGAAACTTTCAGAGAATGATCTTAATACATGTGCTAATGAGAATTACTAGAAACAATTTAGGTATTTCATATTTTGAAATGATTTTACATGTTGGTACTTTTGAAATGTACTAATGTGCCACAGTTACACATGCTAATTGCAATGAAATTATAATGCTTTATAACTAACACAAATTGAAGAAAGAATATAAGGTTTTAGAAACTTTAGAATGAAATATGTATTTCCATTAATTTATATCATAATTTTCATGAACTAAAATTCAATTTAGGCCTGCATTTTCTTTCTCTTGCTCAATTCTGTTCACAAGAGAAGGCTTCATACATTTGCAATGTGGGATGACACTATGGGGCTTATTACGATGTTGGTAGGAAAGCCTCACACCGACAGTCGGAAGGTTTCCGACCGCGTCAGAGACCTTTCAACCTATTCGGTCAGTTTACGGTCTGACCGCCCGATTACGACGTTCACGGTCGGAACTTACACCGGCCGGTCATTCCAACTCAGTTCCGACCGGCTCTCGGAGTATTCCTGTCAGTAAGAACCGCACCGTAACCCCCTATGGACGGCGTTTCTGCAGTCGGGATTACGATGTTAGATTCCGACAGCCTTTCCGTGACGGCCTTTCTGACATGGAAAGGCTGTCAGATAGTGACTTTGGGGCCCTTGGCAGGGCCCCCTTGTCCCCGGGGTCTACGGTTGCTGGCCAAGGTACCCCCTGTAAAACCCTGAACTGTGTGGCAGGCATCATGAGGTGCCTGCGACAGGGTGCAGGGTTTTACACACACACCCCCTTTCCCCATAGGAGCTTGTGTTAAGGCCGGTTTACAGCAGTAACACAAGCTCCCATAGGGAACAATGGGAATCCGACTGTCGGAACCGCAGAGCGCCTGTCGGTCGGTCCCAAGACTGAGACGGTGTCGGTCGGAGGCTTTCCGACCAACATTGTAATGAGCCTCTATGTTTCATAAAAGGAGTTCCCATGCACATACCAGGACTATTCACAACTATTTTATTACTTTGGGAAAATCTGCCATGAGAAACTGTCCTTTTCAGCTCACTCATGTGCCTTTGCTAAAAGATGATTTTTTTCACGCTCCTACTTTTTGATAGCTCACGCAATGATCTCCACCTTTTTCCCATAAAAAGTGTCTTTTTTATGCGGCATGACAATCACCCCATATGAACTGACCAATGGACTAAGTGGTCTGACCAGATGAGGTGACCCAGGAGGTATCACCCCGGAATGTGGTAAATATCACATGTTGGATTGATGATAAGGATACCACTCTTTTTGACAGTTTGCCACCTTTCCACTGAGTATTGCTTCCTTCCGGACTCAGAGACATCTTTTGTTTCTTGCAGACTCTATTGGCTTTCCTTGATTTAATGCATATGCTGTGTGCACTATTTCCGGACTCCTTTCCCCATGGGAGAGAACTTTTTAAGCTGACAAGGTTCATGTCCTTTCTTAATCTCGTCCTCTAGAGCATGGGTAATTGATGGCCTGAATGAGATTACCTTGATTATTCTGTACTCCTAGATTTAATGTCTAAGATTAATGCATTACTTTTCCTAACTTGCTGATATTCTAAAATCCTGTTTCTAGCTCTCTTTGACTCATCTCCAATAATTGATTGTGCATTCCAATATAATATCAATGAGGGATGGGAATTGTAATAGCGAAGTCTCTAGTTAACAGATTCTAATGTTACTATTTTGCCTTGCTTTTACTGAATTTTTGGTTTGTATGATTTTGGTCTGACTGAATTTCTTTAGGAGATTTGGTCTAGCTGTAATAATCCTGTATTTGTATAGTATAGTTTTGAGAGTTCTATACATGAATCTAGTTACTAGTCTGTAGGTCAGTTATTCAATTACTGGTCCTCATTGGATAACTGGTTTGGATCCCCTAGATCCGACCACTCTAGGCACGGTTTACACAGAGTACCAAGTAAATGACTCTGTGTTGTAGTGCCAGTAAATTGCAAGACCAACAGTAAATGAGCCCAGTGGCTCTACAGCACTAGCTAGATCAAGCTCCATGGTTGCTCTTGAATTTAAAAACAAAAACTTTGCAGAAATTGAGGTCACAGTAATTTAGAAAAAAATAAAGGTGACTCAATTAATATTGTTCCAAATTAAAAATCAAAATCTATTTTTGCCCTAGGTCAATTTAGAGGATTTTTAATTGTCCAACTTAGATACCGAATGATGTTACTAAACACAAGTTCTGGATCCCACCACTATACAACAAATGTAGAAAAATGGATTATTAGTAGGTGGGGGTATTCATCCTCATCTAGTAATGATACCACAATCACTAGTATGTCCAGTCAAGTCTCAATAAATTAATTCTTGCTCAACCCTTGGTAGCATGGCAAATGAAACGTCAGGCTTAACTTAGGAGATATGCATGTGTAAAGGCTTTAAACCGCCAAAACAGTAAATAAGTGAAAGACACAATAAAAATCCAATACCAATTCATAAAAATAGAGAATATTTTTATCTTCACAACAACAGCAAAATAACAAAACTCCAATTTAGGGAACTGGAGATATACAATTCTAAGGATTTGGGTAAAAATAGCATCAACAGGTGCAGAGTGCCAACTGAGGGTATCTGGACACGTTAGACTGGAACAAAGATGCAAGTTCAGGCTGACCACAATGGAGGGTAGGTCGGGCACAGGAAAAAGTTAGGCCCGCTGAGTATTACACCTCATATCTTTGGTGCACGGTCTGTGCATCGTTGCTTTGAGAGGCTTTGCGAGGCTTCGCATCGTCTGGCATCAGTTCCAAGGAGGTACAAGGGCCGAAGTGTGAGGTCCTGCGTCATGTCACATCATGCTGCATCTGTTTTGATGAAGCTGCGAGGCTTCGCATCAACTTACATCAGTTCTGTTGAAGCTGTGCAGTGAGGCTTCACCCTGACTCACATTGGTTCTGTTCAATCTGGCAGCTCCCACAGTGCACTTGCGCAGTCCAGGATATGTCCAGTTACAACTGGGGTGTCCTCTCTTTGGCTTTGCAGGTGAGTTCTTCAGCTCTTTCTTACCTGTAGCTGGTCAGGGAGTCCACTCCTTTCTTTTTGGATTAAGGCACAGTCCTTGCTTTGTGGAGCCTTGTGAGTACTGCAGGTGCAGTCTTTTAGAGTGCAGTCCTCTCCTTGGTATAGTCCAGGGGTCAAGCAGGGCAGTCTTTCTTCTCCTCTTCTTTTCCAGGCAGTGATCTGAGGAGCTCCTGCAGCTCGTACATATTTATCCTCCATTCTGGGCTTGTAGGAGGAGGGCACCCTAACCAATACAGCTACCTCCATCTGCTATGACCACTTCCTGTGAAGTGTGGCATATTTCTGGCCCAGAATGCACCATTCTCCCAAAAATCAAATTGGAGAAAATCTCTCCTTGGAGTATGTGTGTATAACCCAACCCAGAGGTGAGGCTAACAACTCACTACACTCCACTTCCAGCCCACCTCCTAATCTAATCAGGGGGCTCACAACTAGCTAGAGATCAAGAAAGTGGGGGTGGTCTGGGTCCTGTGACATCAGTTTTCTGCAGAAGCTCCTGCCTTTGAAGCTTATCTACCCTGTCCCCTTTCTCTCCCTGGCTTCTCCGGAAAAAAGATCTCCTACCATCAAATGGCTGTATTGGTGCAGCCACAGACCTCTTCACACTTACTCAAGGAGTCAAAGGCTGACCAATCACAAGACGCTGCTACAGAGCTGCTTTAGGTAACTGCAGGATAGAAAGTTCTAAAACTACTTTTCTGTAATATTTATACTAAATCCGAACTTGACCAGTTGTTGTGTTTAACCATTAATTTGATACTTTGATTGATGTGTCTAGCTAGCTCCAATTAAAAGTTAGTCCATATTAAGTTGAATAAAGACTCCCCAAGTTAGGCTTTGGGACTAGCAGCACTACAACAGGGAAAAACGACTTTGGGCTGTTTTTCCTCACCAGGGCCCGTAAAACATCTTTTATATTGTTCCTGCTTTTTTTAAATATACACCCTGTCCTTTGGGCACATAGGGGAGACATAGGGGTGACTTATAAGTAATGAAAGGGCAGTTTTGGACTTCAGAAGTGCTTTTAATTCCCAAGTTGAATTTGGATATAATTTTAATTGAAAACCAGCCTGAAAGGCAAGCCTGGCTTTAGAATTACATCAGACACCACAGCAGTGCACACTCAAGTGCATTAAGTCCCTTGGGCTCTCTGTACCTACATGTCCTACCATATACAATATTATAACCTCGAAAAGGAACCATTTTATAGTTATGTTGAGAGCCATCTAATTTGTCAGCAAACTGTTGTATTCTCTCATTCCACAGCACATTCAGCATCAGAAAATATGTATCAACTGTCTCTTTCTTTTTCATGTTTATCCCTTGTGTCCTAGGTTCCACTTTCCAGAATTGGCAAATATCTATCTCATTTCATGTCTGCCTTTCAGAGACTTTACATTTTTTCACAGTGAAGTCAACGACCTTAGAGATTTTTGAGACTATTGGCAAGACATATTTGTGTTCCCCCAGTTCAGAACAAATGTAAAGTTTACTTTCAGCTAATTCAAGCTCTCATCATGCACAACAATACGAATTGTACATTAAACCCTAAGAAATGGACACGGTCGGCAAGCAAAAATTGCTGGCATCCTCCAGCTAAATAGTTCCAAACCCAACCTAGAACAAGCATTGATCAAACCATTTCTTTTTGAGCTTGTATACAGGTTTGTTTTGCTAGCATCAATGCTTTGGGGCCGATTCCGATCTCGGCCGGTAGTGCTCCGAATCGGATTCGGATTCACCGGATCCGATTCGGAGCCCTGTTTACCGACCGAATCGTACGCGGGTCCGGCCGAGCGAGTACGATGCAAGCACCCGCGAAATCGCCGACCGACTCGAACGCGGCTTCAACACGCTCCGACCGACTCGCATGGACACGACTCGCACCGCGCTATGGAGATGTTTCCCGGCCGGGTAAGTACGATGCGCGCCTTGAGCAGTCCGATTGACTCGCGCCATCCGGCTCAAAAAAGCTGTCGGAGCCGGACTTTGGGGGTCCGCGTCGGACCCCCCTGTACGCGTAGGCGCGCGAGTCGCACAGAGGGGGGACCCATGGGTCCCCCCTACCTGTGCATGTACGCCGCGATGCACATGGACGCGTACACGCAGTAGGGGGCGCCCTTGTCCGCCTCGCACCCATTGAGTCAATGGGAGCCCGCGTACGCGTTGTACGACAGGCTCCCATTGACTTCAATGGGTGTCCGACCGACTCGAGTCCGATAGCATGCGTGCGCATCGTACTCGTTCGGTCGGACTGCCAGAGTCCGATTCGGTCGGAATTCTCTCCGGGTCCGGCTCGGTCGGGGAGATTTCCGGCCCGAATCGGAATCGGCCCCTTTATCTGGATTTCACTCTCTGACTAGCCTGTTCCTTACATTGTAGGAAAGGTACAGAAGGGTGATTTAGAAGTTGATGTAGACGTGAACTAATTCAGAATGTTGAAACAAAACATATATGGGCAGCGAACTTAAAATTGCAGCTGTATTTGTAGACCATTCATAATCCCAAATAGCGCATTCCCAAATTTGCATTCACGCTGCAGCAGGAAAAATCACAGCAGTCCTCTGAAGGCTTTCACCATCCCAAAGTGGTCCTTGCAGAGGTATTCATTCACAGCTATACTGAGTCATACAGTGTTCTCAATATATATACTTACATTGCCCATAACAGTTATCACGCATATGCACTAGAATTCACTGCGTTATTAAGAGATAGGTAAACTGAAATAGCTGTGCAAAAACAAAATGTAACCACTAACAAATGTAACGGTGGCAGGTGGAAAATATGCAACCTTCTAAGCGATCAAAAATATAATCAATTAAGGAGTTCCTCTTTAGTAAGGGCCATCGTAGTTGAATTCAGGAAGGGTATTCTCTTGTGCGCAATTCATCATTGCTATGCCATGGGGTTACAAATGTTATCTCACCTCTTTGGTTAAATCATTTTCAATCACGCCTCATGCTCCATGATTGATCAGAACGGTGTCATTTATGTTTCCTCGTCTTATTGATAACGGATATTTCCTCAATCCTTTATTTTCCTTCCTGTGCACTTCCGAACTTTCTGCTTCTGCCCAGTATATCACATTCCTAATCCACCTACTGCTAACAGCAGGAATGGGAACATTCTAAGCTATTGAAATTGCCCTTTTGACCACCAATCAGGCCAGATTTTCGGCTTTTTTGAACGAACAAAGAAGACACTCTTTGAATTTTAACAAAGCACCGTGACCTGCAGGGTCGAACTGGCCTGTAGGGCAATCAGGAAGTGCCATTTTTTAGATGTTTTTTGGGCCTGTTTCATGGTCTGATGTGCCGTTGTTGATTTCCCTGAGATTAAGACAAGCATTGCCTGCAGCAAGCTCAAATCCATGCAGTCTCCCATACCTCGCAAAACACTTTTTTAGTATGTCTTTACAAGTTCAAAACTGCAGCAATTTGAAAATAAAGGCCACTTTTTTAGCTATCTAATTCACAAATGGGGGTCACTTTTATTTTGGTGCCTGGGACTATTTTCTGTCCCTGGCCGACCCTGTTGACCTGTTATCTTAATAAGCTACCCAGATATTTTTTATTTTGAGAAGTTCTGCATCATGTGTAAGAAATCCCCCCGCCCTGAGATCCAGGGCACTCTGGAGATGACCCCAGGATAAATCTGCCTAATCTTGAAGAGTGTTATGTAGGCCCTATGCAGAATGCAGGAACCAATGATGGGGAGCAAAATCTAGTATTCCTATTAATCTCCTTACATTCACAGACTTAGTTTAAACTGGAATAATCTATTCTGATCTGAATTAAGCAAATTTGGTAGTCCTGCTAACAATTTCTTTTACTAACATTTTGCCCAAAAATTTAAATCCATATTTAGGCTGGAATGAGTCTATAGGAGTCTATGTGAAGCTACGTCCAAGGGATCACGCCCTAGGTTAGGAAGTGACACCACAACAGCTGTGCTTAGTTATGGGACTGAGGTATCAATGCTTAAAAGGAGATTTATAAAAATGTAGCTAATTTGGGACACAACGTGATCGCAAACATTGTAGAAAATTCAAATGGCAGGCAGTCCAAGTCCAGCGTTTTCCTGCGCCAGATTCATCTAGACCCTCTTATTTCTTGTTCTGCGATGGGTGCCTCCATCTCTTCACAATGTTCCAGGGCCACTTTCTGCAGTATTACTTTCTCTAGAAATTGGTTGATTGCCCTATCATCTAAGGCCTACTGACAGTGGCGGCTGGTGACTTTTGAAAGTAGTGGGGCATTAATGCTCTAAATAGCTAAACTTTACTGAGGTAGAACATCAAGATCAGAACACTGCCACTTGACAATGCAACATTTCACGCTCCGTGCACGAATACATTTACCCATACTACTGATCCAGCGCAATATTAGCCAACAGCATTCATACACCATATACTCACTTGGGCCCATACATTCACACTACACTAATACTTACGCTGGGTGTCAGATGTACTCTTTTATCAAAGTCCCTGCTACCAATTACCTTCTGATTGAAGAGTAATAACTTACCAATGGATCCTTTGCTAATTGGGAAGTTTAAAATGAGTGACATTCATTATAGTACATAATCCTGAAATAACCACTGAGTCAGGAAGTTTTAAAATGTTTATCTAAAGTTTTAGCAGAGTAAAATACAGAAAATACGGTACTTGATTGAAATACCCAAGAAAAAGCATAGAAATGATTTTGCTAATAAATGACGGTGTTTAAGGAAGAGGAGAAGATAGAGACAGCAGCGCAACTAAAGGTTGCAGTATAGTTACCTAAATGCGAGAACCAAGCCCCTTAGCCAAGGAGTTGGAAAAGATAGGACCCAGGAAGGATGAAGAGCAAAGACTTCTTCCAGGATCAGGACAGGACCGGTGACCTCTCTATAACGACGCCTGCGCCGTTCCCCTCTCTGATACTCGACTTCTCTCGATTCTCCCGTCTAATGGACTCCGCCGCCCCCTCCTCAGGACCTCTTCCGGACAAGGATTCAGTCAGCAACCGATCAGCATGGCAGTCTGGAGCTCTTCTGTCAGCATCTCCGCTCTCCTGTGCTAACTAATTAGCTAATTCTATATCTATTATACCCTTCTACGCCCATGTACCTCCCCTTAATGTTACTAAAATATGGGACCACTACTTCTGATTGGACAGGGACAGGGGGTGGATTCTCGCACCATATCAATTTGGCCTAAATTGTAAAGCCTATTGTCTTTACGTTCCCTCCCCTTCAAATTAATACATTCGCTTTATTTCCCACCCGTCTCATGACAAATGTTATATATTTTACAGGAGAAAAGTAACAATTTGTTCCGCCGGAAACATTGGGTACATCATCTTCGGCCAATAGGTCGTGGCCTTGGGAGACGTCCAAGTTGACTTCACTTGGCAGGCATACAGGACACATGCGCAGAACCCTCTGTCTCTCGAGTTTCAAGACACCAACCCAGGCCCAAGTTTACGAATTACTAAAAGTGCAAGAAGAAAATATTAAAATCACAAATAAAAGTTTCACTGTATACCCACTTTCCCTAACTCTATTCCCATTTAATCATAATACTATCCTGCATTAGTAGCGTTTAAGAAAACGACAATTTAATAATGACATGAGAGCAAGCTTAAGCATGTGAAAACATTTAGTGGCCATTTTAATACACACTGCGCAGAAGCAGAAGTTTCCCACCAAGCAAAGAAAGACGTCACACCATGTGATCAGGTTGCGACATGCGCAATAAAGTCCCGCGCTTTTAGCGGCCATCTTGGTTTATGGACAAGCGTTATTCATTAGTAAAACACATAGGCAAGCGTCTATCCCTTTTGTGTTTGTGAATGCAAGAATTAGTATTGACAGTACAAATTTAATAAATTAATACTATGAGGAAGATTGCATACAAGCAAGTTTCAATTTTGAAACCTTGCTCCATCAATCCCTCTCTGATGGCGTTTCTGAGCCATCAAAATACTACCCTCAATCAGATGCCAACTTCTAGCAATTCGTTTCATTCTCAATTTTACTTTTTCTATTCTTACAGTCTCCTTTTAATTTCTTGTATAAATCACTTCTCCATTCTTCTAATTCGATTTCATCTAGTTTTCTCTTCTTTCCTTTTCCTGTCACTTTATATGTCCCATTCTTTCTACAGCATTTGCACCATATTGTTATTGCTGAAATTATTATTGCTATCCCTGCTAAGGGTACTAATATTTGACCTATAAGTCCTTTCCCTACATTAGCAAACCAGGTTCCAATTGACGCAATACTATTTGTCAATCTTTCCCATACACTATCAACTTCCAGTGGTTTAAGTTCTTTCTCAAGTTTAGTTATGTTCTGAATATACGTTCCAATTTCTGCACTCTTATCAGGAATATAAGTGCAACAATGTTTCGTCTTCAATAATTTACAGACTCCTCCCTCTTTTGCCAATAGAATGTCAAGAGCAAGTCGATTTTGCATCACCATAGATCTAATCGCAACCATCTCCGTATTAATCATTAGAAAACCTCCAGCAGTATCCGTTGATAAACGATCAACCACTGTAGACAATTTACATATTTTCCTTGAGTTCAGAATTATTCCCACTGAAGGTATCAATGCACCAAATATATCACCTACAATTTCTGAAAAACTAGCTCTTTTTCTACGTACTAACTCATTATTGTTTTCATTGCTTCCAGTGTTTCTTTTTACGTGGTATATTTTTGGAAAAACTATTCCAAAATAACAACTTCCATACCACCTTGCAGGAAGCCTAAAGTAAGCCTTATTCCCACATACATAATAGATTCCAGGAAAAACTGAATCTGTTCCTCCTTTGAGTCCCCAACCTCCAATAATTAAAAAATTGTGTTCACATTCACTGGTACCGATGAAAACATTGTTATAATCAGTCTTTAACGTATGAAGACAAATTTTCCCTTTCTTTACAAAATCCAAAGCCATTGCAGCTTGAGCTTTACCAGGTGTATAACTCCCTTCCTTCTCTGCCCAAGGTGGCAACTGAGCCTTATGCTCTGAAGCTTTCTTTTGAAAATCATGTCTTCTATCTTCTACTAAATTAAAAAATATCTTTTCTTCTTCAAGTAAAGAACATGTTAGATTGTGTCTATGTGCATGTGTTATGTCTATCGATTTCATTGTTAAGAAAAACTCTCCCATAAAATGTGCGTCTTGACTAGTAAGCACTGGGTTCATACTCTTGCGAATCGGAACCTAAGAAAATATCACATCTAAGTTTGAATAATAATACTGTAGCCTACCTGTTCTATCAAATAAACTTGTTAATACACTACATGAGATGCCATATGTCAGTGGTAAATGATGGTATGTTAATCCTTCCGCTACTAATTCAGGTAACTTCATACAGACATAACAATCACTAACTTCCATTGTGTCTACATACTGAAACAATAACTTTGTGAAAACATTTAAATTAGTGTCGTTATCAGCTATTTCATGATTAATTTCTGCCTCATCTTCTGCCATTAATTCTACTCTATTGCCCTTCATGTTTGCTGTCCTCCCTTTAGTTTCATTATTAATCTTCTTATCTATTATCATAAGGTAAGGAATTGCTACAATCAGGACTAACCATAGTATAAGCACCAATACTAGACTACATATGCAGATTGCACAGCATCTCCTACAACAATTTCGTTTTGGTCTCCCAGTAACTCTATCATCAGGCATTTTTCGACAAGGAAGATTGCTCTTCTTATCTCTTCTTCTTTTCTTTAGATGATTCTTTTGTTTAGTCAGGGTGGTCTTGTTTCTTCTTCGTATGTTAGTTCTGCACTTGTTCCTTCGCCACCACTGTCACTTGACTCTGAGCTTTCAAAATCTTCAAGAATGATATAAGTCCAGTCGGGACCCTTGAATTTGTTATTCACAAGTCTCAGTCTTTTACTTTTTCTTTTTCCTGACTTTTTCTCTTGTTCAGTTTGACTTGTCACTTCAGGTACTTGTTCTGGATCTTCACTTCTGGTTGTTATGTGGTATTTTACTCTTTTGATGACACTTGGCCAATGATCTCCTTTTCTTGTCTTCTTTGTTGGCACTGTTTCTCTGTTTACGTCTTCAGAGATCTCGTTATTTTCACTACTCAATACTGTTTTGTTTTCTTTGATTACTGCTTCTTTTGTTTGTTCTTTTTCAGGTCTGATTGGTTTCTCTTCAGTAGCTCCACAATGACTTTCAAGATGTTGGCTTTGTTCCTTTTTTATTTCTTTATGTTCATTTGTATTAACCCCTTTTTCTTTAGTGAATTCTTCTTGATCTAACTGCTTCTGATGAGGGCTTATTGCACTGTGAACTTCTGCAGCCTGACCTGATTCTTCTAAACCTGTCTTTCCCTGTGTAAAGTCAATTAAATCTTCACTGTTTTTATTCCAATTTACTTTCCCTATCTGATTTAGTTCGGGATCTTTTACTATCTTTTCTTCTTGATCCTGAACGTCTTCTTCTTCACCTATCTGATCTTCTTTAATTTCTTCCAATTTTGTTTGATTTCTCGTTCTGTAATATACTTCAGGAACTTCTACCACTGGTATCCAATCCTGACATGTGCTCGGTTGTTCTCCGTCAGCTTCTCTCGAACCTCTAGCCTGAGATTCCTCAGCTGGGCAACCTTCAGCTTCTTCAGTGATTGGCGTTGTCTGTGGATTCTCTTCTTCAGGTTCTGGTACTCTTTTTGTGTGGCTTACATGAATCCAATTAGGAAATCTTGCACACTTCACTGCTGTATTGGTGGTCAATATGACTTGACAAGGTCTGCTCCACCTGGGTGATAGACACGTTTCTCTGGTGTGATTCTTCACTACCACCCAATCACCAGGATTCAGATCATGTTCTAGTTCAGGCTGCCTGGAAACTGTGTCTTCTCCAACCTGATGAGAGACAGAACGCACTAAGTCAGCCAATCCTTTGCAATAATCCAAAACCATATCATCAGATATATTCACCAGTTTGTTTGTGGGAACATGTGTTTGTCTCATTGCTCTTCCCATCATTATTTCATGGGGGCTCAATCCTGTTGTTCTGTCAGGTATGCTTCTGAGTCCCATCAGGACAAGTGGCAATGCATCTGGCCACTCTAATGATGTTGATGCACACATTTTTCCCAATCTTGACTTTATAGTGCCATTCAATTGTTCAACCACTCCAGAAGCCTCTGGGCGATAAGCACAGTGCAGTTTCTGTTTTATTTGAAATGCTTCACAGATTATCTGGATCACTTCGCTATTAAAGTGTTTTCCTCTATCTGATTCCAAAGATACTGGGAAACCAAACCTAGGTATGAGCTCACGTAACAACAGTTTTGCAACTGTAATACTGTCATTTCTCCTAGTAGGGTAAGCCTCCACCCACTTTGAAAACAGACACACTATGACTAGAACATATTTTAGTCCTCTGCATGGTGGTAACTGTATGAAGTCGAACTGGAGTCTTATAAATGGGCCCTCTGCCTTTCCAATCTTTCCAAACCCAATTATCATTTTCCTGCCTGGATTATGCATTTGGCAAGTTAGACATCTCTGGCAAAGACTCTCTGCAACAGCCCTGAATTTGTTATTGTACCAATTTTGTCTGAACAGCCTAATCATTGCATCTCTCCCTATGTGTGTGTCTCCATGGTGCATTCTAGCCATTTGTGAGAGTAAACAGTCTGGCATGACTGGTCTGCCATCTGTACTGATCCACACTTCATCTTCTCCTCTTTGGGAGCAACCCACTTTGATCCACAAATTCTTCTCACTTTCATCAACCTCATCTTGCAATTTCTTCACCTCATTCCAAGTTTCAGGTGGCATATACAGCATAAGTTGGCAGCTGATTCCCATTCTTTCCACCCTCTTATTGACTGACGTTCTGGTTTTGGCACAATGTTGAGCCACCAGGTCTGCATATCTGTTGCCGACTACCACCCAGTCATCTCCTGACTGATGTGCGGCACATTTCACCACAGCCAATTCTTTTGGTGATTGTATTGCTTCTAGCAATTCCCTTACAAATTGTCCATTTTTAATGGGGGATCCTGAAGAAGTCATGAAATCCCTCTGCATCCACATTTGGCCAAAATCGTGCACAACCCCGTAACCATATTGACTATCAGTAAATATGGTCACTCTCTGATTCCTCCCAATTTTGCAAGCTTTTATCAAAGCAATCAATTCAGCTACTTGTGCAGATTTGACTCCTGGTAAATAAGATGCTTCAACTATTCCAGTTAATTCACATACCGCATAGGCAGCAGTTAGTTTACCATCTTCATGTCTTTGACATGAACCATCGACAAATAACTCCCTGTCTGGCTTTTTAAGAGGCTGTTCCTCTATGTCTGGGCGTGGTTTTGTACATAATTCTGTAATTTGTACACAATCATGTTCATCTTCTTCGTCATCTGTATTTGTTTCATGATATGGGTCCGGCAATAAAGTTGCTGGATTTATTATTGTACACCTTACCATGGTCACATTTTCAGCACCCATTATTATCCTCTCATATTTAGTCAGCCGACTAGGAGTAAGATGCTGAGTTCGGGTTCTTGTCAACAGAATGACAACTGCATGTGGAACATACACTTTTACAGGATGTCCCATCACAATTGACTCGCTTTGTTCAATGCTCAAACAAGTTGCTGCCACTGCTTTTAAGCATCCTGGCAACGCGGCTGCTACTGGGTCCAATGTAGCAGAAAAGTACGCTATTGGACGTCTGTCTAGTCCATGTCTCTGAGTTAAGACAGAAAGTGCACAATTTTCTCTTTCTTGACAGAATAATGCGAATTCTCTTTTATAATCAGGCATGCCTAAGGCAGGTGCTGAACAAAGTGCGTTTCTCAATTTTACAAAAGCTTCTACACTTTCATCCTCCCACTCAACAGGGTCCTTTGCTTTCTTTTTTGTCATGTTAATTAAGGGCTTAGCTAACATGGAGAAATTTGGTATCCATTGTCGACAGTAGCCTACTATTCCTAGGAACATTCTCACTTGTCTTTGGGTTACAGGCATTTGCATTCTCTTTATTAATTCTACTCTTTCAGAGGTTACTCTTCTTTTTCCCCTCTCAATTTGGTGTCCCAGATATTTAACAGCTGTCCTGCAAAACTGTAACTTTTCAGGTGAGACTTTATGCCCTTCCTCAGCCAAAAGATTTAATAATGCTATGGAGTCAACAACACAGTCTTCTCTGGTGGTCGACGCTACTAATAAGTCGTCGATATATTGAACTAAAACTGAACTTCCTGGCATCACTAGTTTTTCTAGGCACTTTTTCAGTATCTGGTTGAAGATGGAAGGACTTTCTGTGTACCCCTGAGGAACACGATTCCACACATAGACTTTGTTCTCAAATTTAAATGAGAAAAGATACTGGCTGTCTGGAAGGAATGGTATTGAAAAGAATGCTTGACACAAATCAATTACTGTGAACCATCCTGCATTCCAAGGGATCTGGTATAGAATTACTGCAGGATTTGGTACTATGGGACAACATGGTTCTACAATCTTATTTATTTTCCTCAGGTCCTGAACAATCCTATATTTTCCACTAGGTTTCCTTAGTCCCATGATTGGTGAATTACATGGGCTACTCATTACTTCTTTTAGGATGTTTTGTTTTACCATTCGATTGATTTCTTCAATGACTCCTGCTTTTACTTCTGCACTCATTTTGTATTGTTTAGTATTTGGGAAAATCGCACCTTCTTTTACCGTAATTTGAACTGGATCTATTTTTGCCATAAGTCCTACTTCTTTTCCGGTGAAATCCCATACTATTGAGTTTACTGTACCTTTTAATTCTTCTGGCAACTCATCTTTTGTTATCAGCGAAAACATTTCATCTATTTCTGTACCTTGTTTTGCAACCATAATTTTATATACATGGTCCTCATCTGGTGTCTGAACTGCCACACCATCCGGCGTGCAGAAAATTGTACAGTTCATTTTGCACAATAAATCCCTACCTAATAAATTTACTGGGCTAGAATCGCACACTACAAATTGGTGCATTTCTCTGAAGTTTCCTATTTTGACTTCCATTGGTTCTGTAAGAGGTGTTCTAATTCTTTGATTAGCTACCCCTACTACTTGGATATCTTCACCAGAGAGAGGAAGGTCTGGGATGTCTGCTGATCTCACAGTAGACCTGGTAGCACCAGTGTCCAAAAGGAAAGTAATATCATTACCTTTCACATTTCCTTCAACATATGGACCAGACTGATCTACCTGTAAGGATGCGCCAAGTATGCACTCCTTCTTCCCCTCTCCTAGGCACCGTCATGAGTCGAATTTACAATAATTGTCCTGCAAAAGAAATTGTGATGTCATATAATCATTCTTACCACTCCCTCCTGGGTATCCAATGTCTGTACCATGTTTTGCTCTGCTTACATTACCCTGAACAGGTGGAGGTGGTAATTGACTCTGGGGATTTACACCCTGTTGTGAGTCATTCTGCGTCTGTGGATTTAAGTTTTGATTTGGGCCATTATTATTCCGAATCTTTTTACATTCATCCTTCCAATGCCCCAATTTTCCGCATCCATGACAAGGAAATTTCTTTTTAGCTTCTTCTCTACTCATTCGTCCTCTAAATTTTCCACCATTTCCCGTATCACCACTCGTTCCAGAATCTTTTCCTTGATTTTCACTCGGATTTTCCAAATTAATTCCGTGCTTCTCGGCCATTTTCACCTGTGCCCACATCACCTTTTCTTGTAATTTCTTGTGTCTATCCTCAATATCGTCTCCACAATATTTTGCATACTTCAGAATCTCATCTATGGGCTTTCCCTGCCAACACAGCATATGTTGTTTAATCATCTGGCAAATCTCTGGCTTCAGACCGTAAACAAACCGATACACAAACTGACTCATGTTTTTGTCTCCAATGTCCTCGAATCCACTATACTGTTTAAACACCTGCAATAAACGCTCAGAATAGGAATGTACTGTTTCACTGGCTTCTTGGGTTGTTCGATCTATTTTCACCCAATCTGTTTCTTTCGGGGTATTTTCCCTTTCAGGTATGTTATCACCTGCTGATACTTTTTCATCACATCATTTGACGGGGCACCTGTTTTCGGATCTCTAGGATATTCATCACTAGGCCAATCGACTGTGATCTTACAATCTGTCCATAAATCGGCAGGTACCACTATGTCAAACAAACCATCCAAATCCTTCAACAATACCTTTGACACCTTCACAAACCTTTCAACCTGTTTGTACCATTCAATTGGTTTTTCTCTCAGCTTTGGAAAATCATTCGTAAATGATAAAATATCCTGTCTGCTCCATGGGACATGTACATATCCTCCTCCCGCAACTTCTCGCATTGGATACATCTGGTCTGCTTTTCCTGCTTCCTTCATCACATATTCTGATGCTGTTCTACTTGTTCGTGCTTCTTCCTTTTTCTTGGCCCACCTAGATCTCCATTTATCTAGATCTCCCCATTTTTGTAAAACTAACATTAATTCTCTTATTTGTAGTCTTCTTCCAGATGCATTCATATTTTCTAAATCTTTGTCTGCAAATTCTGCTCTATAGGGTTTCTGTAGTACTTTTGATCTCCCTATATCGATTCCCATCTTTAGTGCTAAATTGGACAATTTTTCATGGAATATCTTTACATTTCTAGTGATACTCCTACACAAGAATAATAATTCTTCTTCATCATAGGTATTCAAGCGTTCTACTCCTACATTTCCTGCTATTATTTCTTCTAATTCAACTTTTAATTTATGGATATCCAGTACTTTTGGAGGTGTGCACTGTTTAACTGACCCTTGTACCCATCTTTCTAGATCTTCAGGTGTTACTATGGTAGCACTTTTGCTCCTGATGAAGTTACTAAACTTACATCTTTTGAACCTCCAGGTACATCTTTTCTTGGAGTACTATTTACAGAACCTCGAATAGGCAAGTCCATAAGTGATATTGTGGATTCACAGTCACTAAATTGATCCTCAATTATAACTGGAGCTTCAGGTCTGGGATTACTCACAGGAGTAGGTGCAAGTATGGGTTGAGGACAATTTCCTGAGTACCATATAATGGAACTACTGGACCAATTGTTACTGGTATGGTCAACGAATCAGGATGTACTTTTATCTGGGTTATTTTCTGTATTTATTCTGCTCTGTTCTTTTCTAGGGCTTCTTTTTCTTTGTCATGAAGTATTCTAGTCGGGGTGAATTCATGCATTACCTTTGGTACCATGGGAGTTTGTGGTGGTGCACTAGGAGGGCATCCACTTGTCCCTTCCTGATATGGTGGGGGATTTCTTAACATTTCTTCCATAAATTTGTCTTCTGACTCCTCATTTCTCATTAAATGTTTTGTCTTTTCTGTACATTTGCCTCCTAATTTCTCTCCTTCTGTGAATAATGGATACAGTCCCTCTGTAATCATTGTCCTTCTCCATTGTTTCATCTGACCCTCTCTCGACTCACGTAAATATCTGGGGTACAATCCTGGATAACTCCTATTAGATCTATCCCGCTCAAATGCCTCGGTTTCCCATTCTTCTAGAGCTTCGTACTGGGTTAATCTAGGTCTGGGTTCTAAGTCATTCATCCTCAATCTCAAGTTTTGAAGAATTCTTCCATTGAAGGTACCATTCTCGGGAAATGCTAATACTCCATCATTTTTGGTGTATTCTATCCAATTCTCCATCCATACACAAGTATGGTAACCTCTCTCCATCATCATAAATGATGCTGGCGTTTTAGCTGGTGGAATAATAATTCCTTCTCTAGTTTTGATTGGTTTGTCCTTTTTAAAATAATTCTTAATCTTTTGTAAGAATGAAATTTTTCTCTTTCTCCGTACATTCTATCTAATCTTCTGTGTACAAAATTATATTCTGCAAAATCTAGCAATCTCCTATCCGGACGAGTTCCTGTTAAAGTCGGATCACGTTTTAACATGCAATCCTTATCCACTAAGAATTTTGCTTCTATATTTTCGACCAATCAAATGTCTGCTATCTTTTATTTCCGAGCCAATCCTTGCGCGGCTTTTTTTTTGTGACGTTTGTCTGTCAACCCCTCCTTTACAATCTGCTCTTTTCTGTCCTTGCTGGTTTAACCAATCCAAGCGCGGCACCTGTGACGTCAGTACTACTCCTGACTACTGACCCCTCCTTTACAAGTGTCTCTCCACACCCGCTGTTTCAACCTACCACAGCGCGGCGTTTTGTGACGTCAGCTCCCTCTCCGGCAACTGACCCTCCCTTTACAAAATTTTATGCAAACTTATTTTCTCTATAAATCTTAATTAAATTTCAGTAACAACATAAAACATTCGCTATCGTGCCAGTTTCCACTAATTTCGAAAAAGATAGTTTCTTCCACACTTTAGTAAAAGCTTTCCGTTTACTAATACATACACTACGAGTAAAACACTTCCGTTTACTCTTCACACAAGCTCCAGAAGTACCTGTTACTTCTCCAATGTTACCCTTACTAGGTGATATAACATCAAATTTTTATCAGCGCACCCTTTTTGCTATTACTCACACGCATAGAGTCCCTAACGAGTACTTGAAGTCCTGCTTAACTTCTCAGTACTATTTCTGCCTGACAGATAACCTCACTGCAGTATGGCTTCCACTTGCCACCCACTATTCTTTTTAACTACCCCGGGGTATTCTGGACAACATGTAACAAAACTCAAAAATAAACTGGCTGTTAGTTTATAAAAAATACAAATTCTCATTACCCAATTAACAAAGAGTAACAATAACCGTCCTCTGCTTACCAGAAAACTGATCCAGCACAATATTAGCCAACAGCATTCATACACCATATACTCACTTGGGCCCATACATTCACACTACACCAATACTTACGCTGGGTGTCAGATGTACTCTTTTATCAAAGTCCCTGCTACCAATTACCTTCTGATTGAAGAGTAATAACTTACCAATGGATCCTTTGCTAATTGGGAAGTTTAAAATGAGTGACATTCATTATAGTACATAATCCTGAAATAACCACTGAGTCAGGAAGTTTTAAAATGTTTATCTAAAGTTTTAGCAGAGTAAAATACAGAAAATATGGTACTTGATTGAAATACCCAAGAAAAAGCATAGAAATGATTTTGCTAATAAATGACGTGTTTAAGGAAGAGGAGAAGATAGAGACAGCAGCGCAACTAAAGGTTGCAGTATAGTTACCTAAATGCGAGAACCAAGCCCCTTAGCCAAGGAGTTGGAAAAGATAGGACCCAGGAAGGATGAAGAGCAAAGACTTCTTCCAGGATCAGGACAGGACCGGTGACCTCTCTATAATGACGCCTGCGCCGTTCCCCTCTCTGATACTCGACTTCTCTCGCCGCCCCCTCCTCAGGACCTCTTCCGGACAAGGATTCAGTCAGCAACCGATCAGCATGGCAGTCTGGAGCTCTTCTGTCAGCATCTCTGCTCTCCTGTGCTAATTCTATATCTATTATACCCTTCTACGCCCATGTACCTCCCCTTAATGTTACTAAAATATGGGACCACTACTTCTGATTGGACAGGGACAGGGGGTGGATTCTCGCACCATATCAATTTGGCCTAAATTGTAAAGCCTATTGTCTTTACGTTCCCTCCCCTTCAAATTAACACATTCGCTTTATTTCCCACCTGTCTCATGACAAATGTTATATATTTTACAGGAGAAAAGTAACAATTTGTTCCGCCGGAAACATTGGGTACATCATCTTCGGCCAATAGGTCGTGGCCTTGGGAGACGTCCAAGTTGACTTCACTTGGCAGGCATACAGGACACATGCGCAGAACCCTCTGTCTCTCGAGTTTCAAGACACCAACCTAGGCCCAAGTTTACGAATTACTAAAAGTGCAAGAAGAAAATATTAAATTCACAAATAAAAGTTTCACTGTATACCCACTTTCCCTAACTCTATTCCCATTTAATCATAATACTATCCTGCATTAGTAGCGTTTAAGAAAACGACAATTTAATAATGACATGAGAGCAAGCTTAAGCATGTGAAAACATTTAGCGGCCATTTTAATACACACTGCGCAGAAGCAGAAGTTTCCCACCAAGCAAAGAAAGACGTCACACCATGTGATCAGGTTGCGACATGCGCAATAAAGTCCCGCGCTTTTAGCGGCCATCTTGGTTTATGGACAAGCGTTATTCATTAGTAAAACACATAGGCAAGCGTCTATCCCTTTTGTGTTTGTGAATGCAAGAATTAGTATTGACAGTACAAATTTAATAAATTAATACTATGAGGAAGATTGCATACAAGCAAGTTTCAATTTTGAAACCTTGCTCCATCACTACAACACATCGCAGCAGCACAGACTGCACTAACCATTAACCGCATTGATTTATATAATTTCTTCTACCATCATTATTCATTATATTTAACTTCATATAAAGATCACTTCCAGCTTATTGCCTGCAGCCCGCGCTCCCGGTGCCAACCTCGAGGGCTTCACAATCAAGTGCGTATGCCGCACTCCTACGTAGCCCTCGCCTAAACAAATCCAGATGCTGCTTTCATGCTGTTTGTATAAGTGAACAGTATGACAGCAGCACCCAGATTGATTAGAGCAGGCAGACATAACGCTCAGTCGGTAACCTGGAGGCTGTGTCTATGTTCCTCCTGGCTCACAGACACAGTGCTATTTACAAGAGCTGAAGTACGCATGTCTAGTTGGCCGTGGTTAAAGAAAGGGCCAAACTGACATGCATACTTCATTGCACAGTGATAGGCAAGTTGGCTGTCAATCATCATGCCTGGGAGCAGCCCACTTTTCCACCATCCAGGGACCCGAGTGTAAAGTTGCAAAACATAGAGAAATAACTTTTCACGTTTGTGACAGCTGGCTCCTACATAGAGGGTTGACAACCCTGGTGCTCCTTAGACCAGCCGCCCCTGCCTACTGACTTATGTGGAGTTTCTCTAGTGGCTAGGAAATTCCACGTTAATGTCACTTTGAGTGTTGAACATGATACCCTACTTCACTCTAGCTGAAGTGTTTGGAGGGCCAGATTGTTGCAGCCTGATTAACCAAGTTAATACCCTGACAGCTTTACTACTCTCTGCATGTGCTTTAGTTAGGTATGTTGCATATTCTATGCACCTGAATTCCGCTATAGCTCAGAATGCTTCCCTCTAAAATGTAGCAGCGATTCCCTCCCTTTGGTTTTTACTGCTGCTTCTTCTAATATTAATAGAGAATCTTCCACCATTTCTAGTTCCTGTTCTATCAATTTTTTTAACCCCTATCTTGGATTGCCAACATATCCCTAATGGCTGTATTAAACATTTACAATTCTGTTAGAGGAGAGAAGGCAGTACTTTCATTCTTATCAAATACTGTCTTTTTTTCTTTGTACACTTTACTGGACACTCAGTAACCTGCAAACTTTGTTGAGGAAGAGAAAAGGGAGGGGATAAGAGGCAGGAGAAGGGCAGAGGTGAAGAGAGTAGCAAAGTGAGAGAGGTGAAATAGTTTGAGAATGGAAATAGAGATAGTGATGAGTTAGAGAGGTAGATGAGGATGGGAGAGTAGTGAGTTAGACTGGCAGAGACGTGATGCAGTGAGAGAGTAAAGAGAGAGAGGCAAGATACAGAGAGAGAAAGTGAGGAATGCAGCAGGTCAAAATAAGATATAAAAAGACAGGTCAGGTAAAGAAAATAATGAGGTGGAGAGAAAGCTGGAGAGATGAATTAAGAGAAGATGAGCTGAAATAGAGAAGCGAGTGCAGAACGAGATGAAAGAATGACAGGTGACAGATAGAGAAATGGAGAGATAGACAAGTGAGCTAGAGGGAATGGTGACCATTTAGTGATTTGAGAGGTAAAAAGAAATGCAAGAGGATAGGAAGGTAGGGCGACATAGAGAGATATTTGAAGTAGAGAGAGTTGAAGTAAAGAAAGGAGAGGTATAAAGGGAAGAGATGGACAGAAGGAGGAAGAGTAGACAAAAAGGAAGGTAGAGAGAGAGGTAAAGATGTTTACTTCAACCCTTTGGTACAGAAGATGAAAGCCTATTTGCAGGACACACGTGACATAATAAACTTAATAAAAGAAATGGAGTTTGACCTCTCCAGTGAATACTTGGTGGGTTTGGATATTGAATCGCTCTATGCCAATATCCCACAAAGAGAAACCCTGAGGGTTGTGGAGGATCTCCTATATGCAGACGAATGGGCATATAAAACACCAAGAGCCTTCATTTTAAACCTAGCAGAGATTGCCTTCACTAGAAACTACTTTGAATTCGAAGGTACCACCTACTTACAGACCCATGGTACTTCTATGGGGAGTAGCTTTGCCCCCAGTCTGGCAGGTCTGTATGTTGGAGCTTTTGAGAAGGAGTACATCCATAACCAATACTGCCCCTGGTTCCATCACATCAGATTATGGCAGAGGTTCATTGATGATGTCCTTTTGATTTGGAGGGGAGATGAACTATCAGCCCAAGATTTTCTACATTGGCTCAATGGTCGAAATCCATACTGCACTTCACTTTGACCATCACACGAACGAAACTGCCCTTTCTGGATCTGGCTATCGAACCCAAAAAAGGAACCCTGTCTACTCGGGTTTATCACAAACCAACAGATAATAATGCCCTACTAACTTTTGAGAGCTTCCACCCCAGATCTTTAAGGGAAAACTTGCCAGTGGGACAGTTTTTCCGTTTACAGAGAAATTGTACACACAAAACAGACTTCTTGGATGAATCCTCTCTGCTGGCGAGAAAACTCTGTGAAAGACAATATCCAGAGAGAGTAGTGAAGAGGGCTAGGAAAAGAGCTATGAAAGTGAACAGGGAGAGTCTCTTGGAGAAAGTGGCAAAACCCAACGTGACGAATACAGTCTGTGTCACGACTTTTAATGCAGCCTCAAACATCATAAGACGCCTCATATAAAAAAACTGGCGCATCTTGAACTCCAATGGCCTGGGTGTGGAAAAACCCTTGTTCTCCTACAGGAGGAGCACCAACTTGAGAGACCTACTGGTGGATACACGGCCTTGCATCACAGCACAAAACAGAGTTCAGGGCCCTTGGGGAAATAAGTGTGATTCTTGTGATGTGTGCAATTTAACCAGGGACTCAAAGAGCATAGACGTGGGTCTGACCTACCCGTGGGTGCAAACAATTCACACAAATTGCATCTCAGAAAAGTCATATACTTGATTGAATGCCCATGCAAAAAACGTTATATAGGTATGACGACGCACAAAGTGAAGATACGCATCATGGAGCATAGAAGCAACATACGATGCCAAAAAACAAACACAAAGTTTACCACACACTACATGGAAAAACACCATTCAGTGGATGACACATTCTGGATGGTGTTCAATTAACCAAATGTTTATAACTCTACAGGAGGCATTAAAAAACTACTTCTCCTGAGGGAACAGAAGTGGATGTATAGACTTCGTAGTCATGAGATTGACCTTAATGACGACATCCCATGGAATTCTCTGAACAGGTGACATCATTTTCCCTGAATGGATACATTTCATACTGATGACTTCATATGTCTGACTGATGGATACACTACTACTCAGGGCACATCATGTGGGCGTTTTTTAAACAAGACTATTTACCTATCACCTTCATGAAAGTGATTAACAACTGGGGTATTGTGTATTATCATTCATTCCACATACATATGTGCGACACCTGGCTAGGTAGTTGAATTATAGGATTATGTGTAAAAATCTTTTGAAACCACGTGGTATCCCTAGATAACCCCACTCTAATAGTCTGAGGAGGGAGTAGAGGAATAGTGATATACAACACGTGCACCAGTCCAAGATGGTGCAATGTAGATAACCCAGCAGGCTGAGAAATAAAACTTAAGCAAAGAAAGGCAATCGTATATCACCATGATTGGCTGGGGTTGACAATCGTTAAAATAAGTGCAGCACAAGGAAACCAACAGGTAACCCTTCATCTAAAAAAACTCCCTCCAGATAGTATTGAGAGAGGGATGATTGGAAGTGGTAACACAACACGCACCATTCTAAGAGGGTGCGATGTACATACCTCCTGAGACAAGGAGGCAGGAGTGCGCATATGTCAGGTCACTCCAATCAGGTGGTTACATCGCCCCACGTGACCGGAAGAATCCCTGTATAACGAAGGTGCTGCCAGGTGTGATCGCTAGCTACACAGCATGAGGAGAGCAAAGCTGGGCAGTGATCTCACCTTGAAGAAGTAAGGAGTCGGTGGAGGTGGGTTTTTGACTATTCTAAACAGACGATAGAAAGTTAAAGGATTGACAGTACGATGTTTTAACATTGGTGTTGGTAGTTGCTTTTTGAGAGGGATCTAAACAGCATGAAATATTCCATGGCTGAGTGGGGGCTGCCCAATCAGGGACCACAGCATGAGTTTTATGCTCGGGCCCCTTGATATTTTTAAGCCTGCAGAGTTTAGAACCAAAAACGTTGGGGTAATTTACCACATAAAAACTCACCTGAGCACACCGGGGTATAAATCACTTACATGTAGTGATACTACTGAGATCAGAAACTCTATTAGGAGTTACGATCACCAGTGAGGGTGGGGGCTGCCCATTTCATAACAGTCTCCCTAAGGTTTCTGGAGATGGTTTTATGGAACATGCGACCAGGCCCAGCAGAAAGAAAAACACCTTTAAATAGGAAAGACGACTGCATACTAGCATTTCTATTTCTATACAGTGTGTGACTACAGGGAGCCGCTCCTACTCCCTCGCCATTTCGAGCATACTTACTGATGAAACCCGGTAAGTGACAGGGACCTTGCGATAACCTAACCATTCTACAATATGGGTAGGATATCTGTACTATGTGAGGAGGACTTTTACCTGAGCTTAAACTTTTAATTGATGCATGTGCAATACTGCCTGCCATACTTTCTGGTCGTTGTGATCGGAGAGATCGTAAGTGGAATTCAGGGATTAATTAAGTCCAAACCTTATGGAAATGAGACTGTGGGGTGCCAGCTGCAATCATGTACCAACGTAAGGGGTTGCATGATCTTGGGATGATTAATCAAATGATACATTGATTGAGGTAATTCTTTTATCACAGATCCTTCAGGACTGTGTGTTACTTACCCCCTTGCGAGTAGGGAAATACCCAATAGAGCCTACATATCCAGAATAGGACTGGAGTTTTTTTTTAAAGGGGATCCAGATGGTCCTGATGAATGCCGTATTGACCCAATACTGAGGGCGAAGGTAAATCGGTTGAAACATGTCGACACATTTGCAGTAAGGAGGGGTGAACTGGTCCTAATCATCTTCTTTCATCACCATCCTTCACGTTTTTAATCCTGGCCGGGTGATCCAGGAACAAAGTGGAACCACGGATACACCCGAGCTAGTTTTAACATTCACAAACTGCACATTCTTTGGTGATCCTGCTATTTTATGTTTGTATTGTCTTCCCCTCCCTTTTGCTCCACCCCAGGCGTTGGTCTGCGCATGGGTGTCAGTTAGCAAGCCCGATGATGAAGCATGTCACAATTTGTGCGTGAGGGCAGTCTTTTCGCACAGAGCACATGCCACATACACTAAATAATTGAACCACAACATACATTCCTACATCTCTGTTGTGTGGATAGTGGTGATGTTTGGGCAGGTAGAAAGACAAAGAATTAAAGGTATAGGAGAGAGCTAGACAAAGGGACCAAGGAGCGAGAGTTTGTGAGAGAAAGAGGAAGAAAGAGAGAGGAAGAGTGAGAGAGGGAGGGAGTCTTCCCTGCTATCACTTTACCGGGCGGTGTGGCTTGAGATGTGGGGGGCCAGAACAATTGCCCATTTAGCCCATACTTAACAGGGCTCTTTCATTTCAACATTTCTGTATTTCGAAAATTCCTCACAGATTAAGATCCATATTGTTTCTTCTTGCCCAAACAGGCTCAAGCTACATTTCTATGTATACAAGCTTTTTGAAGAGAAGGGGAAAAAGAAGTAAAATTGATCAGCAAAAACTATAGTTTGAAAGCAATGTCACCTTGTAATAAAACAATGTTTTCATTACTGTTTGAAGCAATAGTGTATTTCTTAAATTGGTTTTCAAAAGCGATGATTGGTTCCTTTTTTTTTTAAATACACGTCCCCTCTGCTCTGAATCATTTCATTTTAGTATTCCTGTTCCATAATGTAAATGGACTATTGTGTGCTAATTATGTAATGGCAAATTTAATTAGTTGTATTTGTCCCGATTTCCAAATAAGTGCATACCGTAATAATGTGAATGAAACCCCACTGCAGTGCTAACGTAACTAAAGTCGTTTCTAGGAATTCGAGTCTGAATTTAATACCATTTCCAGTTATTTAATCACATTTTGCAGATAATGTGCTTTTAATCCAGAAAGTTAATACTCCTGTATAATAGACTAAAACTAATATATTCATAGAAAGCGTGTACCGATCTGCTGCTGCCCTTGCACAAATGAAATAACCAAACATCAAGAAACAGCATTTTGACTGTCAATTACAAAATACAGGACACGTGTTTATTGATTGCTGCACTCAAGACACAAAGAACAAAAGCAATATTTTACATTGCATGATACTGATTGCATTGTATTTGTTAGGTCATTCTGTTGCTATACAGTGTGAAAAATTATAGTCGTGTAAACAAAATACCTTTCTTGTTCTGGAAGACAAATTAAATCTTTCACATATCCCTGGTTGCCACCACATATATTTAGTAGATTTCCTTATGTCCACGTAGATGCAAGTTACAATACCCGATTCATAAAACTTTTTTAAAAGCTTACACACCATAACAGATATTTACAGGTAGCAAATTATCTGCGTAATGGGCCAGATGTTCTACACATTTTTATGGTTGAAAACTGTTTGAAGCTCCATTTGATCCCTCAGAAACAATTTTCCCATGTACATATGGCATTTTTAGAGTCAGTAAATTTTTATTTACCATTGAGTTAGGACCGCATGCCAAATCTCTATCTGGGAGGGGTGTGTAGGTGTCCCTTTCAGATAATGATGTGTTTTTTACCGAAATCCAGTTACAATACAATGGAAAATGACTAACTTTTGAGTTAGGTTCCGTAAGCCATTCCCAAAATGAGAGCTGTTCTGTTGAGAATGTATAAAGGATTTGGTGGGGAGTAGAATGTGGTACACAGGACCAATGACAACTCTAAAACAAGGGGGCATATTGGCAACGCTTTGCGATAAATATCGCAAAGCGCGCTTAGCGCTCATTTTTTTATCGCCGGATATCGCTGGATTTTATCGCCGAGATAGCGCGTTATTAGCAACGCGTATCTCCAAGGCGATATTAAATATAGCCGTGATAACATGCTGTATTCCGGGAAAACAAGCGATGATTTCCCTGCGATACTGCAAACCTTGCTGATAGGCAGGCATGGACTCAGCCATGCAATCCACCTCCCATGTTAAAGATGGCTAAGTTGTATTTTTAGCAGGTGTTAAAAACCTGCGATAAAGGGCTTAGCGCGGCTTTCAAGCTCGCATCGCGGGTCTTGTGCAGCCTTGCTAATATCCCGAAGCTGTGTTAGCGAGTGTTTGCCAAGGAGTTGTGTGGAGGAACGCCCACTTTGCATGTCATTAGCGATAAATATCGCTGACATGCAAAGCGGCACCAAAACGGTCGCTTTCGCCATAGCGACAGCTTGCTAATAGGGCGATAGAAATATCGCCGCTTTAGCGGCAAAAAGTGCCGCTAAAGCGGCGATACCGCCCTTGCTAATATGCCCCAAGCTTTTTAAAAAAAGTTAACAGTTTTTTTAAGCACATAATCATTTCCCTTAAGGAAAACAGGCTGCATTTAAAAAAAAAAAGTTTACTTTATTGAAAGGCAATCACAGACATGGTGATCTGCTGACCCCAGCAGGCCATCACCATCCTTGAGATGACCACCAATCAGAGTGAGTTTCAATTTGCCATCTACCTCATTAAAGTTCATGAGATAGATCAGATTGCGACCCACAACAAATTTGAATTTTACTAGCCAACCAATTAGTACATAATTTTGTTAGTAAAAATCTTTGCGGATCACAAAAATACAGGTAGCAAATTGTAAGTAGTTTTTTTAAACCTGTTTTTAGTACATCAGGTCCAACATCTCTTAAAGGTATGACTTGATTCTTGAATAAAATAGTTTTTTTCTGAAACAGAATCGGATTCTGTCATCAATTCTTATAATGGTGAATTATGCAAATTAGCTCACTATTTGCTCATAGGGATATTCAAGAAACATGCTCACAACGCTGCTAACTGTTATCAAAGCTAAGTGCAGGACATTATTTTGAATTTCAGGAACCCAGCAGAACTGAATAATATTTTTGTTATTGTCAGTTTCCCCTATTAGCATTAATGTGATATACACACAATGGTTGTATATTTCTTGAGATAAAAGATGCAGCGATGCATCTAACCTAGTAACGTGCCACTGAAATTAAAGAATGCCATAAAATTTTTTTTCAAAGATGGCTAAATGGAATAGGACCAATCCCCAAAAAATAACAACTGGTGTTGTACAGAAGCGGACACAGTGTACTTGTTAGAAACAATAAATACATTTGTTCTCAGTCGACAATTAGGAGCATCCCACCCTTATTAGATGGAGGAATCTGCTATAGACAGGCACAAAAGAAGGAAGGTAGTTCTATGCACATTACCCTCTACTCAGTAATCCTTCTGCAAAAAATGGCTAGATGCCTAGTTAGCCTAGTGTAATAGGCCAAAACACAGTGGTTACATTTGAACAACAGCTCAATGATAATTAAGTTCGATATAAAGTGCAAACCATTTTATAACTGTAATAAACAATCCTAAAATGACGAATTGGTTACCCTTCATCATAATTAATTAGTAGATATCTCATGTTGCTCAGATATCTGCATAAGTATTCAATAAAACACCAAAGGTGCTGAATAATTCAAAATGTTAAGTGCATTGAACCTACCTTTTTCTTTGATTCAGATTCAAATCTGGAATTATAGCAGAACTCCGGGTGGATGTGAGTTTAAGATTGCTGAGAACAGCAGGATGGTTTTTTTTCCAAGTATTTTTTTTATTTGAATTAATACGAGAAAATACTGAAATTTACATGCATTGATCATCTCATACATGTTTATCCTCTACAGAGTATGGCGATGACAGTCAAAGTATTGGAAATAAGAATGAACATTAGTAGCAATCCACTCTACATCATACTGCTCTTTGCTAATGCCTTTTCATTATAATCAGCATAATCTCAATAATATGTGGCGAACATTTCCAAGCACAAGAAGTACAAATTGATGAAATCTACCCAATGAGATCCAAATACAAAGACAAAAGAGAATGCAAAAGAACAAAGTATTATTAGAAATCCAGTGTATATATCAACACGACTATAGTGCTCTTGTTCTCTCTTAGCTAAATTGAGTCAGAATCTAGCCGAAAAGGGTCCATTTACAATAAATCAATGGGATTAAGACCCGAAGATAAGAACCTCTTTTCCAAGATACCTGAAAAAGGTGTACTCAGCTGTAGGATGTGTTTAAGTTAATTCCCATGTTATCAGTAGTCTATGTGCAAAGTTCAAGACGGTCTTTGGACCCAATGTGTTCTGGTGATTTCCAGTAAGGGCTCTTATATTTGCCTAACAGTGTTTGGATTATCGTTCATAGTATATACCACTCTGTCATGTAAAGTCACTCTCGTAAACTCAGATACCTATTCCTCTAAAAAAGGGTACTGATGTTTATCTCCAGTGTCTCAATGTGCAGTTTTTATCTGAAGCTAATGAGGTCACTAACCATCTATTGGTATGACCCATTGTTCTCTCTACCTCTGACAAATCGTATAATGGTTGAATGAAGTGTTTTGATGATAGCAACTTTAATTATAAAAATCATCACAGTCCAGACCATCGTCCATCGTCCATTATACAGAGATAATTAGGCAATGCCATAGAAGATGTATCAGGTCACATCTGGTTTGATTACATCTCCAACAAGTGGTGTGTGAAAGATGTCCAGTCTGATATAGTGATACGCACTGAGGTTATAAAGCACATGATACATGAGCATACCAATTCACTCTATACAATACAAGGGATTTTAATTATTTAATCATTGTCTTCACTATGCCTCTTAGATGAAGAGACAAATCGTGACTTTGAGCGCCCAAGTTCCTGTGATTCCAACTTACATTTAAATGCCATTGTCTGTTCAAGGTTATTCAATACCTGGAATTTGCCCTTCATTGTCGGCCAGCTTATTGTGGTTTCTTTTTAGTGGGTAAAATTTCCCAGAGGGCCTCCTGAAGCAAAATAGGGAAATCCTGGTAGAAGGCAATGGATGCCAAGTCGGGTAGGTGCACCATTTTGGAGCAAACTCAGGTTCAGAAGACTTTGTGAATCTGGTTTTGCAAAAAAACAAAACATGGGTGGATCCATGGGAATGCCCATGTTGCACCCATGTAATGCCTATCCAAATTTGGTCCCTAGTTCTTACTCACTCAGGTGCCAGTGCTCCCTGGGGCCACACAGTGCTCATGAGTAGTTCCAGAGCAAGTGTGAGTAGATATTGATAAACCAAGTGGCTGTTTTGGAATTCCCCTAGCCCCTAAAGATTCTCAGATGCCTCACACTGTCACGACACAGTAGGGGGCACATCAAGGGACAGATGTGGAACACACAATGCAACCGGTAAGCCACCCCATCCTCACAAGATGTGGCTAGCAAAACAATGGCCATGCCATATTCACAATGCAGCAACATAGTTGGCCATCTGGACAATGCATAGTTCATTCAATGACCTGTTGCCAGTTGGTATCGGGCACAATGAGGTCTCCAGAGAATGACAGTGATCACACAGTCAATGCATGGCTATAGGGCCTAAAACAAAAGAAAGTGCACAGTGCAACACGGGCTCAGCCTTCCCTCAAATCATGTCCCAGTATGTGGTAGATGGTAGGTAACTTCCACCTACCAGATTTCCATGTAGGCACTAATGGAGTCATCTCCCCTCGGCTCTGAGAGCTCCAGCAGACTTAACAATGTGAGTCCACAAAGAACAAAGATGCAATGGTGCACAGGGTTATTTAATGATCACACAGCAACCCAGTAGCCTAAGTTATGCAGTATACTGTGGATGAGGAAGCCTCACCCACACTTTTGTGGCATGCTTCATCATAGACAATCTCATCCCGCCCTGATGAGATGATACTATCAAGGCAAACTCAACCTCAGTGTGAGGGAGTTCTTGATAAAACATATACTGGATAAGGAATGGCAGGATCCATATTATTATAAAAATACCTTGATGTAAACTCAAAGGAAATAACTGTATTCCTGCTTACCTCAGGTATGTTTAAAACAAAATTTGAGTGTATTGGTCCATTTATCCTCATTGGTGTCAACATGTTTTAGCCTCCACAATGAGTTTAAATACACCCCAGTTAAAGGATGTTATAGTGCACTGATCTGGGCAGAGGGAGACACCCTCTTTAGTCACAAAATTGCCAAGAGTTGTTCCAAATAATTTCATCTACTGTGCCCTCCGCCCAGATGAGAGTGTCATAAGGACCCGTAGCTAGGGTGTATTTACACTCATTGAGTAGGTGGATTTTTTTCTTCACATGAATGAATGCTTTAGATAAGCACTACAAAAAGGGATCTATCTAGCCCTAATGAAAGCCCTTGATCAACTATTGCCACTTGAATGGACTGAAACATGATCGCAAAGTATTGTGGGCCACATCCACCTCTCACTAGGTCACTGCTTGGAATCGGGTTTGTTTGAGGATGTGCAGCATGATATGTTACTGCCTAAACTCGAGGAGTCGGCTGGATGTATGTACCTTGTCCAAGGAGCCTCATGTGGTTGAAGCTATGTTAAGCCAAGAAATCTGTTGCTCCCTGTACTGATGGAAAAACCTGCACTGTAGTCATCATTCAATCTACTCATATATCTTCCAGTTATATTGCACGCTATAGAAAATATCAACAATTCCCATAAAGTCCATTAGCTTAGTTGTACTGTAATCCCTTGGTGCTGATAACATTAGCAACAGTGCCATCTTGTAACACTTATACTACATTCATTGGTCGCACAATCAAAATTCATAAACCTGAAAATGTCCTAGTCATAGTTAAATACCTTTTCTAAGAATGAAAAACATCGTGCCTGTTACACTGCTATTGTTCACTAGCCCAAGGCTGTCACCCTTGAATACTCATTCCATAACCAAACTCTAGTTTGAAGGAATGCTCCCAGCATTTTATTAGAACCACAGCTTTACATAAATGTAACCCATAAGTATGTGGCAACTGAAAACCGGGGATTATCACACAAAATCCGTAGATGAGCCATATTCCCATGGAATAAATGTTGATCATAGTCTGCTCCATCTTGATACGAATGCATAGCACTAATGAATCCAAAATTCACAGTTCAAGAAATTAAACATCCCATCCATGTCCCAGCAACATGTAGGAAAGAAATGAAAACCAACAAACGTGAAATTGAGACACGTGTGTCTTAAGACACATCTGTGACATGCAACACAATTCTCATGTGAAATCAAGACACAGTTCTTATCAATAGTAACTGCATAGTGGATGTGATGGATGGTGTTAAGACAACCACTATCTTCTTCATCCTCTTTTATAATAATGAGGGTGGTAATGCCCCTGACCAGATCCCAAATGAGCGCATCAACTCAAACCTGGAAGTCTGGGGCCCATACATGAATCATCTCTCAAATTCCATTCTAAGGGGGACGAAGATTCCTGCCAGCTGGCACATTGCGGAGATTATGCCAATCCACAAGAAGGGCCAGCATAGTATCCCAGGCAACTATCGACCGATTAGTTTGATCGATGCCTCACAGAAGAACTTCTGTAGGCAAGTCCTGGTGCACCTTCTGGACTGAATTGAGGATCAACGACGTAATAACAGAATTCCAGGTGGGTTTCAGAAGTGGCACTAGCACGATCAATCAGAACTTCAGATTTAATTTTCGTTATTGGAAGACTGCAGCAGTCAACTCTTTGTCATCTTTGTTGACTTGCGTACACTCTTCAACCTAACCCCTAGGGCAATGGTTTGGTCGACTTTGGACAAGATGGCCATCCCACAAAATCTACTGGCTATGTTTGCCCGGTTGCATGAAAACAACATTGCAAGGGTTAGGTGGGGGGTCTGGGGCAACTCACCGACCCTATAACAACCTTGACGGGGGGTTAGGCAGGGTTGTGTCCCAGCCCCCACATTATTCTCATTGTATATAAATGATGTAGTGGTCAGGCTTGATAGGGATGGCTGCGACTCACGTAAAGTGGAAGGCAAGCGAGTGCCCACTCTGCTTTTTGCAGATGACACTCTGCTGATCTCGAAATTGCTCAGCAACTTGCAATAGCTTCTGAACAATCAAGTTTTGTAATTAATGTGGTTGGAGCTCAACAGCACCAACATAAAGTTTATGACCTTTAATCCTGCAAAGGGTAAAGGTTATAAATGTAAGCTGTATGCTAACAATGAACAGGTTTCCCATTTCGACTATCTAGTGATAAGGCTTTCATCAAACCGGATCTGGTTTATGCAGGTCCAAAAATCCCATTGCTCACTGCTACATTATACAACATGATTGACAAAGATTTTTAACATAACCTGCTCAAAGAGAGTCACCCCAGCACTTGCGATATATAATGAAATGGCTCTGGGAGCCGTTTTGTATGGCTCTGAGAATTGAGGCGATGCAGACTGTAACATCCTAACATCAGCAGAAAACAGTTTTATAGGGTTCCTTTTTGCCCTCCCCAGAAGTACACCCCTGATGCTATTGTTTATAGATTTCGTTATTAGGAAGATCTTTTGCTTTATTGGCATAGACTCTGGACCTTCACCTGCTCTAGAAGCTTATAGGGAAACCTTTAGGGATCTTCTGGCTACCCCATGTGCCTACAAACTACCATGGCTAACGTTCAGTCAGAACTTCACTAAGGAAGTTGGGGCTGGAAAAGAATTGGGATAGGCCGGAGTAATCAAATTCTGTCTCTAAAATGGCTATTAAATCTGCCTATTGGGAGTTTGAATCGGTTGAGACTTTATGCAGGTTCAAGGGCACCTTAACCACAGACTTCCTCTATTTCAAAATGCTACCTGCGTATGAAAAGGAGTTTGATGAAATTGAACTCCCTCTGGGTCGGAAACTGTTCCTACAGTTTAGGTACCAGTCCCTTCCCACCCGACTATTTGGCATAAAGTGAGCTGGCGTACGAAATGAGGGTGATGAGTGCCCAGCATGCACAGGATGCTCGGAGACCATCCCCACATCTTATTCTTCTTCCCTGCCTTCGACCGTCAGATGAAAAAATGGCTTTGCCCTTGTGTAGGACCTTGGGCATCAGAAGGCATATGGAGGCCCTTAGGATCATAGGGGCTGATGGCTCTAGGTTGGTGGTTTTTGCAGTTTCAAGATTTCTTATGGCTGCTTGGCTTTGGCAATCAAAATGTATCCGTGCTAGTGACTTTCAATTATTAGGATAATCATGTGGGAGGGCCTGGTACCGGATATCTGCTCATATTTTGAATTACATGCTGCTATACCCCCTGGTAATTGTGTTGCTATGAGTTTTACATTTTGTACGTATTTGTGCTTTTGTAATTGCACTTTTATTGGTTTTAAATTCTGCTTTTTACTTGTGTTTTAAACCAATCTACTGGTATTTGTTGCACAAAGACACTTTATGTAGCTAATGTGTTCTCATAGTTTACCATACGCAAACCATAAGTGTTGTAAGCACAGCTCCTACAAAAATCACACTGGTCTTGCAACTCATGATAGGGAGAAATTGGGAACTTCCATTAAGCATTATATGAATTATAGTGGATCAATGAGTATAAAGTGTGTACTTTAGAGGTTTTTAATTTGCATGTTATCTATGGATTTGGAATGGATGGCTTTAAATGTGATCTTCTTGTATGTGTGCTTTTATGATCCTTGGTGAGCGAATAAAGTCTTTGAAAGAAGATATTCATGGTGTTTATGCTGGTTGTTAACCTCTTGAGTGCTCATGACGGCTCCCGGCCGTCATGAGTCACAGTAGACGTGTGCTCATGACGGCCGGGAGCCGTCCGAACGTTGCCGCTCCGCCCACGCGGTATTAATTCCCCGCCTGTGTGGGGAAATTAATCAGTGGGTGGGTTTCGGACGGCTCCCGGCCGTCATGAGCACACGCCCACTGTGACTCATGACGGCCGGGAGCCGTCCTGAGTACCCGAGCGCCACGCCCAACCCCGCCCCCTCTCGCACCGCGGGGGAATTTGCCCCGCAGCGAAGGGGTTAAAGCTGGGATGATGGTCTTTTACAGAATGTCTTAGTTCCTGGCTATGCTTGAACACTGGGCTTCTTGAAAGTAGTTAATATTGTAGTAAGTTTGCTGATGGATTCTTACTCTTTTAATTACTGAAAAAGAATCAACTTTCAAGTTATATTCGTTCAATGGGTTTAGAATATCACATGGAATAAGCTTTTATAAATTGGTTAATGATGATAATGATATATATGGGATGGAAATCTACTAACTGCTCTACGATTATATCATAGATTTAATTACATCTTGTATCTCACACACATGTATGTCTATCATAGGATGGACATAATTTGACACTTTCCAGCTAAGGTCTAATGGATAGTAATAAATACTTGGTCAATTATTTCTCAAATAAACTAACGGTGTAAGCCTCAGCTCTTTTTCTGTACAATCTATGCTTTGAAACTAGTTTTGTTTTTTGTGGAAAGGTCTAATTGAGGTTCTTTCACTTTACAAAAGAGGATCATTTTGTATTTTGGATGCAGGAGTTGTGATTCATAGCTATGTAAAGGTTAAACTTAAACTTGCTATGTATTGGTATGTGTCTTCCAAAATGCTGGAACAAATGATTCATCTTCAATTATCAGCATAGTTGGAGCAGTTTAATTTATTGCATTCTTCAAAATCTGGATTCTAGGCTTGGCATTGCAAGGAGATGGTACTTGTGGAGGTGATGACACTATTAAACTATTGTTAGACCTGAGAAAAAAGGCTGCCCTGATCTTATCAGATTTATCTGCATCTGCAGCATTTGACATGGTATTGCACACTGTCCTCCTTCAATGCTTAGAGAATATTGGAATTTGGGCTTTGGCACTTGCTTGGATCCAATCATTTTCAGACAAAAGGAGCCAACCTGTCCGGATGGCCCGCACTCTTCTGACACCAAAGCCCTCAGATTTGAAGTACCATAGGGCTCAGATTTGAGCCCTGCATTATTTAAAATCTATATGTCTTTGTTGGCTTCTCTGGTGCAATCCTTTACTGTGAGGATAGTTTCCTATGCTGATGACACACAGTTGTATTTATTAATGGAGAAGGATACCACCAAGGGGCAGGAAGTTTTTAAGAATTGTCAGTGGGCAGTCTTTGTGTGGATGTCTTCAATACAATGTGGATAAGACCAAAATATGGTTGTTTGGTTCTCTTTCACCTTAGTGGGGGTGAACTGCTGGCTGGACTTTACGCACTCCCTCCCCCCGGCTTCCGTGGTTTGCAATACGGGAATTGTATTAGCTGGATCAGCAATTGACCTTGGGGCCACAGATTGCAGCAGTGGTAGGCTTGTGTTTTGTCTTAATATCCTCTCTTAAAAAATTCATGTTCTCACTTCCCTCTCAGACACGGAAAATAGTTTTTCATGTGCTTATTACATATCACCTTAAATTTTCCAGTCTTGACAGATTGCGGCAGTGACAGCCTTGTTCTTTGTCTTGCCACGCTTTTTAAAAAAAGTCTTGTTCTTGCTACCCTCTCAGATGCAGAAAATAGTGATTTATGTACTTATTAATTATCACCTTGACTACACTAATGCCTAGTATATGGGCCAGTCTGCTCACTTGATTAAGGGGCTACAAGTGGCACAGAATGCAGCAGCTCAGCTACTACTTAGGATCTTGTGGCGGTCATTGATCTCTCCTTATTTAAAAGAGCTCCATTGGCTGTCGATCAAGGAGAGGATTCTCTTTAAAACCCTGCTCTTGGCACATAAAGCTTTTTATGGTCCTGGCCATCTATACCTTTTGAATATACTTACCAACTATTGACCTGCCAGGGTTCTTCGATCCTCAGATGCAGGACGGCTTTGTATTCCATAAATTATATGCAAGAAGTGGGGGCTCTTCTCTTTCCTTTTTGGCAGCACTTGCTTGGAATTGTCTCCGACTTTTTAAGTTAGCCTATTGAATATGACTTTGCTCTGGTTGGTTTCTGTTTGAGGTATAGTGGGTGTCCACTTTTGCAGCAACAGGCCGCTCCTTGGAGTAGCTGCGCTCTTTAGAAATCTGTTGGCTGGTTGATTGATTGTTTCTTGAAGTAATAAACTAAGTTCATTACATAATGATGTCCTGTTACAGAAGTATTAACTGCAAGGACATTTCACTATATTTTCTATTGTGTACAATTATGGAATGAAAGATCTTCAGTTACTAAAACTGGTGCTAAAGAATGATAAATTGGCAACCAGAAATTGACTCTGCCATTAACATTGATTCAAGTAGAAATGTTTATGCATCTGCCTTAAAAATCAAAGAAAGAAACAAATTAGTAAGTGGCGGATGCTTTCCTCACTTCACAAATATGTGGACACAAGCCTAATCCTGAGAGACATGTGGATATCAACGCTAACATTGATTAAATATGCAAAGATTGACAGAGAAATGATCAAAAAATTATTACATAAACATAAAATGTGCCCAGATATCTCCTAATGAAATTGGAAAAAATTCCATGAAAAAGCATTAAGGTTTAAGGGCCCTATTATTATGTCGGTCGGAAAGCCTCCGACCGCAGGCCGAAGGCTATCCGGCCTCCGACCGCAGGTCGAAGGCTATCCGACCAACATCTAAGGTTTACAGTCCAACCGCCTTATTATAATGCAGGCGGTCAGAGTGTTGTAAACCAGCCGGTCATTCCGGATGGCTTCTGAAGGGTTCAAGGAGCCCGTTGGCCAGTCGGAACTGCAACATAATCCCTTAAGAACGGAGTTTCTGCCGTCAGGATTACGATGTCGGTTTCTGACAGGCTTTTTATGTTGGGCTTTCCGACATGAAAAGCCTGTTGGAAAGGGACTTTAGGGGACCCTAGCTGGGCCCTCATGCCTCCCCGGCCTTCGGTTGAGGGCCTGGGGGGCACCTATGGTGCCCACCTGTTAATCCCTGCGCCATGTGGCAGGCATCTCACAGTGCCTGCCAAGCGGCGCATGGATTGACAGAAACTCCCATTTCTCTATGGGAGCTTGTGCTGCGGCTGGTTTCCGACCGCAGCACAAGCTCCCATAGAGAAGCATCATAATTGCGGTGTCGGGACCACCGACCAGAGGTCGGTCCATCCCGAGACTGCAGCGATGTTAGTCGGAGCAACTCCGACTGACATCGTGAGGGCATCGTAATGATGCCCTCAGTGTTAAATTGGATCTCACTACAGCCATACTAATCATAACTTGCATCCCACATTCTATGTTAACTACCTCACCCTTGATGTGGAACATGCAATTAAAAATGACCATCTTCCAAGTTAGGTTATGTATTAGATTACCGTTAACACTAATAATGAGATGATCATGAACCAAGTATTTTTTATTGTTTTGGGTATATGTTAATGTTTAATTACTAGTACTATTTGTAATAACCTATGCATTTATAGTAGGATTTCTTTTTTCAACCTTGAAAAAATGGCCCTGTACAGTGAAACACATTCTAGCTCTATGGAAAGAAATAAGATATTATTCTGGAAGCCTTTAAAATACAGTACAGAATGGATTATCAGCCATATATAAAGACAATAAATTCAATGATCACTACATTCTAAGGACTATTGTGGAATGTATCTGTGTTGATATCAATGCCTCCGAAAAATTATATTTAAATGAAAATGAACCTACTTGATACTTACATTGTAAATGATTCAGAAATATATCTCTGGGCTTTGCTTTTAATTCAGTGCTCAGTTCAATTCAATTCAATTCAAAAAGATTTATTGAGTGCATAGCTACCCAGGCGGGCTTCCTAGTGCTGAGGTCTACTAGGCTCAAGTACACTGATGTTATGCAAACAGATTTTGAGTTGTTTCCTAAAGCTAAGTAAATTATCGTTCCGCCTGAGGGGTTAAAGGTAAGGCATTCCACCAGTTTGGGAGCAAGGTAGGCGAAAGAGCACCCACCATATCTGTATTTTTTCACCCTGGGAATTGAGAGAAGACTCAGGTGACTAGAACTTAGCTCTCTTTTGGTAAAATAAGGGCTGATCAGGTGATGGAGAATACAAGGCCCTTCCTTTTGCCTCGCAAGGTGAACCATGCTGAGCACTTTAACTTGAAACTTCTTGATTATGGGCAGCCAATGTAGAGTGACAAGTGCCAAGGAGGTTGTTTGGAATTTGGGAATACCCAAAAGGATTCATGCCACACAATTCTGTATGACCTGAAGTTTTTTTGTAACAGAGAATGGACTTCCCAGATAGGAAGAGTTCCTGTAGTCATGATGGGATAGTATTAGACCTTGAACCACAGTTCTCCGGATAGCAACTGGTAGCCAGCTAAGCATCTTCCTGATGGCTCTTAGGATGCCATACCAGCTAGATGCCAGCTGCTTTGCTTGAGCTGCCATAGTAAATTTGCTGTCCAGTTTGACACCCAGGCTTTTCACATCTGGCTTGGGGGACGGACAGTCTCCCAGTTGCTCACTAGCTATGCATTTGGCATACAAGTACAATATAAATACGTGCATGCGTACATATATACGTACATAAATGCAGACATGCCTACACACATACATATTTATCAAGTGAGCAGAGGGCTGCAATGTGAAAATTCTATGGTTGAGGTCGTGAGGCTGCAAAAAATGAAAGGTCTGTGGGGCAGCTCAGTTTGCAAGAGGGTGCTTCCAAAAGTGCCACTTTTCCATAAAAGAAGAGATTATCACTGCAGGGAGAAAAACACACTTCTAAAATTGTGGGACATTACTAGTTTGACTGATTGTATCGGCAGTCTGGACTGCTTCTGCCTCGCCATATCTAGCAGAGAAATGGATGACTCATATATAGCATCCTGGACCAGGAACAACTCACTGCGGACATTTTCTATAAAATATCTTTTTATTTTACTCTTGAAAGAAATTAGCAAAGTGTGATTAGAACAGAGGTTGAAGGGGGCGGGATCTGATGGGCAGGAGGTGCTCATATGTTTTCAATTTGACAAAAACTGCTCCCCTACTATATAAAAAGACAGCCGTCCCAAAGCACTGGTATTTGAGATGCCTCAGTTGAAGTGGAAGGGGAGAGAGTCTCCTGTGCTGTGAAGCAGAGGGAGGGACAGACAGCTGAACAAGAAACAAACGTTCTTTTCCAGGATGTCTTTGTCTGAAAGAAATGTAAATGTGCACATTTGGTTAATCTGCAAAGTTAAGGCTGCTTAGAAGCCAGTATAGTCTTTAATTGATGGAGTCACTTGTATTCATTTTGAAAAGTATTGTAAGGTGACCAGATGAAAGGTGGAGTGTGTGCTTTTAATGGACAGTTATGAAAAATGTTTGCACTAGATACAGTCTGCATATTACTCACATCTATATTTGGAAGCACGTTTTTTTTTCATAAACCTAAATCTTTTTGTGCACTTTGTGGCAGCCTATCTTATACTGTGGGTAATGCAAGTTTAAAATAATACCATACATATTTACAGTAATTTCAGTCTCAGGCTGGGACCTTGTAACACTAAAAACACACGTCACTATTCGGCACCGCACCAGCCATAATTCATTGATGTGACTCTCTGGTTACACACACAGATATCTGCAGTGATAGCATTAACCAATAGAGGATTCACAACATAAAATAATGCATCTCCCACTGAATAGTTTAACTTGCTTTAATTTTACTTTTAAGGTGTGTGCTATTTTATATGCAGTTACTTGAAGGTGAAAGACCAACAAAATAGTTACAGAATGTTTTGTTCTTTTTAACCATGCCTTTGATCCTGCCCCCACGCTCACCGACCTCACCCTCATTGGACTCAGGATCATAGTTTTCATACAATACACTTCGACAGCTGGATTACAGTAGCATTCCACATAGAGCTGAATACATTCACCAGTGACTAAACTGTGCCCTGAACTTGAAGGGCACCTGACTCCAAGTTCTATTTTAAAGAAACAACCTGGGAGTAATCGATTTCTGCTGTGAGGCCATTGCTACCTGAAGCTGTGGAATTGACAGAGAGAATGGCATGGATCAAATGAATTATGATATGATTGAATTCTTGGTGCACTAACCGAGGGGCAGAAACATCTATTCCCAGAGTTACTATTATTTGGCTCAACGCAATGCAGCAAGACAACATGCTGCTCTTCATTGCATCAAATGGAGAGGGCAGGAATGCACCATATCTATCAATATGTGGTGCATTCCAGCTCTCTTCCTGCGCAGCCTAGCTTTAATACAGGCACCCATGTGTCATGGTGCAAGGGTGCCTGCATAGCAGGCAGGTTTGCTTTGTGCAAGAAGGAACACCTTCCTGCACAAAAATAATCCTCTGAGGCTTTATCCTCTTTTTATGGGTGCTGCAGAATGTAGCACACATAGCAAGAGGAAACAAGCATTTGCAATGCAATAGGTCTCGCATTATTAAAGTTTGAGCTATTGGTGTTGCATTTGCAAGAGTTTGAGCTATTGCCATTGTAAACGACAATGCCTTTTATTTATGTGTTTCGAAAAGCTGTATGCGGTGCATAAACACGCCCTTTGTACTTATAGTCCTTGCTTACGAAAAAGAAGGCTGGCAGTAAAAGAGGCATAGTTACTGCCAGCGTTGCTTCTCGTAAGCAACGACTGCAAGTACAAAGTGCCTGTTTACGCACCGCTTGCAGGTTTGTAAAATACAGAAATAAAAGGCATTGGTATTTACAATGCCAATAGCTCAAACTCTCGCAAATGCGACACCTATTGCATAGCAAATGCTCGTTTTCTTATTGCGTAGTAGAACCACTCTTTGTGGAAAACAACAATTATGCCATGCCAGATAGTCTTACAGGCATTCACAGATATACAAACCTACAATAAGTTTCCTATATTGAGGTTTTGGAATGTTCCGTTTTTTTTAAAGCACAATAAAGATGGGGGCTGTTGGTGGGGGTTGAGAGGTAACTCCCACCTTTAACTTGTGAGGGCCTGAGCCTGGTGAGGTAGCCTGTCTGCTTTGTTTCACTGTTCTACCAAGGTTTTAGGAACTGTAAGATTCTTATCAACAACAGCAAGTGATGGATGATCTGTGGCTCAGAACCTAATCCCAAGTAGTAATTGTAATAATTCATTATTATTATTTAGACCGGACTAAATATTGATAATGAATTATTACAATTACTACTTGGGATTCCGCTTTGGTTTGCCCACAGATGAGTGCAAACATCCTTTTGTGTGAATATTAATCCAAAATGAGGGATGAATGCTAGCCACTAAAAAACAAAAGTGTCTGTCCATCCCCTATTTCTCCTTGCTATTTTTCCAGATGTGGTCTGGATGAGATGCCCACAGATTTGCCCGAGCAGCCGGGAGTGCACATCTGTTTGGTGGGAAGGGATAGCAAAAGATGGTGAGGGGGAAGGAAGTAGGGGGCAAGGCAAGAGTAAAGGTCTCGCATTTACGCAAGTTTAAGGTATTGGCATTATAAATGACAATGCCTTTTATTTATGCTTTAAAAACGAAATAAAAAATAAAAGGCATTGTTATTTGCAATGTCAATAGCTCAAACTCGCGTAAATGCGAGACCTATTGCATTGCAAATGCTTGTTTCAACTGTAGGCAGCATTAGAGCTTTATTTTTGGGTACTTTGCGGTGTTTTAAACGAACACTACACGAATGCTCTTATTGCAAGCGCCACAGTAACTGTTAAACTGTACACAAACTTTCTTTTTCACAATTTCGAGATGACAGATTTTCTTCAAATTAAGCTTCCAATACCAGTTTTTGCACGTGCAGGTCCGTCCTGTTAAAAATTTGAAGAATTTGAACTGACCAGACGGTGTGGAAATAGAAATATCGGCCCTGATGTATCAAAGGATTGTACCCATTCTGTGTCTATAGGGAAATGTGTTAGCACATATGAGTCACTGCTTGGTAATACCAGTCACATGGCCATTTCTCTATGTTATTCCCCATTTCCATTGGGAAAACATAGAAATGGGTGCAAGAATTGCCTGGAGAAATAAAGTCATCATGCAGTAAGGGTATTTCTTCTAGGTGGGGATTTTAACAGATTCTAGTAGCACACTTGTAATATGGGGGCTCCCAAGTCTCAAGCCCTCTATAGCAGGCCCTAGAGGAGCAGGGTCACCATCCAGGTCATCACAGACACTGTTACCAGCCCTGGACTCTCAACCTTAGACATCAGTGCTATCAGGTTAGTCTAACCTGCTCAACTGAAGCAAACCAAGACTACAACACCTAGAATGCTTTAGGTTAACCATGAAAGCTGTGGACAGGAAACAGTCGTTGGTGAAATATATGGAGCTGCACGCCGGACTGACGGGTGCTGCTGCTGTAATATCGGGTTTAAAAGAAGTGGGATTTTTTTGCTGCTATGAGCCTTTCTGGCGCAGGCACTTACTGCCTATTCTTAAAGCTTATTGGTTTTGCCAATACAAACCGGCATTTTATTTTCTCTGAATGAGATATGAGCAGGCTGTTTGTTTGCCATTCCGTTGGAGGATATTTAAAAAGTGCTCTGCGCTGGTGCAACGTAATGAATTTTTAGACTCCTTTTTAGCGTAACCTGTTTTCTGATGGTTAGGATATGTTATGCTTGTGTATAGCTGTATATGGATTTTTAATGATTTTATGACGCGTCTTATTACTGCTGTTCTTTTATGATTATTGTTGAATAATCGAATAGAGATATGATGATGAAGGTATTCGTCAGATTCACTACTGCAACAATATCTATTTTCTTTCTTTATTTGAAGTTGTACATAGTCAGTACTTTAAGCAGGCAGGTAGTAGTCTCCAGTCCTGAGTACCTGCACTTCTTCAATTTGAAATGGAGTTCCTGCACTTGTCAGCACTGCAGGAATACAGTTAATGGGAGATACTCTTCAGGAGTACACAGGTATAGTGAGTACCTGCACTTCTATATTTCCATGTGACCCACTGTATATAGTACACACCACATTCGAGTGACATCAGAGCCTTTTTTCAGGTTGCCAGAATGAAAAACACACTATAGACACAGCACACCTTGTTATGAATCGATATTAGGAGATAACATTGTGCGAGTGTACATAAAGACAGCATATACACTAGCGCGAGGGCACAGCTATGCAAGAGACGGGTGTAACTCGTCATAAAAGTCAGGACTGTAGCCATTAGACGCAGCATAGTAAAACTTGCGCTCACTGGCAGAAATGTTAAGATAACCCCATGACTGCAGTCAGAGAGCCTGAAAAGATTTCACAACGGGGGGGTCGGGGCACATGAAGGGGGTCCAAGAGGGAAGCTGCCAAGCCAGGTTTTCAGGATAACCGCTGCATGTGAATTTGTGTCGTGTGATACGCTGAACATCTGGCACGGACCCAGCCCTCCTGGACCAACGCTGGACTCCGTGACAGTTATAAGAGAGATGAAGTAATGGCGGTGGGCGCGCGCACATGGCTTTGCAGCTGCGCCCCTTGACCCCAGCTTCACTTCTGGAGAAACAAAAAGACCCACTGACATCCCGAGCGTCTAGAGACTCTTGGGTAGCGAGCGCTAATCAATCAGTCAATAAAACCTCCCCATCATTACTGCAGAGGACCTGGTGTTAATTTTAAACATCCTGGAACAATCATGAACACATCATCTCCTGTAATGAGGTGTGGTAAGGTAAGGAGTACTTTATTTAGACAATCAAGTCCGCTAAAGTGCAAAGTGCAAGTGAAAGGTACACCAAGAGAAAGTCAGCAAGACAATACACAAATGTAGCCAAGTTTGTTAAAATGTAAAAAGCATATAATTTTAGAAAGGTGTCTTTAAAAATGTACTCTTTAATGGTTAACTGCAGCACCTTTAAAAGTGATGGTATTAATATCATAACATGATGGTCACGCAATAGCGTGATCTCCTTTAATGAGTTACAGCCCACTGACTCTGGAATATGTTTGGTTAGGAAAAGCATGTAATATTCTGCAAACCTCCACAGTGGCTGCCTGTCACGCACGACACCTTTAGCCCGACTTGTGTTTTTTTGTTTTGTTTTGTACTTACAGCACTTTGCATTCTGGAACTTCTAGGTGTGCTTCTAGGTATAATCTTCATGCAAAAGAAGAATGCAAAGACTGAATAGATAGGCATGGGGTGGAGAAGACAGATTATGTACTGAATGACAGCCGCAGGGAATGAGATCAGATCAAAAGAGTATACACATTTGTCTAAGTGAAGTATAGAACCCTCTTTAGAAAGTGAAGTTAACATCTACTCGGAGTGCAGGGTGGTTTCCACTTGTGAACGTGTGTACCCATGTCTTAACGTCACGTACAACAGTGTGTTCCAGGTTTGCAGCACAGGCGGAGGATAAGAGTGAACCGGGGTAATGCGAGATTAGAATGCGTACTGTTGTTGAAGTCATCAAAGGTGATAGTGTACAAGAGAAAAGCAGTGGCACCATTATTTGACTGGCAAGTTTGGATTTATTTGGCATATGGTGAAGGGGATTGACGAGTGGAGAAGAGGGGCGAAGTGACGGCGTAAATGCATATAATGAAATTATAACAAGGCCCAACTGCCATGAAAGTGGATGGGAACGGGAGGAGTGCTTGTAAGAAGCGGTCATCAGGCGTATTTTGTTTTAAAGCGCTAACTGAAACCACTACCACAGCTCAAGCCCCGCTTGACTCTCGCTGTGACCCAGAGCCTCTACTCTCTGCTCCCATGCACTCCTGCCCCAATTGTGTAGCCGAGGTCCTTGGCAGTGCACACAGCTTCAGACTCCCTACCCTCACTGAGTACAGCTCACCTCACACCACACCACACTGTAACCCGAGCACCTGGCTCACAGCTCCAGTTAACCTTTCCTACGCTCACGGTGTGGTGTACAGGAGCACCAGCTCCCTTCTCCGCACTGTGTACCTAAACTCCTACTCCGAGCTATAATCTCCTCCCTAGCCCGCTGTACACCCAAGGTCATGCTACCATCTCTAATGTTCCTCTCCCACTTACCATGTACGCGAGCCCCTACTTACTGCGTCAGTACCCTCAATGTGAATCCGTGCTCCTGCTCACGAGCTCCCTACCCTCCCCGAGTAGAGTACCGGAGCACACTGCCCCAGTCCTCTCCTACCCTCCATGTGCACACCAAAGCTCCCGCTACAAACAGAGCTCCCGCGGCTTGCTATTCACAAAGTCAGCCTCCTCCCTCTGCCCGCGGCTGTCATTGGACCCTCCCCCGCACTCACCTGGAGTTGGTGTCCAGGCCTGGATCCAGCATGTCCATGGGGATGGGGCGGTGGCAATTTCTGGAAGGGGGAGAGTGGGAGGGCGCTGGGCCCGCCGCGGTCGGGCGCCTCTTATTTCCTGGTTGCCGTCAGGCTGTTGTAGTCACGCGGGCGGCAGGCGGGCCTCCCTCTCCCTCCTCGGGCCGCAGGGACTTGGGGTATCGGCGCTGCTGATCACGGGGACAAACATTCGGGTCATGTGAGGGAGAGGATTGCCTTCCCCCCACCTCCGGCCGGGGAGTCAAGGAGAACACGTGAGGAGGGAGAGCGAGACGGGAGAGAAGGAGCGCGCGAGTTGGCGGGGGCGCTGGGCCAGTCTTCGGAAGGGAAGAACGATAGCGGTACGAGTGCGCTGGCGATTGCAAAGGAGGGGGCACGAGACACCTGCGAGAGAGGAGGGAGGGGAGGGGAAACCAGTGGTGCGCGCGCACCACAGAGGAGCGGGAGGAGGGCACACGGCAGTGGCAGCGGCCAGCGAGGCGAACGCGTGCTACTGCGCGTTCTGGCCACCGTCGGGAATGGGAGGAGCGAAGGCGGGACATGCGCCCGCCTTTGCCCAATCGCGTGCCGTTTTTTTAAAAAAAACGCACGCTACAGCCAATGTGGGCTTCTGAAAACAAAACCACACGCACGAGCATGTGGGTCGTTTTCAGAAGCCCTTTCTAAAGGTCTCGCGCTGTGCGAGCAGCGCTGCGCACTGCAACGCTAGGCGCGAGACCTAAAAATGAGGAGAAATAAAGAAATTTCTCCTCGCTATGCCTCTATTGGGAAGGCATAGCAGTTTGACGCGATCCCAGGTTTACCAGTCTTGGTAAATCTGGGAATGCACCAAAATCCATGGGTGGGTGGGTGGGAACACCCACACTCCACCCATGGAATGTCTTACCAGGGCAGAGTAATGCAAGGCAGAAACATGCGCTGCCTTGTGTTATTCTAGATTTACTAAGTGACTCAGGACCATGCAAGGTGGCCTTGCTTTGCTTGTAAAATGTGACTTAAGTATAGTGTTACCCTTGCGACACCATATGTGATGCAAGGGCAGCGCAATTCAATGATAAATCTGGGCCCTAGTTTCCTGTGTGAATAGGGAAACCAGTTCAAGTCTTGTGAGATGGGCTCTTTTTCATGAATTGAAACCACTTGTGCAACTCCACCTTCCCTGTGGGACTCTATCATCCTGATTGTGACAAGTAGCACAGCCTCTATTGTTCAAATAAACAATATGGTGCATTCTGAAAGATTAAACAAGTTGTTGTAGACTGAGGGGTTCATTCTCTATAATAATGGAGATATGTCACAACTTTGGGCCCTCACATCATAATCATAGACTACTGGAAAACCATGTCAAACCTACTTCAGGAGTAGTAGATAATTGACCTGCAACAAATGTTCCACGAAAAATGTGTTACACCTTCACACTAGCCATTCTGGCTAGCTGGGTAATAAAGACCAGGAAATGTTGGAAGAATTGTAATGGCTCGAGTGCAGCTGAACAAAAGGCTTAAATGAAAACTTGGACAAATCTGCCATCCCTGTTGACATTTCCTAGGCCTTCTGCATTCTTGAGAGTGGATAACTTCCTGACTCATATTTATTAAGGTTTTGTGTCGCCCTGCATGGTTTGATAAATGTAGAGTAACGCAAGGCAGTGCAAATTGCTGCCTTGCGTTACTGTGCCCCAGGGAGGTGTTCCATGGGTGGAGTGTGGTGTTCCCATGCATCCAACCATGGATTTTGATCCATTCCCAGATTTACCATTTCTGGTAGACCTGGGAATGCATCAAAATGCTAAGCCTCCCCAGATGAGGAGTAAGAGGATAAATATCTTTATTTCTCAACTTTTATTTCCTCGTTCTATTGCAGCACACATTGAAAGAGGAAAATGCCTCTCAGGATTGTTTTTGTGCAGGAAGGTGTTCCTTCCTGCACAAAACTAATCCTGCCTACAACGCAGGCACCCTTGCACCATGATGCAAGGGTACCTGCATTGGCACTAGGCAGCCAAAAGTGTGCCATTGCTAGGAATGTGTTGGAATGTGCTGTAGTATGTTAAGTATGGTGTATTACTGACCTTTACTTTTCAATCTGCACTGCGCAGCAAAGTGGCTTGCTGAGTTGCATGAAACTTTTATAAATCTGCCCAGTTTGTGATGATTCATGGCTTTACCATCTCACGTTGTCTGTGTATAATTGAAGAGAAATGGTTAATCTGAATTGACAGCTTAGGAAGGAACACATTAAGGTGCTTAGCTGGCACAACAGAAGCTACACATTGTTAGGGAAATATATTCCCCAAGAAAGGAGCAGGAACTCTGTGAGGAGGAATCAGAATCATTCTCTCTGTAGCTTTGTAGGTGGAAGGGATAGTTTGGGTAGTTACTAGTCTGAAACTGACACAGTAAAAATACAAGTATTAGGGAATCAAGAACTATGATCTGGAGGCAGCATGGCTAGTGCACATATTCAAGAATGTTAATGTATATATTGTATGTTCTAGCTGAGAGAGCCTGGTAGTGAGGGTGGTTAACAGTATTTCACTCTTTCAGGAAAATGCCCATGGATTGGAAAAATGTAAGTCATAGATCTAAATGAAAACCCAATTTTGGTACAAAACAACCCTAAGAGGTGACCATTACAAGGACAATGAACTTGAACTGGCACAGAGCGATGCTAAATGCTGGAGATTGTTGTTTGCATTACTCTGCCTCAGGGAGGCATTCTATGGGTGGAGCGTGGGTGTTCCCACACATCCACCTATGGATTTTGGCACGCTCCCAGAGTTACTATTAGTGGTAGTCCCGGGAATGCATCAAAATGCTATGCTTCCCCAGGTGAGGTGTGACGAGGAGAAATATTTTAATTTCTTCTCTTTTTTTGCCTCTCAGGATTGTTTTTCTGCAGCAAGGTGTTTCTTCCTGCCCAAAAACAATCCTATCTACAAAGCAGGTGCCCTTGCACCATGATGCAAGGGTGCCTGCATTGGCACTAGGCAGCCAAAAGTGTGCCACCACTAGGAAAAGACAGGAATGTGCTGTATAATTTCAAATACGGCACATTCCTGCCCTTTCACTTTCACACAGTGCAGCGCAGCAAGGTGGCTTGCTGTGTTACGCTGCATAAAAGAATGATAAATCTGCTCATAATTTGTTGGAGGTGTACATGCATTCGAAGGGGGGTACACCTTTCTTTCCAAGTGTCATTGTCATGTAAGTAGCCACTCTTGTAACTTCATAATATATTTGAGGAGGGAAGGAGGAATGTGGAGTGAGCAAGCAGCACTCAAATTCATACCCAGGGGAAAATGGCCCAACATGGGCCTCGTAACTAGCAGGTGAATGAACTAACCAGTCATACCTAAAGTGAAGCCTGAAAGATGTTTCTCTAAGGATTTTACCTGGGTTGTGTTTTTGTGTTATGTTGTGTTATGTTATGTCATGTCATGTTACGTTGTTATCTCTTGTCATGTCATGTCATGTCATGCCATGCCATGTTATGTTATGTTATGTTATGTTTGGCTGCTCTGGTGAGGGAGGGCTCATTCCAGGTCTTAGGGGTGATGTGGATGTGGAAGAAGTCGTGTCCTCACATATGACATGCCCAATTCAGCAAATTTGGGCGAGTTGAAGTCTAGACAATCTGAAGTGTCTGGTATGTGTGCAAGTGGATGTGTTCATTAAGGTAGGTAGAGCCTAGACTGTGCAGCACATTGTAGGTAAGGGTGAGGAGTTTGAAGGTGGCACATTTCTGGATGGGCAGCCAGTACAGATCTCTGAGGTGTTTTAAGTAGGCCCAGGAGATAAACTCCGGTCTGCTTGGGGAGTTAGTGGAATTTGGGCACTCCGCAAAGCAGAGGTTTTTTTTCTGTTCACATGCTCAAGTTTTCTTTTGCCTCTCAACCGCAAGTGCCAAAAGTCTAGGGCCACTTGCGAGTGAGCGTGAGACTTTTTGAACTCCTCTTGAGCGCCCGCAAGACTTCACGCTCACTCGCACGGCTTCCGGCCGCGACGGTGCCAATCTAGTATTCTTAGTGCTGATCACAAACAGAGCAGTCTAGCAGCTTTTCTGCTGGAGATGCAGCTGAGAGGCATTTGGAGTGGATTTTCTTCTCAAACTGTCCGTTGGAGTTGTTTTGTTTTGTGCAAGAAACCATTTTTGAAAACTTTTTTTTCAAAAAGGAAGGAAGTGTCCCAGAGACTACAACTTCCTGTTCCTGTCCAGCAGGCTCCTCCCAGTGCTTTGTCCCTCTCCTGGTCACTTTTCATTGGGATTTGAAGCTGGAAGGATCACTCTCCTTTCTGCTGCATATATACCATTGGATTTAAGGACTTTACATTTGAGAGATTTCACAAGTAAGTTGAAAAACTGATGTATAAGGGTGTCGTTTGTTTGTTTGGGGATTTGCACCTGGATTTATTTGTAGTTTTATTTGATTTTTAAATTTATTGTGGAGGTTGGCCTGCAGTTTCAGTAGGGGCCTTTGGTAAAGGAAAAATGTTGCACAGTTTACTACATTTTCTCCATGTTTTTAATAAATTTGCAGTATTGATTTAATTCACTATGTGGGCTAGTCTGCCAATGGGCCTTCATGCCAGTAGGCCCTGTACCAGTTATGGGTGCAAGAAACAACTGTTTCTGTGGTGTCTGTTGAATTTAAACATGATTTAAGCCATGGATGGGATTGGATTAAAATATAAAATGTGTTTTTTAGTAGTATTTCATGTTTTTTTCCTACAAACAATGTGTAGATGGGGAAATGCCTTTGGAGGATGTGTGTTGTTGTAAACATTTTAGCCCTGTTAAATTTCTTTTTTGGCATTGCTGCATTAATGCTCTGTTCTCTGTGTTACCATGCCTCCTTTGTCTGGCCAGTGTGTGAGTGTGTGTGCCATAGGCCACCATTAGTCTTTGTTCCCCATGCCATGTGGCCAGGGGCCATTTTGTATAGCCATTGTCCGTAGGCCTACATGTGTTCTTTGTTTTCCAGTCCTCCTGCTTGATGTGACCATGTGGCTGGCGCCCATGTTGTGTAGCTAGCCAGGGTACTTTTGTCATAGGCCTTCATGTCTTCTTTGTTTGTGGCCATGCCTCCTTGCTGGTTGTTGTTGATCTGACCATGTGACTGGCGCCAATTTTGTTTAGTCAGCCAGTGCGCTTTTGCCATAGGCCTACATGTCTTCTTTGTTTGTGGCCATGCCTCCTTGCTGGATGTTGTTGTTTTGTTGCATTTAATTTTTCTTCTTTTGAGAAGGAAAAATGTTGCACAGTTTACTACATTTTCTCCATACACTTGCAATATTGATTTAATTCACTATGTGGCCTAGTCTTCCAATGGGCCCTCCAGCCAGTAAGCCTTGTACTAGTCATGGGTGCACACTGGATCTCTTTTGCGGGGGTAAAGCAAAAGATATCTTCAGGTTTTGAACCTGAAGAAAGTTTTAAGAGTCCCAGAATTGGATTTGTTGCCACGGACAATGGCAGTAACATAGTCAAGGCCATGTCAGACGGAGGCTATTTCAGGGTCCTGTGTTTGGCCCATTGCATCAACCTGGTGTTGCAAGACTTCTTCATAAAGGAAGACATTGTCATGTCTTTTAGGATAGTCTGTCATGTATACCCCATTCTTTACATACATTGTCCCATCCACACGGCAATAACGATTCTAAACAGGTGATCTTTTACCTAGTAGCTTGCTCCTGTCTCTTCGACACCAGGCTCTAAGTATTCTATCATAATCCCTGTACCTGACCTACATAAACATGTCCCCAGGCACGGCAGAATTATTCTGTATAAGGGTCACCACTTTTTTTTATCCTTGGCCAACAGCCAGCTGTGCATGATCACACTTGTTTAGAAAAGCATTGGTGATTGTTTTCAAAACATTTATGATTTTTTTCAAAACATCCATGATTGTTTTAAAAACATATTGATTCTAGAAAAAACCCTGGAGTGACCACTTTAGTATAAAAGACCCTCACTCACCCCTACAAATTAGAGGAGAATTCCTTCCAAGCTGAGGCGGGGTCCTGCATGCTGAATCTTCGACACACAGCGGTCTGACGTCCCTTGTGGGGTGTCATCCTCGTCGCAGAGACGGGGTCCTTCGTTCTCAACCATCTGGTGAGGGGGCTGGTTCTTCCCTTGGGGTGTCTTGGCTACAGATACGCATAGCCATACGCACATACACCTACACATCTAGGCTAGGCTAGGTATATAGGCAAATTACTTAGGGCGCCCATTTTAGGAATATGCAAGTGCTACTGTTTTTATCTGAACTGCTTATGTTCATCTTATTAGCACTATGGTAGAAATGTATCTACTATTCATTATATTGGTACTAGCAATCCTTTTTGTATGCTTCTGTCTCCTGATTGTCGGAGCACATATGTTTTACACAAGGCTGTCGCTCGACCAATAAATTCTTATTGAAATGTCCTAATCGCCATTCTGTCTATTTTCTGAGAGAAAGCAAGCACCAGTGCCTGAGCGAAACGTACTGTACTGTTTTCCACGATCCCTGAGGAATCAGGGTTGTCATGTTCAGTGGTTGACAGAAACTACCTACACCACTGTAGAATACAGGGGGGTGGTAGTGGCACTCTAGAGCTAGCTGGTCTAATGGCTGACATATTCTGTGGGGGTGTCCAGAAGCGATATGGACACCAAGCCCTCAGTTTAGGTTATCCAAAACGCGCAGGTCCTAAGGGACTCCTAGGAACTACACGACAACATAGCCAGCCAAATACTGACCACCTAAAGAATCTGCACTCATTTCAGCCATTCTTTTAAAGCCCAAAAGCAGTTGCGGATTATTCAGCATAATAATAGAGCACCAGTTAAAGCCCTGATACAGGAGGTTCCAACACATTGGAATGCCACATTTTACATGTTGCAATGTCTGTTTGAGCAGTACAAACAGATCAATGACTATGTCATTCAAAGAGGAGGGGATGCAGTTGGGAAAGCTATGACCATGGATGCAGACAAATGGGGCCTAATCAAATGCCTGACACAGATGCTACTCCCTTTTGAGGTTTTCATACAGGACGTTAGCAAGGAGGACAGTACGATGGGCCAAGCTATACCGTTGCATCTCCTACAGGACCAGGTAAAGAAGGTGTCTGAAAGTTTCACCCCCGCAGGTGTGAATGAAAACACAAAAGCGCATGCCTTGTTTGAGACCTTAGTCCTCCGCTTGGCTTGTAATACAAGACTGCAACATGACATCATCGAGTCCAAAGAGCACATCTATGCCACAATACTTGATCCATGGTACAAAAAATTCTGCCCACTTTCATTCCTTTTTCTGAAGGGGATGTTTGAAAATACAAAAGGTGGATTGTAGAGCGAGTTGGAGACTTGGAAGAAGAACAGCTGGAACTTCGAGTCCCACCCAGGAGTTCTGGGGTGTCGTCTTCAACTTCCAGAGAGGGCAGTCTTGTCTCACAGCAGCCAACAACACCATCAACCATAACACCAGCACCAACATCAACAGAAGAACCAGACCCAACGTCTGCATTACATTGGCTTCAATTGGCAGGGCTCAAGTGCAGAAGCGACGTCAAAACAGGTAGAGCAAGTGGCAGCACCAGTAACTATCTACAGGATGTTCCAGGAGTATCTGGATGATCCAAAGAGGTCTATGCGGAAAAAAATCCATTGATGTTTTGGTATTGGAAGGTGTGCCAATGACCAGAGTTCATCGGGCTGGCAATAAAGTATCTGGCTTGTCCTATTGCCAGTGTGTTCTCCTGAATGTGTGTTCAGTGCAGCTGGTGCAGTTGTTACAGTGAGAAAGACCAGTCTTTCACCTCAACATGGAGAAGTTGACTATGATCAAAATGAACCAACATTTTATACCACACAATTACACCATTCCTGAAACAGCAGCACAGGAGGAAGAGGAGGGTGGTTGGTCTGAAATTGAATCAAATGTGTTAGCTGACTAACTTCTGGATGAACCACCTGAGTTTGAGTATGAACTCTACTTCCTGGACCAAGTATGCCAGTGCCCCATAGAACGTTTAATTTTTTTCTCATTGAACTTAGTTCTTTCTTTGCAAAAAAACCACAAAAAAATAGCTAGAGTAACATTATTATTTTTGTGTCAGATTTATGCTGCCCCACATATATTGCTGGAACGCAATTGGACCAGTTTGCATTGAAGAAGCCTCCACAATTACTTCAAGACATTGGGGACAATACCTGCCCCCCTCGCATGCCTATTGCTTATCACTTTTGCATCCTTGGCACTATAAGGTTCGCCCCATAAAATCCTTTATTATCTACAAGACTGCCTGCCAATACCAAATTCTAATGTGTTGCCTGCATCAAAGATGATTGAATACCTAAAACCTAAGTTACCCGTAACTTCAACTATTGTAACAGTGAGTGGCTGATTGCATGATTCATGATGATTGATGATTCATGTGGTGGCAGACAGTGAGGGAGGGTGTTGCATTGTAATGTGGGCACTTGCCTGAGATGATTCATTTGCAATGTTTTGGGCACAAACTTACTTAGCGAAAAGGAATTAACCTGTATGGTCCACTCCTATGATCCTTCTGTTTTTTTCCTCATCTAGGATGGCTGCCCCAGACAATCGTTTGATTAAAGAGACTGACAAATTCCAATCTGTTGCTTGCATTAAAGGGGAGACAGAGTACCTACCACCGTGCTTGGAGTGGAACAGGTAACCATTGCACCAATAAGTGATCAATTATCTAGTGACTTTGAGTGATGATTGATGTGGAGGCTGACAGTGAGGGAGGGTGTGTTTTTTCCTGGAGGTGATCGGCCTTTCACACTTAGCCAGATTTTTTGCAGAAAGCTCTCCTTTTTACGGGTGTTTTAGAGAACAGAACAGTCACTTTAGTTAACAAACAAAAACCTATGCAAAATACTGCAATTCTATTTCTCTACTTGTTCTTCAACAGCAGTGCACTCCACATCTATCTTGCTCGGGTCATCATCATGATGACTGGTCTGGGACGGAGTTACTTGGAGTCAGAAGGAGGTTCATGGAAGAACTCAGGGCGAGAGCAGTGGGACTACCTCATCCACAGCTAGGAGCAAGAAGTTATTGAGTATTGACTTCAGTTCAAAGGTCAACCAGGAGTCTGAGGCCTAGTACTCAGCTATATGGAATAGAGAGAGGTGTGTTTGTGAAATGCTGCTCTGTGTGTGTGTATGTGTGTGTTGGACTTGTGGCAAAAGTGAAACTCTGAGTCCCCCTCTTGCTTTTTTTTGTTCTGCCTCTGAAGATTCTTTATACACTCCTCATGAAGCTTACCTTCCTTCTGTCCTTCTCCTTGACTCTAAAATACAGTTTCTCTTCAACAATCCACTGGCCTTTTATATGCAGAATCGTCCTGTTTGCGATCGCAAAAAATGCATTTCTGATGCAGCAAACCCAATTTTGCGATTTGGTAACCTCTTACCGAATTGCAAAATGGGTTTGCGATTCGCTATTTGAAAGGGGCGTGTTTAGGGCATCCCTTCCAAATAGCGAATCCTAACGGTATGCATTACTGTTTTGTGACCATGAATGCGGTCGCAAAACATAGTACCACCTACTTCAAGTAGGTGGTAACCCATTCACAAAGGGGAAGGGGTCCCTTAGGGACCCCTTCCCCTTTGTGAATGTTAGTAAAATCATTTTTAAGAGCAGGCAGTGGTCCCAAGAACCACTGCCTGCTCTTAAAAAAAGAAAAGAAAACTTTTCATTTTTTTTTTTCGCTCCCCGTTTTCCTTTAAGGAAAACTGGCTGCATTTAAAAAAAAAGATTTGCTTTATTAAAAAGCAATCACAGACATGGTGGTCTGCTGAGCCCAGCAGGCCGCCATCCCTGTGAATTTTGTGATTCCTAGGGGATCGCAAATTGTAACCTACCTCATTAATATTCGTGAGGTAGGTCATTTGCGATCCCCTAGGAATCTCTAAAAGTGTTAAACACACTTTCATGCATTCCGTCTTGCGATTTCCTAATTGCGAATTGCAAAGATTCGCAATTGGGAAATCGCAAAACAGGGCCTTCATACATCTGGCCCTTAAATACTAAATAATGCCCCTTGAAGTAAAATACTTAAATAAATACCTCTAACAAAAATGTTTCTTGATATAAGATCTGCACCCATTGCATTTACACCTTAATTCAAAAGCTAATTTAAAAACAAAAACATTCTATGAATTGATTTCTATGAAATGGTAAATGCCGTTCATCCTGCAAATTTCCATGAAATAGTTTAGATGAAATGGTTTATCAGTAATGGTATTCCATGAAATAGTTTTTCATTGAAATCACATACAACCGTTTTAAGATGTAGACTCAAGGAGTCTGGCATCTGCGCTTTGAACTATTTGGAGTCTGTTGGTGAGCTTGGTGGAGATGCCTAGATAAAGAACGTTGCAATAGTAAAGCCTACTGGTGTAAAGGGCATGGCTAAACGCCTTGCGGATTTCTGGTGGAAGCCATTTGAATATTTTTCTGATCATATTGAGGTAGTGGAAAAACACATCACTGCCTGGGATGAGTTGTTTGGCCATGGAGATTTGGCTGTTGATTATCATGCCCAAGTTCCGTGCGGTTTGGGGGCTGGAGCTAGGTCAATGGCCACCAGCTGTGTATCATAGTGAGGTGTGCTCCCTAAACATTGCCACTACAGTTTTGTTGCAGTTGAGCTTGAAATAGCTCCTTTCTATCCAATCCACTATGTTAGGCATGCGGCGATGAAGTTGGATTGTGCAGTAGATGTGTCTTCTGAGAGGGAGAGGATCAGTTATGTGTCATCTGTGTTCGAGACAATGTTGAGACAGTGGGATCAGACAATGGTGGCGGGTAGGACCATGCAGTCATTGAAGAGGGTGGGACTCAGGGAGGAGCCCTGTGGAACTCCACAGATCAGCTTGGTGGCATCAGACTGGTACGGGTCAAGGCTGACATTTGAGAATGTCCGGTGATGAAGAAGCAGATCTATTGTAGAGCGGGTGCCCAGATTTTGGCTTTGTGGAGTCTCTTGATGGGGATGGGGTGGGAGCCAGAGTCGAAGGCTGCAGAGAGGTCAATTAAGATGAGGGCTGCCATTACTCCCTTGTTGGTGATGAGGTGTATGTCGTCCGTGGCGGTGATGAGGACCTCTTCAGTACTGTGGTTGGTTCTGAAGCTTGATTGTGAAGGGTTGAGGAGCAGGTTGAATGAATAAATGAATGAGCCATTTATATAGGACACTGTTGACCAAAAGATGTCCCAACGCTGAAATAGCTAGATGGTGGACAATGCATCGAATGGTACTAAGTGTCATGAATTAGCCAAATCATGTGAGGGGGTGATAGCCGTGGAGCTTCTGGGCAGGCATGTGAACTCTCTGGTGGTAGTGAAGATTTCTCTGGTGGAGCTCTCACTGCCTTTGCACAGGATGAAAGGGCTAGGCATTTGGCAGTTTTGAGGCATTGATGGTATGTCCCGAGGGCCAATTTGAAGGAGGCTCTGTCTGCGTTGTTGCACGTGAGGGGCCATCGTTTCTCTAGTTGTTTATAGTGGTGTTTTATCAATCAGAGAACTTCAGTGAAAAAGCTAGCTTGGAGTGTGGTCCTGCAATGGAAGTTGACTTGGACCAGGGCCAGGGAGCCGGGACAGGTGGTGACCCAGTAGTTGAAGTTAGACATGGTATGATTTAGCTGGTGGGCTGAAGGGTGCTGTGGGCAAGGAGTTCAGATTTACAGCTGCCATCATCAATTTTGTTCCATTGTTGGTGGATGGTCCGGAAGTTGTTGGGTTTAGCCTGGTTGGGTAGTTGGATATTTAATTGGATGGAGTAGTCGTAGGACCAGGTGAGAGGGGTCGGGGTGTCCGCCACGATGTTGGAGAAGTTGGTGAAGATGGGGCTGAGGATGTGATCCGCCGACCATGTGGGGCCATTCACTCATTCGTAGGGGAGGCAGAACTCACAGAGTTTCACTCGATGAAATTCCACAGAATTATATAAAAACTCATCAAGATTCCACAGATTTTCAACTACGGGCGGAAAATATGCAAGTCACGCTGTTTGCTCTGCAATTTAGCACCAGTAGTAGAAAATCTTTTTGAGCAGCAGCAAATCTGCTTGAGAAGCAGCCTTCTGACCATGACAGCTCACGACTGCTGTGTTAGAAAATGGCACTAGGGGCCAGTGAATCTCGCTCGCATTCCTAGATCCTTGCAGGAAAACATTCTGCCACGCAGTGATTGGCGATATTTACACATTACAAGAGTAACGTGGAGTAGCCAAATTCCACCAACTCAGTGGGTAGAATGAAACATTCCGCCTACCCCTAATTATTGGGTAAGGATCAGGATGCTGAGGTCTCATAGGAGTTTGGCAGAATTGGTGTCCATCTAGTCGTCAAGGTGAAAATTGAGGTAACTGAGCAGGATAAAGGCATTGGATTCTAGCATCCATGGGGCAATGAGGTCAGTGAGGGCGAGGCTGAAGTGGTTCTGGGCCCAGGCAGTCAATATAGGAGAACACCACCAATTGTGGTGATGGTGGGGATTTTGATTTTGAAGGTAAGGTGCCAATAATAAAAGATTAGCTTTAACGCTAGAGGTGCAACTTGAGATGTGTAAAAATTGAACTGTAAAATAATTGGAATAGGAATACATTTAACCGCATCTAATACAATGCATTGCAGGAGGACAGGTGCAATATGTTAGAGTGTGAAGCACTTTTATTTTTTTAAATTTTATTTATTTGAGTTTTATATAGCGCTGGCTAGACCCGGAGGTATCAGAGCGCTTTACATAAGGTTCCACAAAATTACATCAGTTACAAGTTACATCAGTTACAAGAAAACATTTCAAGAGCGTCGGAAGATGAAATAAATGGAGCTTAGAAGGGAAAGGGGGTGGGGTAAAGGTGTAGGAGGGAGAAAGGATGGAGATAGGATGGATGGAGAGACGAAGGAGAGTCTGCCCAAAGTCTGGCTGGGTAGGTGACGGCCGAGGAGGAAGTCCACAGCCCATCTCTTCTATAGCTATCAGGTAGCTCCACCGGGCATCAGTCAAGTTACTATGAGCAACCTCTTAGCTGGAGGGAAGTCAATTGGTTGTCTCAGCTCATATAAAATACCACTTTTTGTTTGCTCATTCCCAGCAATAATATATAAGCAAAATATAAGCAGCCCTGAATGAAAGGAATACACTTCTTTGATGAATTGCAAAAACCATGGTGTGTTAGCCATTTTCCAGTATTGCTGAGCTCCACTGGATTAAAAACATGTTAGAAAATTGAGCATATGCAATTGAAATATAACTTAATTGTGAGTAAATTGAACTGCATGTGCCACAATACATTGCAGTTGGACTGGTGTTTCATGTGAGAGTGTGACCACTCCGCTGAACAATCTATAGTTGCTGTTTAAAGTTCTCATTAGTGACTCACTGAACAACTGTGTCTACCATTGCTTCAAGAATATTCAAATGGAAAGGCAGATTTTAAACATTAATATCTTTTAAATGCAAGTGGTAATTAGTTGCATATTGGCAAGTCTGGATTTTGGATTTTTAGATCATAAGATTCAAAGATCCGTATTCTTGTATGATAATGATAATAAAGAGATGCTTTATATCGGCACCTGGGGTCCAGTTGTCAACATGTTAATAGCTCTATGTAGAAAAGTATGACATTGTCAAATGCTAGCAACAAAAACAGACTATGGGATCATCTGCCATACTTATGTCGCTGCTCACCCCTATCCTCTGGAGTTAAAATTACAGTTGTGGCACTGTCTTCAAGAAGAATGTTGTCATAATCCCCATTCTCAATGAGAAACAGCATTTATAATGGAGGTAGCCTGGAATAATGTTGAATAATTACTAAGTGCTTCCACCTTCCTGTGCGGTTATAGTAGGCCAGTAATCACACTCACCTAGAATTAATCAATCAATCAAATAATTTATATAGCGCAATAGCTACTCCAAAGAGTGTCCCCGCGTGAAAAGATTGCAAGCACTTCACCCTAACTACAGAGAGACGCCATGTTCAAAAACTCCAGTCGACTAGCCAGGTCTTTACTGATACACGTGCGATTCCAGGTTTGGGCCATGAGGTAAGAGAATGACGCCCCTCCCCACTTCTTTCTTATCCTTGGGACCTGTAGCAGACTGGCATCAGACGGACTAAGGGTTCTGGTCAGCTGATAGTGTCGTAATCTACCAGAAAGGTAGTGGGGACCAGTACCATAAAAAGCTCTGTGAGCAAGAACTAAGGTCTTGAACAGGATCTTCTCCTTGACCGGCAGCCAATGGAGCTCCTTCAAGTGGGGAGAGATTGATGACTGTCTGGGGATCTTCAAGAGTAACCTGGCTGCTGCATGCTGTTCAACCTGCAATCTCTTAAGCAGGTAAGCGGGCAGACCCAGGTACAGGGTATTAGTGTAATCAAAGCTAGAAGTGATCAAAGCATGGACCACTGTTCTCTGTGCCTAAAAAGTAAGCAAGCCCAAGATTTGTTTTCATGATCTTACGAGCCAACTACTAAAGAGAACTGAGAGTGCATAGACAGGTAAAGATTGATCCTAATCCCCAGATTCCGAGCCAAAGTAGTCAGTGGGGGAGGAATGTCGGCCCACTCCAGTAAGCAATCCTGACCCTAACTCAGTGAAGGAGACCTAAACAGCAACATTTCTGGTTTCCCTGTGTTGCACTGGAGGTTACTGGCCCATATCCACTTAAAAAAGGCTTCCAAACAGTTCTTGAAGGCCGTGCAGGTCTTAGAAGTATTCTAATCAATGGAAAGAAAAAGCTATGTATCATCAGCATACAATATAATCCAGACCCCAAAAGATTCAACTAATGGGGTCAAAGGAGCCATATCAATGTTGAAGAGAGCCAAGCCCTGTGGAACACTGATCTTGAGCTTTTTAGGGTCAGAGAAATATGAGGCTATTCAGACTGCTTGGCTTCTGTTTTTCTGTTCTCTAAAATGGAGAGAATCCATGTCAAGGTTAAGCCTCCCACTCCTATATCTTCTACGAGCTGTAGCAGGATGATATGAGACACAGTATCAAAGGGGGCAGCAAGATCCAGCAAGATGAGGGCAGCCTGTTTTCCCTGATATAAAGCCAGTGTGATGGAGTCCACAACTTCTACCTGGTTTGTCTCTGTGCTGTGTTGCATGGACATCCTTTGGAGGTAGTCAAAGGTCGTAGCTGTGACCGCTAGCTTGCTCCCTACTACTCCTGGCACTTCCTTTGTGACCCCTGGCCTCAGACAGGGCAAACCTTTTGCCTCCTCTCAGACAAGGGGTCATAAAGGAAGTGCCAGGAGTAACAGGAAGCAAGCTAGAGGTCACAGTTGTGACCCCTGACTACCTCCAAATGACATAAACGCTGTGTTGTGGCCTAAAATCTGGTTGCGAAGGATCTAATAAGTTGCAGTGTTCGAAATAGGAGTACAGCTGTGTGTTAGTCAGTTTTTCAAGCATCTTCGAAACAGAAGGAAGTAAAGAAATGGGTCTAAAATTGACTAATAGGGTCCTGGCTGCTGATGGTTTTTTAAATAGAGGAACCAACAGGCCTCTTTCCAGCATAAAGCATTAATCAACAGATTAAAAAGTTGGTTGAAAATGGGACTGGTCATCTCAACAACAGCTGCAAGGATCCGGAGAGGACAACGATCATCTGGTGAGCCCGATTTGCAAGTCAAATACATCAATTGGCATTTTATGCACTGCATATGTTTAGTAAGTACATATCTGCAACCTCTCCATTGTGGAACAACACCAAAACACAGTGTGCAAATGCTTCGGTAGACAGTTTTGGCTTTTCAGGAGCATGCCCTTTGACAACTTCACAAAGCCTACTAGGCAAAAATTTATATATCCCGACCAGCATGCAGTGCATATTTCCTAATTGATAAAAATATCTACATATATTTACCCACTACTATCATAGCCAGTAGAATAGCATGGTTCTGTGCATAAGCGGGGTTTGGAATAGTGGACAGGCCCATCAGTAAATATTCATGCAACACTAATGCTGGTGTGTCCATTGTTTGGGCCTCGAGCCAGCACCAGGAATTAGCAGGAAATAATTCTGATGGAGATATTGAGACTGTCTAAATCATGAACAGGTTTCCCAGACTAGAAGGTGAGTTAGATCTTTAGCAAGATGAAACATAATCCAGATGAAGGAGCAGATTAACCATGATAGTCTGATAGCAGACATTGAAAAAAAAAGGGGGAAGAGAGGCAAAGACAAAATTTATTGGCTGGAGCATCAAACAAACCAGTCACTACTTGGGCCTTTGTAAACCATCAACACTAAAACATGGTTGTAGGGAATGGCCGTTTTTTGTGAGGTGTACCCCCAAGAATTTTGCCCTCTATGTTTTTGTATGTCTGTAAAGCCCTTGCAGTTTAGCCCTGCTAACCAGTGGTTAAGTGCCTGTGATCCCCCTTATTATCATGGAAGAATTACCATAACCCTAATTGGCATCTTTAACTTACCTATAGGTCCCTAGTAAATGGTACAGGGTGTACCTAGGACCTATACGTTAGCTACCACTAGGGAACTACAACACCTATTGTGCCATCCATAACAGTGGCAGTGCAAACATGGCTACAGGCCTACCTTTTTAACCTGACTGGAGCAGTTTGGAAACTGCAGATCGACCTGTCAAAATAAACCTTATTAACAGGTCTAAACCTTCCTTTTAAATAATAATAAGTCACCCCTATGTAGGCCCTATAGCCCATTAGGCAGAGTGCATGGCATTTATAAGTAGGGCATGTAGACATTTAATGCTAAACAGGCACTTACAGTGACTAGCTCCCACAAGCCATTTTCACTGTAGCAAGGTTGGCTGTTCCATAGAGAAACACTGGGATGCACTATTACGTTCAATAATGCTACCTCTGAATAGGAAACACCTAGACATATCATTTTAGGGGCCTTTGTAATATTTATAAGAACCCAATCCACTAGTGAATTCGGATTTTTTATACACATTAATTAAAAAGGTACATTTTGGAAACATACCTTTTTTCCTGCCTAAAGCCTCTCAAGGCTAATTTACATTAGCCTCCACGGAGTGCACACTTAGTGCTCAAGCCCTGAATGAGGTGAGAAAACTGTTCTCAGAGCAGAGACAGTTTGAACATTTTGGCAGTGTCCAGAAACTTAATTTACTTCGAAGAGCCATCCCCTGTCACAGGCAGACGTCAAGATGAAACTTGGACAGGCCCCTTCTTTTGTTCCCCCAGTCAGGCAGGCATCACTCCCACTCCCGAAATAGTTTGAAGTAACTGCAGAGGAGAGTTTGCTTGTTTCTCTGGCCACACCTTAGGGATGGAACACAGGTTCTGCACAAAGGGAGACGTGTTTCACCATCTTGGATTTAGGAAGCGAGGGGCTCTGGGTATTGTTTGTAATAGAGCAAACAGAAAATGCTGCGGTAACCCCTGATAACTTTTACCCCATTGATTAGGGGGGTGCCAGGAGTCACCCCCACCAACATGCTGTCACCAAGCATAAATGTGGCATCCTCTGCACCCTTCTTAGAACTCTACTGGATCTGAGAAAGGTCATAGGAGGACTGAAACTGCTGTCTGAGCCCTGAGAAGAGCCTTGGTGAACTGGACCTGCTTTCTCTTGCACTCAGCACAAAGAAGTGGACTTCAAGGTTCATACTGCTGACCTCGTGTTCAATGTACAGAGACACAACAAGAGTCCTTTTTTACAACTTTCCAGCTGACCAATTCCAATTGTATCTGCCCTGGACTTTGCTATTGGCCTGTGCTGGAGTGAGTCCTGACTCCCGAGTGCTGTTCCTGGGATCCTGGAACCCTTGGTTGGTCTTGGCTGGACTTCTCCTATCATCCCTGAAAACCTGAGACAGAGAAACTTTTTGGCTCCAAAGCCCTCCAGAGGACCGGGACAAACCTGCTAAGCAAATATTGCCTCTGGGTTGAAGTTTCAGGTTTCCCCGTTCTGAGCTTTTTCACGATACCAAATCCTTGTCTGTGGGACATCATGGAGAAGGTATCTGGCCTTGTGGAGCCCTCTTTGGCTACAGCTTTCAGCTTTGCATGTTGGAGGAATCCGAGCTCCAAAACAGTGAAAATTGCAAACGAAGAAATCTTGAATGGGCGAGGAAGACAAAAGTATCTGGACGGTGAGGGACTTTTCCATTGAAGCAAAATTTGAGTTTCTCCTGTTCTGACCTTTCCTGCCAAAACCCAACAGCTTCACAAAGACCTTGTCCTACGGCTATCTCACCTTATGGAGCCAGCCTCGGCTACAGCCTGCTGGCTTGCCCTACTAAAGACTTTGGACTTTCATTTTTGAGACTAGGGGGGAGATTTAGTACTTTTTCACACAGCGTAGGCCAGCAGCTGTAAATGCTGCGCTACATGAAAAGGAGAGAGGAGGAGAATGACAAATTTACTAAAATTAGGCACTCTCCTCCCCTCTCCCTAGTGCCAGTCTGAAATCAGCTGCAGTGCGCCACTGAGACACCTTTGCGTCAGGATGCAAGGGTGTCTCCGTGAGTCTAGCATAGGTTTTGTACTGGAAGGGCACCCTTCCAGTACAAAATACTATGCTAAGACACACTTCAAACTTTTTCCCTCTTTGTATGTGTGCTGTACCGTGCAGCACACATGCAAAGTCGGAAAAGGAAGGAGAAATCAATGCATTTCTCCTTCCTTACACCTACTTTAAAAGGGCACCATTTTCTGTTGCTAAACCCAGTCTACTTTGTTTAGTAAAGTGGGTTTAGTGTCAGAAACCTTGGGTGGTTGCATGGGAACGCCCATGCTCCACTCATGGTACGCCCCCTTGGTGCTGAGTAATGCTAAGCCTGTCTGCTCTGTGCCATAGCTACCAGGGGGTGGCGCTCAGGTTAATTTAGAGACTATGGTGGTTCACTCTGACAAGGATTGTGTTTGGTACTTAAGGTGGACAGTCTCCTCTCTAAACTAAAATCCCAGTTTCTTACAATGGTGATACAATTCCCCTATGACACTGAGAGACGACTATATGAAGAAATTTAGCATTGCTTTCTTCACATGGCACATTGTTGATGCAGAGTAGGAAGGTGGTGCAGCCATTGCTGTCCAATGCACCCCTGGCAAACAGATACATTGGCACAGAGGGACAACCTAGTGCAGTCGGGTACTTATTGAATTTTGTGCATATTGAACACTTGAGGCGGGGTGGGAAACGCAATTACAGTAGATCCACCAAGGTTCACATCCATGTCCTGCCTCATTATTCAAGCTACCTTATTGCTTATCTGCACGCAGGGTTGGACTGACCATCAGGCCACTGTGCCATTTTCCAGATAGGCTGCAGACTAGGTGCTGCCTTCAGAGCAGGGTAGGCTGCCATGACCTAACCTCTCTATATTAGTCGAGGTACCCTGCAGCCCGTGACTGGTTTGTTCAATTTTACTGGCACTGATATTTTTTCCATTTTAACCGTGCACACACACACACACTAGTGTAAATAGGCCCACTTAAAAGTGTAATCCATGTCTTTATCATTGAAACCTTAATATTAATTACCTGATTTGACAAGAGATTCTCATTGGAGCAATAAAACTAAAGGTAAAAATGTCCTGAAAGCAGATTGGCTCCTGTTCCTAAGAGGCCGCACAAGCGTGCAACACCGTCTTCAATTACATGGCAGGTTTCTAAGCATGAATGCACTTACCATACCACCATCATCTGAATTAGAAATCCAAGACATAATCTTGAAAATTGCTAAAAAAAAACTCTTAAACTTTAACATTTTTTTTAGTTTTGACTCCATTTCATAATTGCACATTGTTAGCAGTGCGTTTAATAGTATAGAGGAACCACCTCCGTCTAATCCTCTAAGGATCAAAGCTCTTACTTTCATCTATCTGGTCGCAGGTAATGTTTCTTTTATTTTCTCTTTACTTTTTAATAGCTTTCCAGACTTTGATAGTTGTTGGACTAGCATTGTTAAGCCTTCCATCTCTTTTAAAGTATTAAATACAAGCCTAGAAACAATTAAAATAGAGGGCACTATTAAAAGTGCCATAAATCCTTCGTTTGTTCCTATTGAATTGCAATACTTTTCTGAAGTACAGCCACCTGAATACCACACTCATTAATCATATTTAATGCTGTTTAATGTAGTCGTAGGATAGCGAGAATACTGTGACATTATTATTGGAATAACAATGTAAAGCTATTGATCGTGATGTGGAAATAAGAAGACAATTCATTTAGGCTATAAAACCTGATGTCGCAGGCATGAATTGATCAGAAAACGGCGAGTGCCCAAGTCAAAGGAGGGCTAAATCACTATTTGAGCTTCATCTACTAGGGAGAGTCAGCAATCAGCATATTGCAGTGCTGGGCTACCAACATCCAGGGAGATATTTACTGGAATGGTTCTGTAGTTACAGAATGGAGCACACAGAGAAAGAGGTCAAAACAGGGAGAAATAAAGATATTTCTTCTTGTAATGCCTCACCTGGGGAAGCATAAGATTTTGACTCATTCCCAGGTTTACAGGTCCTTCTAAATCTGGGAATGAGTCAAAAACCATGGGAGTTGCTTGGGGACACCCACTACAACGCCCATGGAATGCCTCCCTTGCGCAGAGTAAGGCAACAAAGCTATTTGCTCTGTATTGCATTATTCCATATTTTGACGGCATTCAAAGCAATGCAAAGCGGCTTTGCGTGGCTTCAATAATATTACTTGTGGCTTTGCGTAATGCATGTACCATGCTTCGTTGTGCTAGCATGACGCAAGGCCCTTACAAATATGCCCCTTAGTGCAAGAATATGTTTTTCAGATGCAGCAGCTATCTTAGTGACTGTACACATTCAATATGACACTGGCACAAAGAAAAGTGGGTGTCTATTTGCCCCAGGCCAATAACAATTTGATAATTATGAAAGGACAGGAAATCAATTACCGGAAGATGCAAATTACTTGGAATCATCAGTATTACATTTATGAGCCTGAATTGAATGGGCTTTCCCTATTTTATATGAGACAGAATGACTTGTGCTGATTTGAATTTTTTCCACATATGTTTTTTCACTTTAAGGCCCTGCTTCCAATGGAGATGTTTATCCGATTTCGGGTAAAAACTCCTCAGACAGGCTGAAATCTTTCAAAAGTCACTTAAATCTCCATTGTAGAAATGTGGTTCAGAATGTGAGGCAAATTGTGCCCTCACTAATTACAGCACACTGAGGTAGTGATAAATAATTAGCAGGTGTGCAATTTGCAACCTTGATTTATGGCCCCATTGTAATTAGGGCTTTAGTGATGCGGCGTTTTCCTCAAGTTTCTCTGATGCAAACAGGGACGGCTTTTCTTGTGATGAATTTGGGATACCTAATTTTTGATTCAATTATAATGGTGTCTCTAAAGTATGGGTGTGTTTTTGCATTTGCCTAATTACATGAAATGTTTGACAAAATACATTAAATTTTGCATAATTACACAAAATGCAAAACTGGCATTTGGTTCTATATTTTAGTATAAAACATGTCCTCGCATTCACTTTTGATGTGAGGGTGCATTCTGAACTAAAACAAATAGCGTAAAACATACAAGTGTAACAAGCGTAGCCACTTCCATTCTGGTTATTCGTATTGTTCACGTGCACTTGTGCTCTTTTTTGCCATTAGGGACATGTATCTGCGTGACAAGATGTAATAACTTAATTTCGGGACGAGCTTAAACCGAAATTATCGAAGTTATGTGAGATCGTGCAATAACCACACTCCACGTTGTTGTATTAGCGTAAAAGGCCATTTATTAGGACAGGGTTGCTAAAATTCTATTAAACTTTATTAGCATTAACACTATCACAACATTATGCATCTTGACATATACCCAACAGTACCATTCTCCCCGCACCATTTACACTCACCAACTTTCAATTCCCCGGATAGTCCATTTCCTTTGCTTCATTCTTCCCCTACCACTCACTAACATCGTTCCATATACCCAGTCACTCCTTCACTTGCCCTACAAACATCCTCCTTTGAAGACCCTTCCCTTGGTCGTCTCATCCTGCGCACCGCCATCAGTCACCTATGCTCCCTTCCTCCCCTCGAGGGGTGGATATGCCGGCATGAGACTCACCCCCCCAAAAAAATACTGCCAAATAGGAAAGCTCTGTAGGACGGTTTCCTGGCCCACCAGAAACACATGCACCTTTCGCCTCTCAGCAATATGATCTACGGCCCCAAATCGACTCATTCCATAAAGTGCTCACCATATCCCTCATTTCCATCATGTAATAAGCATTTCCCAGGTGCGAAAGGTGCACCCCATCATGTCTGAACAGACCACTATGTGCAATCACCTTGATGTCATGAGCCTGGCAGAAAACTAGCTCCGTCCAGACCACTCATGTTCCTGAAAAGATCCTTTTGACTGCCTCCAAATCGCTCTTCATATGTTGAAGTAAGGACAGTCCTGACACTCGAGCCAAGTCATTTTCCCCTAGATGAATCAGAAGCATGTCCAGGCAGCCCCTCTGCGGAACCAATTTTGTCAGCCAAGGTAACAAGGTACCCCAACACATTCCCCCTTTACCCCACCAAAGCAACTCGTGGTGGCTGCTCCGCAAGCCCAGGTTTTGTCCATAAACTTGTTGGTCTGCATACTTCGCTGTGCAGTGCACCAATGAATGTGCCACAATCCAGGTAACCGTCTTGGTCCCTGGACCAATCATGCATCCTACGGCAAAAAAAAGAGACAATTGGCTCAGAAAAACATACCCCACATCCCCCCGGTAAAAAAATCACAACTACTTTCGTACATACCACTCACAGCACCTCCACCACCACCCGCCAATCTGACGAATCCGTCCCCAGGACCATCTCAAGTGCGCCGCAGCCTTCGCTGCCCAAATCCGGAAAGAACGCATATAAAAACTGGTCGGATCTCTACCAAGCCGGCGCAAGGCCATGCGCAACACCGCCAACAACTGAAAGGCAGTGACTCTATTGCCATCAGCATGGCAAAAAACACCTGATAGATATCTGTTAGGTAACAACTGGAAAACATGCCTTTCCCGTACAGGGCACACCTCACTGCGGCCACCCTCACACAGCCACACTCATCTCCCTCTGCCTGCCTGATCCATCTTAGACTTTCTCAGCCAAATAGCCAACCTCCCATGATCCAAGTGAACCTCTTCATACAACACTCCCCCTTGGTGAGCAGTAACCTAAAGCTCCGAAACCCGGAAGTCCCCAAAAAACATGCAGAGCATACATAGCCGAAAGACCGCCAACTCAAACTGATCATAGCAACAAATAGGCAACATAGCCAACACATCCCACAACAGCTCAAACGTAATAGCCTCCTGCAACGCCACCCTTCCCATACCCCTTTCCCTCCCCCACCCCTTCAGAATCCAGCTCAAAATCTCATCCTTAGCAGGATCAAAACGCAAATATAGCTTGTCATAGACGGAGATTCCAGTCAACTTGCCCACAATAGTCATGGGCGCCAAACCCTTGTCAATACAAAACAAAACAAATCTCAACACTCCCTGCTCAGTGTCCTGTTGCTCCAGCCGCATCCTCTCAGAAGAAAAGCCTGACAAATCCCCAAATTCGCTCAATGCCAGTCTGTAACTCCACCTGGTGGACTCTGCCAGTGACTTCTTTACCAGTCTCACCACTCTCACCCCCCCAGGGCCAGATATCTGCCAGCAATTGCGTCTTGAACTCCTCCGCTCCTGGCGCCAGCTGGAAGAAATCTTGGCACTACGAACAAGATAAGGAATCAGCTATATCATTGCTGGCCTTGGCACATGCTTTGCCCTGAACACCACATTGAGCCGCAAGCACACCAGCATGAGCCTCCCCAACAGCCTCATCACCATCAAATCCCTTGCTTGCTACTGGTTCACCAGGTCTTCCACAGTCATATTGTCTACATGAAAAAGTACTGTGCTGTTCTTCAATTCACTGCCCCAGACTGCCAATGCCACCAACAGTGGGAAAAACTACAAGAAAGCAATGCTCTGGCCTTGAGTCCTCCAATGTTTTGGTCACTCTTACGCACACCATCTCCCATCCCAGAAAAGACCAAAACCCAGGGCCCCAGCTGCATCAGAGAATATTTGAACCTGCCATACAGTATTCTCTTCCAAGAAATCCAAGGACACACCGTTGAAATCATCCAGGAATGTCTGCCAAACACACAGGTCAGCACATACTGTCAATGAAATCTGCACCCTGTGGTGCGGTAGAACCGCCCCCGACAAGGCCATGCCGAGATGCCTGCAAAAAATCCTCCGCGCTCTCACCACTCAGCATGCAAAGATCAGGAAACTGAGCAGCTTCTGCACCACCGCCAATTCAATCTTCCGCTCCACAATCACATATGTCAGAAAGCCATGAATCTCCACCACTTTGCCACAACACCTGGACACAGGTCCCTGAGGCTCATGTCTCAACAGACAGAAAATCGTCCAGGTAGTTAGACACTTACCGGTGGCCACTGCTTTTCCTGAAAACCCACAGCAAAAAGGTGCTGAAAAGTTCAAACAGGGCACAAGAAATGGCACAACCCATGCACATTACTTTATCCACATAGATGTCGCCCCCAAATACATGGCAAGTAAAGAGAAATCAGTAGGATGAATGGGAAACAACCGAAAGGTGGATTTAACATCACACTTCGCCATTTCCGCCCCCTGCCCACATTTCTGTACCATGCGAATAGCATCATCCACAGAGGCATACAGCACTCTGGTATCCTCCTCAGCAATGAAATCAATGACAGGCCCGCCCTCCGGCCAGGATAAATGGTGAATCATCCTATATAGCCGACCCCTTTTTTGGGCACCACCCCCAGCGGAGAGATAACCAAGTCCAGTGGGGGCAACTCGAAGAATGGTCCTGCTACTCTGTCCTCAGCCACCTCTTTGTTCAGTTTTGCAGCTACCACCTGAGTGAGTTCCTTAGCTGACCACAAATTGTCTGCCCACCTACGCCCCCTAAGACCCTTATACCCCACATGAAACCCCTCCCTAAATCTCCATTCCAAACGCTGAGCCACCTCCCTGTCAGGGTAAATGGAGAGCCAAGGTACCAAGACCTCCACCTTAATTGGGGTAGGGCCCTTAGGTCCAGACTGGCCTCCACCTCTAGAGGCCTTCTATTGTTCTGCTGGGCTGGTGAGCTTAAAACACTGCGTGATAGGGTGGCGCTCCCGCACTTGGAACATTCATGCTTAAATTTACAAGGGTGCCGGGAACAAAAACCTTTGTTGAAGTTCCAACACGCCCCAGTGGTGGATCATGTTGGCTTCTCTACATATACCGCTCCCCATGGAGCAGGATGGATCAAAAGGACCGGCAGGTCACGGGCAGGCCTCTGGCTGTATGTGCGGTAGCTGAGAATTGAGTGCACGACATCCACTGCATCCACAGCTCCGAATCTACCTCTCCCCATGGCTTATCCGGGTTGAGGCTGACCCTAGCCCTAATGTCCTCATTGTAGCTCAGCCATGCATATCCCCCAAAATGCATCTACGCCTTGCAAATAATGTCCTTGTACTTCAGCAGTGCAATTGTCCTATTTAAATGGCGCTCACAATATATGCTAGCATAAATCAAAAATGCTGTGGTCCAGTTCTCCATATTTATGGAACCCTGGGCCTCTGAGTCAGCTCCCACTCCTCCTCTTTGGACCCTTCCTATGTCTGAATTTCCCTGTGGAGGAGCTTGAAGACATCCACTTATTCATGCTTCCAGATTTTATTCTTGGTTTTCTCCAACAAATGGGACCCCAAAGCCATCGCTAACCCCATGTAGGGAAGCATCTTTTTATGTTTGTCCTCCTCGTGTCACGGTTCACAGGTGCGTTTGGGACGCACCGTGAACACTGCCCGAGTGCTGAGCATGGGCGGGCAAGATCGAGAAAAGACTCGATACTACATTGCCCAGGATCCCTAGCGGCATTGACGTCAACGTCGCGGGAGACAGGAAGCGTTATCTTTGCTTCCCTCTCCCTCGGCGTTGCCGATCATTCTGGAGCCGGAGTCTCAGCGCGAGGAGGCGCTTCTTGTCCTGCTGTGTGGGTCATGGTCTGGTAAGGGTGCGGTTGCACCAACTTTTGCTCTGATTATATTTCCCGTTTGGAGGCCATTACGATTCTCTCAAAGTCAACGAGAATCCTTGTGATACAACTTTGAGGTCATTTGCATATCCCGCTCTTGTTTTGGAACTAAGTACCTTACTATTCATTGCGGGCATTTTCCTATCGGATGATTCATAACTTTAAAGTGAACTTTACTGCAACTGAGTACCTCCCTGTTGGAAAGACACACGTATGTAGTCTATTTCAGGTGGCAGGGACTTTGTTGTAAGTTTAATCTTTATTCTATCCTTTCCCCCCGTTGGCAGAGCCTGGTCATATGCTCATGCGGGGAGAAGGAACAACACCTTGACATTTATCTTTCATGAAACTCAATCTGTCATTTCATTGGAGAAATGGTGCAGTGGTAAAGTGGTGTGTGTGTTATGAGAATAATAACACTGTATGATTTCCATGTGTGATGTTAACATGGTTTCTCGCGTCTTATCTGTCTTACTAACAGGGCACTGTGGTTGAGATGCCCCTGATTCCCTCATACAGTCCCTGTGAAGCGTGGTTCAGGCATTTGTTGGGTAGGTAGAATTCAGTAGAGGATTCCAGAACAGTGGTTTTGTAATGATATTTGGTGTTCAGGGAGGTGTAATATACATTGTTGGATATACAGATATATATATATATCTACATCTTTATGTTATTTTTTTTGTTTCAGCATATACTTACTCAGTGGCATCTAGAATCCATGGGTCACATTCCTATGCTGCAGAGAGTGACAGTTATGTTCATTGGTGTGCTCCGCTGTAACATTCTTTTCCTTTACAGGTAAAATATATTGTGTTCATGCTTAATACTAGTAAAGTGAGAGGGTAGAGAGAGATAGTAGAAACACTTTCACAGTATTATTTATGGTGTGTTTCTCTTTTTTCTTGTTTAGGTCTCCCTCCCCGCTGTCCCCATCCTTCCCTTCCCTCGCTTGATCCCTTCACTGATCTGTGCTATTATAGCATACAGACTTGATGCTATGAAGAGGTGGAAATACTTGAGAATCGATCCGACCCTGAGGAGTAGGTGGATCTGACACCTCGATTCTATCTTTACTGTCCTCCCCACCATGCTCAACAGTACCGTCCATTTGGACCCCGGAACCTACTACCAGCTTACCGCTGCCTAATGTGTTAGTGCCTCCGGGGCCACTGCTGCATCCATCAGCGGGGCCCGTGAATTGTCCACTGCTCCATCTCCAATACCCACTGACCTGCAAGACCTACCTCCACCTCTAGAGTCCTCAGTGTCCCATGCTGCCCACCAATTGCCTTTACCAGTTAACAAGGCTCTGCTCACAGCCTCATCCATCCACCGTCTGCCACTGGGCTTAACACTTGGCACTCCCTTTGTCCGAACTTGACACCAGCAAAACACCAACTTCACCTGTTGTCCTCTCTTTCCTCTCAAGCCTCCCCACAGGCACATCCTTCTCATCACGCAACTCCGCCTCCTCCCACTCATCACTCTCATCCCTTTAGTCAAGGACCAATTCATCATCACCCACAGTCGACTCACATACAGGCCCCTACTTTCTGACATTGCACTTGCACACCATGTTCAGACAAATGGGGCTCCAGCCGGACTCATGTGCGAACCATTGATGAAGGGCAGGCTGCCTCGGACCCCCCTGCTGCTTCGGGCCAACGTCCACGGGCCACGGTACACCCTGTTGGCATTTCCAACTGTCTCACGGCTTCAAACACCAAGCTTGCGCTTCCTTCCCACACCAGGTTGTTCCAACCTGGGGGGTCCCTCACACCACCAGACCCATGAGTCGCACAGGCTTCCACCCTACCTGCACCCTGCTCCCGGTCCTCAGGCACCCAAACCCACTGAGCCCTTTCTCTGGTCCATCTGGCCGTGGGCCACGACCTGCACATTTACCAGCATAGGCTCCTTGGCCACTGGGGAAAGGGCCACTGCCCTCTCCCTGGCCTCGCACATTCTGGCCCAACATTCACCCATTTCCTGAACAAGCAGGTGCTGCTCCCGAATGCACACCTCCAAATCCACCCCCTGCCAATTACTAGGCTGAAAGACCTTGGGGCCCACGGGCCCGTTGAGGCCATATCCCCTTGCTGTGCAGATGAGGCACCCCTCCCTGGACCCAGTTCCAACCAGCTTGGATTTATTAAGGGCGGGGCCCGAAGGCCCAGCCCCCTGCTCCTCTAAACTCCTGGGGGGCCCTTGCTGAGAGATCTAAGGGCCCAACCCCCCACCCCCCCGAGTGCATACTCCAAGTGCCTGCAACTTGTGATGGATCGCGTGTATGCGTGACCTCTAAAACAACCGGCCCGCCTCCCACTCTCGCCAACAGACTCTCCCTCCTCCGCTGCGGAGAGGCAAGCTGGAAGACTCTCCCACTTGCCCCATGCTTGTTCATGGCCAGAGCGTGCTTCGTGTGTCTGCCGCGTCCTGTCCGAGCCTTCTTTGCAGGTAGTGGCTCTGCCAGGCAAGCAGGTACCGCCGCAGCAACTCCGCCCACCACGGAATGCATCGGGCATGCATGCCGACCCAGGCCTGGGCGAGCACACCAGGCCTAAGCAAGTCGGTCCTACCTGCAGGCCCCAGCATCAACAACGCCGCCCGGACCACCTCGTTGTCCAGAGACGCCATGCCTGCTCTGCCAACCGCCTTGCCAGGAAAACAGGTAGACCTATCAAATTAACTGAATGCCCCGACCACCAAACCACAAAAACTCTCTACCTATTCCAGTGGTGCTTGGCGTCAGGAAAGGACGGATACGCCTCCCCTGATGCCTATATAGCACCCTCAGCAACCCACCCCTTCCCCCTATACCAACCTTTCCCCACCCTGTCCTGCGGCCAGCACAAAGCACCCTGGGGGAAGACTGGTCTGCGACCTTCACTTCCCCTGGTTGCCAATATAACACTGGCATAACGTTAATTTCCACAAGGGCCCACTCTAAGCAGAAACATTATTTTGTATTTGCAAAAATCCACTTTCTGAACACTAAGTTCAAATTTGTACAACTTGTGACGAATATGCGATGTTACATCGCATGCGCTACAACGCTTGCGATTACAACGCGGTTGTTACAACGACCGCGCTGTTACAACGCAAGCCATTACAGCGCAAGTCGTTTCTGCGACTTGCTGTAGGGGACGCACTGGACTTAGGAATAGTATAATTTACTATTCCAACTCCAGCGTGTGCAACAGTAGGGAAGGTGTTGGAATAGTAAATTATACTATTCCTTAGTTTTGCTCGTCGCTACAGCAAGTCATAGAAACGACTTGCGATGTAATGGCTTGCGTTGTAACAATGTGGTCATTGTAACGACCGCGTTGTAATCGCATGCGTTGTAGCGCATGCGATGTAAACGCTGTTTCCCCTTGTGACAGACTCTAAATGAGGGCTTATTGTAAACCATATTAAACAACATTTGAGAAACGTTTAACAGGTTTTTTTTCATTTAACATTTTTTTCATTGGTCTTCTGATCCCATCTGTTTCCATAAAATAAAAGCTGAGTCTGTAGGAAAGCGTGCAAACATCCAGAGGGTCGATTCTCCATAGGCCCTTAGAATGTACCTTAACACACTTTTAAACCAACACGTTGCTTTAAACTGATCCCTGCAGTGGATGTCTGAGATTCAAGAAATACCTGTGATTTTGTTCACAATTGCGGGGAAACAACTAGAAGAGAGGGAGAACAGTCTAATATGCACTTTAAAGTGGTTCCACCCCAACTTCATGACACATGAGATTCTGTTTCCATCTCTAGGTTCTAGATAAGAAGGCAGTGTTGAGACTATGGACGACAAACGAGACTACACAAGCAGCAGTCAGGAGGGATATTGAATTTGCATTTGTCATTAATTAGAGAGATGGAAGCACAGAACCCCCATCTCCCAGATATGTGGCAACGAGAGAGAGCAGCAAGCTCAATTCTTATGATCCTATGACAGGGTAGAGGTGCACAACATTACTGCTACATGGGTGGGCCGGGAAGGGGCCCACTAAGAACTATGCATGCCTATGCTGCTGAGCAAGTTATACACAGTTAACTTTAAATCTCATTTAAATGATGAGTTAGTGTTTAGGGACTCCTACGGGGCCTATGGTAGGCCACCAATTTTTTTTTTTTTCCCCCTGATTTTTGGACTTTATTGAGGTCAGACATTTCGATTCCTCCATCTGTTCTTATGTTTTTCTTTTTAGACGGTAAACAATGTCTTTGCACATCACACTGGAGTGCACCCTACCTCACGCTAGTCCTACTGCTAGATATGTAGGAACTCCTACCTAAGATGCCTGATACTTAACATTCCCTTTAACCTTAACAGTGTAGAATATATATGCCTATCCTTCGATTATGAAAAGGAACATGGTTTATACATTTTAGTGAGTATGTTAATAGTTTAAATAAATAACAAGTGATGCTTTCAAGTGACGTAATTGACAAAAAAGACAGAAGGATCAGCACGTGGACAAAGTTTTATCTAGGGCCACTGGAATTATAGGCCAATGAGGACCAATTTTTGCAGCTGGGTTGACTGAGTTATGTGGCAAGAAAAGGCAAATTAGGTTGCTCTGTTTTCCAGCTTTACATTAAAACCTATTTTCAGCAATAAAGCCCCACCAAAAGGTGTATTGGCTTTTCAGTAGAAACCAGAACACACCAAATGTTGCTCACTTTGAATGCTTTTGTGCCCTTTGGCATCAAAGCAGTAGAAGTGCAGGCTCTACCCCTACGTATTTTTCTGTGGTGGTTGATTCTGCTTTGGCTATTTTGGGGCATGGTATGCCAATTAATGTGCCCTTTGATTATCTGCAAAGACCCTTGACTCCCTGAAACTGCTTCCACATCCACTTTTGGTGCACGGCTCATCTCGCATTTATTCAGCTCACTGTTCACAGCACACTGTTGTGTAGTGGTCAGCAGGCTCACAGCTGAACTATGAACAGGCTTCAGTCCAGGGAAAGAGGCACCACCATGATGTCATCCTCCTTCAGTGAGAGTGCTACAAAGCTTTGCTTTCCTAATGCTCAGGTATGAAGAATGTGTAAACAAAGATCACTGTAGATACAACCCCTCTTGAATGAATGTTGTCCCCTAAAGCGCTGTATTTAACACTCGTGTTCCTTGACTTACATGGTGATGGTTTGAAAAACCATCCTATAGAAGCTACATCCCCTCATGCAGAAGGACAAGGACGATTTCATGAACATCGTCAGCAACCAAGAACAGGCTCAGTAGAGGTCTATGCATTGGTTTTGCTGAAACTGAGCTGCATACAGTGCATATGTTAACTCAGGCAATCTATAAATGAGCATATACATTGCAGACAGTGCAATTTAGAAACACAGAGCAATGGCTGCCTGTTTGTGTTTTTAAGTATGTGCTACAGACAGTAAAATAGGTGCATGGACCCATTCTGAGACTGCATACTGAACATGTTCATGATACAGCCCCAGGATCACCTAGCATCTAGCTTGACTGCAGCAGCCAGAAACAAATCTAGATGTCCCATGATCCAACTCCATAATCACTGATTCACATCATGTCAACTCATAGAACCATCCTACTGTAGAGTTTGCTACATGAGTCCCCCCTGAAAGAGTATACTTCCTGTAACACAAGCTCCAAAAGCAGTTCCATCTGGCGACTACATCTATCTCCATTGATTATAGACCAAGATGCCTGATTGATCATAAGCAGCTTCATCTAGTTCAATCAAGCCCCATTGCAAAAGGGTATTCTATCAAAATATTAAGTTCCTATATATTCCCACAAAAATATAATCGCCGGAATATTGACTACCAAAATATCATCGCTGTAAAGATATGCATCGGTAAGTGAACATTTACTATTATTAAGACGAAAAAGATGTACCTTGAGAATACATGTATGTATATATGCATGTATATGTTCAAGGTACATGAATGTGGTCTTAAAAATAGTAAATCAGTACTTATCGATATAAAGTTAAGTTCACAATATTATGGTAGTAGATATTCTGGCTATGACATTTATGAAGAACAATGTTTTTGTACTCGATATTCTGACATAAAACTCCTCGAAACTAACAAAGTTGGCTGCCATAGCAACTTTTCCATCTCAGCACTGCACTTTTGTCTGCCTTTAAAAACATTTTTATTTTTATTCTATCACAAAATGCCTCACTACCAAAAAGGATCAAGAAGAACAATGTTTTAGGAGCCTCATCCCACAATTGTGCCTACACTTGCCATTTGGCGATGCAGCGCTCACAACGAAATTCGTTTTATTTATTTAAATGTTTACTTACCTGTATTTGGCCATAATCCATGGTTTACTACCACCCACCCTGCCCCTCCCCCTGCCCCTCCCCCACCCCACGTCACCGCCCGGCCGGCACTCCTACCACGTACCGCTACTGCAAACCAATATCATTGTTACAGAGAGTAAATCGGTCTCTCTAAGCTCATCGTAATCCTAGTATTATCCTAGGGACTGGGCTTTGAAGGAAGGTTCTATGCTGTGAGTCCTAGGCCTTAAATCTTTTAATTTTTTTAGAGGCATGTTCATATGTTATGGAGACTCTTGATAAATGCCCTGAACCACTTGGAGGTGCAGATTGCTCTTTCTTTGTAGTTCTACCACCTGGAATTTATGGTGCTAGTCTCAGGACATAAATCATCACTCATATGGTCTCTGATGTCATTATCCATTGTGCTCTGTTCCCACCAGAGAAAGAAGCACCAGGTGATGTATTTGTCTTCTAGGCAATGGAATGCTGAGTTGGGTTGCAAGACCTCTACTACTTAATTTTAGAACTACACTACAGTTCGTGGTACCCAGTCTCAATCAGTTAGCCTCCTGAGGGCTTTTTTGCCTCTGCGCCTGTGTCTGTAATACGGTGTGGGTGCAGAGGCAGAGGGATTCCCTCATTTACATGGGGCACGCCCCCATGCAAATTAGGGAACGCCCACTGCAGATAGCGCAGGCGCTTTAAGTGCACCAGCGCTATTGGTATTACAGAAGGGCCGCACAAGCATCTTCCGACCCTTCTGTAATACCAAAGTGCCCCGGGGCGTGCAAAGCAGGCGCAAACGCCCGTGGCAACCTAGGGCACTTAGTGTAATACGGCCCCAGGTGTCCATGCTACCCATCAAAATCAGCCCCAGAGTATGGTACTTAGCAGCATTACACAACATTGGGAGAATCTCATATTAAAATGTAAATACACATTTAACAACAATAATAAATCACAACAGTGGGGATGAGTTACTGTTTGTCAGACATGTTACTCTGACACAATGTGATGGATATCCTGCCTCCCTTATTAGAGTTGACATGGCCTATAACCCACTTCTAAGATGGGAGTTTCTAATTCTGATCATATCTACAAAATGATGTTATGTAAATTGTGAGGTTACCATGACATCATACTAATAGAATTTTATTTCAGTCCGCATCAAAAAAAGATATGTCAGAGCACAGCAAGAAGAGTGGGCCAACAAGAGGTCTTCAAGAACCAAAATATATTAGTAGGACCTTCAACAGTTTACCCAGCTCATCTCCTTAAACTAGCTGGGAAGGCCCTCCAGCAGAAAAAGCTGGTGCAACGATCGCTGACCCCCATGATGTGGCATGTTCTGGCACTGACTTACCACGATGGATGGTGAAATGAAGGCCATAGACCTGCAACAATGGGGTAAGTTTATTCACTTGAAAAAATATGTATGTTGTTTTTTACCCCCTCTTTAACATTTTGAGGTTGGATTAGTATGTCACAAACTTGACTGGTATACTGTTGTCCATAGTACAAATGCCATAGTATTTAATAGACTTTCAACTAAGGCTGATTGTATATCTATAACATTAGTCACTGAGTAACTCAAAATAAACCTTTAAATCAAGCCTTGTGTGTCGCCACAATGGTGTCAGAGTCTATACTAGCAATGCTTTACTGAATTTGTGTCTGTAGGTTTCCACCCTAACATGGATTGGCATGAACATATTTACTAATATATGTATGTGCAGTCTATCTAACAAGCATGATTAAAAAATAAAATATAATTTGATCATTTTTTGTGGATGTGATTCTCCACAAACATGAACGATATCCCATTGGTTGTCATAGAAGTAACAATGGTAATAATGTAATTGGAACATTGCAGATGGCATATCTGTCACATAACTGATTGAGTACACCCTCCAACAAACTTGAAAGCAGGTCCTTCATCAAGTGGTTCATGAGACTCACACTCCTGTGGCACATGTAAAAGGATTTGGTAATGCGCAGATCTCTATTAAACATGATGTGTTAGTACTAATGAGCCAATAAAACTACTCTGTGAAATGGATTGTATTTCTTTGCCCTTGGGCGAAGTTTGCAGTGAACATCCAGATCCTGGACAAGTGTAAAAACATACTAATGACACAAAGGCAGGCTTGGCCAATACACATAGTTTTGTTTGAGATTAGATGCATATATTCCAGAAATGGTGATAGCAGATAATTACAAATGGGAATGCTGGGCATGGGCTCGAAATCTACACCATTGACATTTTTATCAACAAGGTGTTATAAAAAAAAAAATAGCAATATGTGCTGATGACATATTCATCATTGGTGCATCTTGGGAGGAACACATCTAGAGAGATTAGAACAAGCAGGATTTACCTTAATGGAAAACAAATGCAAATTTGAAAAGGGGGAAATTACGTATTTAGGCTACGCCATAGTTGAGAAAGGCATTACATCAAAGAAAGATTTGGTGGAATCAACCTGTCACCTTGAAGCACCCTCGAACAAAGAAGTTCTGTCATTCTTAGGAATGTAGAATTTTTCAGTTGATTTATCCCCAACCTTGTCAATAAAACTAATGCCATGAGAGAGTTGTGCAGTAAGGGTAAAGAATTTGTATGGAATGGCTTATTTCGAGAATAATTTTTGGTACTAAAAAGAGCTAACAATTGCTCCCAATTCAAAAGCCTTTGAACCTGGAAAAAAACATTGTAACTACTGATGCCGGTAGAAAAGGTCTTGGTGCTGTTCTTTTGCAAGAAGACGTAGAGGGTGGGAAAGTAACCTCTTTTGCAGCCAGGATGCTCATAGGAGCCAAACTCAACAATTGTGTTATAGAGAAAGTGGCCTTAGCTGTGAGTTGGGCAGTAAAGAACTTTAGAGTTTGGGGAATGACTTTCACTATCCATTTAGACCACAAACACATTAAAGAGATTTTTACAAAATAAAAACGTTATACTTTTTCAGCTTGAGTTACAAAATGGGTTGTAGAGTTGCAGGAACATATCTTCTATTTGAAATATATTCCAGACAAAACAAATCGTGTAGCTGACTGTTTGTTAAAGTTTTTGCACTTTGAGACATAATCTGATGTTAATACCACAGATGACAAAGTTTTGTTTGGTGAAAGTGTTTACTTGGCTATGCATGGTGCTTTTCAGGAACAGGAGTAGAGGACGGAAGATGAACAGGATCCTATTTTGGAGAAATGTAGGAGTTTTTACAGGTTGAGTGGCCAGAGATGAAATTAATGTAAGAATTTTGTGCCTTATATGCAATAAAGTATGAATTGGCTGAAAATATTGTTTAGAGGGACCAGATTAGTTGTACCTTTTCAGCTAAGAAAGGTGGTTTTGGACATTGTTCATGAAGGACACTTCATGGCCACTAAAGAGCATATATAAGCTGATTTTTGGTGGCCAGGTGTTGACTTACAGTGGAGAAATTCATCAAAAGTTGCAAGGAATGCTTCATTAGTGGTAAATCTTGGCAAACATTCATCTGGCCTATGGTTTGCAGAGATCTTCCAAATGGTCCTTGGGAAGAAATTTCTTTAGCTATTGTAGGACCTTTGAGGGGTGAGAGTAATACTCCCTATCTAATTGTAGCTACGGATAGGTTCTCTAGATGACCAGAAGTTCCTTGTATAAGAGACACTATGTCTGGCACTGTCATCAAATTTCATGAAGAGGTTTTCGCAGTGCTGCTTTTCATAGGCCATTGCTTACTGACAGTGGGGTACAACTATGTTCAAGGTTTGAAGGTTTATTACAATGCTGCAACATCTAACACAAAAATAATTCTCTATTTACCCTGAAAGCAACAGGACGGTAGAGCGTTCCAATCACACTGTAAAAGAAGGCATACAGCTAGCTAAAATTAACAAATTAGACTAGAATAAACTCTACAAAAAAGGTCAGTTGCTTATAGGCTATCACCCCTCTCCGCCACCAACAAAGCTCATTTAAAACTTTTCTGGGGCAGAAGACCACACAAACATTATGTAACAGGGTGGATAACCTGGAGAAAAGGTTATGTTGATGTTTCAGTGGAATGTGTTTGGGGAGACGAAGAAAGAGCAACATTTTTTAAAGAAAAAAATGTTTTCATGAGACTAAGAAAGTGGAACTCTTAGATTTTCAAGTTGGTGATTTTGTTTAAATCCATGCACCCAGGCTCTTGTTATGTACATAAGTTTACTAAGCCTAGAGAAATAGTCAAAGCTTTAAGAAATGTAGTGAAAAAAAGAGATGGTTGCATTTGGAATCTGAAAAAGTTAAAAGAAAAAAAAAGGATATTGAAAGAAATCAGTTGAAATCAGGTAGAAATCTCAGAATCAATAAGGTGCAATGCAGACAGACCATCTTTTAAGAATCCATATAATTCTCATTTGGTAACTAACAATGCACAAAAATTACCACTTACTTGCACAGTTGCAAAATGTAGAGTTTCTGTTTTCCAGGTTAACTTTTAACCTTGCTCTACCTTGTTTACTAATTAATATATTTATGTTAGCTTCTCTGTATATAGTAACTGATGCTGATAGAATGTTTATTGTTTTATTCATCTGCATTTGTTTATTGTCAAAAGGGAAGCTGTGTGGATTCATCTTAATGCCCTCTTGTTTCTTCCCACATTAAACGTACCGCTGTACTGTGGAACCCGACTACCTCACAAGTGACCTCAATGTTCTATCCTTATCAGTTGGTGAGTTATGTCGTAGGCCGAGGTTGATTGAAACCCACTTACATACAACTGCTGCATTTTGAGTCTTACTAAAGAACGAAGATTCTTAATTACATGCGCCTTAAAGCATTTGTAACTTGTAATTTGCCTGTTAATGGTATGAGGAGGAACCCAATGATGAAGCATGCCACCTGTGGGTGGGTGATGGTTTTTTATCCTTAAAACAGAGGTTTTCTTTTTCTTTAGGCTCTTTCTTGGTTTTCTTTTCATCCTCTTTCAGAGGTCTATGGAAGACTAAGGTATCCCTGTGAAGTATTGCCTCATATAGACCCACTGTGTATTTTGTGTGCTGTGTCATTGCTCGGAGTGACACAGTTGAGGTCTTTAGCCCCTTCCCTGCGCCGCAAATTCGGCCGCGGCGCGGGCGGGGCTAGGGGGTGGGTGTGGCGCTTCAACACTCATGACGGCTCCACGCGTCGAAGAGGTTAAGTGCTCCCTTGTGGTACCCCTTGTGTGAGTATGTCACACTGGATGCCCTTTCTTTAGAATATTAACCTTCAATGTATAAATTGTGGACATCTTCGATGTGCATATATTTTGTTAATTCACTCTCTAGTGTATAACTGATGTGTGAATATGCCTGCTTTGAGATATATCAGGAGCATGGGATGGGGGACCATCAGGAGGGCAATTGGGGGTCAGAAGATAAGGTAACCCGCACAGAGGAACCCAGTGGCACTGAATTTGAGGAAGCTGACCAAGAGGGCATTTCATCATCTGATTCGGTAGCGTCTGACTCTGGCCAGCCCCCTTGTGGGTGCAGCCAAAGCATTATAGTCCACTACATCTGCTTTTGTGGGCATCACCACCACTACCACCAGAACCACCCTCACTCCTGTGATCCCGGTACCAAGCAAGCATCCAGTCCAAAAATGGACCTGGGTCTCCTTTGCTCCAGATATCTCTCCCTCTGATCCAATCTTTCAAGCATTGGTGTCAGAGAAGGCACAGGATGTTCTTTAGAACATCTCTGTGGGGCAGACAGTTTTGCTACAAGTCATCCAGGGTGTAAGTCAGCAACTGACTCAATTGAGTGACATTCTACATGACATGTGCTCTGCCCTGTTTGCCACACAGAGAGTTCTTGTCTCTCTTAGTGGTTCCTCTGACACCAGTGCTTCTGTCCAAATTCCTTCTTCTGCCCACATTCCATCCCCTGACCCCATTCGACCACCTGACACAATTCCAACACCAGACCCGTTCCAAATGCCAACCTAAATTTCCCTGCAGACCCAATTCTTCCACCTCTCTTCATTGGTCCTTTTGTACTCTTTCACCCCATATCCCAAACCAGACCCCACCCAACCCAAAAAGTAGGTGCCTGGACTTCCGTCTGCTCCAGGAGGATCGAGAGCCCTATGAGGATGACATTGCTGCAAAGGTGCGTAGCCAAGGTCAAGACTTGAAGACTATTTCAGTGACTGTGTTAGAACACTATTTTTCTGCCCCACTGCCGACTTTGATATTTATTCATATTTTGTTGAAACGTTTTTGTTGTCTTATTTATTTAAAAATCTTAAAAACTTAAACATGTACCCTTGTGTCTTATGTTCACTTGTAGATATTGTTTGTTTTTAAAAATCTTATAATGTATGTCATCAGGTACTTTAATATGTTGCTTATGTTAACCATTTACTTCAATTTCTAGGTCTTATAATTTCCTTTGTACTGCATTGCAGGAGATATACTTTATTCCCTTTCACATGTGTGTTAAATGAACAGGGTCTTATGTTGTGAGGACCTAGTGTGTGTAGCATTCAGAGTGGGAGTGTGTTGATTGAGTAGGTTTTGTGGTTGCTGTGGGCAGGGTTTGTTATTTAAGCTCTTTTAACTCCAGCACAGTTGTGGAGAATGAACCAGCATGTATCTGTAGATGGAAATTATACTCTAAATGGGGCATACAGAGTAGTGAATTTCCATTGCTCCCATAGTCATAGTCAGGGTATTTCACCAACGACGTAGTGAAAAATGCATTGGAGGCTGCGAACGAATGATGGACTTTGGTCTATCAAACTGCCATAGTCTAAACAGAATGGAAAGACCTCCATGCTGAAGGACAGTTGAACAAACATTTTTGACAGTCCATCTGCATCCACCAAACTCTAAATCAGGCCCTAAGACTGATGGTAAAGTACTATACCTAGCTATCCACTTGGTATATCTATTGTAGTTGGCCTGAAATTATGACTAGGTCACAGTCAACTACAAACTGTTGTTTTCAAATATGCTTCTTTTCCCAGGTGCAATTTACATGAACATGTTTAAAAATCCATACCTCTGGTTCCCCTAACTTGTTTTTTATAATATTGGTGTCTTTTAAGCAGGTTTAATCTTCATCATGTTTCTAAATTGGTGTGGGAATTTTATTGTTTGGTAATCTTTGTTCTGACATGGGTGATACAGCTTGGACTTAATTTACATTTATTTGGAGATTGCCTGATGCTTGTGTGATATCTAACAGGGGTTGAAAAGAGTCTCTCTCTTAACTGCATATGACAACTAACCAGATTCTGTTTATTAAGTTGGTAAGGGTCACCGCCTTCCATATTATTAACCTAATTTCCGACATTTACTTAAAATGCAAAATAGGGGAGGACACACAGAGCTCAAAATAATTAGAAATAAGTAAAAATTATGCTCCATAAAGATTATCCAATAGCATTGTGGCATTGTCTGTCTTGGCAGAACAAGAAAAGGACGCCTCTAGTTGAAGGAATATGCAGAAAGTATGTGCAGTTAAATGACAATTTTTATTAATTAAACAATTAAAATTGCAAGAACGGCACAGTGAATGCCACTGCAGAACAACATGTTTAGTGCTTCTTCAGAAGTAACACACGCATGTGATAAAGGTGATCATCCTGTTCGTCAAAATAACAAGAACAACACAGCCCATCATAACAAATCATATATTTATAAGTAGGTCTGTGGTATAATCGGTCCTCAACAAATACAAGGAGCATCATCAGGACTCTAACATTATTCATGAGCCGTAGACCATATTAAAAGGCACTGAGAGTGCGATCGGGGGGGGGAGTTGGGGTAAATCGTTATGTTGTAATATACGTTACTTTTTTTTCATTTATGTGAAAATTGTCAAAGCCATGATATTTGTATGGTTTGATTATGCAGTCGTCTCTGGAGAGCAGAGCCCTGCAACATATGTGTACCTTGACAAATAAAATTTGTTCTAAAAAAAAAAAAAGGCACTGAGAAGCGTAATAACTTCCCAGCAGGCATCCATGGAGAAAGAATTTGTCAGAATAGCTTTACATTTTCAAAGTGGGCAGCAGAAGCCAGGGGCTGTTCATGTGGGACTGTTTGTGAGTGCCTGTGTGTGGAATCCCCATGAGGCAACCATATGCCAGGGCAGACTGAAACAGGCTCCAGGAGTAGGAGCAACGAAGTCTTGTTCACCAAAGCAAGAGCAATGTCCGATGACTACAGCCATCACAGCATTCACAAACAGTCCAAGGCAACCGGCCTCTGGCTACTGCCACCCAGGTTCCATGGCGATTACTGGGCTTCCCTTGTGTTTAAAAAACTATTGGATATCCTCTCGGGTGATTAGTGCGCTATACAAATCAACATAACATAACATAAAACTTAACATACCATAAAATAACATAACATACCATACTATGGTCTTCTTTGAAGCAGGGCGGAATCGCGCAGCAGAAGCACCATGGAGGTCCCTTACAGAAGAGCTGCTGAATGAGTAAATAAAATGACAATAGTTAAGAGTTGTGGTAGGCAGGGTGCAGGATCAATAGCATATGCTGGCTTATGTACCATGAATGAAAGGGCAATCTGGCACCACTCCCAAACAACTAGTTGCATGTGTCCTAAATAAATGATCAGCAAAATATTAAAGAAGCCAGGGTAACTGAGACCTTAAAATGTGCCATATTAATCACTTTGCAATTGCCACTAGAGCCATGACCTGAAGAACCAAGAAATGCAGATTGAGGAACATTTGCTGATGTGCCGTTAACCAAAGGCTAATTAAGTACCACTCCTAGAGACATGTGGGAATGCGTGCTCAGACTGATCACCGAAACTTTACAAAAATAAACATGTTTCGATAAGCTTCTCCTATGCACCACATTAATCATTGGTATAGACAGCACAAATATACTCTTCAGAGGATATGATCTTCATTTATTGCTCGGTATTTGTATCCAGATGTACGCTGATGTCCAAAACAGCAAATAAGAGTAATACAGTGGACCTTTACAAAATACTTGTTTCCAATATCACAATGAATTATACCTAGAGAAAAAGTATGAGTTAAATTGAAGGAAAAAAATAGAAGCTCAAAAAGAGCAATATCAACACATTAAATGTATATTTTATTGAAAATATTTCACAACAAAGTGCTGCACACAGGGCAAACAAGAGTGATGGTGTGGTACACAAGTGTGGCAAGCCAAACCACATGCTTCATCATTGGTAAATTGTGATAAAATGCCACTTTTTACATGGTTACCACCATTATTTGCTGAATTAATTTGCTCGTTCTGCACACTGAGGCACTGCAGTCCAGTGCCAAATTTATGTGCTTTGAGTCAGAATTCATGTAAAAATTGCCAAATCCCTGATTGACATATTTAATGCTGCTGTAAGGCCATAGCACATGGTATAACAACTACACCCATGACATGGAAAGTTAAATGGAAAGTTAAATGCTACCCATGGACTGCAGCACTTACTGTGACATCTACAAGTGCAACTAGGAAAATGTGGCTTCAGACTTACCAGTATAGCCTGAATAGCAGTTTAGACCTGCAGCCCCACCTGTCAAAATAACCCTTTTGAAAATGGTAAAAACTTTCCTTTTAAATATCAATACATCACTCCTAATGGGACATGTAGAATATTAATGTTACTATGTCTGTGCCATGACAAACCCTCAAAAGCAATTTTCATCATATAAGGCTCTGGTAGTTCTATGAGAAAATTAGATTTGAGATAAACATATTAACTCTGTATCTGGGTTTGGGACCAGCTAGAAAATATTTCAACAACTCCTTTAATATTTAATAAAAGACCAATTCAATGTTGAAGTTGAATTTGTGTAGCTATTTAGGAAACGTAACTTTAAGAAAGTTACCTTTCCCCTGTCTGAATCTTTCCAGAAGCTGTCAATAAAGTGCTTAACCTTAATGAGGCATGAACACTGTGTCCAGATAAGGGACAATTGCCTTGGAGTGGGATGGTGTTTTCTTCCCCTAGCAGGAAGATCAGTTGGGGTGGGCCAAGGAACTGTATTAACTTCAAAGAGGCTAGCCCTGTCTCAGGCAAATATTGCATGAAACCTGGAAAGGCCCAACATGTGTTCCCATAGTTAGGCTAACACCAAAACCAGTCTGAGGAAAGCTACCACCAGAACTGGGTTTGAGTGACCACAGAAAAGGGGACTGATCATTACCCTTGCCTCACCTCTGAGTGGGCACACAGGCTCTGCACAAGTGGAAAAGGGTACCTACATCTTGGATTTAGTGAGTGAGGGACACTGTGAGTCTGTTTCTAGTAGGGCACACAGGACCTGCTGCAAAAGTGGATAGGGTTGACCCTGGGAACTTTCACTCCATTGATTAAAGAAGAGCCAGGAGTCACTTTGACCCACTAACTGCTGCCAGTAATAAATGAGGTTGTTTGGGCACCAGAGGAAAGTTTGGAAACTTTTGAAAGCTTTCCCTCCAGAGCTTCAGTGTGACCTGCTGGAAAAAGTATTCAACAGGCAGTTCCAAGGTGTCAGATTGAATTTCAGTTTCATCACAGTCAAGGATCCCCACACCTCTGAAGTAAGAACTAAGGGCTAGATGTTCGAACAGTAGCAACAGCGATTACCAAACAGCAATTTTTGGTGAATCACTAGTTGGTAATCGCTGTTACTAATGTAGTAGCCATGATTTCCAAAATAGCGATTCCTAGTGGGTTGCAAATAGACCTACCTCATGAATATGAATGAGGTAGGTCATAATTTATGATGCACTAGGATTCGCTGCCATCACAGTGATGGTGGCATGCAGGGGCCAGCAGACCACCATGTCTGTGATTGCTTTTAAATAAAGCAATACATTTTTTTTAATGCACCCATTTTCCTTCAAGGAAAACGGGATGTATTTAAAAATAAAAATGACCTTTTTCATTTTTATTTTTTAAGAGAAGGCAGTGGTCCTTGGGACCACTGCTTGCTCTTAAAAATATATTTTTAACCATTCTCAAAGGAGACAAGGTCCCAAGGGGACCCCTTCCCATTTGTAAATGGGTCAACACCAACTTTCTATTGGCGGTAAAGTATAAATGTTTTGCGACCACATTTCAGTCGCAAAACATTGGCACATACATTCAGATTCCCTATTTAGAAGGGACGCCCTGAACACGCCTCGTCCAAATAGCAATTCTGTTTGTGTTCACATTTCACAAACCCAAACTGCGATTCAGTAAGAAATTACAGAATCGCAATTTGGAGTTTGCACATTACAAAAATCATTTTTGTGGTCACAAATGGCCTGCAGCAGCAAAAATGCTTTGTACATCTAACCCCCAGTCCCATTCTGCACTGGGATGTCGAAAATCTTCAATGAGAAATCTCAAAAGTTCCAGAGCCCCAGCAGAACCAACCTGCTTCTGGTATCTGACCTTTGGCTCCACAGTGGCAGCTACAGTTTTAGCAGTGACCCATGCAAGGAGGATTTTCTCTTCTCAGAAAATGACAAAGCCCCATTCTGCATTCGGACTTATAAGAAATGTCATGTTTTTTTTCTGGAAAGTGATAAAGCCCCTTTCTGAACTGGGACTTAGACACTTTTTCAAACTTTTATACTTTCATACTTTCATCAAAAGCAATTCACTTGGTGAATCCAACCCGGGCACCATCATGGTTGGCCTGAAATTGCACCTTTATCTCAGTCTACTGCAACCATTAATTCATATTGGGTGCTTTGTTTTTTGTGGGTTTGGGAGTATGATGATCCTGATGAACGTAGCAGTCATAGGTTTTTTTTGATGATCCAGCTTCAAGTGACTTCCATGCTGGTTGGCAGCATGGATGCTTTGGAGTGACCATAAGTAATAGCCCCCTTTTCCTTGTGTCAAGCAAAGGTTGGTGCTAGTGCAGAATGCACTCTATGAGCAGCAGAGATGCTTATCCTTACAAAATCATTTCATGATGATGACGATCATCTCCCTTTATCATTTTGTATTCTTTTGTATCAGCAACACCCATCTGTCTTATGTTCTGACAAAGGCAACTTCATGAACATCATCACACCATCATCATCATCACCATCATCTCCTTGAATGAACGAAGAATGAATGAATTAATAATTTGTAGAGTGGAGCGTAAACACAAGGGCTTAATGGTGCTATAAAATTTAAGATAGCAGCCTGTGCTATAGCTCAAAAGTGCTTTACAGAACAGATACGTTTTCAATGCTTTACTAAACGAGGGCAGATTCTTCTTCAACTGAATTCTCATCTGAAGAAATTTTGACAAAGTAGGGGCAAAAAAAAAAAGCTCAACCAACAACCCAGTTTCTTACAGCTCTCATTAGGAGTGGGCCATTTTTAGGTCGAGCTACAGTGCGCATGCACTGTCTGCAAGACCTGCTGTTATCAATAAAATTACGACATTCCCGCCTCCTACTTACCATTAGTGCAATCCAGTGTCGCTCTTCTTTGCTGGCCCCTGTCTCGTCCTGCAGCCGATATGTCACTTCCTTTCGAGGCTGAGGAGCACCGGTAAAGTACAATGTACTTACGCTTGTTTAACATACATTCCTTCCTGTGCACTCGTTTTTTGCTTTCAATGTCAATGGGGCACCCATTTCCACTGAGTTCACGGGGAATGTTCGATATGTGTAAACATAGCACTTTGTGAGAAACCATGGCCCACTAATCACCACGGGAACTGGACACATAAACAGCGCTGAAGTTGCCACATGGTGGCGCTGTCTGCCAAATGTAGGTATGAGCACAACAATAACTATAAATTTAATTTAGATTAACAATCACTAATGCTGCCAACTGTTTAAAACTGTAATATAATCAATTGAGAGGACTGTGCTGCAAATAAACAAGCATCGGGTTTCAGTTCGTTTTGGCTGTCAGACGAAAATCCTTTGATTTGTGGGAGAAGTGAACTCGGACTCGGGTAGAATCCTCTGCCGGAAGTTCCAACGCCCATCGAGACTCCAATAGTGAAATCTACTCCTACATAGCAATAGTATTGTGTAGGTAATTCTACTGGTGATTTGTTTCAATGAGAGGCGATTCTGCAACTGTAGATTCAGCACTTCCACCAACCATCAGAGCATTTTTTGTCCACCCAGCTTTAAATCAGACAATGGCGTACATACCTCAAAATAATTTAGCAAACATGCAAAGAAAGAGAATTTTAAGGACTTGAGTCCTTGCCGTGTTTCCACCTTCCCGCTCTGTGTGTGTATAGGTACTGAAGTGCCAGGCACGACTACCTTCCCAGCTATTCCGTTATCCAAAGCAAACACAAAAACAGCATTCCACTGGCATTAAAATAGTTATACGTTTGCACTAACTTAGAGGGGCATATGTACAAGGAGTTAACGCCGCTTTAGTGGCACTTTTCCGACGGTTTTGCGGCGATATTTTTATCGCCGTATTTACAAGCTGTCGCTAACCTCTGTTAGCGGCTGTTTTCCGATGAAAACGTCCATTTTAAAGATCGCCACTGCTGTTAGCGATAATGACATGCAAGGGAGGCGTTCCCATGCAAAAACGGCCACTAACCCCACTTCGCGATATTTACAAGGGAATTCTTGAAGTGTGGAAGACCAAAAAAACTGCCTCTAACTGCAGTTAGAGGCAGTTTTTTAAGACCCGAAAATAGCAGGTCTTAAAAATGGAGATAACACTTGGGGCCTCTTTTCAGCAGGTTTTGGTGCTGTACAGCGCTGCAAGCAATGTTGCTGCGCTGCCCTGCGACAAAACTACAGGGCAAGAATGCGCACCATCAATGGAATAGTGCGCATTCCTGAGCCTCAATCATGAAAAGTGTTGCAGCGCTGCGACAAGACAGCGCTGCAACACTTTTCACTACGCCCTTCTTGCGACACCACGGATGCGCTGTATTCACTGGACAGCGCTCCATGACGCAAGTAATGACAGATACGTCTGGAATCCTGACGTATCTTTCTGCGCTAAAGTCACACATTGCTGCAGTCGTGTCACAGCCTATACCTGTGGCACTGCATCACCCTTACGCCTGCCATCAGGCAGGCGTAAGGTACTGACGCAGTGCCATCCTACAATTGTTGCAGTGAAATCTGAGGGATTTCACTGTGCCACTCCTATGAGGCCTTGTCGCGTAGGAAATCACAGCCTGCGTACATCATACCTGATACAGGTATGATGTGGCACAGGGCTTCACAAGGTCACACATATGCCTTTATGCGTCACTTTGCAAACACGGCGCAACGTGGTGCTAGTTTTGCCTGGTCCATTCCTGAGGGGTGCCAGCGCAGTTGGAGATCCATCGGTGGCGGTTGCGCACCGTGGTGTCATCGTCTGTAAGTGTTGGCGGAGGGGTGGTGCTGAGGGAGTTGTCGAGATGTTCTTCGGTGGCCTTGATCCAGCTGCGAGGGGGGGCGATGATGGCAGTGGTGTACGGTGGGCATTGTGAAGACGTGATGTATACAATGATGGTCGGTCCAGGAGAGTCCGTGAAGTGGCTGTAGTTGAAGTTCCCGCTGGCGGAGGAGATGTGCTCGAACGTGTGTCCTGCTATGTGGCTTGCTGTGGTGACTAGCTGCTGGAGTCTGATGTTGGGGAGCTTCCCCAGGAGGGGCTGGTGTTCTGGTCACTGTGGTTGTCCAGGTGGAACTTGAGTTCACCGAGTAGGATGTTGTCAGTGGATGGGAGAGCCTGGGGTGCAATGAGGTCTACAATGGTATCGGAGAATGGGTGTCCATGGCCTGGGGGACCTGCAGGTGAGGGTGCCGCAGAGGATGGGGTGTGGTTGGTCTGGATCTGGAAGCAGAGGTGTTCCATGGTCACCGTTGGGCCATTAGAGTACGTGGTCAGTCAGAGTGTGCTTCTGTAGGTGATGGTAATGCCTCCTCCTGAACGGTCGGGGTGGTCCTTGCGGGTGATTTAGTAGCCGTCAGTGATGGCGATGGCGATGTCCGGCCTGGAGCAGATGTTGGTCCTGGCAGGCGATGTGGCGTCCAGGGTTGATGGCGAGGAGGGTGCTGGCGCCGTAATTGTGGAGTGCCCGAGAGGAAGGGTCCTTGGTGCTGAGCACGGTCCAGGGGCAGACGGATGCAGACAGGCTTGCCTATGGCTTGCCTTTGGCACGGGAGACGTCCATTACAACGAAGGCATTACATCGTAATGCCTTTACAACGCAACTCCAACAACGCAGATGCCTTTACATCGTATTCCATTACAACGCATTGTGAGGTCAGTAATGGGGTATTATTAATTTTAGGGTGGGTATGGGTTTCGGGTGTCGGAGATGAAAATTGGGGTGTGCATTTGGGTCAAATATGAAAATTGGGGTGTGCATTTGGGTCAAATATGATCTTTAGGTTGTGTTTTGGGGGCTCAAAGATGAATTTTAGGGTTCAGGGTTTGCTTTGGGGTGCAAGGGTTAGTTTTAGGGATGCACTCACTGAAGTGGGAATAGTAATGTTTACATCTCCGCAATCCAACACCTTCCCTACGGTTGCAATATGCCTAGTATTAGTATGCATTGTAATGGAATGCGATGTAATGGTATGCGTCGTAACTCCAAATATACCTTTGGCACACCAGTGGTACGCCCGCTGCGCATGGCCGCACAGCGGCCGCCATTGAGAAGTGCTGCGGGGGGGACTGGACAGCTGGAAGGTGGTTAACGCCGGAAAGAACACTGGATGGGGCGTGGATGCAGGGGGTGTGTGTGAGCGGGTGTTGTAAATATTTAAATGAGCGAAATCTTACCTAGAGGCCCGGTCCCGTGTCTTCGTTGCTCCTGCTCTCCTGAGTCTGCTTCCAGGAACAAGAAGTAGGCAGCCAGGCTCCCTCCCCTAAGCCAATCACAATGCTGCAATGCGGCGTTGGGATTGGTCATTGGTGCCAGGACGAGGCTTTCAGCCAGGGGCTGGAGGGGTGGGCATGTTCTCCATGCAGGCTGTAATGCCTGGGCGACTCGACCCCTGGGCCTCCCCTGCTATGCGACCCACCTTCTCCTTACCCGGACATTGACACCGTGGAGCAATCTGCTGCACTCTCTCCAAATCTATGACTCAGCCAGCAGGAGCCTCAGCCAGGTGGGATTTCACAAGCCTGGGTAAAGCAGTCGCCGCGAAGTCCGCTGGTGAACCTCCAGATGCAGTTGAAGCAGCAGGGCCCCCTTAGGCATGAAGTTGCAGCGCTCCCACCACACAAGTTTGGCGCAGCTCAGGGGCCTCACCCTCTACTGCGTCTGGCCAACGCAACATCATCCGGCCTGTGATGCAGAGAGGTGCCGCCCACCATTGGTAATCCCCTCCATGCACCCCGGTGTAGTGGTGGATCGTAGTATGCGATGCAGACCCCCCTACGTTGGTGCGCAGGAGTGCCTCTACCATTCACAGCTCCAAGGGGTGCAAGGCGGTCTTCTCACACAGGTCAGCAACGTGTCTCCATGCGACCGGCCAGACTTCACCACCAGGTACGGGCGATCGCCGCGCCTCAATGTCTACCGCCACGGCTCATCGACTCCACAGCTCCTCTGCATCCCACTCCAGGCTCCAGACGCAGGTCCAGCGAGGCATCCAGGCTCCAGGCGCAGGTCCAGAGAGGCATCCAGGCTCCAGGTGCAGGTCCAGTGAGGCATCCAGGCTCCAGGCGCAGGTCCAGTGAGGCATCCAGGCTCTCATCCTGGTCATCCTGGATGTTGGGTGGCTTGAGGGGGTTGCTGATGTGTGCTGCACTTGGCCCTGGCTGCTCCATTCTGCATTTAATTTTTTTTTGTGCTATTTTGTATTGGAGGCCAACTGATAGGCTATTTTTTCCATTAGAGGCAAAAAAAACTCACGTTGGACTGACTAAATTGCGTTTTTTTGCCGCTAATGGGCCTTTTGTTGGTTTTTGCCCGCTAACGCCAGAATTCCTATCGCTATCGCGCTAATGTTAGCGTCAGTTTTCGCCACCGATCCCTGAAGCTATCGCCATGTAGCGACGGCTTGTAAATACGTTGCTAACATGGCGATAGTTTTCAGCGGTACGCGGCGGGAAGAAAACTGCAGCTAACTAACGTTAGCGATAGTTTTCGCCAGTCCTTGTACATATCCCCCAGAGTTTTCTCTTACATTTACAACTGATCAGCACTGCACAACAAACTGCATTGGCAAGGCAAAGTGATACACAACTTAAGCAGTTGTTATGTACTCGAAGGACAGTAACGGAGACAAAAGCGGGACACAAACACACCACCCGGACAGACACACACAGAAAATCGACATCAGGGTTTTTGGCATGCAAAGGAATTACATTCTAAAAGCCTGCCTGTTTTTTAAAGTTGCCTTAATTTGTCACAGTGTGCTTTCGTAGCTTAAAAGATGTCATTAATTTTTCAATGCTAAATGAGAATCCACCTAGTAGCAAATTAATTATACTATAAAATTAAAAAGTATCCTAAATTAAAAAATGACATTGCCTCCTCATCTATCTTCTCCTACCAGTCCTTACTAAGTAACGTTTTCCTTTGTCGCATAGACGTGATTTCACTATCCAACCACCAATAATATGCATAAAAATAATTGTACATCTTCAACATGGTCCCCGAAAAGGCTCTACACACCTCCCGTTTTTTGAAAGGGAAGGACCACAATCGTCATATCCTGTTTTTAGGTCGAGCTACAGTGCGCATGCACTGTTTTCAAGACCTGCTGTTATCAATAAAATGACAATATTCCCACCTCCTACTTACAATTGGTGTAGTCCAGCGTCGCTCTTCTTTGCTGCCTCCTGTCTTGTCCTGCAGCCGATCTGTCACTTCCTTTAGAGGCTGAGGAGCACCGGTAAAGTACAATGTACTTATGCTTGTTTAACGTATATTCCTTCCTGCACACTGTTTTTTCGCATCTAAAGGCGCACAGCATTGCAAAACCTCGCTGAGCTGGTAAATCAACATATTGGTTTATATTGGATGAAAGAATAATTTCTAACTCCCTCTTAATAAGTCTGTGGCCTACTCTCCCCTTCTTTCTCGCACACTCTTTCCTCTCTTCTGCCTGGATTTAATTCACCACTTTGTGCGCAAACTACCTATCCCACTCTATCTTCCTTTCTAACTATTCTATGCAGCTCTCATACCTAAGTATTCATCATACCACATAATTACACTACACAAATACACTACACACCACACAATTCCACAACTAACAATTCCAATACAAACCACATAATTCCACTCCACACCACATACATCCAACCAACTCCCAAAAAAACCACTGGTAAGTGGCATTATCATTTACAACGCCAATAGCTCTAACTCTCCCAAATGCGAGACCTATTGCATTGCAAATGCTTGTTTTTTTACTGTTAGCACACGGATCAGTACTCCGGGTTTTGTAATAGTTCCACATGGCTTGAAATTTCCCAAGGTAAATTTCGGCTGTTAAAACCTGCCGAATAGTACCAGGGGAGAATGCCTGGTAAATATTGGTTTACTGGTACATGCACATTTTGGTGTGCAAAACACTAGAACACTCATGTTCTGTGCCATTTTAAAGGGCTCAACTTGCACTGGGCAATAAATGTGGCACCTTTTAAAATTCTTATCCCCATGCTATTGCCACGCACTCATGATGAGAGCCTAAGTATTTTTAGTAAGTGCTTTATAAATACACTGTGATAACATTGGCCAGCTAAAATCCAGCTCAATAATCCAGAATCTTAGAACCGGATGGATCCCTCTCATTCCCAGGGCTCGAGAGGGGTCATGACTCATGAGAGGCAGAGCCTCCAGTGTGTCATTAACTCCTCACCTCCCTCAACAGTGCTGAGTTCTTTAATGAATTAATTTCGTCTCTACACTCGGAGTATGGGCTAGACTATAATATGTTTACAGTTATTTGCAGCTCTGCAGCATACCTGGTTTAAATCGATGAATCATTCTGAATGCTCGCCTTGGGAGAAATGCTGATATTTTGTGGGTTGGAAAGAGCTTGCAAAACACTAGTCTCTAATATGACATTAAATATTGTCATGAGTAGGTTAGATGATCTAACATACTCCTGCAGTTCCGTACCTAGAAAGAGTTAAGGACAGACGTGAAACCATGGCAGGGAAGGACCGATGAACTCTAAGTAACATTAAGGAGAGTGCATTCATTTATAAGCTGTATATTTTACTGCCCGTGCATGTGTTGTCACCATATTTTGCCTCCACTAACATCCAGATTCTACATTTTCTTACTGAGGTCTCTCCCTCTTTTGAACACTGACACATACGAGGAGCATACGTAGCCTTAGAGTACACTTTTGTTCATGATGTTAGATATTTATACTGACTTGAGGAACTGACGCCACATAGCAGGCAGTGCCTACTGCCTCAAGAAACAGGATATGAGGTTGAACTCCAAGCTGTTCTAGGTCTCTCAACAGATCAGCAATCCCAGACAATTCATGGATAATGTTGGTCACCCTTAAAATATATTTTTTCTTTGAAACATTTTGATGGAGAGGAGATGAATCTCGAGAAAAGTCAAAGTAATTGTTCAGAATGAAGTGCTTCGTCCTCATGATCACCCTAATTCCCCCGAATCATTTCAGAGTCCATCTTCGTCATTTCAATTTCCACTCAGAATTACATCACTGCCCCGCTCCAAGCCAGCAAGGATTCCCTACATCATTTACGAAGGTATTCAGACTTTTCAAGTTAAAAAAGTTCTGGTCAAAGGTTTGTTTGCACTTGTAGTTTTCGAGCGCCAATATCAATTGCATTACATTTTAAATTATAATTTACCATATTACTGACTATATATAAACAAATTGATTTACAGTTCAAATTTGCCTTATAAAAGTTTTCTAATCCATTAAAATATTTTCCTATCATTCTTGCCTCTTTAACCTAGCAACACTATCTCATTCTGGAGAAAAATTAAAAGGGAGAGTCAACCTGGTGACCCCAAACTCTCCTCTGATTCATGTCTACCATGAGGAACCCCTTTTCTCTATTTACTTAAAGAAATAGGGTCTAGATAGGGGTAGCTCTAACTGTGTATAGACAGCGGAAAAATGAACTGAGCAATACATAGTGCAGAGGTAATGGTGGAGATACTAGCATGTATAGATAGGGTTATGTTAGAAGTGGGATGCGCTGCCTCGCTTTCTCTCTCTCCCCGCTCGTCGGACGTCCAGCTGGGCACTCCCGATGACGACGCAGCTCCGATGCAAGGCGACGCTGTAGCCGAACAGGTTACTGCGCTGCCTCCTCCGTTGCTGACGATCTTGGGTAGATTCCTCTTGCGAACAACGATCACGATTACCTCACGACCTCCTCAACTTTACGAAGTCCTTCAGCACATTGCGGCTCAGGCCGGCGGCGGCGATCTTGATCCGCAGCCTTAGTTACGATGACGGCTCGGGCCACAAACAGCTACACAGCAGCGTGGACAATGATTCACGCTGCGGGGGCACTGCAGTCACGGGGCACTTTCCAACCAGTACCCCGTCAGGCTGCACACGCACAAAGCGTCGCTGAGACTCGGTTGGGTTTCGGGCCACACAGTCCCGGTGCAATGCTTACGAAGGTCTCAGGCTGCAAAAAGCACTTGCACACAACGCCGCTGAGACACACTTGGAAACTTTGATGTTCCTGAGTTTCCACAACAGGGAGCCAGCTCTCCTCGGGCCCTTGGGGACAAGTTACTTCGGGACACAGCACACAGCAAAGTCCTTTCAAGCAGGGGGACACAGCACACAGCAAAGTCCCTTAGCCTCTCCTTAGTTAAATCAGCAAACTGCAGGCCAGCCCCAGAACACACAGCAAGGGTCAGTCCTTCTCTTCAGTCTCTTCAGCTGTTCTTCCTTGGCAGAAGTTCCTCTTGACCACGAAGTAGTTTTCAATCCTTTTCAGTCTTGATCAGTTCAACGTTCAGAGGCTTCAGCTCTCATAGTTATACCCCTAAATGTCTTTGAAGTCTTTGTGTTCAAGGGGCACTGACCGCTGTCCAAACCAGTTCTGGGTGTCTTCCTGCCAGCGGCACCTTCTTTCTTTGATAGTGGGGGTCTGGGTCCTGAATCACTCACCAGGAGGGGGAGCCATTCTTTTATGGCAGCAGCCCAGGCCTCTTCACCTCCATAGGGCTACTCCTCCCCCCTACACTCCAGATGCAGGTCAGCCTGTTGCTGTCTCACCTACCCCTCCCCTGGTTCAAGACATTTCCCAGATCCTATCACATTCAAATCCAGACAGTCAATCCACAACCAGGCAGAGACACACAGAATTGTTAGAACAAAAAACCAGCCACTTCTAAAAGCGTGGTTTCTAAACACACAATTCAAAAACCACCTTCACAAAAAGATGTGTTATTAAATTGTGAGTTCAGGCACACTAAACTTCACCTCTCCATCTCAAGCCTATGGGAAGATAGGCTGGAAACATATTACACAGCCTTCCCCATTCTGTCCTATGGGCAAGATGGCCTTGCAACAGTGAAAAACGAAATGGAGAGTATTTCACTGTTAGGACATGGTACACACCTCAGTACATGTCCTACCTTTCACAGACACTGCACCCTGCCCAGGGGGGTACCTTGGGCCTACTATAGGGGTGTCTGATGTGCAGGGAAAGGGAAGGGTAAGGCCTGGCAAGTGGGTGTCAGGACAACATGGCAGTTAGCAAACTGCGCGCAGGCACTGCAGTGGCAGGCCTGAGTTCTCTCTTTCGGGCTACTTGTGTGGGTGGCACAATTAGTGCTGCAGGCCCACCAGTAGCATTTGCATTACCAGCCCTGGCACACATAGTGCACTTTACTAGGGACTTTACTAGTAAGGCAAGCATACCAATTATGGACAACCAATTACCATAACACTTTATACAGGGAGCACTTGCACTTTGACCCTGATCAACAGTGGCAAAGCGCCCAAAGCATCTAAGTTGGCAACACTATGTCAGAAAAAAGGTCTAGGGGGAAGGCAAAAAGTTTAGGCAACTTTAGCCAAAAAAAGGGCCAAGTCCAACAGGTTACTAGGAAAGAATCAGGGGTAGAGTTTCTGAGGTATAGGAAATGTAAAGGCAATACGGCCAAGATAGTAACAGGGGAACAGGATAAAGGTAGAAGTCCTATAGTAAATGCATGGAGGAACTAGGGTAGATGTACCGGTAGAGATGCAGAGATATTAGCAGACATAGAAATAATATAGCCTAGTGCACAATATTTTATCCCTACCTTTATTATGATGTAATTAGGCATAAAGGACGAGGGTCAAAAATACACAGTTGAGGGAGAAGGACGGAGGAACCGACCTGGTTAGAGGAAGCTTCATGAAATAAAGAGGAGGGGCTCCCACCACAAGCATGATGAAGACATAGTGCACAGGGAAGAAGAGGAATGGAGCAATGGCAAGTACCCCTCTTTCTCCCCATAAAAATGGGATCTCAAGTTCTATGGGATCCTAGAAAAAAGGACTGCAGGAAATGTATTTAAAATAATTAATATGACATCCTTGGCATGCAATGCATTAGGAAAAAGTCGCCGAAACATGTTTGTGAAAGAAGATTTTCCAGAATATATTTCTGTAGGGATGTTTCTTTCCAGAATCATATACAAACAGGATAGCTGCAAACCTTATAACATACATTATAAAATCTGTTTATCTTCAACTGTCAGTTAGTATCTGTAGCCTGCAGTCTGACCCTTGGCAGAAGGGGTCAATTGCAAAGGAGCATGAAGTGGAAACTATGGAGCAGGAGGAACTGTAGCAACCCCATATAAACCAGGAAAAAGGTAATCGGGAATATAAGCAATAAAGGAGCCATGCAAGTGATTTTCTCTCAGCAATATTGGTTGCGTTTGCAAAAACCATCAATGAAATACCAGGCAACTACTTCTGACAAGTTTCTTATAAATATTTTTTCCCTTCTCTGATTGCAAAATGAGGTCATTTTCTAATTTGAATCTAGTCAAGCTGTAAAGTTGTTGTTGAAAGGTGAATTCTACAGAATTTCAAAGGCGTTTTAAAACAAATGTGTACAAAAAAAAGCTGGTTTTACACTCCCTCAAAATCTTTTCTGAAGAAGATGATGTCTTATCCTCGCCATTCATCAAAGCTCTCTCTGGGATATTCTCTCACTCCTACTTACCATAGGCCATGCCTACCTCACTCAAAGCATCTTCCCAGAAGCTCATAGGAGAGGCAGGATCTACCCACTCCTAAAGCATCCCAAAGATAGACCCTGGTGACTTTGCAAACTACTGGCACATCGATCACTTATCATTCACCAGCAAGATCTTTGAGAAAGCAGTCTATGCTCAATTTCAAAATCACATTAATGCTAACCATCTGCTGCACGACTACCAGTCTGATTTCACATCACAACGCAGCACAGAGACTGCTATTTATGCATCATAGAAAATGCCTTCCTGTCCACAGATAAAGATGACCCCTGACTCCTGATATTGCTGGACGTTTCAGCTGCCTTTCACCAGTGGCGTAACGAACCTTGAGGGGGCCCCCTGCAAGGTACGTGGAGGGGCCCCCTCCGGGCTCAATCAGGAGCTCCCGGGCCTGAGCACTATGCAGAGGGGGGCCCCCTGGAGCTTGGGGCCCCCCCACACCGCAGGGGCTGCGGGGGCCTGTGTTACGCCCCTGCCTTTCACACAGTCAATCATCCCATGCTCATAGCCACCCTGGGGTCTCAAATAGAATTTAGCAGCACTGTCCTTCATTTGTTCTCCTCCTACCTTTCTAAACAACACTAGTTTGCTCAATGGGCACCTCCAGATCTCAAAAGGATCTTATAACCTGTGGAGTCCCCTAGAGTTCCATACTGTCCTCAGTCATTTTAAACCTCTACATGAAGCCACTTGATGCTCTAGTCACAGATAACAGCATCAAGATTCAACAATATGCAGATGTTACACAACTCTGCTTGAAAGTCTTCTCTGCTTCAGACATCCGTGCCCAGATTTACTATGAATTAGAGTCAGGGTTGAATCACTTTTGTGGCACAGCCCCAATGCAAAATCATTTTTGGCATTTATTGCCACTTTAGTGCCTTGCATTACTTTTTGTTAGGTAGGCGTTACATGGGTGGACATGGGCGTTCCCATGCACCCACTCATATATATTGATCCAAACCCAGATTTACGAAGACCTGCAAACCCGTGTTTGCTCCAAAATGGTGCGCCCACCAGACAGAGGGGTAAACAAGCAAAAATATCTTTATTTCTCCTTGTTACGTCCGCTTCCTATGTGTGCTGCATTCTGCGGCACACATAAAAAGAGGAATATGTCTCTAAGGATTGTTTTTTTGCAGAACTGTGTCCCTTCCCACACAAAAACAATTCTGTCTGTGATGTAGGCACCCCTGCACTGTGGTGCAAGGGTGCCTGTGTTTGCGCTAGGCAGGACACTATGCACCAGCACAGGGAGAGCACAGAAATGTTCCATATAATGTAATTTTAGAGCATTTTTGCCCTCTCCCTTTCATGCAATGCAGCACAACACATTTTCTTGTTGTGCCGTGCTGCATGAAATACTACTAAATGTGCTCCCCAAAAGCATAAAACACTGCCTGCACATCAAACAAACTAGGATGTCCAGCACCTACCTGAAGATCAAGCCGATAAAGGCAGAAGGCATGATTATGAGGGCGGTCGGATGAGTGTCCGACCACCATCGCAGCGGGATTGGGACCGATCGACAAGTATTCGACGGTCCCACCTGCCAAATTATGATGTGACCACCATGTAGGCAGTCACATTCATGGCTTTTTCCACTGTGACATATGCTGCAGCCCAAAAGGGCCACAGCACAAACTACAAAGGAAAAAGGGATGTTTTGAAACATCCATGCCCGGTGTGACAGGCACCATGTGCTGCCTGGCACACGTGGCATGGATGTTTGAATGGGCACCACAGGTGCCACCCAGGGCTCATAGTGAAGGCCCATGGGAGACGCAGGCCCTGCTAGGGGCCCCAAAAGTCCCTGTCCGACATTCTTTTTATGGCGGTTGGGCCACCATGGAAAGGCTGTTTTGAAAGGGACATTGTAATCCCTACAGTGGTGCCTGAGCAGGCACCACCCCTATTGTAGGGAATACGATCTGACCGCTAGGCCAACAGGCTTCTTGAGCCCATTGGAAACATCAGTCGGTCCCTCCAACTGATGCAGTCCGACTGACCGCATCAATGTGGGAGGTCAGACTGCTATGCTGGATGTCAGTCGGACAGCCACCGATGGCCTGTCAGTGGCGGTCCGACCAACATCCTAATGAGGCCCAGAATTCCTGTTTTTGCCAAGAACAACAAACAAGAAAAAGTGCAAACCTGGCTAAGATACATGAACCTTGACAGCTTTGAAGCTCACTTTCACTGAATGCAAGTTACTTTGATTCACTCTTGAAACCAACCTCACCCTTAAGAAACACATTGCCAAAAAATTCAAGACATAATGGTGCCTGTGTTCTCTTTTAAAGAAAGTGAAACTGTTTCTTCCAGAAAGCACTTTAGAATTGCTTCTCAAGCACTTAGCATTCATGTCCCAGTGAAACTTATAAGGTAATATATAATCATGTGTCTCACCCAGCACCCCATATCCCCAATTCTAGGAATAATGCTCAGACCTAGATGATCAAAGCACTCACATAGCATTCACACAACACGTTGGGCCCGATTCACAGAACTAACTTACGACAAAATCCTAAACTTACTACCATTTTGGTATTCACAGAATGAACTTACTCATTTTGGTATTCACAGAATGAACTTACTCATTTTGGTATTCACAGAATGAATTTACTCATTTTGGTATTCACAGAAGGCACTTACACATTTTGTGTGAACTTACACATTTTGTGTAACTTACTCATTTTGTGTAACTTACACATTTTGTGTAACTTACTCATTTTGTGTAACTTACACATTTTGGTATTTACAGAAGGCACTTACTCATTGATGAGTAAGTGCCTTCTGTGAATACTAAAATGAAGTAAGTTCATTCTGTGAATACCAAAATGGTAGTAAGTTCATTCTGTGAATACCAAAATGGTAGTAAGTTCATTCTGTGAATACCAAAATGAGTAAGTTCATTCTGTGAATACCAAAATGGTAGTAAGTTCATTCTGTGATTACCAAAATGAGTAAGTTCATTCTGTGAATGCCAAAATGAGTAAGTTCATTCTGTGAATACCAAAATGAGTAAGTTCATTCTGTGAATACCAAAATGGTAGTAAGTTTAGGATTTTGTCGTAAGTTAGTTCTGTGAATCAGGCCCATGGAACCTGCATCATACACATCCCACAAACTACTACACACCCTCAAAAAACAGAACACATGTTCCACACTATGCACTTTAATGCTTGCTCTGCAGTACTCTATGCACACAAAATCTCAGAAAACATTACCTATTAAAAGGCTTGATGCCCTCTTAATCACATAAACATTGCCCAAATGCACACAATGTTTATATAAACAGGGTGCCAGGAGAATTATGCTTGCCAGATCCAGCACACTGATGATAGTAAAATAAAAAAAATATTTTTTATTGACATAGTTGGTTGTGAAGACTTTTTGAGAGCATCACTTGGGTTGCCAGAGGTAGGCTATGTTCATTTGCAGGTAGAAAGCTCGGTGCACAGTGCCCATTCTTGGTAAAATGCCATGGTTACCCGGGCTTTGTAATTTAAACAGTCATCCTAAGGTGTAAAAGTGATTAAGGCCTCGCTGTACCCCAGTCAAAAGTTTGTTGCACATCCAGGGATTGTTTAAGGTGAATAGATACAGAGCACACACCTGGCCAGTAATTGTAATGGCTGCAGAATATTTATTTATATTTTTTTCCACTGAAATATTTTAGGCACTGTGGCATGTGGTTTTCTCAGAATTTAAAATGCAAATATATTTGTGCGTTCTTATTTTGGTGAGCCAAAAATCCATCCTTCTTAATAAAGATTTCAGGCAGCCATAACCATCAAATGTTAATCCTAATTAAGTATACTCTAATAGAGGCCTACACAAGTGTCATTGGAATTTTGTTTTTTACTTTTCAAAGTTATATAAATTTGGTTTGACCAATTGTAATTCAAATTTTCTTGAATCCCAACATTTAGGTGCTACTTTATATATATATGCACACGGCCCGTTTCTCCATCAGGGAGATGGAGTAAATTACTCTTTCGCCCTGACGGTGGTGCGAGCTACTAATTTAGAAATGAAGTCCAAGCAATCAGTCTTTTGTAAAGCATTGTCAGGAACCGCCATCACAACAATTCCTGTCAATGCTGTTTTAGAGTTTGGTGCTGGGCTCCATCAACATGATCGAGGACTGCACCAAACTGTTTTCTTTTTAATTTTCAAAAAGAAAATCCCGAAAGGGGTTTCTTTTTCAAAATAAAAACGGAAATGCTCTCATCACCATGGGAGTTATTTTTAATGGCAAGGGGAACATTTGGAAGTTTTCTTGGTGGTGACAGACAGTGAAAACTAACCTCTAATACCACCCACCTAAATTAGGTTGACAAAAGTAGAGGGCCGTTGGAGGGTTTAATCAGGACAGAGAGGGATTAGTCTCTGCCGTGATTAATCCTACGGTTCGATCCGCCCACTTTTAAATTTGTCGGGCGGACGTTTATCTTGGTAGTATGTGTACTCCATCACCATTGTGATGGATTATACATACTGCCAAGATCTAAATCGGACCCTTATCACTTTAATCAGTCTCCCATGCATGCCTCAGAAGATAGGTTCCTTGTGCATTTGTACAGTCGCAAAACTTCACTCTTTAAATTTCAGGAGGTTATAGAATCTGAGGGGGGATATTCCCAAGAACGTGTGTTAACTATCGCCAAAATCGCTTAACGCAACTTCTCACATCGCAGTCCATCGCAGGAAAATAACACAGTGTTAACGCAGCATTCACAACCCGGCGGAACCATGCGATAGCCTAACGATAACGCGACAAATGCCCGCGTTAAAATCACTGCGACGGCGAAAAAATGCGAAACCCCAACGCAAAAAAAGTTGCGACGTCCCAAATTGCGAAACAAAACCAGCGATAACCAGCGACAGGCCTGCGATTCCCAGGCGACATGCGGGAAAATGCACCATAAAAGCAGAGGAAAAAAACCTAAAAAAATGTAACTGCGTACCACCATGGACGCACCCGGACCGAGTGCACAGGACAACGAGAACCCCACAAGCCCCACAGACGACCAGCCAGGAACTCCGGGGCCGGGGAAGGGCAAGGAGAAGAGGAAGAGGAAGACGGGGTTCAGTCCGCAGAAAAACCAGAACATCGTCACGGAGGAGACAGAACACAACCAACAACTGTACGTCACCTCCACTGTGTCATCGGCAACACAAACGGAAACATGGCAGTACACCGTGAACAACGTGAATGCAGTCGGAGTGTCGAGGAGGACAATGGAAGAGGACAAGAGGCGCTGGAATGATGTGAAAAGCAAAACCAAAGAGAAACACTATGCCAACTTGAAAGCAGCAACGCAGATTGGAGGTGGGGGACCAGCGGCACACCATGAGCTGGATGACAGTGAGAAAATGGTGGCCACAGTCATCAGTCGGGATACGGTGCCAGGAGTTAGGTATCGGGACACTGCTCAACATGACCTGACACAACATCAACAGGGTGAGTACCTACAAGGGACTGGCGGGACGGGGGAGATGGGCACAATGGCACACATGCACAATTAAGTACAGCACACTGCACACCCACAATGACTCTGGAACATGTCCCTGATCCCCGTGCCACACAGCAGCACACATACAGATACTCAGGGAATGTGTGTCGCATTGAATTTATTTGCACATGCTATGCCTGTGGCCATTTTGCACTGTCTCATGATTGCCAAGCACTGACACAATGTGACGTCCTCATGTGAAGAAATTGTCAATGATGTTGTTCCTATGGGCTATTCCTGCTGCAGTGGGGTGTGGTCCACCTGCCTCATCTTCATCATCATCGTCCGGTGCATCTGGCACACGTAACCATGGGGCATTGGTGCGTACACATATGTTGTGCAATACACAACATGTAACGATCATCTTGCACACGATGACTGGGCTGTACAGGATCCTCCCACCTCTGATGTCCAGGCACCTGAAACGTGACTTCAACACGCCAAATGTGCGTTCCACGATGCCCCTGGTGCATTTGTGGGCCGCATTGTACTGCCTCTGGGCCTGTGTGTTCGGGGCTCGGAGGGGTGTCATCATCCAAGGGCAGAGTGCATATCCCTGATCACCTGTGACATTGCAGAGAGACATGAGTCAATAGTTGGTTCTGCATGATGTGTTGGCAGGCTCACTAGTTCATTGGCATGTGATATGTGTGTCATAGTGATTCCGGTCTGACATGTACTGCTAGTAGCAAATGATCACCATCAATGTGCATTATGTAGCCTCACTGCAGCTCCTCCCTCCCCCGAGCCTATTTCCTTGTGTGCGCTGCGCGCTTGCATCACCTGCACTCCTACGGCACACCATTGTCATGCCTGTCTGCGCATGTCCACAAGCCTGACAATGACACTGTGATGTTGTGCGTTGAAGGTGGGCGGCCACGTGTGTGTAGGCCTATGGAAAGGATAGGGCGGACACAGATGTGGAGTACATGGCTGGCCGAAGTCGCGATGCAGTCGAGGCAAGACCTTTGGCTCATGCTGCGGCAATAGCGATACACACACAACAGTTGGCATGTATGTTCCCGGACCCCGAGCGGGCTTGTGCTCATTCATTGATCCCTTCGTCTGAGCCCGCACTCGGGGGAATGTTACATTGCAACTTTGTCCATTGCGGGACGGGTGGCGCCGACACCACAACAAAGACACACGCATCAGGTACCAAATTGGCATGCCCAACACTTAACCACGCCCAGAGCCCCGCGGTTATCGTCCACACCCCTGCGCTGGACTGCCGTACGCCAGCCCACTCCGGCAACGCCTACAGGGGGGTACGACACAGCTACATGTCCCAGGTCTACCCCACTGCCTGAGGTGACATGGTTGCGTCCGCTGTACACAGCACAATGCAATGTGGTCGGGCCATGGGCCCTCATGCACACACAATGACCACACGGACACACTTAGATAGTTCGTGGAACTGGCTACGGGCATGTGCGCCCGATCCATTTATTGCCAGGGTCACATGTCCAGTGACGCCTGTGCTGGATGGGTGTGGGGTGAGTGTAAGCCAGCCCTCAGGGAGATCTTGGCGCTGGCAACAACTACAACAGTGATCAGACAATCAGAAGTTCAAAGTCCAAACAGCAAGGGTACATGACTTGAGCTGCTCCGAGTTAGTGGCCACAGATGCACTGCGGCCGGCACAGGCACACCGCCACGGGACGGTGACTACTGGTGCACTGAGGTAGGGCCATGAGAGCTGAGTGGGTTCTCGTCGATGTCCAAGGTGATTGTCGCAGAGGGTTTTGGGGGACAGTGGAAGGTGTTCTTCCAGGGCATGATACAGAGGGCAGTACCAAGCAGACACATGCAATATGGAGGAGATGAATGCTACAGACTCATGTTTAACACCAAGTCATTACCAGCCACATGATGATGAAGACAACCCCCAGGCCATTGACTGAGATGCCACCAAAGTTCAACCAGAGGGTGTCCATGAATTTCGGGGCACAGAGTTAGTGGCGCCAGAGCTGAAAGGGGATGCAGTCTGCGATGAGGCCTGTACAATGGTATAAACTCTGCCATAAAAAGGCTCAGTTCCAAATGTGTAGCCTACTTGACCGTAGTGTGGGCCGGAGGCAGCGGTCAGCAGGGGCCCCCAGCCACGTGTCCTTGGCTTGCGATGCACAGAGTCAGTGGCACCAGGGCAGTTATTGGTGGGGTTCGGTCACCTCCGTAACGAGGATCCGGTTCGTCATCTGGACTGAATCGCATCTTCCTCTTACTCCTCTCCTAGCGTGCAATGATATGGACTCTGCCATTGTAAAATCAAGACTCAGTTCCAAATGTGTGACCTACTTGGCCGCAGTGTAGGCCGGAGGCAGCGGTGGAGTACGTCAATGAGAAAGGATTAATGGGGGGCCTGTGTCGCGGAGGCCGTGATGGTCTGAGGAGGCTGCCATGGTCACGGGCCTCGGGCTTGGAGCTTGCACTGGCATGTGGTGGGGCCTCTTTGACACACGCCGGTGTCGGCAGGTAAGCAGTGCGGCCTGGCTGCGCAGGGGCGGGCATGACGGGTCTGGGGACCAGCGGCCTGGGGTGCAGCAGGCGCACAGGATCGCAGGCACCGCCGCTCACGGCGTCGGCCTCGTGGCGGGGTGAGAGGTGCCACCCTGGCAGACACGTTGGCCATTCCGGAAGAGAACCACGCCCAGAGTAACAGGCTTTTTATTCACACCCCTACGCTGGCCTGGCGTACGCCGGGCCAGCCCACTCTGCGCACGCTTACAAGGGGGAATGTAACAAGCTACCTTTCTGCATTGTTCCCCGCTGGCTGCGGTTACATGGTTGCGTCCACTGTCCAGTACACTCCAGGCACCAGCAGTGTATGTCGACATGGAAGTGTCTGTGGTCTGCATACTGCGGTCTGTCCAGCACATCCACTCCACACTTGGCATTGTGTGCATTCTTATTCATGGGTCACTTGCCTGCTTCGCACATGCTGGTTTCCCACCTCTCCCCACATTCTGGCTAGCCCAGGTTGCCACAGTAAGTAGTGTTGTCGTGTTTGGAATGTGGGGATGTTGGTTGTCATGTTGTATGTGATTTTGAGACGTGTGCATTCCCAGAGTTGTGAGTTGTCTGAATGTGGTGTTGAGGTGTGTGGTGTGTTCCATTGGTACTTACCGACGAGCAGTGCATTCCCATAGGTGGCATCATGAAAGCGCTGGTTGATGATGGACTGTCGGAAGATGAAGGAATCATGCACACTGCCTGGGTAGTTGGCGACGACATTGGTGAAGAGTGCCCGGTGGTCCACTATTGCCTGCACATTGATGGAATGCGTGTGTTTCCTGTTGCGGTAATTGTGCAGTGGCGGCAGGGGGCACGAGGAGTACATGTGTGCAGTCGATTGCCCCCAAGACGTGCGGGAAGCCGGCTATGGCGTAGAAGCCTTGCTTGATCTCCAGCTGTTACTGCGCAGTGTGTGGGAAGTAAAGTTGCTGGGGTATCAAGCTTATGATGGCATCCAGGACAGGTGTGAGGAACTTTGACAGGGCTGGCTGTGAGACTCCTCCGACTCTGGCAGTTGTTGGTTGGAAGGTCCCAGAGGCCAACAGGTGCAGCACGGCCAGCAGCTTTGTCTGCGGAGGGATGTTGGTTCTCCGCTGTGTTGGTACCGTCAGCCTGTGGGCAATGATGGTCAGGATGCGTAGGATGGTTGTCCTTTTGAGGCTGTAGTGGGCAATGACTTCCTCTGGCGTTAAGTCTCCCAGGCTGGTGCGATTTCGGAATGTCCGGTGTCTTTGTCTGCGCTGCCTCTGTGGCAGTCCGGGGGGGATGGGTCCAGGGGGGTAGACGTCCTGGCAGTGGTGGCGGTGGGTGTTGTGGCCCTCTTGGCGCTCTGAGCTGCATGATCAGTAGCTACATGGCATCTGTTGTTCTTCTGGTGTGGCTGTGGGCTGGGCTCCCTTTTATGGTGCAGGTTGTCGTCCGACTTAACACCAGGTAGGAGCAGGTGTTAAATCCATACTGCTAACGCGCCTTATCGCATGTTTTTGATTCTTATCGCCGTTCTGGCTGGTCGTTGTGAATGTTGCGAAGTGGTGTTTCAGCGGGTTTTTGCACGGGAACGCCTACTCTGCATCTCATTAGCGTTAGTTGCCGGTGTCATCCGGGGCGATGTTTTTTGCGGCTGCTCTCGCAGGAATACTGGTGATATCGGCTGTTAGCACCAGCTTGTGAATGGTGCGATGTATTTATCACCACTTTGGCTGCGATAAAGTGCCGCTAACTCGGCGATAAGTCCTTGTGAATATGCCCCTGAGTCTACATACTTCTACAAATTCGATACGATTGTGGAAAATGTTGGGTCCAGGGAGCAACCTCAATGCATGCCCAGGTTCACTTTAGGCTTATTTGCTGTGTTTCCATGTGCATGAAATTGGACTCTGGCAGTTTGATTGCGATAGACTAATTGGAGAATGGTCCATTCCGTATTGTCCAATATTTTCCAAAGTCTCGGGAATTGAAAGCCTTTGTTAGATCATGAAAGGTTACAAATGAATGAGCCTTCCGATCATGTCTACTTGTCAATCAATGATTAATCGTAACACAGTGGTCAGTGGCACTGCTTCTCTAAACGGCACTTGCTTTTTAGCCTGGGTGTGTTCTGATTCAAGCCACTCCTGAACATGCATAAAATCCATTTGATATATGATTTTCTCTTATAAATGACTTTAACAAGAGGCGAATCAATTTTATATCTTTCTCGAATATCAGAACAGTTTCTTTTCTCTATGATTTTGATACATCCTTTTGTTTAACAATGACTACAGTAAGTGGAACGAGCATACGAGGTCACCAACACTGGTCAGCAAGCAGGACATCCTACTTAAACCCATATGGGACCCTAGGCTTCACTATTCAAAAGAGCCAAAACTACTAAGAATTCTTACGTGTTCAGGTGTGGTTCAGCACTGAAGTGATCGGCATTGTAATCCCACCAATCATTGGCAGATATTATTGAGATTTGTGGTATTTCTGGTGTACTTCCTACAATAAGAAGGTATTCTATACTTTCAACTATAGATTCCAACTAGAGAGGATATTTTCTTTCCACATTGTCTATAGTCTGCGTAAAACCACTAAAATTATATTCCTATTTATCTCTCCTTTCCCTCACTACCAGTTAGAGGATGAATGTCAGATAGCAAGTTATGGAATAAGCAATCAAGTATCCTAGTTTCATATTTTTATCTCATGCTTTTGAAAGGCAATAATCCCTGATTTGATATCAGTCAATATTCTGTCTTTGTCCTTAGATTTCTTGGTGGCCACCGGGTCTCTTCTTAAAGCCACAAAAAAGCATGGCTTACTCCACGTCATTCCAGGGGCGAGGTGGTGGTGGTTGGATCATGTTCTTTGGGAAGGTAAAACCACACCTAGTAAAACTGATACTGCAGGATGTGGTATTTGCCAAGTGAAACATTAACTCGGCATTCTGAGTTGCCCACTCGGTATTACCATACTGCATGTTTTCCCACAGTCTGAGATGGAAAACCTGGAACAATTTGTCCCCCCAACACACAAATCCCACTAGGTATTAAGTGGCGAAATTTGAGTGAAGAAAAAAACATGAGACACTGTCCTGTACTTGTCATTCTGATTTGGGTGCAAATTCCTATTTGTACCTCAATTCGGATAACCATGGGTGCATGGAATGAGACCTTAGGTAGTACTTTTCTTAATTCAGACATTACACTGTCAGAGAGGAAATTATTAGGTCAGAGTAATTTTGGTAATTCAGCATTACTATTTGTTGCAGAATACCAGATGATACCGCATTTATGCCCACTCGTGTAATTAAGAGTAATTTAGGGGGGGAAAACGTACTGCAAGAGCACATTTGGGGAGCACCTGCTCACGCTGTTGTTTATGTTCTTTTGCACTTAGCGCTATTTGCTTAGTACAAAATGCATTCTCATGTCCATTTTTTATGCAGGTGCATTTTGCACTAAAATTCTAGTGCTAAATGTGGGGATTAAACTAGGCATAAATTCTGCCCAAGTGCATATTTGGTGAGCATGAGCAGCTGCTCAAGCTTATTAGTCATATTCTGTTGTATTTAGCACTATCGTAGTGCAAAATGTATCCTCACATCAATATAGGACGTGAGGGGGCATTTGTACACTAAGAAAATAGCGCTAAATGCAGAATCACTCTTCTTGCATAATTCCACATAATCTTGCGGAATTGTTAGGTAATCACATGTAAATTATGCTACACAAAATTATGCGACTTATACCACCCCAAACAATTTTAACAGAATTCTGAAATTGTGTGGGTCACTGTGAAGAATGCTCACAGTTACACCACCCAAAGGTGCTTAATCTCTAAATATTACAGATAATTCTAAAGAGAACTCTCAAAATACTTAGGGGTGGATATATAGATTGGCAGATGTGGGACATCTACCAACAAGAAGTAGATGTTCCATCCGCCTCATTTGCATGCATTGATCTCTTTGCATTCTAAATAAGACAGACTGTACATCTGCTGTTTTTGTGCATGTTCTGCTTCTGACAAACTGGAAATCAGGCCTTTAGAATTTTCCCATATCACATGCTCTCGCTATCCTACTCGGATCCATACAGTGTACCTAGTTTATCAATATACGGAAAAGAGATGTGTACATAAAAATTTCCAGAGGGTTACTCACATCCTCTCTGATGTATTCATTGATACCACACTAGCAATGAATGTATGTTTCAAAACATCTCACAACAAATGGTGCTCTCCCTCACATTTACTCCTAGACTACAGTCCCTGTTGAATAAATCACTGGAGTTTCTGCCTTATATCAGAATGCCCTTACAAGGCTTTTCATAGGAAATGACAAAAATTGGTCTTCAGTTTATTCTGAAAATGTCTCCAAATCATTGGGGTTCAGAACTTTTTTTTCACTTTATTAACTTGCTTCCATGCAAATGAAACTTCTAAATGTTACCCACCCCAGTGATGGGGACTTAGCATGTTCCTGCACCCCTATTCTCTGATGCTTAGTCCATCCATCTGAACCTGTAAAAATGCCTGTGGCTTCCCACTAAACAGTTAGGAATACCTTTACAGACCATTTTAATATCACATCAGGTACCAACTTGTTGTATTTGCCAGCTCTTTCAAAATGTATGAATGAAGAGCATGTGATGTGAGAAAACCCCAAGGTGGTCATTTGGGGGCTTATTAATGGGATTTTGGCATAGGGCAGCTCAGCAAGGCACATTGCTGCGCTGCCCTACGCCAAAGTGAAAGGGCAGAAATGCACTGTACTTAATCAGTACAGTGCATTCCTGTCCTTTCTCCCTGTACTGGCACCATTTTGGCCGCCTAGCGCCAAAGTAGGCACCTTCACACCATGATGCAGAATGCAGCACACATAGGAAGAGGAAAAAACGAGGAGAAATGAAATTTTTTCTCCTCATTACACCTCACATAGGGAGGTACACGGATTTGGCGCTTCCTCAGGTTTACATGTTTTTGGAAACCTGGGGAAGCGTCCAATTCCGTAGGTGTTGCGTGGGAAAACCCACCGCAGCACCCATGAAATGTCTCCCAGGTGCACTGCGTTGCCTTACTCATGATTTATCAGGCCACTTGTCGTGCAACCCCACAAGTTTACCTGTTTCTTGCGGAGAGATCTCGCAGAGACGACATGAGCTATCACCCTTGTACCCACCTTACCCCAGTCGAACCTTGAAAACAAACTAGGATAAAGATGGGAGCGGGGAGGAAAGCTGGGATTGCAGGAGGGTGTCCGGAAGACCGGTAGAGGACGTCCTCCTGTTCGGATTAACTGTGGACACCAACTGCATAGGGAAACAAGGGAACACCTATTACTATCAGCCCAAACACACCCTCTTCCAGTCACTACCATACACTCATGCGGAAGACAGCAGTTACCTCATAATTGGACATCATATGTTCTGAAGTCCTCAATGGTAAGAACAGAATAGCGCTCCTGCGCAAGCACACCAAGGCAACTAGCGCTCCAGCACGAGGCACACCAAAGAAACCAGCGCTCCTGCGCAATGTGCACACAGAAAGAAATCAACGCTCCTGCGCAAGGTACCCACAAAAGAAATCAGCGCTCCTGCGCAATGTACACCAAAGAACTCAGCACTCCTGCGTGGTGAGAAGAACCCAAAATAAGCGCTCCAGCGCGGTCTGGCTCTAATGGTCAAACAAGGAAAAATAACAAACAAAGCGCTCCAGCGCGCTAAGGCAAAAAGTAGAATATCCTGAATGTCACTGACTGGACCCCTTCTCAGGGAAAGCAAGGCACATCCAAATACGCAAGGACTAGCCAAGGGAGGAAGGCATAAGGGTGTCAGCAAGTGGTAAGTCACGAAAGAAAAACAAGAAGAACGGCAGCGCTCCTGCGCAGCTCAGAAATACCTGCAAAGGTGTCTGTCCAGACACGGGCGTCAATACGAAGCGCCGACCCGAGGGGAATCACTGAGTTTATGTGGATTCCCCCAGAAGCGCTGAGTGACGTGGCGGTGGTTTCAGCAAGGAAAGCTGAACCGCTAACCGCCAGTAACCCGGAAGTGAGGGGAACTGTTCTGCACGAGTGAAGGTACAAACGTGCACACAAACATACCTGGTGATCGGGGGAGGAGGAACTCCTACCGAAACATGACAGTACCCCCGCCCAAAACAGACCCCCACCCGCAACATCAGCCTCACAAAGGGGTGGCAGGGCGAGGACTAAGAGGGTGACTGACATGGAGGACACGAACCAACCGGGAAGCATGGCGTACATGAGACAGGGGTTCCCAGGACCGTTCCTCTGGACCGTACCTTTTCCAGTCTACCAGATAAAAAAGCCTCCCCGGGTACGACGGGAACCCAGTATAGCCCTGACCTCATACTCAATGTGATCGTCCCTAAGAACTGGGGAAGGAGGGGCCGAGACAGTGCACTCAGGGTGAACAGCACGCAGAAGGGAGACATGGAAAACAGGGTGTATTTTCATCTGCGGAGGTAACAAGAGCTTCATGGACACACGGTTGATCACTTTGTCAATGACATAGGGTCCCACAAAACGGGGCAACAGTTTTTGGGGCCGTGCACGTTAAGGTTACGGATGGAAAGCCACACCCTATCTCCCTTTTTGTAGGCGGGCTCCTTCTTCCGGTTATCATCCGCGTACTGTTTATAAGTTTCTTTGGCCCTGGCCAGCTCAAACCGGGCCTGTTGCCAGAGAGTGCAGAGCCTGGCATGGTATGCCTGAACCGTGGGCAAGGGACTGTTCTGTGGTTCTTCCCATGGCATAGTTCTAGGATGTTTGCCCTGTAGGCAATAGAAGGGGGACATTCCGATGGCGGAATGCATGTTGTTGTTATATGCGAATTCCACCATCCATAGCACCTCTGCCCATTCTTTTTCAACTGTCAGAAGCAAGCAACGGAGGTACTGCTCCATGGTGTGGTTTGTCCTCTCGGCTTGACCGTCAGTCTGAGGATGGTATGCTGATGACAAGCGAACGTCCATGTCCATGGCAGTGCATACCTCATTCCAGAAACGAGACACGAACTGCGAACCCCGATCTGTTATGACCACAGACGGTATGACATGCAGACGAACTACATTTTGCAGGAATACCACTGCCAGTTCAGCTGCCGAAGGCAATTTCTTCAGTGGTACGAAATGAGCCATCTTCGTGAGGTGGTCTACTATGGTCAAAATAGTGGTGTAACCAGATGCGGTGGCTGGTAATTCTATGACGAAGTCCATGGAGATGGTGTGCCAAGGGTGAGGAGGAACAGGAATGGGGTGTAACAACCCAACGGATGGTCCCGACAAGTTCTTTCCTTGGGCGCACACACTACAATGAGCGATATGGAACCTGGTGTCTGTTTCCATCGTGGGCCACCAGAAATGCCTCTGCAACAGTTCCATGGTTTTGTGATAGCCTGGATGGTTGGACAATACATGCTTGTGACACGTAAACAGGGCCTGCTGTTGGTGGGCTACCAAAGGAAGGTAGTATTTGTCGTCTTTGTACAGGAACCCGTTCTGTGTGGTTACACCCGTGTGGTTCTCTACCAAGGATGTCTGATCAGTCTGTTTTATGTCGTCATGAAGCTGGGAAAGAAAATCAGACGTTAGAACCACACCCAGGAAGCAGTGTTCGGGAATGATGGGCAACGGCTCAGTGACTGACACAATGTCATCGGTGTCTTCTAGACGGGATAACGCATCAGCCTTGGCGTTCTCCCTCCCTGGTCGGTATGTATGCGGAAATCGTATTCATTAAAAAACAGAGTCCATCGTAGTTGTCTGGAAGTGAGGGCACGGGCTGAGCGAAGGAATTGCAAATTCCTGTGATCCGTATAAATAGTTACGGGATGTCTGGCGTCCTTCAGGTAGTGGCGCCATTCCTCGAACGCTGTCTTGATGGCCAGGAGTTCTCGGTCTGATATGGAGTAGTTGCGTTCGGCAGCTTAGAGTTTCCTGGAATAGAACGCCACAGGGTGTAGGAGACCTGTTCCGGTGTTCCTTTGAGATAACACACCTCCCAGAGCATTTTGTGAGGCATCAGCCTCCACGATAAACGGTTGTTCGGAGTCGGGGTGTCTTAGAATGGGAGCTGTAGTGAATTTGCTTTTCAGCTCCTGAAAAGCGTGTTCGGCTTCTGTATCCCAGCAGTAACGGACCCCCTTGCGCAGTAAACGAGTGATGGGAGTGACAATCCTGGAGAAACCTGTGATGAAGCGGCGGTAGTAATTAGAAAAACCCAAAAACCTCTGGACGTGTTTCACGGTGGTAGGAGATGGCCATTTCAAGATAGCTTCTACCTTTTTGTTGTCCATTTGGATGCCAGTCGGAGTGATGACATGTCCCAGGAACTCGACAGTCGTAGTATGAAAGATGCTTTTCTCCAGTTTGACGTACAAACCATGTCGTCCTAGTTGTAGGAGGACGGCGCGTACGTGTTGAACGTGGTCTGACAAGGTCTGTGAATATATCAGTATATCATCGATGTATACTATACAGAATATATCAATGAAGTCCCTCAACACCTCGTCGATGAAAAACTGGAACGCCGCGGGTGCGTTGTAGAGCCCGAAGGGCATGACCTGGTACTCGAAGAGGCCGAATTTGGTCCGGAATGCTGTTTTCCATTCGTCACCCTTCCGGACTCTGACTAGATGGTAAGCTCCCCGAAGGTCCAGTTTGGTGAAAATAGAGGCGTTCTTCATTTGATCCAACAGGTTGGAAATCAGAGGTAATGGGTACCTATTTTTTATAGTGATGGCGTTCATTGCCCTGAAGTCTATACATGTCCTGAGATCCCCCTCTTTCTTGGCCACGAAGAAAAGAGGAGAGGATACTGCGGACCTAGAACGGCGTATAAACCCATTGCCTAGGTATTCATCCAGGTAGGAGCGGAGGTGTTCATTCTCCTTGTTAGTGAGGGAGTATATCCGGCTACAAGGAAGCGTGGAGCCAGGGATCAGATCAATCCTGCAGTCGAACGAACGGTGAGGAGGAAGGGTGTTGGCTCCTTTTTTGTCGAACACTGCAGCCAGGTCAATGTATGCTTCTGGTACGTTTTCCAGTGTTGTCATGCCCATTCCTGTCAAGGGTAGAGCGTGGGCCTGTATGGCACGCACACCGGAGGAGTCGGTCGGTTTATAACAGGAAGTGTGGCAATAGGCTGAGTCCAAGGCTAGGGTCCCGGATGTCCAGTCAATCCGAGGGTTATGACTCACTAGCCACGGAAGCCCCAAAATAACTCGAAACTGGGGTGCATCTATGATATCGAAGGCAATGGTTTCCGTATGTTTGTTTTCAAAGGCCATAACCAAATCTTCTGTTTGGTACCGGATAAGACCGGAGGTAAGATCAGTACCGTCCACTGCCTTTACAGCCTCAGGGGTCTTCTTTGATACCGTGGCCATACCCATATCCTTCATATACTGGGTGTCGATAAAGTTGCCGGTGGCTCCAGAATCAAGAAGGGCTGTTACGTGCCATACCTGGCCGGTCCATGATCGGAGGTCCACCTTAACACCCAGGTGGTGGTTGCCACTAAAACAGGCAGGGGTCGTAGTCTTGCTGGACGAAGAACCCAGTAGCTGGACCCCACTACCTACTGGGTTTCTTCGTTTCCCGCTTTGTCGGACTTAGATACAGGCAGAGCGTACGGTCTTCTTCCTTTGGCTCGGGTAGGCTTGACTGGGCATTCCTTGACGAAATGTCCGTTTTTACCGCAGTACAGGCACTGGTTTAGTTTTCTGCTTTTCTCTCTTTCCTCATTGGAGAGAGGTCCCCTTACCCCTCCTATTTGCATCGGTTCAGGCACGTCACTAGGTGGAGCCGCTTCGTCCTTCGTTTTGTCCTTGAAGGACAGGAATCGATTGTCGCCTCCTTTGATTCTCTCACTCTTTCGCTCCTGGATCCTGTAGTTCACCTTAACCACTAGGTCGATGAAAGGACCTATTTCGTCAGGGGGATCAGGCATCTGGGATATCAGGTCCTTCAATTCGTCGCGTAAACCTCTGTAAAACACGGATACTTTCTTAGTTTCTGGCCAACGGGCTTCAATAAGGAGTCTACTGAAGGTTGTGATGTAATGGAGCAGGTCAGTGTTGCCTTGTTTCAGATTGAGTAGTTCGTTGTCTGCGGCTTGAACAAAGGTGTGACGGGCGAACATCCGTCGTAGTGCTTCCTTGAAAGCCGGCAAGTTGTAAAGCATGGGGTCGTCATTTTCCACCAGGGAGATGGACCATTGGGCGGCGTCGCCACCCATGTAGGAGAGGATGAAGGCGATCTTGGATGCGTCATCCGGAAAGGCGGTTGCTCTGGCCATGAAATGTAATTGGCACTGGTGAAGAAAGACACTGTACTTGGCGCTGTTGCCATAGAAACGCTCAGGAGGAGCTAGTTGCACGGGATGGGGAGCTATCACATGTATGGCATTATCTTGTTGCGTAGTAGAGGAGGAACCCTCAAAAGTGAACTGCGGTGGCCGCAGCAACCCTTCTTGCCGAACCCTAGAAGAGGGAGAAGGACCCCAGGGACCTGAAACCCCGGCCGCCAACTGACCCTGTAGGGCCGTCATATCTTGGCGTAAGATGAGGTTCTCTGCCTGTATAGCAGCAAGCATAGCTGCTATATCCTGTAGCGTGACCTCGGTCATGTCGTCCGGGCGAGTAGTTAAACTTGGGCTTCGTATTCTGTCGTGCAACCCCACAAGTTTACCTGTTTCTTGCGGAGAGATCTCGCAGAGACGACATGAGCTATCACCCTTGTACCCACCTTACCCCAGTCGAACCTTGAAAACAAACTAGGATAAAGATGGGAGCGGGGAGGAAAGCTGGGATTGCAGGAGGGTGTCCGGAAGACCGGTAGAGGACGTCCTCCTGTTCGGATTAACTGTGGACACCAACTGCATAGGGAAACAAGGGAACACCTATTACTATCAGCCCAAACACACCCTCTTCCAGTCACTACCATACACTCATGCGGAAGACAGCAGTTACCTCATAATTGGACATCATATGTTCTGAAGTCCTCAATGGTAAGAACAGAATAGCGCTCCTGCGCAAGCACACCAAGGCAACTAGCGCTCCAGCGCGAGGCACACCAAAGAAACCAGCGCTCCTGCGCAATGTGCACACAGAAAGAAATTAACGCTCCTGCGCAAGGTACCCACAAAAGAAATCAGCGCTCCTGCGCAATGTACACCAAAGAACTCAACACTCCTGCGTGGTGAGAAGACCCAAAATAAGCGCTCCAGCGCGGTCTGGCTCTAATGGTCAAACAAGGAAAAATAACAAACAAGCGCTCCAGCGCGCTAAGGCAAAAAGTAGAATATCCTGAATGTCACTGACTGGACCCCTTCTCAGGGAAAGCAAGGCACATCCAAATACGCAAGGACTAGCCAAGGGAGGAAGGCATAAGGGTGTCAGCAAGTGGTAAGTCATGAAAGAAAAACAAGAAGAACGGCAGCGCTCCTGCGCAGCTCAGAAATACCTGCAAAGGTGTCTGTCCAGACACGGGCGTCAATACGAAGCGCCGACCCGAGGGGAATCACTGAGTTTATGTGGATTCCCCGGAAGCGCTGGAGTGACGTGGCGGTGGTTTCAGCAAGGAAAGCTGAACCGCTAACCGCCAGTAACCCGGAAGTGAGGGGAACTGTTCCGCACGAGTGAAGGTACAAACGTGCACACAAACATACCTGGTGATCGGGGGAGGAGGAACTCCTACCGAAACATGACACCACTCAAAGCCACGCAGGCTGTCTTTGTGTGGCTTCATTAATCAGATAGAGAGAACTGTGTCATGCATGTAACACTTTACGTGGTGAAAAAAGGGGATGCCGGGCTCGCATAAATAAGTGCTGTTGATAGACAGGACTGTATCCTAGTCATGCTCCTATTTGAGCAGTAGGCAGTCTAGTGTCAAAGTCATCTACATAAGCTTTGCTTTTTCTACAGTAAACTGAGGCATGCCTTTGGCCCATGTTGTTTCATATAGGAAACCAGATGGTTAACGTATGAAGGAGTTTGTCATCCATCTTCATATGACCTGTGGCTGAAATTGCATAAAATAAATTAAATCCTTTAACTAGTATGTAAGTTGGCTTCTGTGAGGAAGCCTATCCTTGGTAGGATGGCACAAAAACTCAGGCCTCCCTCAGAAAAATAATAATGTGCTTTATTGATAGCAATACGAAAACAACAATATCACCATAAAAATACATATTTTAAAATTATTGGACCAATTTTATTTAACAGAAACAAAATAAAGTGCATATGATGAACAAATCAGGAATTACAAAATTATCATAAAATTGCCACAGAAAACAAAAAATAGGACTTCATCAGTTGAGTATTGTTCACCAGGTCCGAAGCATCCTCCACATACAAACCCCGGTGAAGCAAAGTCAGACAGGGGTTGCTGATTCACTGGGATCAAGATATTGAGGATCTGGACATACGCACCTTTGTGGTTATAATAAGTTTGAGAACATGGACTCCAGACTCGTAATAAAGCCCTTAATCACTTTTATAGAAATTAAATATCCTCAGCAGGTCAAATCGAAGAGTTGTGGACAAGAAGGCTTCTCCAACAGTGTTATATAATTTTCATGGTTTTAGTGATTACTTAAATTTCAAAAAGCTCTGAGTGGAACACATTTGGAAATTGTAGCTGCTGGAGTTACATCTTCATTGGGCAGACTTTGATGCCTATTTCCTCTCTTGTCCCGCTGGTATGGTTTACCTTAGTACTTGTTATAGTTTACCTTAGTACTGTGAAACTTTCAGGAGGTAGAAATCCATCAGAAGGGCTGGCTGTAAGTTGTGGCTAGGCAGGATCTTACAGTGTCAGATACAGTTGCAGCCCGTAATGTGCATGGGTATTGGGGTGGTGTGAGAATGTGGATTATTAGGAAAGGATGTGAATCATCACCAAGTAATAATGTCACAATTCTGTACCAGGTTCAGTTAGGTCTCAATAGTGTAAACCTGAGCTTTAACCTGGGTAGCTGTAGCACAGAGCAGGCAGACTTAACTTCAGAGATATGTGTAAAGCTTTTATCATTCCCAAAACAGTTTAAAAGTAGAAAACACAACACAATAAAAATCCCACTCCAATTCATAAGTATAGAGAACATTTTATTGGGCAAATACATGTCAAAATGAAAACCAATCCAATACGGGGAACTGGAGATGTGTATTTTTAAGTTTTAGCACCAAAAAGCACAAAGCGTCTGGTCACTCTAGACTGGATCGAAGTCAAAAGTTAAGGCTGACCGCAATGGAGCGTGGGTCAAATACAGAGACCAGTTTCAACCTGGTAGGAAGTTTTACCTTCTGACATAGGGGCTGATTTAATTCTTGTATGTAAGGATACTTGGGAGTATCCCTACTGCCAATAATGCAGTCCACCAGCCAAATTTAAATGTGGGCAGAGCTTGGGATTAATCACAGCAGGGACTACTCCACCTCCACTGTGATTAATCCCGTCCGACGGCCCTGCAGATTAAGGGCCGTTGGAGGCTGAACTGTCATTCCACCCTCCTAATTTAGATGGGCGGAAATACAGGTCAGTTTTCACTGCTCATCACTGCCAGGGAAACCTTGATGATAAGGGTCGGTGAAAACTTCTATATGCTCTTTTTGTCATAGGACTAGACTCCCATGGTGAGGGGAGCATTTTATTTTTTATTTTCAAAAAAGGAAAAAATCCCATTTCAGGATTTTCATTTGGAAAAAAAGTAAACTTTGATAGAGGGCTCCGTCTTGCTGACCGAGCCCTGTACCATACAAGCAAATACATTGACAAGACCTTCCAGGTTCCTGCCAATGCTTTGTAAATGACCATCAGCTTAACGCTCATTTATAAATTTGGTGGGTGAAGTAGTCTCAGCCTGGCGGACATAAATCCTCCACCAATCCAACGGAGATTACTCTGTCCGCCAATATCAAAATCAGGCCCTTAGTCTATGAAATGGATAAAAATCCTCAGCTGGGCAAGCCAGCAGGCTGTGGGTGACATGGGTTTCACAAGGCCAGATAGCCGTGGCACGAAGTCCTGGTGAAGCTACTGACTTTTGGTGAGAAAGCTCACACGAAGTCCTGGTGAAGCTGTTGATTTTTGGTGGGAAAGCTCTGAGTGGGAGGAATTCAAAATTCACTTGAAGGAAGGTCCCTCATCAGTTGGATGCTTTTGGGACCTTCACCCGGTGAAGGTTTCTACCTTCAGAATTGGTCACTTTTTTTTAGCTCAGATTCCTCTAGTGGAGGAAGACTGCAAGCAATAGCTGAACGGGACTGCATGAGGCAAAATAGCTTCTCAGTGATGTCCTGCTGAAATGGACTTGGAGCTGTGGAAATGCTCCGAATGCAAGCAACCAAAATTTCTAGCACAGCGGCAACACATCTTCATCAGATTGCCTTGACAAGTTTGCTAGGTCTGTAAGGGCATGTTTAATATTTACTTTCTACATGTCCTATTTTGAAATACCATGCCCCATGTCTCATGGGCTCTAATGCCTAGTTAGGGTTGATTTATTAATATTAAAAAGGAAGGTTGACCCCTGTCAAAAGGTTTAATTTTGACAGATCAAATTGCAGCTTTTAAACTGCCACAGTTATGCTATAATGATAGACCTAAAGCCATGTTTACTCTGACACTGTAGTGGATGCCATAATAGGTCCAAACAAAGAAGGGACTAAGGGGCAAGTTTACCGAGGTCCAACGTACGTGCCCCAACAAGGCTGTGTACAAATCGAGTACGAAGTTCCTCCAGGACAAGTAATGGAAAGGAGTAGGGCTCATAGAGACAATGGAGTCAAAGCAACCGCTATCAGGTTATTTAAGGAGAAGGAGTTCTCCTTGTTGGAACTAGGGCTCTCACACACCCAGAGAACTGGGTGTCATGCTTCATCATTTGAGCCTGCCCCTCGTCAGGTCGGCGCTGCAATTCCTGACGGGCACCCGGAACCGGGGCTCTTTGTCGGGGATCTTTTATTCCTGCCGGTGGGTGCAGTGGGGGTAAGGGCCCTAGTATGTGTAGATGTGGAAAGACATGTGAATTAAAATAGGTCAGTTAGTCCTAGTCGATATTTATTCAAAAGGTAAACTGCCTAAAATAAAAAGTGTGAGAGGGGCAAAGGACTAGACGTAATGTTACTAGTGGTGTGTGCCCTGCTCTCAAATGATCGACATGTTTCGTGCCTATCGTGTCATAAAGATCTGGGCACTTCCTCAGGATCAAAGGGACACTATCTACACTGAAAAATATGTATATAGGTAAGTGAATACTACATACCCCGATCTCAGGTATAATCTGTTGGTTAAATAAAAACGTATGCGGATTAATAAAAATTTCCATATAGACAATACATGATATAATAACCATATTGTGTCTCTACAGCTCAAACATTCAATGTCCGACAAGGCAGACGTGCTCATGATCCTAAAAAACCGGTACAATGTGTTACACTTATCTCACAGTGAACTAAGCCTTGATTGGCACCGTGCTATATACCATATGCAGAGTGCTCATAAGTATTGTCAGTTTATTCTGTGGTGTAGTCTAGTCAATAACAAGGATAATACTTTAGTATATATGTAATCAGGACAACGTGTAACTCACCTAGGTTATCCACAAGTACATGCTTGCTACAGCAGTCGGCGGTAATAAAAGGACACCAATAGGGTCCTATTGAGAAACATGGAAGTGATGTAATAAATATTGACATCTGGCATAGTCAAAGCGAAGGAAATGATATAGTGGCATATTCGGTTCCATACATACTGAAAGGATGGTTGAGCAGGAGTACCGGAAGACCGCCATTAACCAACCATAGAGGGGGAGCCATCACAGTGCACAAAAAGGGGGACCCAGAACTGCCCGCCCGAGTCACGCCGGTCCCAGCCACGCATCAATGGCATTCTCACCAGCTAGAATGCCATTGAATGGTAGACTACCTAGACGGTTAATTACTTAGACATGTGACCCTCCTCGTGATGCGGTCACTCTGATTATATCTAGACCCTCCGCCGATATCTCTTCACCATCCCGGTGTCGGCGGCAGGGTAGGTCAATCGCGCACTACGTGATACTATCGGTGAGTGTCTCTTGGATTTTCGTGGAGGTACTCGACTACTTTTGAGGGTGAGTTTACTCGGTACGGGTTGAATCCATGCTGGGATCTTCCTGGGGGCGTTATACGCCTGTGGGCTGTTTGGGGCTCTGGGACTGTTTGCCGGGGTTTCGTGGGGTTCCCGCGGTGCATTGTTAATCCGATGCGTGGCTGGGACCGGCGTGACTCGGGCGGGCAGTTCTGGGTCCCCTTTTTGTGCACTGTGATGGCTCCCCTCTATGGTTGGTTAATGGCGGTCTTCCGGTACTCCTGCTCAACCATCCTTTCAGTATGTATGGAACCGAATATGCCACTATATCATTTCCTTCGCTTTGACTATGCCAGATGTCAATATTTATTACATCACTTCCATGTTTCTCAATAGGACCCTATTGGTGTCCTTTTATTACCGCCGACTGCTGTAGCAAGCATGTACTTGTGGATAACCTAGGTGAGTTACACGTTGTCCTGATTACATATATACTAAAGTATTATCCTTGTTATTGACTAGACTACACCACAGAATAAACTGACAATACTTATGAGCACTCTGCATATGGTATATAGCACGGTGCCAATCAAGGCTTAGTTCACTGTGAGATAAGTGTAACACATTGTACCGGTTTTTTAGGATCATGAGCACGTCTGCCTTGTCGGACATTGAATGTTTGAGCTGTAGAGACACAATATGGTTATTATATCATGTATTGTCTATATGGAAATTTTTATTAATCCGCATACGTTTTTATTTAACCAACAGATTATACCTGAGATCGGGGTATGTAGTATTCACTTACCTATATACATATTTTTCAGTGTAGATAGTGTCCCTTTGATCCTGAGGAAGTGCCCAGATCTTTATGACACGATAGGCACGAAACATGTTGATCATTTGAGAGCAGGGCACACACCACTAGTAACATTACGTCTAGTCCTTTGCCCCTCTCACACTTTTTATTTTAGGCAGTTTACCTTTTGAATAAATATCGACTAGGACTAACTGACCTATTTTAATTCACATGTCTTTCCACATCTACACATACTAGGGCCCTTACCCCCACTGCACCCACCGGCAGGAATAAAAGATCCCCGACAAAGAGCCCCGGTTCCGGGTGCCCGTCAGGAATTGCAGCGCCGACCTGACGAGGGGCAGGCTCAAATGATGAAGCATGACACCCAGTTCTCTGGGTGTGTGAGAGCCCTAGTTCCAACAAGGAGAACTCCTTCTCCTTAAATAACCTGATAGCGGTTGCTTTGACTCCATTGTCTCTATGAGCCCTACTCCTTTCCATTACTTGTCCTGGAGGAACTTCGTACTCGATTTGTACACTGCCATAATAGGTGCCACAGTCCACTAGTGACATTTACTGAACAAACCCTGGGGACACATTGAACCACATACTAGGGACTTTAAGGTATGTTAAATGCGCCAATCAGGACTAAAGCCAATTTCAACATGATTTTGGGGTTAGACCTCCTGTCCTGGAGCCTGGTTAGCAGACTCCCAATGCACATATAAACAGCAGCATCAGTCCATAAAAAAGAAAGGCTACCACGCAAAAAGAGACATTTTCCAACAACCAGCTATAAGCTAAGTAAAATTGAACAGTTAAGAATTTAGTACTGTAGTGGACACACAGGTAATGATGAGAGAGAGATAAATACTTGCCCATCATAATGGCGGCTGAAACTGTAATGAACCCCCTTCATACCAGAATACCCACTGGCGACTCCTCCGCTAAGGGTGAGGAGCTTCGCCACACTGAGCAATTCAAAAGGGAAAAATAAAATTATAATAATGCAACGATATTATCATTTTATTTAACAGTACTGGCTCAGTTTGTTGGTGGGGCGGGCTGGGCTGCTTAGAGCTGAGGGAGGAGTGGTAGGCACTTCCTAAGTGCACATGACATTTTGGCCAGCCTTCTCGGGCCGGCCAAACAGTTATGCGCACTATGCATGTTCTCCACCCAGGCTGCATTACAGCTTGGATGGAGAACATGCACAGCCTCCCAGCCCCTGTCTGAGCAATGTACCACAGCACCCAGACCAATCACAACGCTGCTGTAAGGGGAGTCTCAGAGGCTGTGTGCTTCCTGGTTCCTGCTGCCCGGGAGAAGAGAAGAGGTTGGAGGAGAGGAGGTTGCCAGCTGGCCGGCAGGCCATATCCAGGTAAGTGTTTTTTTTAAATTCCCTCTGCTTCACCCCGTATCCCAAACCCCCACCCCCTACCCCTGTTTGGTAGCAGTCGCAACTGAGAATACCAGATCTGTAAACAGAGAATCAAAAGGAAAACAAGGCATAGATGAAAGGGCACAACAAAGGGAGTCAAAGTAGAACACCAAGGGCAAGGGACTGGAAAGGGAGAAAGCAACAACAGTGAACAAGTGTGAACTAATGCAAAGCAGAAAAACTTTAGCAATCAAAGGACAAGTTGCAATGTGTCTGCTTCATGTAAGAAAGGCCTTATATACTGACTGTTCCACCCGTACTCTAGAAGTGAGGATGTGCATTGAGGCTCTGTTGTGTGGCTCAGTATTTTCATGATCCCATCTCCACTGCCTTATGTCCAAAACTTTCCTGGCCTTTCCAGCCCTACGAGCAACTTGATGTCAAGATTTTATGGGGATTTAGGTGAGGGACTCTGATGCTAACCACACTTCTTCCTCTTTCAGTCAAATAAAACCTGCAATGAACTCCAGAACCTGATACAGTACAGGGATAAAAGGGAAGGAGAAGCAGAAAGAGAAGCAACACTTCCTAAGCATCTTGGCCCTCTGAGCTCGAAGTGCAGCCTAGTTAAATGCATGCGGCTAGCACCCTCAGTCTGCAATGAACTGACTGCAATGAACTGACTGGTAACCCCACCTAATCCTATAAAACCATTAATCTAAATATATTTGTGTAAAAGAGGCAATAGAATGGCTTATTGGGTTTTGAAGTAGAGAGGCTGTGACTAGCTCCCAGATTAACAGAATATGCATGGGAACCAAATTTAAAGGGACGCTTCCATTAGTAGAGGCGCCGGATGTCAGGTTGATTTGGAGTGATCAAAGTTGGAGCAAGAATTCTTGATTGGCAACAAGCAGAGCTCAATATCTGTGGAATGAAGGGTTGGCATGAGCTGCCCTAACCACCTGAGGAAATCAAAGTGGAGCAAAACAAAAAAATTGTAGGGAACACAAATGGTGGAAACTGCGTGAATGAAACTGAGAAGCCTCCAACTGCTATATTCAGACAAAGTGTAATACTGTGACCTGTACTTAAATCCTTCCAGCTCTTAATGATCCGGAAGTGTGTGGAACCTTCTGGCTCCTTCCAGAATGTTCTGTTTTTTGCAGAATATTCTGCCTCTTTCCACCTTGCCCCAGAAGTGCTGATCTGTGTTGTCATGACTCTACCCTCCTTCACCTCCTCAACCTTCACTGGGACATCTGCCACAGTCTCCATGGTCAGCCTATAGCAATCTTCTATTTTGGACTCTGAGAAATGTGACCATGTGCCTGTGATACTGGACACAATCCCTAATGAGCATGAAATCCAGGATTCCTGACATTTATTATCAAATGGATTCTTAATCCTGACAGTGCAGCAGAATAATGCCTCAAGACTTGTTGAGCAAAATATTTTCTGCAAAAGAACTTCTCCGTTGATCAGATGTCACCCTCCCCGGAAGCCCTAGTTGACATCCAAAACACAAAGGGGCAGATTTATATGCAACGCAGCGCAACAAGGCGCATTGCTGTGCTGTGTTGAGAGAATGGGAGAGAGCTAAAAAGTGTCATATGTACTAAGATATGGCACTCTTCACCTCTCCCTGCGCTGGCGCAGTTGAGGCTGCCTAGGGCCAAAGCACGAACCATTTCACCATGATGCAAGGGTGCCTGCATTATGGGCAGGATTGTTTTTGTGAAGGAAGGAGTACCTTCCTGCACAGAAACAATACTTAGAGGTGTCAATCAATCAATCAATCAATCAATCACTAAACTTTATTCGGAGACAATTAGTCATCCATAAAAGCAGTGTATAATATAAACCAGACATAAAAAAGTACAATTCATAGCATCAGATCAAATTATGTGTATCGATATACAGTAGAACACAGAATAAAAGGAATTTAAAATCGGAAACGATGCCATGATATATTAATGATATAAGGACAAATGTTCATCAAATAGAAGTAAAAAGTAGGAAGAGAGTACGTTCACATCTGGGTGGATTATTTCACAAAGTTCACCCTACGTCCAGTTGGTAAAAAGCATAAGCACCAAATTTCTATCACATAATTGGCTAAGATTGGACGGAACCAGAGTAAAGAGGGTGGACAAAAACCTCGTATTGGGTCAGCCATGCACTCCCCACCTACCATATCGGACGTAAGTAGGAGCGTAGAGAAATAACAAAGGGAAAAAAATATTTCTCCTTGTTATGCCTCACTTAGGAAGGCATAGAATTTTGCCACATTCCCAGGTTTACTAGATTTAGTAAAACTGGGAATGTTCCTAAATCCATGAGTGGTTGCATTGGAACACCCATGTTCCAGCCATGGAATGTCTTCCCAATGCTAGCTAACACAAGACAGAGCTATGAGCTGTTGCATTACTCTACATTTATTAAACCACACAAACTCACACATTAGGACTGCATGGCTTAAAAAGTACCAAAAAGTATTTTCCGTTGGGGTTGCGCTACAAAAGTGGTGCAACCCCTATGCAAAATCATAGTAAATCTGTCCCAAAGTGTGCACACAGCCGTAATTCTGTGGGGTATTGAGCTGAGAGCTGCATGCATTTGTGATGTAGGAGATGAACTGCACAACCTATAACTACAATTTCTACAAATTTGAGATAACCTATCAAATGTGCACAAGGGTGCATATTAGCGCCAACACTTTTCACCTTATTTACCAATGTCCTCGTAGCCCGCCTGAATCGGTGTGACAATGATGCCCCTAGATTGAACAACATGAAGGTGCCCGCTCTAATGTTTGCGGACAACACGCTTCTTCTCTCCAAGTCCCCAATGGACCTCCAGAAGATCCTGGATGAATTTAGCAGCTTCTGCACAGAGGGGTCTCGATATAAGCATGGAGAAAACTAAGTATTTGGTTTTTAACCCTGCCACTCATCGCATCCAAACCCCACCCGGAGCAGGTACACACCTTCGAGTACTTGGGGATTACTGTTAGCAAGACTGGTCACCACACATTTCCAAATGCAGACTCATAATTGAAGAGACTTACAGAAGGGATGCTGAAGATTTACAAAGAGTCCTTCCACAAACCAGTCTTCCCAGTAATGCAGATCTACGCACTCAAAGCGTTGGGTGCCACACTTTATGGCACAGAGCTTTGGGGCCCCAATGCAGCCAGTGCTCTAGTACTGGCAGAGAACCGATTTATTTCTGAGACAGCTGCTGAACCTCCCAGTTAGTACACCAATGATTCTACTGAGGCACGATATGGGGGCCAGGCATATCACTGAAGGTATTTCTATAAGGACCCTATTGTATTGATGAAGAGTTTGGGCAACCCCAGAGCTGCTCTTCTACCAACGAGGGCTGGAAGAGATAATGGGCATACAGGCAGCAGGAGATCTACCCTTATTTAAAAACGTCAGAGACACTTTGCGGCATATGGGGAAAGATATGCTCTGGGATTATCCTGGGGGAGCTTGGTCCCTAAGCACCAAAATGGAACTCAAAGTGAGCTTTAAGAACTTGAAATTAGGTAGCATTCTCTCAAGTGCAAACTTGGGTGCACTGGCTAATGAATTTGTACGGCATAAGGACCAATAAAAAACTGAAGAGTTCCTGGATGAGGTAGAACCCAACCTAGCTAGGATGCTTTGTGTCCAATTTAGGCATGGGTCTCTTCCACTGCATACATTTACCTACAAATGGACATGTACCAACAATACAGAGGAGCAGGTCTGCCCATCTTGTGGCATGGCTGAAGAAACCATGGTGCATGCTCTTCTGTTTTGCCCAGAGTATAGTATGGCATGATCCAAATGGATAATTCACACTGGTAGGAATCTGGGGATTGTCCAGCATGTGGAGGCACTCAGAATCCTCCAAACAGACACCAATCAACATATCATTTTGTAGTGATAAAATACTTGTTTGCAATGTGGTGTATCAGGCGCAAATGCATCATGCCAGTCGCAGAGACAGAAATACTTAGCACGAAAGCCTGCTTGTAATACAACATATGGATGAACAAGGGCTCTCCTTCATTGTTGTTCATCCATGCAATGACAGTAATTGTCCATGGGTACAGATAACAATATCAAGCAGGAAAACTGGTTTGCATTGTATCATGTCGAAGATCATGGACTTTCCTCCAATGATGATTAATTATGCAATGCCATGATGTTTCGTACAATGTTAGCCTATGGACAGGACTGTGGAATGCGCATTTCCAAAACTGTCCAATAGGGGGAAATTTGTTTGTATACCGTCCCAATGTTTATAATGTCTTAATCGAGGAGCTTATGTTTTTATTCTTTCATTTTTTTTCGATTCATGTTTTTGATATTTATTTGCTTTGCTTTTATTGCGCCATGCTGAAATAAAGATTGAACTGAACTATCAAAGGTCGGTACAAAACAGTATTTGTGTTGCTTTACCTTGGACTAGTTAAGGATGGAACTCAAGTATGATAATATAAATACATTGGGGCATATTCACAAGGAGCTATCGCCGAATTAACGGCACTTTATCGCAGCCAAAGTCGTGATAAATTTACCCCCCCATTCACAAGCCGGTGTAAACAGCCTACAGCACCAGTTTACCCGCGATAGCAACCGCAAAAAACATCGCCACAGAGGACCCCAGCAAATATCGCTAATGAGATGCAGAGTAGGCGTTCCCGTGACAAAAGCAGAGACAACAGCACACCTCAACATTCACAACGACCAGCCACATCCGCGATAAAAACACAAAACAGGAGATAAGGCGCGTTAGCACCAGGAAATCTACACCTGCTCTGACCTGGTGTAAAGTCGGACGGCAGCCAGCACCACAAAAGGGAGCACAGCCCAGGGCCACATCCGAAGGACAACAGATGCCATGGAGCCACCCATCATGCGGCCCGGACACCCAAGAGGGCCACAACACCCACCGCCACCACCCCCAGGACCACCCCTCCCTGGCACCCCCCGACCAAAGACATGCCACATCAGCCACACCTAAACATGTGCAAAATATTCCGCTTGATGCCGCACAATCACAACTGGTGACATGGATGTGTCGTCACAGAAATGACCAGCACACATTCACTTTCGAAGCAACAAATGAAACTTTATTAAAATGAACAACGAAATGAAATGAAGACACATGGCTGCTCCCCTCCGGACAATACGTAGGTCACAGCCTGTAAGACAAATAACATAATGAGAAGGTGTGTCCTGCGCACATCATAGGACAGAGAGAGAGCGAAGGAGAGAGAGAGGAAGAGTTGGAGGGAGAGAGAGAGGAAGAGTGGGAGGGAGCGAGAGAGGAAGAGAGGGAGAGAGAGAGAGAGAGAAGAGGAGAGAGAGAGGAAGAGAGGGAGGGAGAGAGAGGAAGAGTGGGAGGGAGAGAGAGAGGAAGAGAGGGAGAGAGAGAGATAGAGAAGAGGAGAGAGAGAGGAAGAGAGGGAGAGAGAGGGAGAGTGCCACCCCTGCGCACCCAGGCCACACTGCTCACCTGCTGCCACCGGTGTGTCTCCAACCATGTGCCGGTATGTAGGGCAGTTCACCAGGTCACACATCTGATTCAGAGCGGTCAGCTGAAACAGAGCCCAGATACATGACTGGCACAGTACACACACTTGCACAAGACAACATCGCCTGCACCGCCCATGCACACCCAGGCAGAGGCACCCCAACCTCTCCCGCCGCCCATCAGAGCATGCCCGCCCATGCACACCCAGGCCACAATGCTCACCTTCCGCCAAAGGTGCATAGACAGGAGGTCCCACCACGTCCCGCTGCAAGCCACAAGCCCGGGGCCCGTGGACATGGCACCCTCCACATCATGCAGCCCCGCTCCGCAGGCCACCAGGTCTCACGTTTCGTGCTGGGTCTTGATTACTCCATGGCAGAGGACATACCAGTGCACCCGGCACCATCGCAGGCTGCACACCCGCTCAGCCCAATGGGTGCCACCAACTCTGGGATCCCAGAAGCGACGCCACGGGGCGGTAGGCCCGCGCTGCCCGCTGGCTCTGGCTTACACTGCGGTCCAGCAGGGCACACAAAACCTGAGCTGTCTGGACCGCCGAGACGGGGCATCATCGCAGGCTGCACACCCGCTCAGCAGCTCAAGGTGCCACTGACACAGTGCACCCCAAGTCACCGTCCCGTGGCGGGGTGCCTGTGCCGTCCGCAAGGCCCTGGGTGCCACTAACCCTGTGCAACCCCAGTCTGCGTCACATGGTGGTAGGCCCGTGCCTTACTCAAGGCCTCGTGTGCCACTAACCCTGTGCAACCCCAGTCTGCGCCACGTGGTGGTAGGCCCATGCCATCCGCAAGGCCTCAGATGCCACTAACCCTGTGCAACCCCAGTCTGCGCCACGTGGTGGTAGGCCCGTGCCGTCCGCAAGGCCTCGGATGCCACTAACCCTGTGCAACCCCAGTCTGCGCCACGTGGTGGTAGGCCCGTGCCGTCCGCAAGGCCTCGGATGCCACTAACCCTGTGCGCAACAACTCATGGTCCCTACATGAGTGAGAACCGTGGAGCGGCCGTCATCCAGTCACCACCGGAAGAGGGGAATGTGACGTCGTCGGCCCCTTATGTTGGCGGAGTCACATGGCCTGTGACGCCTGTGCCGGATGGGTGTGGTGTGTGTGAAAACCTGCCCTCAGGGAGTGGCTGTGACATGCTGACAACTAGACCAGTGACCTGCACACCACCAGCGAGTATGCCAGTGATGGGTAGCAATGAGGGCCCCCCTCGGGGCGTTAGCGGAGTGGTCTGGCCTGCCTTACGCCCGACCAGCGCAGGGCTTGCAACAATGACTCGTGGGATCTGGGCGTGGTCCAGTCCATGTCCGGACAAGGAAGTGACTGATGCTTGTGTCCCTGTTGTAGTGTTCACGGAACCCGGTACACAAAATGCAATGTTGCACCCTCTGACTGGCAACCCACAGGATGAACATCATTGACGCAAGGGAAGGCACTGTCCCCACATTCATCCACACATCCATACATGAATGACGTAAGACATTACACAGCAGTGCGTCACTGGATGTTTATTTGCACATCCAGTGCAGTCATGCAGCTGGAGCGGTACAGGGCAATGCCGAGCACACTACACAATATGGGCCCATGGAGGGCCAGCCAGTGTCCATCCGGGGATGACCTGTACTGCGGAAGAGGAAGGGTACAGTCCGCAGTCTGTCCGCCGTGTCATTGGTTGTCAAACAGGATGTGGCAGTCCATGTCGCTGTCTGAGGTGAGTGCATCGGAGTGTATCGGGGGTCAGTGGTAGGTCTTGAGGCCATGTGCAGCACCAAGCAGTAACAGGCAAGGCGGCGGAAATGGATGCTAGTGCCTGGCCCTCCTGACCACAGTCCCATCCATGTCCTCATCCCCGGGTGTGTGCCCTGCCCCACCTGTGGGTGTTGCAGTACCGGCTGCGGCACTGTGTGCCACTGACACATCAGGGGCCGGAGGAGGATTGTTGGCCGCACTGTGTGGTAGTGGCACATCAGGTGCCGGAGTGGATACCCCTGCCGCACTGGGAGGCACTGACACACCAGGGGGCAGAGATGTGGATGGTGTGGGGGCAGCAGCATTCATCATCGCCACGCCTTGTGGCAGCAATGCCATGATGAGGACATGCAGGGCATGGTAGATCCCAGCTACATTTCGCTGATGTGCAGCGGCGGCTGCCATCCTTTCCGCCTCCATCCGCACCATGTCCTCCATGTGCCTCCGCATGTGTGCCAGCTCACGGCTGGCATCGCTGGGGCCACTCTGAGAGGACAGGTATTCTTCCCTCCGCGTCATGACTCCAGAGATGTCAGTCAGGGCTCGCTGGAGCCCATGGGGTGGACATAGACACCCAAGGATGGCATCCAGTTTGGTAGCCATGAGCTCAAACCCCACCCGCACCTGCTCGGCCGTCTCCCTCTGGCCCTCCAGCACACGGCATTGGAAGGCCATTTGTTGTTCCTGGGGGACTTGGGAGGGTGCCGGGGCTGTGGGTGCCTCCTGCTGTGTGGTTTGGGTGGTGGGTGGGGTCTCATGGATGTAGCTGGGCTGCCCTGATCCTGGAGGTGAGTTGCGGATGAGGTCAATGAGGTCTTGGATGGTTTGGGTGTCGATGCTGGTGTCCTCCTCCTCGTCATCAGTGAAGAGTGGCTGTGACTGCTCTGCAGGAGGTGTTGACGATGCCCCTGCGATGTGAAGGGGAGATGGTGTATTACAATGTGTCCACATGTATGTAGCCGCATGGTACAGGTTGACATTCAGACAGCATGGCATTGTACATTGTGACAATGTGTGGGTCTGGGCGAGGACCCAGAGTGATTGTGGGTGTGCACTGTGCCCTGCTTGCTTGTGCATGTGTGCCATTGTGGCCATCTCTCCCCGTCCTCCCAGTACCTGGTGGTCACTCACCCTGTTGCGGTTGTGTTGTGTCCTGTCGAGCAGTGTCCGGTCCCCCGACTCCGGCCACAGTATCCATACTGAGGACTGTCGACACCAGCTCCTCCATGTCATCCAGCTCCAGCTGTGGCGCTGGGCCCCCACCTCCGGTCTGCGTTGCTGCCTTCAGGTTGGCAGAGAGTTTCTCCTTGGCCTTCCGCTTGATGTCATTCCATCGCCTCATGACCTCGTCCATTGTCCGCCTGTGCTCTCCGACGGCATTCACCTTGTCGATGATGTCCCGCCATATTCCAGTTTTGGTGCCCAATGACACGTTGGAGGTGACGAAGAGTTGTTGATGGTGTTCCATCACCTCCGTGACTATTATCCTGTTCGCCTGCGGACTGAACTTGGTCTTCCTGGTCTTCTTGTCCTTGCCCTTCCCTGTCCCGAGGTCCCAGGCTAGTCGTCCGGGGTGCTTGTGGGGTTGCGCTCATCCTCTGCGCCTGCTCCGGCTGCCTCCATGGTCCTTGTGTGTTGGTCAGTTTGTGTGTGGGTGTTTTTTCTACTTTTATGGAGATTGTTGACACCTCAAACAACAACTAAAGAGTGAACTCAAAAGAAACAAAAAAGGGGCAAAAAAGAGAACACAAGGAAAACCATTAGTGTTTAAAAGAACCCTCACTCACCAACCTAGTTGGTGACATGCTTCATCATTGGGTCCCCACCAGAGAGGCCGAGTGCCTCTCCGGTGTGCTACGACGCCTGATTACAGCGGAGCTGGTTTGCTGTGATTGGTGTAAGTGATAGTGAAAATTAAAAGATGCCTCGGTTTATTCCCAGAAAAATTTAATGGTGGAAAACCAGGCAACAGTAAAAACAACAAGTGTATTGGATGGTCACTGCCCGGCTAATTTGTCCAAGCACATCCAATGTGTGAAATGTAAAAAAGGTGGTCAACATGTTTCTGCTTCAAGGTGCGAATAGCGAAGCTTTCATCAGGACCAACCCACCACGGCGGTATGTGCACGCTAAGGCACACCCTAACCTGTGGGGGTATAACAAATAAACTCACGGTTTACTTGTTCAGACCTTCAGAACTTCTGAAAGCCATTATAAATCTGTAAAGATAATCAGACAAAAAACAGAGACATAAACTGTTTACTGCAGATAAATCATAGCTTTTTTGTATAGGCAACCCTTTTGTTTGGTCAACACCTTTGTTAAGTGCCTATTGTTGTTCACATTGTGCTCTCCATAAAGTTATTTACAAACTGCAAAAACCCTTATCTGCAGTCCTAGTACCGTACTTGACATTCATACAGTGTGCCAATCGGGTGCACTCATTCACCTGATCGCTTACTCATGAATAATAGCGTGATACTCATGTGAGCACGTTCACCTCCAATATTGTGGAGAGTCTTTCGTGAAAATCTAAAAACAGTAGAACATGACTAACGGGGCGTCGATGTAAATACAACACCCATGTGCAATTATAATGGCATATAAACAGGCAATCTCAGGTGTCCGACAAAACACTCAAGAATACTAAATTAAGAATAATTATAAACATGGAAAAATCGAAGGCTTACGGAAAGTTAGACTCAACTCCGCAACATGGGTCCCAGTGGGAGGCGCTTGACATCTGTTCAAGCCCTGTGGAGTTAGAAAAGGGGAAGGGGGAAAGGGAAGGAGAAAGGGTTTTTTTTGGGGGTGAGTACAACAAAAACGCTCACTCCGCTGGACCGTGCTACTGCCCCAAAATGACTCCTATTTACTCACTTAAATGTAGTCCAGCGCCCGTTCGGCACATACTCATAGCCCTCCATGGATCCGAATGTTAACTCGGAATCCGGGACGCTCGGTATAAATACCGGCAGGCTTAGCGCTACGCACGTGTGAGCTGATCATTAGGCACCTGGGGAACGTGAAAACACGAAGAATACTAGACCGCTACCCTCAATCTTTAAGAAAAAGCCAACTGCGCATGCGTTTTCAAAAAAGGGGGAGGGGGAAGCGCTGAATGGAGTGTAATGATGTATATAAACTGAACAGAAAGGTCCCAAAATCGCTAACATGACACACATGTCTTATCAAAGGGATAACTGGCCAAAAGGAAGGGAGCAATATAACTACCCTTAACAAACAGTAGAAGGACATAAAAGCGCAATAGCAAAGGAAATATTATTTCATCAACATGCCAGACTACAGCTAACTTATCCGGTAAAGCTATAGATGGATAGAGTTTCATAAAGCTGGAATAACAAGAATCTTAAGCAGGGTGAATGTAAAAACCTTTAGATACCAAAGCTGATTAGCGCCTCATGACCGTGCCCCAGGGTATATTGTCATTCAGCCCACGTAGATTAGTAGAAAGTCTATAAATCCAACGTTGCTCCTTTTCGAACAACATATGTGGCGAGGAGTTACCTTGTTTCAATTGTTCTATCACCGTCCATCGTAAATCATTGGTGGTGTGATTACAACGCAAAAATTGTTCAGTAAGTTTCGTGGTGTTCTTGCGACACCGGATATTACTGCGATGTTCACATACTCGTTGTTTTATTTTACGTGTCGTCATCCCAACATATCTGGAACCACAGGGGCATGTGATTAAATACACCACATTGGTTGAGTTACAGTTGGTGTGGGTGCGTTGTATCCACGTCTTACCGGGTTCAAGATCCAGAGTTTTAGTAGTGGCAGTCAAATGACACACACTACAAGAGCCACAAGGATGATGTCCAGTGACTTTTGGAAGTCCCCAGGCACTGAGAACAGTGGTGCCCTCTTCAGGTCCAACTCTCCTTGGACGTGTGTGAACCAGCGTATCCCTGATGCTCCTGGCTTTCCTATAAGAGAAAAGAGGTTTCTCCCACTTGATGTTATTACTTTCAAGGATACGCCAATGTTTCCTGATAGATTTACTCACAGCATTCGCAGCAACACTATACGTGGTGACACACGTGAGTGGTATATCCTCAGCCAGTCTATGATTTTCTTGCAATAAGACTTCCCTTGGTTGGTTCCTGGCTCTCTTGGAACTCCTGGTTAGAATGTTGTCAGGGTAACCACGTTTGCGTAATTTCGTTGTCAATTCCTTCGCTTGATCACGAAAATCCTCCACTCGACTGCAGTTACGCCTTAAGCGCAAATATTGGCCATAAGGCAGATTCTCTCTGAGTGGTCTTGGATGGAAACTGGCGAAGTGTAACGAGTTGTTCTTCGCTGTAGGTTTGTAATAAGTTTTAGTAAGAAGCTGATCGCCTACTTTCCTTATAATCACATCTAGGAAGATCATCTCTTCTCTGTTGTAGCAATGAGTGAAACTTAAATTAGGATCACAGGTATTGATCCAGTTGAAAAACTCCAGGAGGGCAGTCTCAGGTCCTTGCCAGATGACGAAAAACGTCATCAATGTATCCTTTCCAGAAAGACACATAGGTCAAGTAAGGGTTGTTGGCCGAAAGTATGTATTTGCACTCAAATCATGAACATACAACCCGGCCACACTTGGGGCGAAGGTGCTGCCCATCGAAGTCCCCGTTGACTGAAGGAACAGATCACCTCTATACTCAAAAAAGTTTTGTTTCAATGCAAGTGTGGCACAGTCGATAATAAAACTCCTGGGTGTTGTAAAAATCCAAGGCTCTGCATCTAGGGCCTCCCTGAGGACCCTAATGGTCTCATCCTGAGGGATACAGGTGTACAGACTTTCAATGTCCAGCGAGACCAAAAATACGGGCTCGTTGTCGACTGTGAGATCTTGAAGGAGAGCTAACAAGCTCTTAGTATCTTTGAGATAGGTATTAGTCTTCTGGATCAATGGTTTTAGAAAGAAATCGCAATAACGGGACAACGGCTCCAATAATGAACCGATACCTGATACTATTGGACGCCCGGGAGGGGGCGTGCGATTTTTATGCGTCTTAGGCAAAGTATAGAAATACGGAATAGTCCCCTTCCCTGTCGTGAGGAACTCCGCTTCATGTTTGGTGATGTATCCTCTGGTTACTGCATCATCAACCAGATTAGTCGATAGCAAGGGTGTGGGGTCCAATCCTAAAAGAGTATAGTTGTCACGATCACCTAATAGGCGTCTACATTCCTTATCATAATCGGCAGCATCCTGAATGACAACCCCTCCCCCTTTGTCAGCTGGCTTAATGACAATGGAGGTGTTAGACTGGAGGGATTGCAAAGCTTGAAATTCAATGGCACTCAAGTTTTTAAAGACACCCATTTCTTCAAATGATTCTACATCATTAAATACTGCCTGTTCAAAAGCAGTAATTTCAGGTGGAATAGTGTGTGGAGGAGGGGTAAAGGTTGATTTTAGGCGAAAACTAGTGTCACTAGTAGAGGTAGGAGCCTCGCTGGAGGGTTGTTTTTCAAAGAAAAATTTGAGTTTCAACTTACGAAAGAACTCAGCTAATTCACAGTGCAGGTTTTTGCAGTTTGTAAATAACTTTATGGAGAGCACAATGTGAACAACAATAGGCACTTAACAAAGGTGTTGACCAAACAAAAGGGTTGCCTATACAAAAAAGCTATGATTTATCTGCAGTAAACAGTTTATGTCTCTGTTTTTTGTCTGATTATCTTTACAGATTTATAATGGCTTTCAGAAGTTCTGAAGGTCTGAACAAGTAAACCGTGAGTTTATTTGTTATACCCCACAGGTTAGGGTGTGCCAAATGTAGACGCCTATTAGGTGATCGTGACAACTATACTCCTCTAGGATTGGACCCCACACCCTTGCTATCGACTACCATTAAAAATCTGGTTGATGATGCAGTAACCAGAGGATACATCACCAAACATGAAGCGGAGTTCCTCACGACAGGGAAGGGGACCATTCCGTATTTCTATACTTTGCCTAAGACGCATAAAAATCGCACGCCCCCTCCCGGGCGTCCAATAGTATCAGGTATGGGTTCATTATTGGAGCCGTTGTCCCGTTATTGCGATTTCTTTCTAAAACCATTGATCCAGAAGACTAATACCTATCTCAAAGATACTAAGAGCTTGTTAGCTCTCCTTCAAGATCTCACAGTCGACAACGAGCCCGTATTTTTGGTCTCGCTGGACATTGAAAGTCTGTACACCTGTATCCCTCAGGATGAGACCATTAGGGTCCTCAGGGAGGCCCTAGATGCAGAGCCTTGGATTTTTACAACACCCAGGAGTTTTATTATCGACTGTGCCACACTTGCATTGAAACAAAACTTTTTTGAGTATAGAGGTGATCTGTTCCTTCAGTCAACGGGGACTTTGATGGGCAGCACCTTCGCCCCAAGTGTGGCCGGGTTGTATGTTCATGATTTTGAGTGCAAATACATACTTTCGGCCAACAACCCTTACTTGACCTATGTGTCTTTCTGGAAAAGATACATTGATGACGTTTTCGTCATCTGGCAAGGACCTGAGACTGCCCTCCTGGAGTTTTTCAACTGGATCAATACCTGTGATCCTAATTTAAGTTTCACTCATTGCTACAACAGAGAAGAGATGATCTTCCTAGATGTGATTATAAGGAAAGTAGGCGATCAGCTTCTTACTAAAACTTATTACAAACCTACAGCGAAGAACAACTTGTTACACTTCGCCAGTTTCCATCCAAGACCACTCAGAGAGAATCTGCCTTATGGCCAATATTTGCGCTTAAGGCGTAACTGCAGTCGAGTGGAGGATTTTCGTGATCAAGCGAAGGAATTGACAACGAAATTACGCAAACGTGGTTACCCTGACAACATTCTAACCAGGAGTTCCAAGAGAGCCAGGAACCAACCAAGGAAGTCTTATTGGAAGAAAATCATAGACTGGCTGAGGATATACCACTCACGTGTGTCACCACGTATAGTGTTGCTGCGAATGCTGTGAGTAAATCTATCAGGAAACATTGGCGTATCCTTGAAAGTAATAACATCAAGTGGGAGAAACCTCTTTTCTCTTATAGGAAAGCCAGGAGCATCAGGGATACGCTGGTTCACACACGTCCAAGGAGAGTTGGACCTGAAGAGGGCACCACTGTTCTCAGTGCCTGGGGACTTCCAAAAGTCACTGGACATCATCCTTGTGGCTCTTGTAGTGTGTGTCATTTGACTGCCACTACTAAAACTCTGGATCTTGAACCCGGTAAGACGTGGATACAACGCACCCACACCAACTGTAACTCAACCAATGTGGTGTATTTAATCACATGCCCCTGTGGTTCCAGATATGTTGGGATGACGACACGTAAAATAAAACAACGAGTATGTGAACATCGCAGTAATATCCGGTGTCGCAAGAACACCACGAAACTTACTGAACATTTTTTGCGTTGTAATCACACCACCAATGATTTACGATGGACGGTGATAGAACAATTGAAACAAGGTAACACCTCGCCACATATGTTGTTCGAAAAGGAGCAACGTTGGATTTATAGACTTTCTACTAATCTACGTGGGCTGAATGACAATATACCCTGGGGCACGGTCATGAGGCGCTAATCAGCTTTGGTATCTAAAGGTTTTTACATTCACCCTGCTTAAGATTCTTGTTATTCCAGCTTTATGAAACTCTATCCATCTATAGCTTTACCGGATAAGTTAGCTGTAGTCTGGCATGTTGATGAAATAATATTTCCTTTGCTATTGCGCTTTTATGTCCTTCTACTGTTTGTTAAGGGTAGTTATATTGCTCCCTTCCTTTTGGCCAGTTATCCCTTTGATAAGACATGTGTGTCATGTTAGCGATTTTGGGACCTTTCTGTTCAGTTTATATACATCATTACACTCCATTCAGCGCTTCCCCCTCCCCTTTTTTGAAAACGCATGCGCAGTTGGCTTTTTCTTAAAGATTGAGGGTAGCGGTCTAGTATTCTTCGTGTTTTCACGTTCCCCAGGTGCCTAATGATCAGCTCACACGTGCGTAGCGCTAAGCCTGCCGGTATTTATACCGAGCGTCCCGGATTCCGAGTTAACATTCGGATCCATGGAGGGCTATGAGTAGGTGCCGAACGGGCGCTGGACTACATTTAAGTGAGTAAATAGGAGTCATTTTGGGGCAGTAGCACGGTCCAGCGGAGTGAGCGTTTTTGTTGTACTCACCCCCCAAAAAAACCCTTTCTCCTTCCCTTTCCCCCTTCCCCTTTTCTAACTCCACAGGGCTTGAACAGATGTCAAGCGCCTCCCACTGGGACCCATGTTGCGGAGTTGAGTCTAACTTTCCGTAAGCCTTCGATTTTTCCATGTTTATAATTATTCTTAATTTAGTATTCTTGAGTGTTTTGTCGGACACCTGAGATTGCCTGTTTATATGCCATTATAATTGCACATGGGTGTTGTATTTACATCGACGCCCGTTAGTCATGTTCTACTGTTTTTAGATTTTCACGAAAGACTCTCCACAATATTGGAGGTGAACGTGCTCACATGAGTATCACGCTATTATTCATGAGTAGCGATCAGGTGAATGAGTGCACCCGATTGGCACACTGTATGAATGTCAAGTACGGTACTAGGACTGCAGATAAGGGTTTTTGCAGTTTGTAAATAACTTTATGGAGAGCACAATGTGAACAACAATAGGCACTTAACAAAGGTGTTGACCAAACAAAGGGTTGCCTATACAAAAAAGCTATGATTTATCTGCAGTAAACAGTTTATGTCTCTGTTTTTTGTCTGATTATCTTTACAGATTTATAATGGCTTTCAGAAGTTCTGAAGGTCTGAACAAGTAAACCGTGAGTTTATTTGTTATACCCCCACAGGTTAGGGTGTGCCTTAGCGTGCACATACCGCCGTGGTGGGTTGGTCCTGATGAAAGCTTCGCTATTCGCACCTTGAAGCAGAAACATGTTGACCACCTTTTTTACATTTCACACATTGGATGTGCTTGGACAAATTAGCCGGGCAGTGACCATCCAATACACTTGTTGTTTTTACTGTTGCCTGGTTTTCCACCATTAAATTTTTCTGGGAATAAACCGAGGCATCTTTTAATTTTCACTATCACTTACACCAATCACAGCAAACCAGCTCCGCTGTAATCAGGCGTCGTAGCACACCGGAGAGGCACTCGGCCTCTCTGGTGGGGACCCAATGATGAAGCATGTCACCAACTAGGTTGGTGAGTGAGGGTTCTTTTAAACACTAATGGTTTTCCTTGTGTTCTCTTTTTTGCCCCTTTTTTGTTTCTTTTGAGTTCACTCTTTAGTTGTTGTTTGATATATACCTGGGGGATTAAGAGTGACTTCTTTGCTTTCCCTCGCTCTCCTGTTGTTTAATTCTGATTGTTGACACCTGCCAGGTGTGTGTTGCAGGCCTGGTGCTGCTTGTCGCTGTTTCCTCATCGCGCTTTGGCCCATCGTGTGTTTTTTGGTGTTGTGGTTTGTGTTTTTATCTCCATCGTGGTGGTTGTATCACGGACATTGTTCGCGGTTTCGGCAGACTATTAAATGGTACCGCCTTGTTGTGAATTCAACGTTGACACAGGGTTATTTTCCCGCGATAGGCTGCGGTATTAAAAGTTGCGTTACACTACTCTTGCGGTAGTTATCACGCGTTCTTGTGAATATACCCCATTATTTTTAATGCAGTAACATTAACGTCTCTCATTCATTTGGATGGCTGCCTTCAAGAAAATATAAATACATTATGTTTAATGGTGTAAAGTTAATTCCTCATCAAGAAAACGCCAGATAGAATGCGTACAAAGGGATGACCCTTTCATATTGACGCTTTATTTATAATAAGTATTGAGCAAAAAGCTGAGGTCAAGGAGCGGTACCATGAACCACTATTTGCAGGTCACCCTGGCCTTAGGACATTCCTAGTCCTGGTTTAAAAATACTTTGATTGGCACTTTATGTCATGTGATATGTGCAGTAGAGAAACAATAACTAAATGTTAGCCTTATATATGTTATTAAATCTTCTAGAGATATCTCAACCTGAAATGGATACAACTCAAAATAGTAATATTGATTTGCCCTCTGAATAGGATCATGTCACCACCCTGAAAAGATTGCAAACGTGAAAATCATTTGCTCGTTTGTTTCTACAATATGCAGTACGGTTACACGGTTTACCTTCTTTCATGAAACTGGCACTTGAGATGATGATTTGACAAAAGGGTACCAATAATAATCTACCAATCTCCAACCTGAAAAGGAGAAGGGTTTCAGAAGAGATGGTAATTTTTTGGGAACTCGGACTCCACAGGAACATGGAGTAGTGAAAAGCAGAGAGAGCAAAAAAAGGGGCAAGAGAGAGAGAGAGAGAGAGAAAGAGAACACTGGATATAGCTCACCAGCTGTTAGGCCTGGCATTCTTGGTGTAGTTTCCCCTTAATCTTGTGCCTTCAGACCTCCTGTTTTTGATGACTTTGTTTTTGCTGGCCTCAGAACTGCTAACCAGTGCTAAAGTGCATGTGCTCTCTGTTCAAAACTGGTATCTTTAGCTCATACACAATTGCCATATTCAATTTTCTTATAAGTCCCTTGTCAAGTGCACTACATGTGCCCCGGGACTGTAAACTAAGGGGCATATTTATCAAACGTTCGTGCAGCATAGCAAGCCACCTTGCTGCGCTGCATGAAAGGGAAAGGGCAGGAATGTACCATATTTAACATTATACTGTGCATTCCTGTCCTTTCCTTGCGCTGGCGCCCTTTTGGCTGCCTAGCGCCAAAGCAGTCACCCTTGCGTCATGGTGCAAGGGTACCTTGGTTGTAGACAGAATTGTTTTTATGCAGGAAGGGGCACCTTCCTGCACAAAAACAATCCTCAGATGCATTTTCCTAAGTAAAGATATTTCTCCTCGTTGCGCCTCCCCTGGGGAGGCATATCATTTTGACGCATTCCCAGGATTACCAGTGTTGGTAAATCTGGGAATGCGCCAAAATCCATGGGTGGATGTGTGGTAAAACCCACGTTCCTCCCATCGAACGCCTTCCTGGGGAAGAGTAACACAATGCAGCGATTTGCGCTGTGTTGCATTACTCTAAATTTATCACCTAGAGTGCCTTGAAAAATCTTACTTTAGTGTTGTGTCGCCCTTACGCCCTCTTGTGTGGTGTAAGGGCGAGGCAACACATTGATATACTTGCCCCACAATGCTACTAGTGGGCCTGTAGCACTGATTGTGCCAGCCACTTAATTAGCCCTCTAAACATGTCTCTGGCCTGCAATTGAAGAGCCTATGTGTGCAGTTGACTTGGCAAAATAAACCTTTTGCCAAGCCCAAAGGGTCCATTTTATTACATGTAAGTCACCCCTAGAGTAGGCCCTGGAAATCCCCAAGGGCAAGGTGCATTGTATTGAAAATGTTGGACATGTGCTTCTAAGTTTTACACGTCCTGGTAGTGAAAAACTCTAAAATTCGTTTTTCACTACTGCAAGGCCTATCTTGCCCCTAGGATTACATTGGAGTTGCCTTATTACATTTATATAAGCGTAATTTACAAACGGGCAGAGATAACTCGTTTAAGTTTGGTGTCTCTTGAATCCTAATTGAATATCCTAACTCATGGTTAAGTCAGATTTTAAATTACAATTCTGAAAATGCTACTTTTAGAACGTTGCCATTTTCTTGCCTTAGCCTTTTTGTGCCTGCAACTTTTCTCTGGTCACATGACTGGGTGTAGTCGGCAGTTGGGCTTTGTGCATTCCTCCTAGACAGCCACACACAATTGGAGCTTAGGTGTGACTGGATGGATGGCAGAATCAGAGGGAGGAGCTAGGTCCAGCCTCACTTACACCAGAATAAGCTGTGTCGTTTCTCCACACAAAGGGCTGCATACCCCCTGTAGTTAGACTGGAGCCAGGGCAGGGAAGGCAGGGCATCCGTGCACTTCAAAGGCCTGCCTACTAAAGCTTCTCCCCACTTCAAAAGCACAATGGTGTATAAAAGAAGCACCTCAGATACCACCACTTCAGTACACCTCTGGACCTGTGGATACTCTGCCTGGAAGAAAGACTGCTGTACTGTTACAAGGACTGCCACTCTGCTGGACTGCTGCTCTACAAGGAACTGCTGTGCTGACCTACTGCCTGTTGCCCTCTTGCCTGGGGAAGAAGAATTGGACCTGCAACTCCATGTTGAACCCAGAACCCCAGAGTGACTCAAAGGGGTAGTCTGCTGGCCCCCTGATCTGAGCTTCGGGGACAAAACAGGCTCCCCAACAGTTCCAGGAACCTTTCTTCAGTTATTTCCTGGCCCTCCAGGGGTGCCCCTCAGGTCCCAGACCCTTGGTGTGACTCAGAGGGCTCTTAAATCAAGCTTTTTGGCTCTTTGTGACGGCGAAGGGGCCCGTTCGCACGGGAACCATGCTGCTCGCATAGAAATTCAGCACAAGCTGCAGTCTGTCTGTCTCCTCGCACATCAAGCATCGATCGCCATCAAGGACTGCCACCGCGGAGCTCCATTCCTCCCGTCAGCAACACCAGACTGCTCTTGTTGCCACGCTGACCACCACCAGCAACGCTCTCCTTGCTGTCTGTGACCTTCTTCAATGCGAACGGGACTCTTGGCACAAAATTTGATAAGGTAAACCTTCAGCTGGACTAATCTGGGCTGTATCTGACCCGCGCTCAATTGCGGTCGGATTGAACTTTTGACCTTGGCCATGTCCAATGCGACCATACAGCCACGGTTGTCGCTTTATGCTGTTCAATCAATCATCTTCTGTAGAGTGTGGCACTGTCACCCCGGGGGGTATCTGGGCACTGGGGTGCTAGGTCTCTGTCAAAAAGCCAGGTCTTGAGGAAACTGTGGGAAGAATGAAGAAACAAGCGAGCAGGAAAGGCAAAGCAGAGGGCAGAAAAACGAGCTGAAAAGGCAAAACAGCAGGCAGAAAAATGAGAGGAAAAAGCAAAACAGAGCAGAAGAGGGCAAAACAGATGGCAGAAAAATTAGCAGAAAAGGCCAAACAGAGGGCAAAGGAGCAGGAAAGGCAAAACAGAGCAGCAGAGGGAAAACCAGAGGGCAGGAAAATGAGCCAAAACGAGCCAAAAAGGTAAAACAGAGGTCAGAAGAATAAGCAGGAAAGGCAAAGCAGAAGGCAGAAAAACAAGCAAAAAAAGCAAAACAGAGGGCAGAAAATCAAGCAGAAAAAGGTAAAACAGAGCAGTAAACGAGCAGTGGAGCCACAAACAGAGGCAGCAGGTAGACAGGCAGGAGAGGGTAGCAGACTGTGGGCAAGCTGGACAGGAGAACAGTTGCAGGGGGAGCTGATACGAGGACCTACTCAATGGGATCCCACTGCAACCTCCATTAAGTAGGTACTGGGGGGAGGGCATGGCGCTGGGTGGTGGAAGGAGGGAAATGGCTGGAGGAAGGAAACGTCTGGAAGAAACTAGCAGAAAAGGCAAAACAGGGCAGAACAAGAGCAGAAAAGGCAAAACAGAGGGCAGAAAAATGAGCAGACAAGGCAAAATAGAGCAGCAGAGGGCAAAACAGAGGGCAGAAAAATGAGCAGTAAGGCAAAACGGAGGGCAGGAAAACAAGCAGGGAAAGGCAAAACAGATCAAGAAACAAGCAAAGGAGGCACAAACAGAGTGTAGCAGGTAGACAGGCAGCAGAGGGTAAGGGGCTGGAAGCAAGCTGGACAGGAGAACTGTTGCAGGGGGAGGTGGCATGAGGACCTGCTCAATGGGATCTCGCTGCAGCCTCTATTAAGTAGGTCCTGGGGGAGGGCGACATGCTATGTGTTTGCTGGAGCAAGGAAACAGCAGGAGGAGGGAAACTTCAGAAAGAGGGAAGAAACGAGCAGAAAAAGGCAAAATAGGGGGCAGAAAAATGAGCAGAAAGGGAAAACAGAGCAGAAGAGGGCAAAACAGAGGGCAGGAAAACAAGCCGAAAGGGCCAAACAGAGAACAGAAAACAAGCAGCAAAGGCAAAATAGAAAACAGACAAACAAGCAAAAAGGCAAAACAGAGGACTGAAAAATTAGCAGAAAAGGCAAAACAGGGCAGAAATGGGCAAACCAGAGGGCAGAAAAAGAGCAGAAAGGCCAAACAGAGCAGTAGATGAACAGAAAAGGTAAAACGGAGGGCCGAAAAATGAGCAGAAAAGGCAAAACAGAGCAGAAGAGGGCAAAACAGAATGCAGAAAAACAAGCAGAAAAGGCAAAACAGAGGGCAGAAAAATGAGCAGCAAAGGCAAAACAGAGGGCAGAAAAATGAGCAGAAAAGGCAAAACAGAGCAAGAAATGAGCAGTGGAGGCACAGACGACAGCAGGTAGCCAGGCAACTGAGGGCAGCGGATTGCGGGCAAGCCAAACAGGAGAAGTGTTGCAGAGAGAGCTGGCATGAGGACCTGCTTTTAGCACTTTATTGCAGTTTGTTCTTTAAAAATTCATACAGTACTCGTAAACTCCGAACGTCCCCTCTGCATCCTGTGCTTCATGCTACATATCAATCATGGTGCAAAGGGCACACCATCTTTTACGGATCGCCTATAGTTTGCGCTCCAATATGGGGGAATGAAAGTATCCGAATCAATGGTAGAGCTCTCTACTGGTCTGACTGCAGTTCAAGAGAAATCCAGACATTAGACCAGATTATAATAAATGGTGAACTGAAATCCTTTGATCTTCTCTGTGAAGAACTTGACCTTCCTTTGCATCAAGCTTCACTGCGTCTGCAACTACAGCATTGCCAGAGGAGATGTTTTGGTCCTTTCCCCTGGACATTAGAATCCTCACCGATACTGGATTATCTTCGCACTTGGGGTCGACATAAGGGAGTAATGTCAGGATTATATTGCACTCTAACTAATCACCTATACTCACAACCACTTCTTAAAGTTCTTTGCGAGGAATGGCAGGAACGCCTACATATCACTATAGACCAAGATACCTGGCCGGACATACTGGAAGCCCTCTACAAGGGTACTCGTGAAGCGCGCCTGAAATTTTGTCTTTTTAAAACTTTACATGACTGGTACTGGACACCATCGAAATTGCAATGAGCAGGATTACTTCCACACTCCAAGTGTTGGAGATGTTCTGAAGTTAATTGTGAGCTTCTCCATATACTTTGAGAATGTCCCTCTATCCAGCATTTCTGGACGCAAATAGGAGATACACTAAAGGAAACTATTCCTCTCCGTTTACCCCTTACCTCTTCTATTATTTTATTGCATGATCTTGGGAGTTCACCTGACATCACATGTCCTCAGCGCTGACTTTTGCATACTGCACTCTCTACTGCTTAAAATTGTATCTTAAGATTGTGGCAATCACCTAACCCTCCCTCCAAAGAGGATTGAATGGTCGCAATGATTCAGACGGTATCACATGAGCGTATAATATATAAACTACAGGATCAAGAAGAAATATTTCAACAAGTATGGACTTCTTTTCTCCGAGACTCTTGATTATTTCCCTCTTATCGCCTTGTCTGTTCTCTCTCCCCTTTATTATTCTTCTCCTTCCACTTTCCCCCTGTCTTCCTCTCTCCTTTTGTCTTTTCCTTTCTTTACTCTCCCCACCTTTCCTTCTCTTACCTTCTCTTTCAGGGTAAGGAGATAAACTTTTCCTCTCTTCTCATTTCCCTATTTACTCACTCTTCCATTTATTCATTCACCTACTTACTAATCTATTTTCCCAATTACCTATTTATTTATTTATCTACTTATCTATTTATCATTTTATCTATTTATTTATTTATTTATTAACCTTCATGACCTTCCATCACTCCCAATATACATCATATTTCATATTTTATACATGTAATAGGCTCTAAAAATATTCGCTCGTTCCATAATTTATTCTGTCTAACTTACTCCGTGATTATAATCAACCAGAGTTAAGATTTCTTAGCATACTATGTTTAATACTCTTCTTTTCCACTATCGGCTGTCTGTCTTTTATTTCATCCCTCCTCTCCCCCTCCTCTCTTCTCTTATTTGCAATTTCTTCTTCTTTATATTACATTGTATACGTAATGTCACTAGACCATTGTGGGTCTATTATGCTGTGCTATACTTTTATGAATTTATCTGCCTTTAATTTCTTAATAAAGAATTACGACACAAAAAAAAAAATCATAACTCCAATTCTACTGATTGGATTTTTGCCATTTTGATCTTGTTTTATTTATTATATTAAGCCCTATTTTTATAACTGGTGTGGGATCTGAGTGTGTGGTGGTTTCACTATTTTACTGTTTGAATTGTTGCACAAAAACTTTATGCATTGCCTCTAAGTTAAGCTTGACTGCTCTGTGCCAAGCTACCAGGGAGTGAGCACAGGTTAATTTGGGGTTTGCTTGTACCTTACCCTGACTAAAATTGTGGTTGCTGTTTGATGAGGGCTCACACGCCAGTCAACCATTAACCCAATTTCTCAATTGTAATTCGGTTCCCATTAATCATCCTGTAACTCTTCCCACCACTCATATTGGAATTTTCCTTCCTACTTATATGATCTCTTTAGAAATGTGAGAAGAAGTTAATATAAGTAACCCTGGGTGTAAAACTCCGCTCCGCTCGCGGAGTTTGCAGACTTTTTGCAACTCCGCGTTCCACGTAGAACACGGAGTTGCCAAAAAACTCCGCACTCCACAACGGTGTTCGCGTGCACAAAATGCATTTTTGCTCATGCGGGAGCGACTTTCTGGGTCCCTGCGATCGCGATGAGATTTCCCGAGCCGTTCGCTAGCGCCACGAGATTTGCTAGGCGGCCGAATGGTCCTGTAAGAGTTTGCGATGGCAAACACGTAATTCGAGAGTGCCATCGGACTTCTGGCAGAAGTTTTGTGAAGAACGAGATCCCGAACGCACAGACCGCAACCTGGAGAAAGTTCTCTCCCCGAGCAGCATCAAAACCTTCTCGAAATGACGATTTGGATTAAAAAAACTCCTCAAATTGTCCTTTTTCTTTTTTTACTTTTTTTTAAGAGGAAAAAAGTGCCACAGAGTCTTCAACTTCCTGTCCAGCAGGTGCCTCCCATTGCTTTGTCCATCTCCTGGTCACATTTCATTTGGATTTGAAATCTGGAAGGGTCACTCTTTGTGTCTGCTGCTTCGAATATCATTGGATTTGAGGACTATTGAATTTGAGATTTCACAAGTAAGTTGGAAAATTGGTTAATTGTTTGATTGGGGCCATGCACCTAGATTTATTTGTACTAATTTTGTTATTATTTATTGTGGTGAGTGGCCTGTAGTTTCAGTAGGGGCCGAGTTGTTTCTTTGTAAGTAATTTTTCTTCTTTTATAAAGAAAACACGTTGCAGAGTTCACTACATTTTTCTTCATGTTTTGAAAACAATTTGCAATATTTATTTAATAAACTATGTAGCCCAGTAGTCTGCCAAAAATAGGCCTTTCTCAGCCAGTAGGACCAGAGCTACTCATGGGTGCATCAAACAACTGTTTCTGTGGTGTCTGTTGAATTTAAAGTTTTCTAACTTTTGGTCATGGATGGCATTGGATTAAAATTACAAAATTAGTTTTTTGTGGTATTTCACCTTTTTTTCAGGTGTTTTAAATTAAATGCCTTTGTTTGATGTGTGTGGTTGTAACTTGCAAACCTTTTTTAGCCCTGTGGATTTTAGTTTTTGGCATTGTTGCATAAAGATGTGTTGTTTAGCATGCCTCCTTTGTATGGCCAGTGTGTGAGTGTCTTTATAATAGTGGGCCATCATTTGCCTTGGCTGAGCCTCCCCATGTGGCCAGGGGCCATTTTGAAAAGTCTGTGTCCATACAGGCCTGCTTGAGTTAATTGTTTTCCAGGCCTCCTGCTTGTTGTTGTTGTGTGACCATGTGGCTGGTGGCAATTTTGTGGAGGCAGTTAGTGTGCTTTTGCCATATAGGCCTATATGTCTGTCTTCCCTTTGTTCCCCTTAGCTTATTGCTTCCATTGTCATTTGTCAGCTGCAGCTCCCTGAGTGCTGCATCCCATGTGATGCACAATGCCCAACCGTTACATTTGTATTTTTGTTGTTGTTCTTCTTCTATCCTATCCTTCTTGAGTGTACTGTAGTGTACACAGTACACCATGAAAGCCCTTGTTGTTGTTAAAGTCTCACAAATGGTTACACTGTATTGTTAATTGTTTTAATAACTGAGGTAATAACAATAACAAGTGTGACCATACACACTAAATGATATTGTATTTCTTTGTACTAGTAATTGAATCACAACAATGCCACGCTTCACTGATGTTTTTCTTGCTTCTTTGCTTTGAGGTGCACAAAAGAGGAGGAGACTACATCACTCATTGTACTGCCAGACAGAAGGCCTGCGCCCTGCGCACAACGTTACGTGACATGTGACCACAGACAGACATCTCTTCAACTTGTGCCACTGCTTGCTAATTGATATCTTCAAGATGGCCCCAAAGAAAGGTACCAGGTCCACTACCAAGAAAGTTCCTAGTGAGAAGAAGGCACTGCCACTTACCACCACCAGTCTGTCACCCAAGACCTTTTTTGGGAAACCAAAAATTGCACCTTCAGCAGCGGTGACCGGGGAGCAAAGCTGGGAGCAGCACCCCCGCACCAGTGGACACACCCGACCAACCTAGGCCCAAGCCCATGTCTGTCGCAGAGGCAGCCAGTCTACTCATGACAACGCCGACGAGCAGTGATGTTGAAATTCACTTATCGTTATCGCAAAGTAGTACCCAATCAAGGCAGGAAACTCAGATAAGTGGGCAACGACATCCACAACCACCCCAATAGTAGTTGTTCCTCCCGAAGTAGGGGCAGCTCAGGAGTTTGAGCTTCCTGCTGAGGAAGAAGAAGAGCAAGCCACTCTTTCAGAAGATCCATTGTCTTCCAGATCCCCAGCAAGGAATAGGAGGGTTAGTCCTTCAACTTCTTCTGCAAGCCCCTCGTCTGATGATCTAGACGCCACTTGGATCCCACCTCAGTCTGAGAGTGAAACACGCCACGAGACAAGGCTAGGGAAAGGGAAGGTTCCAGATAGCCTTAGAGTTATGGAGGTAGATGTAAAAGAGGAGGATGATGGCGGGCCAGTCATCATGGACATTAGCCCCGCCCCAGTGGAGACCGACATTACCCCATCCCAAATTGCTGTGAGGGATGCGGCACGGATGCCACCAACACAGATACTACCAACACCACCTCCAGCTGCCATATTTACGAAGTCCCGGCAACGACCTACATCCACCACAACCACCTCAGTACAAGTAGGTACTGCAAAGAGTCAAACGTCACGCCCACCTACCAGTTCACCCGACATTGCAACTGGCACCAGCAGCATCAGAAAGTTGACCACCCCAGTTTGGGACTTCTTTTCGGTTAGCAGGAAGGAGGTGAACATTGCTATATGCTCCATTTGTGGAGTAGGTGTTAGTCTGGGTAAGCTTGGTACAAACTATGGTACCGGAGGCCAAACAACCCATCTGAGAAAACGCCACTTGATCCAGTGGGAGGCGCACCTTAGTGGCCAAAAAACTGCAAGTATTGTTGGTGGAGGGGATGAAGAAGATCCGATCACGGTGGAAGATGATCGAGAGGGAGACATTTTCTACAGTACACAAAGCAGCCCTGTCCCCAGCAGTGCAAAGGTACCGCCCACATTATCATCAGCAACATCGCAATGGCACAAGAGTCAGGCTGAGACACCAAGGGGTCCAAGGCAAGAGAGTACCGCAATGAAAAAATGTGCATTGAGCCTAACATCTGGTGTCAAGACATCACCTGTATCAGTTGCACCAGAAAATAAAAAAATCCAGGCTACCATTCTCAGCATGTTTAGGTCGGAGGGGCAGTATGAACACAGCCACCCAAAGGCACGTTTGTACAACGCGAAGCTGCCTAAATGTTAGCGCTGGACCTCCTCCCTTTTTCTTTTGTGGAAGGGGTGGGCTTTCTCGAATTTGTGGCAGCCATCTGCCCGAAATGGAATGTTCCCATCCGGTCCTATTTCACCAGAGTTGCTGTTCTAGCACTACATCACGACTTGCTGGAATTGCTTGGACAAGCTTTGCAGCAGAGTGCTTTTCACACTATCCACCTGACAGCAGACATGTGGACCAATTGCCAAGCCACTGATTACATGTGCATCACTGCACACTGGATCTCTTTTGTAGGGGTTAGAGAAAAGATATCTGCAGGTGTTGACACTGCTGAGAATTTTAATGCCACTCCGAAACATGCAACAATAGCCATGTTTGCCATGGAGAAATCTCATACTGCTGCAAACATTTTGGAAGACTTTGACAATAAGGTCTTTGAATGGCTGCAAACAAGAGGGCTTAACATTGGTTTTGTTGCCACGGACAATGGCATTAATATAGTTAAGGCCATGGCCGATGGTGGCTATTTCAGGGTCCTGTGTTTGGCGCACTGCATTAACATCATTGTTCAAGACTTTCTGAAAAAAGAAGGCCGAGTAGCAACTTACTGACCACCTGCAGAAGAATCTGCACACATTTCAGCCATTCTTTTAAAGCCCAGAAGCAGCTGAGGGTCATTCAACGTGATAATAGAATGCCAGTTAAAGCACTCATCCAGGAGGTGCCAACACATTGCAATTTAACTTATTACATGCTTGAACATCTGTTTGAGCAGTACAGACCAATTAATGAATATGTCATGCAAAGAGGGGATGCTACTGTGAAAGGCATGATCATTGAGATGGACTAATGAGGCCTAGTAAATGCCTGATGGAGATGCTGCTTCCTTTTGAGGTCCTTCACGCGTGAAGTCAGCAAGGAGGACTGTACCTTGGGCCAAGCTATCCCATTGTTGCACATGCTACAGGAACAGCTAAAGGAGGTGTCTGCAATGTACTCAGCTGTGGAGGAAAAAAAAGAAGCATATGAGTTGGTGGAGAGCCTAACCCTTCACTTATCTGAAAATACAAGGGTGCAAAGAGGCATTGTGTCATCCAACCATTACATTTCTGCCACAATTCTTGATCCACGGTACAAACCATTACTGCACACTTTCATTCCTTTTTCAGACAGGGATGTTGCCAGCTACAAAACTTCGATAGCTTTGCAAGCCAGTCAGCTGGAAAAAGAACGGCTGGAAATTAGAGGCCCGCTCCACCAGGGCACAAAAAGTACTGCAGGGCAGCTTTCAAGTTCAACTTCAGAGCCTGAGGGCAGTGCGGTTGGCTCACAGTAGCCAAAACCACCACCAACACCAAGAACAACAAGAACAGGAGCATCAGCCGCAAAATCGGCACAGGAATGGTTTCTACAGACAGAGCTTAAGTTCAGTGTTGAGGAAAGGCAAAAGAGGCCGGGCAAAGCGGAGCACCCTTGACCATTGAGTGGATCGTCCAGGCCTATCTGGATGACCCAACAGAGGTCTACTTTGATGAAAACCCATTGCTGCATTGGTATGGGAAAAGGTGCCAATGGCCAATGCTCAGCAGGCTGGCGATAAACTATCTGGCTTGCCCCGTAGCAAGTGTCTCTGCTGAGCGTGTTTTCAGTAGTGCTGCTGCCGTTCTAACAGTGAAAAGGACCAGTCTCACGCACCAAAACGTGGAGAGGTTAACCATGATCAAAATTAATCAGCACTTTGTACCACTGGATTACACCATACCTGAAGCCACAGCAGGAAGATGATGACGGCGACTCAGGTCATGGAAGTAGTGTGTAAGGTGACCAACTTCTGGGTGAACCATCAGAGTTTGAGGATGAGCTCTACTTCCCTGACAACTAGGCGTTCGAATTACTTTCTTTCTTCCATTGACGCTTCAAAAAAAGCCCCAAAAAAGATATAGCTAAGGAACATTATTTACTTGATTATTTGTGTGTGTCACTGTCTTTCTGGTTCACAAAAAATCCATCCCCACTGTCTTACTCTTTTATTGCCGGATTGGAGTTGCAACTGTGTGCAGTCAGTGAATAAGTAAGTCCACTCCTCCTGACTCGCCCTGAAGCCATTTCCCTCAAGCCAGACATTGGATGGAGAATACAACAAATGTGAAATGTGTGCCTACCTCCAAACCTGGCCACTGACTATATATCTATCCTTTCCTAGCCTAGAGGGACTGCCCCGGAAGAACAGATAAATGATTGCATACATTGCACGCTGAGTGATTGTTGTTTGTTGTGAATGATGTCTACTATTCTTCTACACACAAAAAAGTGACTCAAGTCAATCTTTCCCTTCTTGTTGTTCAATAAAAAAATTGTACTACTGCAGGCCGATCCATTGCATTTTCAAGGCAGGTCGAGTCTGGCACTCACTCGGGAGTCGGGAAACTGTTGGTACGGAGTTGGACACCACACCATACTCACAGTCAGAGTCAGGAGGAGGATCAGAGAGGATTGATGGAATAACTCCGGGCGTGAAGTGGCCTAAAGGTAAACAATAACACCAGACCTACATGTCTTTGTAGTGGTGGTGGCGAGTGTGGTGTGACTAACAGCGGTGGATTGATTTTTTACTTAATTTGGAAAATGCTATGTTGCTGTGTGTGTGGGTGTGCTCACTGTGCTGTCTGGCTCAAATTCGAAGCTAAGTGGAGGTTGGGTGTGGAGGCTTGTTCCTGTTGTTGGAGGTAACTGTCAGAAACAGACATGATTTAGCCATGCCACCTCTGAAAGTCTTGTTGCACTCCTCCTTAATTATGCAGTTTAACTTTTCTCCTTGATTTTTCCATATCCTTTTGGTTTTTCCATCTACAGGCCCTTTACCCTGTGCCATACTGCAAAAACAACTCACACTTACCCTACCAAACCGCATCCGCCAGGCACCCAAGATTGACGGACGGACAGTCCAAGCAAGGACCAAGAGGAATGCGCAGATGCAACTCCCAATTTGGCAATAATACAGTATCATTTATTTTTTTTCTCTTCAATCATTACGATGACTTTGTGTGTTGTTTATGTTTGCTTATATTTGACTCCTACAGATATTTTAATTTTATTTGCTATCTTTCAAAGGAAGCCCGGTACAACAGAAAATAATGTATGTAACTTGGGTCTCACTGGGGGCAGACAGCCAATTGCATAATATAAACTGCCCTGTACTAGTCTAGTACCACTGATCATCATCATGCATGCATTTCCTTTTTCTCCCTTAACAGATTTATGATGATCAGCTGCCTAGATGAATGTGTTGTCCATGTGTAGTGTTTGTCTTTGTCAAACCTTTCCCTCAAATCCCCCTTCCTAACCATTCATTAAACCCTAACCCTCTCTCCCGGGCTGTGTGATCTGATTTATTGAGGTGTGACTAAATTCAATTTACACCAATAATTGATCACACACTTGCTGTAGCGGATGTGGTGAAAGCAACACTAACTCAAGGCAGGGCGAAGATCTTCTTCTGCTCTAAGTATATATATATAGCCCACACTAGCAATATATAGATTAGATTGCCCACCCATGCACAGTATTCAATATTCAAATTTTTTCCAGAGGAACATAATTAACCCTGGGCGTAGTTTGCGTAGTAGCACTACACGTAGCTGCACGAAGTACACTTTGAACTACACGTAGCTACAGAATTTGCGTAGTGCGTAGCTGTGTGCTTGTCTGCACTGTGCAATAATTGCCAAGGGCATCTTGCACAGTGCAAGTTAAGATAAAATAAGTATCTCTGTCTTTATATGCTAAAATGCATATAGTCATATCACAAAAGTGAAAACGAAAAATTAACAAGCAGTGAGAGAGGTGATGATTTTGGGATCCTCCCTAACCTAGGGAAAGAACCAAGCAGATGCCTTGAAAACAAAAAGCTCATCTTATTGAACGATTCGGTGGTGGTCCCATCCTTTTAGGACCACCCCAAGCACAGTTATTGGCAAAAATACAATCCCAACCAAAGGCCCTGCAAAGCATTATGGGACGAGATTAGCAGTGGGCAGTGAATATTATAGTATTCAATATCAAAATAATTCTACAAAGAGCTGCAGTTCAACTAGTCGTTACTAGATGTCCCTCACGAGTCAAATGCAAAAGCATTGAAATTATTAGTACATCAAGCTGCAGTTCCACTAGTCGTTACTAGATGTCCCTCACAAGCCAAATGCAAAAGCTTCATGAAAGGGTTTCAATGCTTTTGCATTTGACTCGTGAGGGACATCTAGTAACGACTAGTGGAACTGCAGCTTGATGTATTAATAATGTCAATGCTTTTGCATTTGACTTGTGAGGGACATCTAGTAACGGCTAGTTGAACTGCAGCTCTTTGTAGAATTATTTTGAAATTGGACACTATAATATATTCACTGCCCACTGCTAATCTCGTCCCATAATGCTTTGCAGGGCCTTTAGTTGGGATTGTATTTTTGCACATAACTGTGCTTGGGGTGGTCCTAGGAGGAAGGGACCACCACTGAATCCTTCAGCATGATATGCTCTTTGTGTTCAAGGCATCTGCTTGGTCCTCCCCCTAGGTTAGGGGGGACCCCAAAATCATCACCTCTCTCATTGCCTGATATTTTCTGTCTCACAGTTCATTTTTGTGAACTGGTTATATGCTTTTTAGCATGTAAAATTGTTTTATCAAAGCATTTGTAGGTGTTGATGATTTTGCTGCTACGCTACGTCAATTAGCACAGTTTTTGCACTGTGCTATGTGCAATTTGCGTAGTAGCACAAACTACGCATGCTCCGTGAGCGTAGCGTAGTACTACGCCCAGGGTTAAACATAATCCATCATAATTAATTGCCAGCATCATCATCTTTTCATCACTAAAGGTTACCCTTTTCCACTTCATAGCTCGATTCGACTTCAGTTTGTAACTTGTACTAGTCTAGTCCACCATTTTGTTTTATTTTACTTTAGCTTTGCTTATCATCATGGTTTCTTGTTTGGCAGTCTTCTTCTTATGTACTGTACTTCTACTAGTCATTCCCTAGTCTCCCTCAGATGACTGTCTCATTTTCTTTTTTTGCAAATGCTACTGTCTACTATTACTACCACCACCATGGCACCTTGGGAAACCAAACCATCACCATGCAGCCATCGCTTCACCTAATCATCAATCACAGGTAAGAGAAGTAGTGTGGGGGATGCAATAATGTATATATTATGGAAATTAATTAATTCCCACACCCTTCTGAGTCCATAGGGGTTTTAGTTGCAGACTGCATAGACTAGGAGGAGAGACTGACAGTAGTAGGACAAGTGAGGGTACCGCATCTATCTGTTGGTGTGTTACACTATCGCCCTGCAGCAAAGGAAAGAGTGCGAAGTAAAAGAATAACACCCTCAAAAAAGATTTACATCATATGTAAAACTATAAATAATTTATTCTCCTTACAAATATAAACTAGAAGCAAAGAAACCCACAACACCTGACCCACCCCTTTCCCTAACCCCAACCAATGTCCAGTAAAGTAACGCAAGCCCAAGCAAATTGTCCATAAAAGCAAATGTCCATAAAAAAAGAACACCCAAGTTTTCCTCAACTCCCACATTTCCACCCTCTCCCCAACAAGTCCCACCCACCCAAAAAAATATTTAAAAATGGGCAGGAGTCAAGAGACCGAGGTCTAGCGGCGGGCTAGCCGGATCTTGCGCTCAAGAAGGTGGAAGCGCTCCTCCATCCTGCCCTCTAGGCGCCCAATGCGGAGGAACATGCAGCGCTGAAAGTTTTTACAGGAAAAACAGGGGTGGGCAGCAGTGGTTGATTTGTGGCAGGCGGCTGTCACACCACGGCGCCATACCACTGGAGACACTGGGGGGGCCTGGCTGGGGCTCCGGGGCATTGGAGGTTACAGCGGCTGCCTCCTCCGCCAGAGCCTCCAGCCGCCTATATTCATCCCTGATGGCCTCCAGCTTCCGTTGCCGGGTCTTGGCTGCTAATTCATGCCTGTTTGGTTGGGAAGGAGTAGCTATATCAAGAAAGAAAAAAAGACAATTGTAACCAATACTCTTAGCAAAACAGTAACACAAAATTATACACATAAAATTATAGTGGCACAGTAGCACTAGCGGTACATAACATTTGTGGTATCCTCACTTCCTCGGCCCCTAAGATTTGGATGTGATTAGAGTTTCAGGCATTAGGCACTATGGAGTAGACAAGTATTCTTCTTCTCTCTCTTGTTTAGCTAAATTAATCTTGTAGGCATGCCAGCTCAGTCAGCTTGCGCTCTAGACAGACATACTCATGTGGCAGACTCGCGTGAATTTACTACTCTCTGTAGGTTGGGCAGCTGTACTACTACACAATTATCTATTTTTCTATTATGGCCATACTCTCTTAAATCAATGGCAAATGCTCAATTTCACTTTCACCCTGACTACTACAACAAGGCAGATGATATGATTACTAATATCAATGACTGATGATATACGTCACAATGTCACATGACATGAGGTACTACTAATGTTTGCTTGTAACCATGCAGCCAACGGCGATAGGCCACCCATGGCTGACACGGTCATGGGCAGGGAGCGGGAGTGTGCCTCGGAGTCGGAGGGAGGCGATTGATGATGGGTGGGTATATATATGTTGTGCTTGCAAACTACTGTGAGTCAAGGGAGTATTCTGAAATACAACCTCGAACCTTTGAATCAAAAACCTTGAAAAAAAAGACAGTCCTTGTTTATTCTTCTTCCCAGGGATTTTTCCATTTATCATTGCACTGCTCTTCTAGCATTATTTTTATTCTTCACCCTTGGCTTTGCTACTCTGGCACAGTTTACTTTTCTTTAACATTCTCTTCATCCAGTCTTCACCTATGATACCATCCAGGCATCCATCCATCATGGCTATCATTCTCAACAAACCGCTTTCACCAACAACATACATTTGTCACTGAACCACCAATGCGTCCTTGCTTGCTTGGCTTTGAGTTTGACCCATCAAACCCCCGGAGGATTCCTTTCACCCATTCAGTTTCACCAACCCAGGCAGGCATCCTTTCTTTCATCTTTCACTCATCCTTCAACCACCTATGCATCCTATCAGCCACCTATATGCATCTCAGGCCCCCTTTTATTCACCTATGCATCCTTCTCTGCCAGTCATATATTACATGTCACCCGTCCTTCCTCCTTCCATCTTTCTTTCCCTGTTCCATCAACCCATCAAAGTTGTCTGACTCTTAGTCTTCTTCATAAAACTTTCTCTGCTGAGTTGAAGATAGAAGAGGCCATTAGTTACTCAACTCCCACGAATGCTAAGTAAAGGGTGTCTTCTTCAACTGTCTCAACAGTACAGTGTACACCCTTGCAGCGAGTGTATTGTCAATAAGTAAGGAATATGACTTACCACCTCCCGCCACTGCTGCTGGCTCACCCCCTGCAGCTGCCGCATCAGCTCCTTCCTGGCTGGCGTCGCCGCTAGCCCCGGCACTGGTGGTCGGTACACCTAGAAAAAACATTTCACATTTTTTAGATGCCATATATGCCTCCCCCTATATTTTTTTTTCACTAGCAAGATTGAAAATACAATGCATACACCACACACATCACTACAATTCGGGTACTTAAGTAGAGTAGACAGTATGTCCTATCAAAAATAATAAAATATCAGGTTGGGCATTTTGTTGTTGGCAATTTTTGAAAAGCCTCTCAAGAAGAGGACAACCCAAAGGACTGGACTCAGTGGCTAGAGCTATTGGTGAATCTGAGTTTTTGAAAAGAAAAAGAGTGGCCAACTGGGCGGACAATCAGACATGAGGTCTCTTGGCTGAAAAAATATAATGGTGTCGTCCTCCTCCTCCTCCTCATACTTCCTTCCAGCCATGGTGCACGGTAATCAATTGTTCACCATCAACTGCTGCTAATAAAAATAGTACTAGGCCTAGACGAGAAAAAGTAAAATACACAACTTTGGGGTGTCCAACTTAAGCGTGACCATCATTTACTGATTGAGCATGAGAAAGTAAAAGAAAAGAAAGCCTTCTCATCTAGCTACACAGCAGAGTATTAGTACTACTAATACTAGTATTAGTAAGGACCAATGGGTTCTCTGAGTCTTACAGTACCAGGCAGTCCACAAAATATATAAGGGGAGATGGAAAGCTGACTGAAAAACTAAAAGAAAGCAATCTACACTCTAAGAGTCAGAGCAGAGGCAGTTTGATTTGATGTAAAAAAAAAAAACAGACACTAGAAATATATAAATAACTAAGTTGGTAGGTAATGCAGGGATAACTAGAATTTAGAAACAGATAGATCGAAGAGGATTCGTGAAAAAACAAAATTATGAAACTGAAATAATAGTTGAAAAAATAAGGAGCGGTACAAGTTAGGGAAGTATATATTAATATTAACAACAGGAGGACTTACTGGGGCCAGCAGAGCCATTTGCAGACAAGCGTTGTTCCTGCTGGGAGGCACTTGCAGCCCCCGCACCCGCCTCGGAAGACCCAGTATTCTTCTTACCCCCTGGATGCTGATCATGTAAGACATAATTGAAGAGACAAAAAATGATTGGAGTTAAATAAATATTAAATAATCGCTCCAAAAAGATGTTTTGACAGGAAACGGCAATTGCAATAACATTGACCTTTCCTAAATCAGATCGACTAGCTGTAGACTAGTATCGCTGCCGCGGATCGTCCTTTCTTTATTATTCCACAGTTCCATACCGATTCCTGAATCCTAAACCTACCTAGCACACCTATTCCAAAAACATGAGAACAAATTTCCTTTGCTTCTAAGTTCTGCATTCCGATCTCATTCGCAATAATCATTCTCAACCTCCTTTGACGGACCAAATCACTAAGTCTGCATTTAGTCTTCTTAAATGCATAGATGGATTCATGCATAATTGCATACACCAAATTGGTTGGTTGCTATTCACTCACTATACGAACTACAAAAGCTTCTACTAAAATGACTAAAGAGGAGACAAGGACTGAATGCAAATGAGAGGACGCGTCACGCGGGCGGCTAAATTACCAACTAATACTAAGTAACTAACCAACTACCACTATCTTAGTGACAGGACAAAGGAAAGGAGTCTCTCTAGTCTGCATTACCTAATTTAAGTTCTCTTACATAATCATCCCAAGCGAGCGCAAAGTTGCAAACAAGTACGATTAGGTAGCGCCAAGTACCTGTCTAGAATAACGATCACATAATATAAGATTTATAATTGTAACTTACCTGGATGTGAGCAGCAGCATTCTTGATATATGGGAAAAAATAATATTTGCAACAACATATAACACACAATAATAATTATAATTAGCTAGTACTCACCAAGCCCCACGACATCAACACCTAGCAGGTCCAGCAGCTCCAGGATGTCGGACCACCTGTGCGTCACTTGGTTATGGGTGTGCCGGACCCCAGAGCAGCGCTACATTGCACGGCGCTCACTTGCCCACCGCTTCTGACGCTCCCGGAGCCTGTACCCAGACCCAGGCCTGACGCCTACTGCTATGGTGGAGGGGAGGTTGTGCTGCACAAAAAAAACAAGTGCAGCCAGCTCCACCTCCGAAAACAAGGCCCTGGGTTGCACCCCCTCCGGGCAACGCCTTCCGCAAGGAAGGCGACTCCTCTTTCCCCGGGTCGCACTCTGACTCTGAGTCTTAGCCATGATTCTGGGGAGGCGGGGTGGAAAAGAAGTTGTAGAAAGTAAAACATTAAGTGAGAAGAAAAAGAAAGGAAGTTAAAAAAGAAGAAAAAGCAAGTAATAGAAAAACAGTACAAAAATGCACTAAAAAACACAAAGTAGAAAAAACGCAAAATATACACTTAAGAAGAGAGAGGGATAGATAATAAATAAAAAAGATCAGAAAAAAGTTTTAGGAACAAAGGATTGCAAAGATTTAGAGAGGATTAAAAAATACAGGCCCAGGCCATAACAGACAAGAAAAACAAGATGGCCGTGCCCATGTGCGACCGCGTGGTGAAGTTTGCGTGATATTTCCCCCTGAACACGCAATCCGCATTGATGAACGTCAGAAACATCTCGCGAACATGTGGAATTCCGCATAGCGCTGCAGAGTTTTTTTACCACTTCACGGAGTTACGCGTAGCGCCGCTAAGCGAACTCTGCCCAGGGATCACATGTAATGTAAGGTAGATTTGTAGAGCCCTGCTTGTCACTCATAAGGGTATCCAGGCTCTGGTATATACTTTACCCATCATGATAAACTTCTCTCAACCCCATTTGTTTGCTTACCTGATGATCCAAAAGAGGATCAGTTGATGACCGTGGAGAATTGCAAGAAGCCTCACCAAAATCAGGAGCACCAGCAGCTCAACACACGTTCAGAATGCCAAACAGGAACAGTTATCATCAAATAGGGAACAAATCCTTCAGGTAACAAGTACTTAAGAGGAATAATTGAAAGAGAAGGGAAACACAACCAACGTATATGGAAATGCCAAACCATTAACCAAGTAACAGCTGTGGAAAGCCCTACAACTAATAAAGTTGTAAGACAAAATCTTGAATTCTGTTGGACTACTTAAACTAACCTGAAAGAGCTGGTCCTGCTCCTTTTGTTCTTCTATTTGTCTTCCACCTGATCATGAGCTAAAGTCCTCTGCCTCCTCATTGACCACAGGCCAAGCCACCACCTTCTCTAGTCTCACAATGCTTGTCTATGCCGTTCCTTTACTCTTTGCTGACTAGGCTGGTATACATCCAGTGCCATATTTATCAAACGTTTACACAATGTAATGCAGCAAGCCTCCTTGCTGCACTGTGGGAAAGGGAAAGGGCAGAAATGCAGGGTATTTACCAATATATAGTGCATTCCTGTCCTTTCCTAGTGCTGGTGCACTTTTGGCTATATAGCACCAATGCAGGCAACATTGCGTCATGCTGCAAGGGTGCCTGCTTTGCAGGTTGGATTGTTTTTTTCACAGGAAGGGACACCTTCCTGCACAAAAAGAATGCTCAGAGGCATTTCCCAGAATGCAGTACACTTGGAAAGAGGAAAGAACAAGGACAAATAACGATATTTCTCCTCATTGCACCTCTGGTGGGGAGGAATACAATTCTGACGCATTTCCGGGTCTAGCAATGTTCGTAAATCTGGGAATGTGTCAGAATCCATGGGTGTCTGCGTGAGAACACCCACGCTCCACCTGTGTCGCGCCCCCTGCCAAAGGGTAACGCAAAGCAGCGATTATCACTGCCTTGCGGTACTCTAGATTTATCAAGCCACTCAGGGCCATGCGTGGTGGCCTTGCATGGCTTGATAATTCTCATTTAGATTTTGCGTCACCCTTGCATGGCACAAGGGTGATGCAAAACCTTGATAAATATGCCCACTATGCTACCTGTCCTCTAACAATCTTTCACCTCAGTTTCCTTGCACCTATTACACTCATTTCAGATAGAGAGAATAATTTTTGGTTTGGAATAAAAATGAGTATATGTTTTCATAGAGAAATCATCCATAGACATATGAGATAGGGGAAATAAAGAAATTCTGATGTATTTTAAATATTTCATGTTGGTTAAAACTAATTTGATTCGTGTATTCTAGTAATATGATTCAATTTATAAGATCCTAACATATGATTGTACTAGTACTTACATTTTGTCCATCAAAGGAGCATGTGTTATTAGCATACCAATTATAAACCATCCATAGAAGAAAAACTTATAAACATGTTGAAAGTCATACAGGTTACCAGTTAGGCTATATATAAAGGCAAGCAGCTGTAGAAAATTAATGCAGTTAAAAAAAGTAAACCAGCTGTCACACTTGCAATTGAAGATAAAGTATTAAAAGAAAACAATAAACTGATGCTAAGAGTCATAATATCGTCTAACAATACTACAATATTGAAACCAGTAGTAGTTCAACTCAAATTCAGCGCAACATGTACAACCCACTATTAATGTGTCTCTCATTAAATCAGTCCTTTCTTAACACATCCAATTGAAATCAATTGCAGTATTTAGTGGATTTGAAGGGCTACAGGTATACAAAATAAGCATTGCCAAAACAAACAGCTCTGGTAATGCCTATCTATGATACCTCAAGTCATTAGTAGATGTCCCTCTCGAGTCAGATCCAATTTCTTGAAGTTCTCACAAAGCTGCAATACCTCAAGCCACTAGTAGATGTCACTCTTGAGACTGATGCAATTGCTTTACATGTTCTTCACAAAGCTGAGAGGGTGTCGCTTCAACATAACAATTTACATATACACTTTTACTATTCTAATGATTTGTGCTTGTTTCCTATAGGATAGGTAAATATGCCAATGCTTGTTTATGATGGTGACTTAATATTGCAACTTTCTTTATTGCTATGGAGCACTTGCAAAGACAGCCTAGTACACATAGGTACAAAAGGGCACTGGTAATTTTATTGGCTCTATAGTTATGTGTCATTCAGTTGTAGTTGCTTATAATAAAGTTGCCCTTTAAATGAATTATAGTGATCCATTGGCCTCTGCTGTCTGTTAGGTAGGAAGAAACAAAATGTCAAAGTTAGTTGAGCAAACCAATAGATAAAAAAAATGTATGAAAGGTAATTTTATTCATATATATCTATGTCGTTTTCTTGAGGCATGCGAGACATTTTCAAACCTGTAGTACAGTACTTTAAGTTGTACCTAGATAGATCCCTCTCAAGTCATATGCAAAATCCTCAAAATTCTTTCAAATAGCTGCAGCACTTCAAGTGGTTACTAGGTATCTCTCTTGGGTCATATCCATCTGAGGCCTCCACAATCTTGCAGTACCTCAGGCGTTACTGTAGATCCCTCTTGAGTCAGACACCAACGCCTGAAGACTCTTCTTTGAACCCGAAGTACCGTAAGTGGTTACTAGATGTCCCTCTCAAGTCAGATGCCATAACTTCAAACAACATTCTCAAATCTGAGGGTCCTATGGTTTCAACATTTAAATTTGCATACTCACTTTTGCTATTTTAATGATTTGTGCTTGATTTTTATAGCATAAATAAATATGTCAAAGTGGGTTACGATAATGAATCAATATTGCAGATTTCAGTAACTTTATTGATTTTTATCGAAGCAAGTGGTGGCACCCTAATATACTTACGTACTAGCATTCATTGGTACATAAAAATAGTTATCTGTGACTACACAGAAGTGACTGTCAAATAGTTAACATTGGGGGACTATTTTTTAAGGTGGGTGTACATATATGCATTAACATTGTAATCATTCAAAGTGATGGTATCCGATGACATGGATTGGCCCAGTAGCATATACTGTGTGCTCTGGTGAGAGGGAACATATTTTGATTCATATTTGAGCTGCACAATCTTTAAAGAGGGTTTACTATAAGCACCCTATTTGTATTTATTTTATTAGAAATTTGGGGTCTATTACGATGGCGGTTGGATGTCCACTGCCGGGGCGGCGGTGGCGCCCGCCGGACCGGCGGTGGACATCCGCCAGCGATCGCAACCAAAAAAACGCCTGTCAAATTAGGATGGCAGTGGTGACCGCGGCGGTGGTAAATTCCGACCGCCGCTTTTCCGCCGGTTGCCATCCGCACACCTGCCTGGCTGACGGAGCAGGACCGGGAGAATGGTGGCGGTGCAGAGCAGGCTCCGCCGGCAGGATTATGATGCCGGCGGTAGCCAGCCTTTCCTCAGAGGTCAAACCGCCATGGAAAGGCATGCGGAGATTGTCTTCCGGGGGCCCGTTGCGGGCCCCCAATGTGTTGGGGGGGGTGCACTGTGGGGGTACCCATGGTCCCCCCCTTCATTTCCCTGCACCAGGTGGCAGGCACTGTGCAGTGCCTGCCACGCAGTGCAGGGAAATGCAGGACATGCTCCTTTCGGCATCGCGGCGGTGCTGCGGGCAGCAGCAACCGCCGCAATGTTAAGGCCCGCGATCAGACCACCACGGTCGGATTTCGAGCACGGGTCATCGTAATTCGACCGGCAGTGATGTCGCGGTCCATGCGGGCGGTCTTTTCCCGCTACCATGGCGTTCGGGGAGGTTTCCCGACCGCCATCGTAATAGGCCCCTTTGTTTGGAAAACATCAGGCTGGCACAAGCTGCCTGTAGGCCAGACCTAAAAATGGGACCCAGCTCATTTGAAAGAAACATTTTAGAGTAGATGTCCAACAAACCGGTCTTTGGGGAAGGAGCCTGCCAGGTCCACTAGCTTCCCTACAACATTATTTAATCAGAGTTGTACCCAAAGGTCATGTATTGAGGAAAATTCAGTTTGACATCATCTTTTGTTGCTTTTTAGGTAAAAAGGTTTATTCCTGATCAATTTGGAAAATAGACTTAAACAAAAGTTGGCCAGATTGATTAAAAACTAAACTGAAATGTGACTACCAAGACTGATTTAAAGTTTAATGTTTTGTTGAATAATTACATCATTCAATAAAGTTCAGAATACAAATGGCATTCAAGTCTTGATAAGTCACTCAAGGTACCAGGGGTGAAGAAAGGTGAGAATACAACATACATTCAATTATGTATTCATAAGCACTGTTATTTAATAGAAGCCCCGATTGAAAACAATGGCTTTGAACATGTATTTCGGCTCTGATCAGGTTGCAGCTCAGAGAGAAAGTGCAGCAGTCATAGATCACAGATAGACCAGAATGTTCTACTTATAACATGCTAGAAGCAAGTAACCTACTACCTTCCTGTATCCCAAATCAGATGACCACTGCAAGAATATATCTGCAAGGCAAAGTAACAGAATGTGTAAAACTGTAAGCTGTGGTTTGGTTTGGTTACAGTGAAATCCTCAAGAAGCAATATTATGCAAGCTTTGCATATTTTAAAAACACGGTCAGGTAAAAGATTACAAATATTGCAAAGCAGTAAGAAATAAACCTATACTTATTTTCATCAACTTAGGTTACCATTACTTTGAGGTGTCTCGCTAGTCATATTTCCTTAACATAGGTGTTCTAAACATAACAAAAAGCCCTTTGGAAAATAAATGTGCTATTCCATGTCTAAGCAGGCCTCTTCTTTACTAGCACTCTGTCAGCAAACTTACCAGACTGTATAAGGTAGAGCTAGAATCCAGGCACCTCCTGTCCACCCTTCATGAGGCCTCCCTGGTCTCCTTACTAAAGCCCAGCAAATACCCCACACACCCTTCATACTACCACCAGATAGCAATTGTAAACATGGGTTACAAAATCCGGAAAAAGATTTTAGCCGATCGAATCCAACAAGCTCTCCCGCCCCTGAAAAAATGAGTTAAATCCAAGGTAGAAATACCTCACAGAACATCCGGTGACTATTTTGAGTTACGGAGGTGACAAAGGTTCATTGGCCTATGCTGCTGTCTTAATCCTAGATCTACTAAAGGCCTTCAATTCCCTCCACTGGGACTATGAGCTCTAAGTCCCATCCAGATTTAGCTTCTGAAGCCGTACCATCAACCTGGTCTGGCTGCTTTACAGGGATCCCACAATTAGATTCAGGTAATGGACATATTTCTGATGCACTTGCAGTAGGCAGAAGTTCTAGACGGCGTGCTCCCTCTATTTCTTCTTATTCACGTTAGCAATGGAGCCCCTGGTGACCCACTTGCATCTCCAGGAGAGAAAAATAGATATTACCCTTACCGGATAGGATGTACGCAGTCTCCTTTTTACTCAGACAACATGTTATTTTACCTCAAAGACATATGAGATGCTGACTCAAGCATTGCATGCCTCTTACACGCCTTTGAATCTGTCTCAGGCTTGCAAGTGAGCTGGGGTAAGGCCTACCTTTATCCAATTGACCCCTAATGTGATTCCTGCACAACTCCTCCCAATACTTAGGAATCCGGATATTCCATGCAGAGCAAGATCTCCTGGTTGACAACCTTACAGCTGTTGCAACCTCTCTCTGTGCTCAAGTCATATTCTGGCGATCCCCCCCATTATCAATAGCAGGTTGCATCGCAGTCTCAAAGAAGAGGATACTTCCCCGCCTTTTGATCACTTTGCCAATCTCCTGTTAGGATTCCCTCAGAAATTCTTTAGGAACCCCAATAAATTACTGGGCCAACTAATTTAGCTTTAATGGGTGAGGTCAGGTGGCCCTTCCCAAATTGCAACACCTTTCTGACCAGGGTGGCATAGGAGCTCCAAATTTAAATACTATGATTTGGCAGCCCAACTTCAGTGGCCGACTTGCTGGATATCTGTGTTTTCCTTTGAAGGAGCAAGATTCATGAACCTCCCCCCTGCCTTCCCCCTCCTTGGACGGGTAGAAATCCTGTCCCTGGTGGCTTCAGGCTGTCCTTGCGGTGTATTTCCTTGCCGTATACACATGCCTCCCACCTGTCTAAACAGGGTATTACGGACTGCCTAGTGTTTACCTCCCTATGCTCTCTTCATACCTTTCCTTGGTCTTCCCAAAATACAAGGGTACCTCACTAGACATGAGTTGAGGTTCTGGGACTAGTCCAGAATCTCATTACTCAGTGATCCTTTCCAAAATAGCCAAATCCGATAATTTCCAACCCTGAAAATGCAATTTGACCTGTACGAGGGCAAGTTCCTTATGTATGGTAAGTTGCACCAAGCCCTTTTGAGACATAGGGATGGTGGGAGAATATGAATCATACCCTCACCAAATTGTGCACACCCTCCACACAATGGGCAACGGATACAGATTCATTCCTGGGTGTCCAGAGCCCTTGTAGCCCATACTCGGATCACTTTATAATAATTGAGAAAGACGTGGGAGGAAGAATTCACCAGGGCCTTAGATCAAAAGAGTGGGAGAAAGTCCTGGAGTATCGCCGAAAGATCTCTAGAAACTCTTGCCTAAAATTGATTCTATTTTGCATATTACACAAGGCTTACCTGTCCCCTAAATGACTACATAGAATTTTCCCTGATGCTTTGGACATATGTGCCATATGCGACCCTCTAGCAGCAGTCTATAAACACATGCTTTGGGATTTGCCCTTCACTGGACTCTTACTGGCCTGAAGTGTCTTACAAATATATGTCCAGGGGGGCGTGGCTAGCAGCCAAAGCAAATGGCCGCTGCCTAGAGAGGCTCCGCGATCGAAGCAACTTCCCCATCGATCCGATTAATGATCCGACGGCGCAGGGCGCCATAAAAACAGCGGGTGAGGCGTCGGAAACATTGAGGAACCAACTGAGCGGCTCCCGAGCCCCGAGCGTGAAATATTCGACAGCCTACGTCGTGTGCAAGAGACGCAGCCTACGGAGTGTGGTGGAACCGGGGCGTCGTGTCGCCCGGTGGCCGCGGAGTGCTGAGGGCGGCGCTGAACGGCTCAACTGAAAGGACGGGCGGCGCTTGAGCGACTTTGAGGCAGCGAGCATACCTGAACTCTGAGTAACTGTGAGCAGGCAAGCGGAGTAGTGCTCTCTGCATGTAATGCGCAGCAAAGCAGGAGCTGCAAGCAAGTGAGAGGCTGAGCCACGGCGGTGCCGGGTTTAGCCATGCTGGCGGCGAATTGATGTGCGCTACCCCAGCGGGGAGTGAAGATCCGCACCAAGTGCCTGCCCACGGGAGGGGGATGCGCTGACGCTGCATGTACCGGTGCCGGCCACGGAGGCACGCTTGCGACCTACCGGAGATCGCCCCCCTCCGCTTTGCCACGGTGGACCTCTCAGTGCCCACAAACACACCTGACCTTCAACACCCGGTGGGTTGGGCGTGTGCTCGCCGGGACCTGTGACTGCTGTTGTGGTGCTCCCTGTGGCGGCGCCGAAGGTGTTCTGTGCTGTGATTCCTGCACTGCACCAAATAAATCATCATTATTAACACCCCATTAAATACGACACACAGCCAGCCTATATGAAAGTAAGTGCGTGCTTTCACTCTGCGATGTACCTCGCCTGTTCCTGACACTGCCGACTGGAGTGGGTGGCGCGGGGGCCCGAGGTGGTTGAGGAGGGCACAGCGAGCAGATCTCCGGTGCTGGATCGAGGGTGCCAACACTGTAGCGCTTAGTCCTATTGAAACTCTGGCGCATTGAAGCACAGCTGGGAGGATTTAGGTGTGCAGATAAACCAGCAATCCCGGTGAACCCCCCCAGACACGTTCCCAGGCTCTCGCTGCGGGGTGAGGACGGCAGGAAAACCGAAAGGCCGCGCGTGACTGTTAGTCCCGCGGGCAGGCAAAGGCGAATACTGACGCTCACCCGCGCGGTCTAGAGTGGTCCACGGAGGACCAATTACAATGGGGGGCCGGGGTCAACGAACTGTGCAGCAACTAAAACTGGACAAATATGCATACAACAAAGATCCGCCGGACTATTCAGGATCGCGCACTGAGCGAGGGGAAGCCTTACGACTGAGAAACCTGCAGAGGTCACTTTGCAAGATATCATGACCACTCTGACCAAGCTCCAAACTACTGTGGGGTCGATCTCTACGGACATTTAGTTTTTCCGTGCTGACTTCCAGAAAATGGCCACAAGGATGACGGAGGTTGAAACTACGACAGCGACTCTCTCCACAGATACAGCCGCTCTACAACACCAGGTCAAGCAGCTAGAAGCAGATAACAAATGAATGGCGGCCAAGCTTGACGACCAGGAAGGCCGCTCGAGACACAACAACGTCCGAATTATTGGTGTGCCGGAAAGGGCGGGGGCCCTGCACTGGACTTGTTTGTTGAAGACCTCATAAAGAACCAGCTACAACCACGTGGATTGTCCAACTTCTTTTCAGTTGAAAGGGCCCACCGAGTGCCGGGTGGCAGACCACGACCCGGGGCCCCCCCGGCCCATACTCGCCCGCATCTTCAACTTCCGTGACCGCGACGCGATCCTACAAACTGCACAAATTGCTCCTCCAATTCGTATTGAGAACTACACTGTTACATTCTTTCCAGACTACACAGCAGCAGTGACTAAACAACGCCGTAGCTTTCTGGAAGTTAAGAAAGAAATGAGAACCCGAGAGCTAAAATACTCCATGCTATTCCCGGCAAAGTTAAGGGTAGAAGCCGAGGGGAAACTTTGGTTCTTTGAGACACTGGAAGAAGCCCACGACTGGCTGGAGGGATGGTGCCCGGCATCCGGGCCTAAAAGACTAGACAAGAAGCAACAGCATCGATTGCTGGAGGGTGAGTCTCCAGACTCTAGGGAATCAAGCTCAACGGAGGATACCACGCAGGCGAAAGGTGGACAATGAGGATAAGGTCCGGCTCTGTGATTCTATAACTGCTATGGGGAGAGACTCCGCTGGGTTGACGGTGGGCCCGAATGCTGGCTGACTTGACTGCAACGGTTCAATGCTCGTGATTGGAATTGTTGTGAATTTAGCACTATCTGGCGCCCTCACTGGTGTGGGAAAAATACTTTTTGTTTGAACAGTTAGCCGATATATCATGCTTTGACCATGGGGATGATGCGAGAAGATCGTGGGACTACTCTCCCCCCCTCACGCAAGTACAAGTTATGGGGGAAAAGCACTCTGCGATGTTTGGGTGGCGGGTAGTTTTAGGTCAGCCGAGCAGGGAGGCAGGGAGGGGGGTGGGGAATGGGACCAGTTTAATGTTATGACTTTTCTATTGTTACAGGTACATTACGTGATTACTAGATATATGCAAAATGTATGCATGATGTTTGTATTGCAATGCTCTGTGAATTCTCCCATTGCCGAGGTAAAAGATGGCACAAGCGAATGCCCTGGCTGACTCATTTGCCGCACGATCACTGACCTCTAGTACAAAGGGCCCCCCTCTCTCTGTTATATCATGGAACGTAAACGGCCTTGGGGATAGGATGAAGAGAGGGCTGGTCTTACAATATCTTAAACGCAAGGCGCCGGCAGTGGCCCTGATCCAAGAATCGCACCTGGTGGGCTCAGCCTGCAAAGCCCTAGATAGGTGGGGTTTTAAAATGGTGGTACACTCCGAATTCACTTCTGGTTCACGAGGTGTAGGCGTTCTGATTAATAAACACTTCTCGATTATTATTACTGGGTCATGGACAGACGATCAGGGATGCTTTGCAGCTGTAGCATGCCAATGGGAGGGACGTCCATACAATCTAGTGTTGGTGTATGTCCCACCGGCTCTGCATCGGGTGGCCTTCCCTGCCCTGGGTAAATTCCTACTTACACTCCCACAGGGCGAACTGATACTGGGGGGTGACTTTAATGACACGGTAGATGCCGCCATAGATCGACAGCCTCCAGAGATCAGAGTGGCACGAATCTCCGGCTATCGGAATTCCTGGACGCCTTTGGTCTTGTGGATGCTTGGCGATCGTGGTTCCCACAGGAGCGACAATACACCTTCCGCTCTGGAGTACATGACAGTGTCTCGAGAATAGATTATATTTTCACACTGGCGAAGGGTCTAGAGAGAATATTGGAGATATCGCACCTGCCTAGGGGTATTTCCGACCACTCCCCAGTTTTAATTAAATACACATCTCATATCCTGGGACGACGACGCATATTCCCCGTCTACCCAGGGTTCCTCAAAAACCCTAAAATATGGAAGGGTCTACTAACAACCACGAGACAGTATTTTACGGAAAATGAACACTCAGTCACATCCCCGACGACTCTATGGGAGGCATATAAGACAGTACTGTGGGGCCAAGCAATCTCATTAATCACATGCCATAAAAATGACCAGTTGCACCACTTGGAGGCTCTGGACAGGGAGGTAGGTCAAGCCGAAGAAGATCACGCTTCAGACATCAATGACACCACGGCACACAAATTGAACTTGGCCAAACAGGAATACAGAGACAATATGTGGGAGGAGGCGAAGAGTAGGCTCACCAAGACACAGCACACTATTTACAAGGTTGGAGATAAGGCGGGAAAGCTCGTAGCCTGGTTGGATAGACGCGAGAAAGCTCGTCGCTGGGTGGCGCAATTGAGACTAGACAATGGAGACACCACTACTGACCCGCAGCAGATAGTTGATGCGCTAGCGCTTCATTACGAGAAAGTGTATACACCTGCAGCCACAGCCACGATAGAAGACAATCTTGCATTTCTCAAGGATATCCAGATGCCTACACTCGCCCCTAGCGAAATGCAGGAACTAGAAGCAGATTTGACGTCAGAGGAACTGACACTAGCAATAGGTGCATTGCACACTGGGAAAGCTCTGGGCCCTAATGGCATACCTATCGAACTGTATAAAAAAGCAGTGAGCCACATTGCGCCACGTCTGCTAGAGATGTATGTAGACAGCCTGGGAAAGGGAGTGCTTCCCCGGGATCAACGTCTAGCGACAATAGTGGCAATACATAAACCTGGAAAACCGCCACAGGAATGCACATCTTATCGGCCGATTTCACTGCTAAATGCAGAAGCCAAAATACTGGCTAAGACGCTGGCCACCAGACTACTACCTTATCTCACAAAGTTGGTGCACCCAGATCAGTCTGGTTTCATGCCAGGTCGCAACATGGCTCTTAACAACCTGCGACGGCTCCACGGCGTCATGGCACGTATACCGCTCATTGAGGAAGACACTGTCATTCTTTCCCTGGACGCGCGCATGGCATTTGATGTAGTCGAATAGCCTTTTCTTTTTGCAGTCCTCAGACACCTGGGCTTCGGCCCCAAGTTCTGCGCATGGATCCAACTACTCTATGCGAAACCCCTAGTACATGTGGTGGTGAATGGACACATCTCAGCCGACTTCCCCTTGGGAAGAGGGACAAGGCAAGGCTGTCGCTTATCACCGCTCCTGTTTGCACTGGTGCTTGAACCATTGGCGGCATGTATAAGACGGGACCCGGTCATTCGGGGGCTGAAATGGATGGAGGGCTGGGAAGACCGCATTTCCTTATATGCGGATGATGTGTTACTGTACATGGCATCCCCCGCACGTTCCATTAATCGCCTCCTGGATATTTGCGCAGCATATGGCAAAGTCTCAGGTTACACCATTAACTGGGCAGTCACTTTTATACGTGCTTAGTGGCCCTCCGCCGCGACTACCAAGGAACTGTGAGATACAAATCGCGGATGGCGGGTTTAAGTACCTGGGACTTCATATTATGCCCCAGCCCGAGCAGTTCACGGTAAAAAACCTCCTTGAGCCCCTTGGACTGTTCCGCCGTGATGTGAAACACTGGCGCTCCCTACCGCTGATGCTGTTGGGAAGAGCCGCCCTTTTCAAAATGATGGCACTCCCTAGATTCCTTTACGCCCTACAAAATACCCCATTCCCGGTTCCCCCCACCTATTTTAAAGCAATTGACACTGAAGTAAGTAATCTTCTCTGGGACAGAAAACCCGCCCGCATAGCTATGCATAAATTGGTAAAGGGGTGGTATGATGGTGGAATTGCCCTCCCAAATATAAAAGTATACTATTGGGCTTCGCAGCTCACCCTAATAAACCAATGGATCCACGCTCCGCAAGAGGAACCGGCGTTACGTATGGACAGATATGTCCTCGGTACGGTGGGTGTTATGGGAGAACTCTATAATAAGCATCGGGGGACTACCCTCATAGGACCAGCGGCACACACAGTACATATATGGTTCACTACACTACGTGCACTTGGCTGGGAAGGGGTTATAACGCAGGCCACACCGCTTTGGGAAACCCGACGCATAGGTAAATTACGCAATAGCAAAGGCTTTAAACAATGGGACCTAATAGGTATTTCCCGGGTGGGGAATCTGTGGAAAAAGGGCAAGATCATTACGTTCGGTCAGCTCCAAGAAACGTATGGGATGGCATCGACGGAAACCTTTCGTTACATGCAGATTAGACATGCACTCATGAAAACTATCCCTCCGGGTACTGAGCTCTCAGAGACTTCACCATTAGAAGATAGACTATTGACGGACCACATGATAAAAAAAGCGATCTCCCAAACCTACCGCAAGATCATAAATAACCAACCGGACCCCACAAAAACCCTAATGGACAGGTGGCAGACCGACATTGGGGAACTGGACGAGACAGACTGGCAGAAGGCACTCGCTTCCCCGCGAGAGGTAGCAATACCCTCTAAATTAAAGTTAGTGCAACTAAAAATCCTCCATCGAATCTACTATACACACACAACTATGCACCGAATGGGTCGCGCTGACACACCACTCTGTCTGAGGCAATATGGGGGGCTGGGTACCTTTTATCATGTACTGTGGGACTGCCCGGAGATCAAACTGTACTGGGAGGCTATCATGAGTGCCATCTCGCGGGTGGCCGGAGCTACCGTTGAGCCGGAACCCAAGAGATGTCTTTTAAATATATGGGAACCGACAGACCTTGCCCAAATGGCCCAGGGCTGGGCGACGTTAGGTATGATGATAGCAAAGCGGAACATAGCTCAATACTGGGGGGCGAGACTCATTCCCTCCTACCGTCAGTGGTGCTGTGACATGGATGGCGCAATGATGGCGGAGAAAGTGGTATATCTACATAGGGGATGCCCTAAGAAGTGGACACGGTGTGGGGAAAATGGAATGCTTTCAGGGGAAACATTTGCGATCCGCCTCTAGCTGAGTCAATGTCAGATGTCAGTGACTAACTGTGCAGATCGGGGACAATGCGGCGCTCTCAACATTTACATAAATGCGTAGAATTGACTGAGAGGAGAGATTGCGGAGAAGAGCATGTAAATGTAATTAATCGCTATATGACTAAATCGATGTATCATCATGTATCTATATCTGTCAGAATGTAATAGTATGTACCAATTAATGAAAAATGCAAATAAAAATGTTTAAAAAAATAATATATATATATATATATATATATATATATATATATATATATATATGTCCATTAGGAAGCTCCCATAGGTGGACGAGACGTGAGTTGAGGTTCTGGGACCAGCCCGGATTCTCATCACTCGGTGACCTTTTCCAAGAGGGTTATCTCCAACAATTTCCTTTGCACTAAAAGGTAGTTGTGCTTAGAAACTTATAATGAAACATTATTTTATTACCATTATGATTTAAGAACAAAAGTTCTGTATAAAATGATTTAGACAAATTCTGACAAATAAATCAGGTATGCACAGTATTACAGGTCAAGTATTAAATAAAATAAGCCAGAGTAGTGTAGGAAAGTGGGTTCTGACATGTGAAATACCCTTGCCCATATTTACTAAGGCTTTGTGCTGTTGCTAGAGCACCGCAAAGCAACACAAAGCACCACAAAACAGCAGCAGTCATTTACTTTCCAGCACCAATGGTGTTTGTGCCAGAATTGTGCCCTTTCCATAGTATCAAATCTACTTTGCTGCACTTTGTGTCAAGGGTTTGTTACCAGGGGCACAGGTTGTTACCAGGGGGTAGTACCATGTAGATTACCGCAACCTGTAATCACTCATACGTTTTTGACTGAAAGCCACTGAACTAAAAGTGCCAGACCAGGCTTTGCATCAAAAACTAAAGCCTAATGGAAACAGGAGCAAACAATTTGGAATGGGTTGATCGCTTCAGAAACTGACATATTAGATTGGTGCTGCAGTGCACAGCATAAATCCAATGTATCAGAACCTTCTGCACTTGTCTATGCATAGGAATTTGTATTATAAGGGTAGACTTCCAGTACAAATTCCATGCTAGACAATTCACATTCACCCATGAGCCATGGTACAAGGCTGGGCTTCACACAAGGAAGTATGTTTGCATGCCAGCACAGGGGATGACATCAACATCAGGTCAATCTTTGTTGATATGATTCTGCCCTGTGTTTTCCATTTTGCACAACACAGTGCAACATATTTGTATACTGATCTGCGTTGTGTGAAATCTTAGTAAATTTGGGACCCATTTTTTCTTTTTTGGACCTCTACAGTGACCAAGCCTCCCAAATGGGGTCTCAGTGCAGGTGAAATTAATTTGAGCTGTGTCCATAATGGCCTACCTTTTAACATGAGGTCAGCAAAATTGTTTAGCTGGGGTACAAGGCTCTGAGTAGGTTGTGCACGAACATGCGCAAACACATGGGTTGACCTGCAGAGGCTAGGTGAGGATCTGCTTGTCTGACTCATCCTAAACTCTAGACACAGGTAGCGTTGTGCGAAGATGAGAGCCAGACTGAATTGGTTTTGGCTAATAAGGTCAATAATTCGATTGAGAATGCTAAAGGGCATGTTCTGCGTTTGTGTGGCTAAAATTAAAAATGTAGTGATTACCTGTTTTGCATTTTGGATAGTGTGCCTAAAATGAAACTTTTTATTGGCATGCAGTACAATGGTCATTGATGTGTCATTGTCTATTAATTAATAGGTCGCCAACTCTTATCAAGAGGTTATTAGATCAAAGCACCTTGAATACAACTGAAGATTAAGGGCCAGATGCATCAAACGGTTTTACCTATGCAGTGTCTATGGGAAAATCCTTTAGTACATATGGCCCTAAGCCTTTTCTGGCAGATGAGGAGAGCAGTGGAAGAGAGTAGTACATTCCTGTCAAGAAGGTTCATGATATTCTCACCTGGGACAAACGAAGGGCTGGAAGTCTTTTGGTTCCAGTTACCATAGGAGGTTTCTTTGAAGTTTGAAACCAGGCCTGGTTTGGCCAGACTTGATTCAGAGTGCGTATGTGGTGTAATTATGGATGTGGCTGGTATTTTCAATTCTTCTGAGAATACAGTGCTAGGGGTTAGACATCCAGTGGCCTCGTGCCTGGAAATACCAGTTTGGGATGAATGGGTAATGTGGCATCACTCGATTGGGTAAGTAACTCCCAGGTTCAACAACACTCTACCTCGATTTAAACCCCTACACAGGGAAGAACAGAGAATCCGGAGGACGAAGACTGACCAGCACTGATAATCAATCCTGGTCTGGACTTTGGAGGACCTCATGCTGAACTTGTATCCCTGGAATGTTGTGGACTTTGTATCACGGGCTAGTGACGCTATCTCTCCGACTCCCCACAACTTCAGTAGAGGGTGGACTTGCTGGGGACCCTAAGTGAAGGAGTTTCCCTGAACTACACTTTAGATGGCCTTGTGACAGTGCCTTGAAGAATGAGCATTGTAGACTCTTGCTGTTCAAACAGAAACTGAGTCTCTGCAAGATAACTTTGGATTGGTGCATTGCTTAGAACCCAGGACAGGAGATAACCTTGGCTGAACAGTAGAGAAGTTCCAGGCCCCCACAACCAAGCAATTGATAACGGGGAAAAAACACTAGCAACAGAGGCTGTAGAAATGCATCCAAAAATCTACCTTATAATTCTGGGGGCTGGGAGGCCTCTGGAGATTGCCCCTGGTGTCTAGAGCCTGCCACCCATGGACAAAACAAAGGAAAAGTGTCAGATTGGACCTACCAGATCTGTTATATTTTGTGTCAATACTGCACAAATCCAGAAGTCGTGAGCACCTACAGCAACATGTTTTTCCCCAGCAGGATTGTTTTATTCCCCCGATGGAGCCCCTGAACACGTGGGTCCTTAGGGACCAAGGAATGCTCCTGCGCTAAGCTAGATCATCTCCATTAGATGTGTGGGAATTGTGTGCTGGCCCATGTAACTGATGTGGAGCCCCTAGACCTGAGAGATGTGGCCCTATAAATAAGAGGGCCACTTAAACATATAGAGATCTTCTTGTATTTTCCGCCTCTCCTGACACCCAAAGAAGATCAATGCAGGCAAGGGGCAAGATAGAGAAACAGCTGGCTTCACTTCTTAATACAAAATAACCAGTGTTAATGTGAACACATAGCTTGCGGTGCCACCATGAGTTCAGTGCAGTGTATGTGTAGCTGTCATAAGGGGGGAGGGGCACCTGATTTGGAAAGTAAGGCAGATGGGCTGTATCAACTTAAAAAACAAAGAACAAAGAAAAGGAAAGATTTCATGGGCTTGGCCATGGATTAATCAAAGGTCAAAGAAAGAGACTGCTTAGGGGAGTGATAGCTCCTCATAACCCACAGGGGTTACATGATTCTCCCCAAACACCAACCCAGATGTGAACTGTATTCTGCATTCATTCACAAGCTCTCTGTTTTGAACTGAAAGCAGAAAGAGTTGTTCCACTTCAGGAGACATGGTCTGTTATTCTGTCAGTATTCTCCAATTTATAGGAAGACCTCTATACCCCACAGTCCACCCCACACTCTCTGGGAGGGGATGGGCAAAAGGAGGAGGAGAATTATAGTGAGAATTGAATGGAAAGTGTGGGCATTTTAGAGTCTGGGAGGAGGTTGAAGCCTCAATATTTAATGAATGGTGCATGGAAGCACAATGGGATGGCAATGCTAACTTCAATTATTTTAATTAATGCTGTTATCACGCAATCAAACAGCACTCATTTGTACTATCTGGGGTTAGAAGTGTGGTCAAAAGAAACAAAAAAGGGCCCCCTTACACACTCAACAAATGCAGTAACATTTCATTTTCACTTTTGGGTCACACTGTGAGGCGCTTCTGACAGCCGGCTAATTGCTTCATCAGGTTGCTTTTGATTGAGCCCGAGAAAACATCAGTACATGTGCGAATGCTATAGCAATATTGTGCTGCTGTACGTATTATCATAACATTACTTCCTCAGTGCACAAATTACCCTTGTGGTATATGACAACCACTCAAGGGGCCTTATTTATGAGGCCTTGTGATATTTTTGTGGCGCCGTTGCGTCACTTTTTGTGACGTAAAAAATGTGCCACGTTGCGCCCTATTTACAAAGTGAGACATCCAAGCAGATGCCTCACTTTGTAAAGCCCTGCACTACATTATACCTGCGTCAGGTATAATGTATGCAGGGTGGGCGTTCCCCCGCAAAAAGCCTCGTAGAAGTGGCGCAGTGAAATCTATCAGATTTTACTGCACCACTTCTGGGACGCTACTGCGTCAATATCTTACACCTGCCTCATAGCAGGTTTAAGACTGATGCAGGACCTTTCACATGGGGCTTGCCCCATGTGAAAGGACACATTACTGGAGTTGCGTCTGTTTTCAGACACACCCCAGCAATGCGTCACTTTTGCACCAACAGATACGTCAGTAATACTGACGTATCTGCCATTCCTTGTGAAAAGATGTGTCATGCAGTAAATATGATGCATCTGATGGAGCAAGGACTCGTAAAGGAGACTTGCTCGGAAGCAATCCTCTCGTTTAACTCACTAACGAATTACTAACAACGTCTTGTAAATAATAACACGTAATACAGAAAACACGCGGGTTAGCGAAGCTTGCGTATGTGTGTACCAATATAAATAACAATGAAAGCGGACTAATCCAGCTCTAACTGGGAAATCTTTACCGCGCTTGCGTCAACTGCATCTACGCAGTATGACGGTACTAACGCTTGGAGGGAAATTCTAGCGCATGTGCAGAAGGAATTAAAATGGAGTCTTGAATACTCATGTGCATGGCATCTGCTTAGCCGAAATGAAAACCAGCTATTTTACTAATGCTAATGCGGGGAAAGTATTAATAAGTAAAGAGGGTTAGAGTAGAGACGGGTGGTATACAGTGAAACCATTTATTTGTGAAAGTAACATTTCTTCTTTTGACTTTATTATTAGTGCACATTTGGGCCTTTCACGTTTGTCTGAAATTGAGCCGACTGATTCAAGTTTGCGCATGCCTACACAAGAGTTGACCCGGAGGGATTACCAAGTTTTTTGACAGCCGTTCAAGGACGAGAATGACGTGCCCTGTGAACATAGGGTGAAGAGTTCATGCAAGAAGACTTGTATTCATAATATTGAAATAATTGTATCTAATAAAGTTTGGACATGTATGGGAACAAAAGAAAATAATAAAGTTTAAGGGGACGGGTTTTACGAACAATAGTTCAATAGAAAAAATAATATGTAAGTATGGTGTGATGATCATCCCCCCTTGCCTGACAAATTAGATTTCGTATTTTTGCGATATTGAAACTTTAGTGGGTGGTACATGGTAAACGAAAGGTATAACTGAGGTAGCTTTAGTTAGTTAGAGAGACGTCGATGCTGGAAGTCGAGAGCTCGGGATGCTGTCGGTGCTGTGGGTGATGCTGATGCTGAAAGAGACGCTGTGAGATGTTGATGAAGACATCGAATGCAGAACCATTTATCTTTACTTAATTGCGTTAGACAAGAAGATCGCGGAAGAAACTCGAGGAGGAAGAGAGTGTCAGAGAGGGGTGCTACGCAGCCGTCGGTATTTTAGAGAGGTTAAGTATCCTGTCCTGATTCCTGTCCTGAAGTCTTTGTCTCCTGATCTATCCCGGGGGACCCTTACCAGCCCTTTGGCCAGAGGGTTTGGTCTTCACACCATCCTTGGTAACTATAAATTCATGGTAATTGTAGATGATCTTTTCTCTCTGTCCTCTCCTTTCCGGGCATAGTTATTGTATGTGTCTGAAATATTTTCTTAATGAAGATTTGATATGCAATCTTACGAATGAGGGTGATTGTACTGTAATTTGAAATGGTTCACATTCATTTAATTTAGATAAAGATTTTAAAACTTCCAGAGTCTGTGGTTATTTTCTTTAATTAAAGAATAGTTAATAAGTTATGTTAATTATCACCATCAACTAGTTCAACTAATGGTCCATTGACCAGAGGAAAGAACTTTTTGATCAGTGAAAGGTTAGTTAGGAATAAGAAATAACTAATCCTAAATAAGGAAAATATATAAACTAAACCCAGCGGTCTACTTGGATTTGTGTAAGTGTTTATGGGCCCAGGTGAGTATATGGTAGTAGAGTATCTGTTGTTAGTATACCGCTGGATCAGTTTTCTGGTAGCAGAGTTATGGTTATTATTGACTAGTTTGGTGATAAGTATAGATTATTGATTATTGATTTATGTTTTAATAAAAGAGTTAGCGTCTTTGTTTTATGTTGTCCAGAATTCCCGGGGAATGAATAGCGGGTGGTGACAGAAGCCATACTGCAGTGAGGTTACTCGTCTGTTGGAATAGCACTGAGAAGCTACGCAGGGCTTGCAGTGTTAAACTAGGGACTATTTCGTATAAAAGTAGATTGCAAATGATAGCAAAAGGGGGTTCGCTGGTGAAACTTTGGTCTCATTTCCCAATATGGGTGACACTGGAGTAGTAGCAGGTTCTCTGGAGCTTCAATGAAGGGTAAGCAGAAGGTTTTACTCGTAGTGTATGAAGAGTAAGTGGAAGGTTTTACTTGCAGTGGAAAGAAAATCTATCCTTTGGTTTTAGTGGAACAGGCAGAGTAGCGAATGTTTTTATGTAGTTAATAACAAAGAATTTAATGCAAAGTATTAAGAAAATAAGTTTTTGTATTACCTTGTGAAGGGAGGGTCAGTCGCCGGAGTTGGACTGACGTCACAGAGAGCCGCGCTGGGATAGGTTGAAACAGCGGGCGTGTGACAGAAGCAGCCTTGTAAAGGAGGGGTCAGTAGTAAGGAGCAGAACTGATGTCAGAAAAGGCCGCGCTGGCATTGGTCAGATCACGAGCGTGAGCCTGATTTTGATTGGATAACCAGTTAGAAGCCGCGCTAGGATTGGTGGAAGGAGAGATTGTATGCGGGATTTTGATTTGACTACTAGTGTGAGACGTGCAGATAGAAGATTTCAAGGGTTTGCAGAATACAATTTTATATATCGTTCATCTAGGATGTATGGAGAAAAGAGAAAAATGTCATTTATAAAGAAAATTAAGAATTTCTTTAAGAAAGATAAGCCTGTGTTGACTAGAGAGGGAATTCACCAGCATCCTTTATGATGATGGAAAGAGGATATCATACTTGCGTGTGGTTGGAAAATTGGATAGAATATACGAAAGGTGATGGAGTGCTAGCGTTTCCTGAAAATGGTACGTTTAATGGGAGAATTCTTCAGAATTTGAGAATGAGAATGAATGATTTGGAACCTAGACCTAGGTTAACTCAATATGAGGCTTTGGAAGAATGGGAGACTGAGTCATATGAACGCGAGAAATGCAGAGGTGGGAGATATAAAGGATTCTTTCCCAGATACTTGCAAGAATCACGCGAAGGGCAGATGAAACAGTGGAGGAGAGCTATGGTATCTGAAGGTTTATATCCAGTATTAATGGCTGAGGAACAGTCTGGAGGAAAGTGTAAAGAGAAAACGAAACACTTGAATACAACAGGATATGGTGAATCAGCTGATGAGTTATTAGAGGATATTTTAATTAAAAATCCACCACCGTATCAAGAAGCAACTAGTAAGGTTACCCCAAGCGCACCAGTGATAGGGATGCCTTTAACCCCACAAATTTTACATGATACGTCATTTAATAGGGTGCTGCAAGATAATGAGAGAGATGTTTTAAATAAAACTAGAGAAGAATTAGTAAAGAAAATAAGTCAATTAAATTTGAATACTGAAGCTTTGACAGTACCAGTGACTATTGGTCCGGTAATCCCATTGTACGGAGATAAAAAGACTTGCCAGAAACCACAAACTGTGACAATTCCGTTAAACAGTCCTAGAAAAGAAGTAATCATTACAGATGATCAGGTCAGTGAAAGTGAATCAGTTATTTCATTAATGGATCTCCCTAATGTGGAACCTTTAACTGAAACTCCGAAAAGAGTTACGCCTATGAATTTGAGTGAAAAGAGACTTTTGGTTCCTATAGGAACTGGAGGTGCAACAGTAGTTACCCCTGAAGACAAAGAAAGATGGGCACAGGAAAGAGATAATCGGAACCCACCACCAAAGATTTTAGACATTAGTAGATTGAAAGTGGAATTGGAAGAAATGATAGTGGGAAGTGTGGGCACAGAAAGATTGAATGTTTACAATGATGAAGAATTGTTATTTTTATGTAAGAGTATAACCAGAAGAGCAAGAGTATTTCATGAGAAATTAACAGAAGTTGCTTCAGAAATTGGAATAGATATAGGGAAATCAAAGTTGTTGCAGAAACCATATCGAGTGGATTTTACTAACAAAGATTTAGAAAGTGTTAATGCATCTAGAAAGAGACTACAGATAAAGGAGTTAATGAATATTTTGCGAAAATGGGGAGACATTGATAAATGGAGAATTAGATGGATAAGAAAGAAAGAGGAAGTTCAAGCGAGAGAAGCATCATCTGCATTTCCAGTAAGGGAAATAGAAAAGGTTGAGAAATTGTGTCCAATGAGAGCAGTTCCAGGAGGAGGATATGTTCATGTTCCTTAGAGTAGACAAGATATTTTGTCATTTACAAATGATTTTCCAAAATTGAGAGAAAAACCAGTTGAATGGTATAAACAGGTAGAAAGATTTGTGAAGGTTTCAAAGGTCTTATTGAAGGATCTGGATGGTTTGTTTGACATTGTGGTACCTGCTGATTTATGGACGGAGTGTAAGATTACAATAGATTGGCCAAGTGAAGAGTATGCTAGAGACTCAAAGACAGGAGCACCCTCAGAGGAGGTGATGAAGAAATATCACCAAGTGATTACTTATTTGAAAGAGAAAATTCCTCCTAAAGAAACAGATTGGGTAAAGATAGATAGGACAACACAAGAACCAAATGAATCTGTACATGCGTATTATGAAAGGCTATTGCAGGTGTTTAAGCAGTATAGTGATTTTGAGAATATTGGTGATAAGGATATGGGACATTTTGTGTATCGGTTTGTATATGGTTTGAAACCAGAGATTAGTCAGATGATACAGCAGCACATGTTGTGTTGGCAAAGCAAGACAGTGGATGAGATTTTAAAGTATGCAAAATACTGCGGAGACGACATAGAAGCAAGGCGTAGAAAACTAAAAGAGAAAATGATGTGGGAACAGGTAAAGTTGGCAGAGCAACAGGAGAATAAAACCAATACTCAGACAGATAATCAAGTGAAAGAGCAGAGTCAGAATGTTCAAGTGGTGAATGGTAATAAATATAGAGGACAAATGAACAGAGAAGAAGTGAAGAAGAAGTTTCCTTGTCATGCGTGCGGAAAGCTTGGACATTGGAAGAACGAGTGTAAAAGTATTCAAAATAATAATGGGCCAAATCAAAATTTAATCCCACAGATGCAGAATGAAGTACTTATGAATCAGCAGCAGCAGGTAGTTACTCCACAATATCAGGTGCCACCAGCTCCTATGCCAAACTTTGTGAACCACCAAAAGTTCAGTACGAACACTGGATTTCAGGGAGAAAGTGGTAAGAATAATAGAACAGTTGCGCAATATTTGTTGCAGAATGATGAGGAAAATTCAGTCTTTGTACAATGATGGTGCCTGAAGGGGGAGGAAGAGGAGTGCGTGCTTGGCGCATCCTTGCCGGTAGATCAGTCAGGTCCATTTGTTGATGGGAAAGTGGAAGGTAAAGACATCACTTTTCTATTGGATACTGGTGCTACCCTGTCTACTGTGAGAACAGCAGACATCCCAAACCTACCCCTCTCGGGAGAATCTATCCAAGTTGTAGGCGTGTCAAATCAACAGATTAGAACCCCAATCACGAAACCAATGGAGGTGCACATTGGAAACTTTAAAGAAATGCATCGGTTTGTAGTTTGCGATTCCAGTCCCGTAAATCTGTTGGGAAGAGATCTACTGTGCAAAATGAATTGCACGATCTATTGTACACCAGATGGTGTCGCTTTCCAGACCCCTGATGAAGATGTTATATATAAAATGATGCTAGTCAAGCAAGGAAAAGAAGTAGATGAAATGTTTTCATTAATGACTGAAAATGAATTACCAGAAGAGTTAGAGCCACAGTCAATCCGGAAGTGTGGGATTTCACAGGAAAAGATATTGGGCTGATGTCAAATGTAGACCCAGTGAAAGTGACAGTGAAGGAAGGTGCAGTTTATCCAAACACACGACAATACAAGATGAGTCCAGAAGCAAAAGCAGGAATTATTCCAGAAATCGATCGAATGGTTAAACAAGGCATTTTAAAAGAAATAATGAGTAGTCCTTGTAACGCACCAATCATGGGACTTAAAAAGCCTAGTGGAAAATATAGGATAGTGCAAGATTTACGAAAAATAAATAAAATTGTAGTACCATGTTGCCCAATAGTACCAAATCCAGCAGTGATCCTTTATCAGATACCTTGGAATGCGGGCTGGTTTACAGTAATTGATTTATGCCAAGCATTCTTTTCTATTCCTTTGCACCCAGACAGCCAGTATCTTTTTGCATTTAAGTTCGAGGATCGTATCTATGCATGGTGCAGAGTTCCTCAAGGGTACACAGAGAGTCCCTCGATTTTTAATCAGATCCTGAAAAAGTGTTTAGAGTCATTAGTCATGCCTGGAAATTCGGTTCTGGTTCAGTACATTGATGACCTACTGGTGGCATCAAGAACACAAGAGGATTGTGTCATAGACACAATTGCATTACTGAACCATTTGGCTGAAGGAGGACACAAGGTGTCTCCAGAAAAATTACAGTTCTGTCAACAAGAAGTTAAATATTTAGGGCATAACATAGAAAGAGGAGTAAGAAAAGTGACACCGGAAAGAATAAAAATAATCAAGGAGATGCAACCACCTCAGACGCAAAAGGAAATGAGAATGTTTCTGGGAGTGGTTGGGTACTGTAGGCAGTGGATTAACAGTTTTTCCATGCTAGCAAAACCATTGATACAATTGACACGGAAGAGAGCTAAAGATCCAATTGATTGGAATGATGAATGTTTGGAAGCCTTTGTGAAATTGCGGAATTGTTTATGCGAAGCTCCTGCTTTGGGCATGCCTGATTATTCAAAAGAATTTGCGTTGTTTTGCTGTGAGAGAGAAAATTGTCACTTTCAGTTTTAACACAGAGACATGGATTGAGCCTACGTCCAGTGGCGTATTTTTCTGCCACATTGGATCCAGTGGCTTCAGCTTTACCTGGCTGCTTAAAAGCAGTAGCTGCTACTTGTATGAGTCTGGAGCAAGGTGAGTCAATAGTGATGGGACATTCAGTAAAAGTCTATGTTCCACACTCAGTTGAAATTCTTCTGACAAGAACACAACATCTCACACCTAGTCGGCTGACTAAGTATGAAAGAGTGATTTTGGGAGCAGAAAATGTGACAGTGATAAGATGTACGGTTATGAACCCTGCCACATTATTGCCAGACCCGTGCAATGAGGAAGTAAGAGATGAAATTGATCATGATTGTTTGGATGTGACTGAATTGTGTACTAAGCCCCGTCCTGACATTAAAGAATCCCCATTAAAAGAAGCTGATCATGAGATATTTGTGGATGGGTCTTGTCTGAGGACAGAAGAAGGAGAATTAAGTGCTGCATATGCTGTATGTAAGATAACAGGGGTAATTGAAGCATCCTGTTTACGAAGAGTCAAATCTGCACAAGTAGCCGAATTGGTGGCCTTAACAAAGGCATGCAAAATTGGGAAAAATTGGAGAATAACCATATTACGGACAGTCAATATGGTTTCGGGGTTGTGCACGATTTTGGCCAACTCTGGATGCAGAGGGGATTTCTGACTTCTTCAGGATCTCCTATAAGAAACAGTAAAAATGTGAAAGATCTGCTGAAAGCATTACAATTGCCAAAGGAAGTAGCAGTTGTTAAATGCGCTGCACATCAGTCAGGAAATGACTATGTGGCTGCCGGCAATAGATACGCTGACCAAATTGCTCGATATTGTGCGAAAAATACAATGGCCATAAACAGAAAAGTTGAAACGGGTGAAACCAGCTGCCAACTTATGTTTTTCTCAATTCCAGAAACATGGGATGAGATTAGACAGTTACAAGAAGAAGTTGAGGAAAAGGAAAAGGAAAAGGAAATTTGGATAAAAGCAGCCTGTACAAAAAGGTCAGAAGATGAAGTTTGGGTGTACTTAGATGGAAGACCAGTCATGCCAGATTGTTTGCTCTCTAAAATGGCAAGAGTATATCATGGAGCAACACACATAGGGAGAGATTCGATGATCAGATTATTCAGACAGAGTTGGTATAATCCGAAATTCAGGGTAGTCGCAGAGAGCCTTTGCCAAAGATGCTTAACCTGTCAGCAACAAAATCCAGGCAGGAAGACAGTGGTTAGCTGGGGAAAGATTGGAAAGGCAGAAGGACCCTTCACCAGGTTGCAGTTAGATTTCAGTTACCGCCTTGTAATGGACTAAAGTATGTACTAGTCATAGTGTGTTTGTTCTCAAGATGGGTGGAGGCATACCCCACCAGAAGAAATGACAGTCTTACAGTTGCCAAATTACTGTTGAGGGAATTGATTCCTCGTTTTGGTTTTCCAGTCACTTTGGAATCAGATAGAGGACCTCATTTTGATAATGAAATACTTCGATTAATCTGTGCTGCATTTAACATTGAACAAAAACTGCACTGTGCTTATCGTCCAGAGGCTTCTGGAGTAGTCGAACAGCTAAATGGCACAATCTAGTCAAGATTAGGGAAAGTGTGTGCATCCACGATGCTGAAATGGCCAGTTGCATTACCTCTTGTATTGATGGGTCTCAGAAGTATTCCTGACAGAAAGACAGGAATGAGTCCTCATGAGGTTCTCATGGGAAGGGCAATGAGGCAAGCATTTATTCCTGGAAACAAATTAATGAGTATAACTGATGATCTGGTATTGGACTATTGCAAAGGATTGGCTGAAATGGTGCGTTCTGTCTCTCACCAGGTTGGAGAAGACACAGTTGAAAGACAGCCAGACCAAGCACAGGATTTGAATCCTGGAGATTGGGTGTTAGTGAAGAAACACGCAAGGAAGTCGTGTCTAGCACCAAGGTGGGATAAACCGCGTCAAGTCATACTAGTCACTACCACAGCAGTGAAGTGTGCAGGTTTGCCCAATTGGATTCATGCTAGTCATACCAGAAGAGTACCGAGCCCATCAGAACAACAAGAGCAACCACTGACTGAGCAGGCTGAAACGTCAGAAGTTGAAAGCTGTGAAATTGAAGAGTCTAGAGTGATAGATTCTGAAAGACAACTAAATGACGAACAGCCAAGTACAAGTCAGGAAGATTGGATACCAATAATTGAAATACCTGATGATGCTGTTGAAACAAGAAGAAAAACAAAACTGAAAAGGCAGGAAGGTAGACAGGGAAGGACTGGGAAAGAAGAACACACTCAGGTCGAAATAAAGACAATCAGGGACCTGAGGAGGGAGAGTCTGAATTAGAAGAACACGTTCAGGCAGAAGAAGGACAATCTGAAATAAGACCTGAACAGGATCAGGTAGATCTAGAAGAACAAGTTCAGTCAGAAGAAGAACAACTTATAATAAGACCTGGACAGGTGCAAGTAGAGGAAGGTCCAAGCACAGAAAATAGAGAACAAGGACAGAGTGTGCCTAGATTAAGTGAAAATAAAAGGATTCTAGGAGATAGAGAAGGTGAAAGTGCAGTTCAGGTCAAAAGAGGTAGAAAAGGAGACAATTGGCCAGTAGGAGTGAAGAAATTAAAATATTATTTGAGAAAATCAGAAAAGAAACCAGAACAAGTAAATGAAGTCACAAGTCAAACACAATCTAAGCAAACTTTAGTGAAACTCACTCGAAGAAGCCCAAGACTGAGAAATTTAAACAGAAAATACAAGGCCCCTGAGTGGACTTACGTTATACTCGAAGAATTTGAAAACTTAGGCTTAAGTGAAGAAACAGAAAGGGTTCATGTTGCACAGATTGATGAAAGCAAATTGAGACCTCCTTAAAATAAAAAAAAATAAAAGAAAATTTAGCAGACAAAAGAAAGAAAAAGAGAGAAGACATTTTCTCAGATTAAAATGGCAGAAGTTGAAGTCACCGAAAGACCAAAACGAGGTTTAAAAAGAAAATGTTTTAGATTTTCTTTTTGTAGTATATTATTGGTAGTATTAGTATGGTTTTTCCTAACTGTAGGAGTACCTTTATTAATGGAAACAAGTGACAAAAATAATACCATTACTAATGAAAAGGTAGATAGAATAAAGGGAACTAAAATAGAAATAGGGGTAGAAGATGAGGCAAATTATCAAAATGAGTCGGATTATAATATGTCTTCAAATGTGTTTGCTAAATTGTTATTTCAGTATGTTAATACAATGAAAATTAAAAATTGCTATGTTTGTATGAAGTTACCCTCATCAGTATCAGAAGGGGTGACATATCACCATATACCTCTAACATATGGTGTGTCATGTAGTATTTTATCAAGTTTATTTTATGCTACAGGGAGACTTCAGTATTTTTATTCAAATCTAGATGTAGTATTTTCAGAATTGCGTATTAGAGAGAAAATGAATCCAGTAGCTAGTAGTAAGAATGCACAATTTATGGGTGAATTCTTTTTAACAATGAGTTCAATAGATATAGCTCAAGCACACAAAAATAATTTAACTTGTACCTTACGTGAAGAAGAAAAGGAGTTTTTGAATTCAGTAGAAGAACGGAGACAGGATTTAATAAAGAAAGCTGCTGAACAGAAAACCCATGTACCTCCATGGGTTGGGAAAGAGGGAATCTATGCAAATGGCAAAGCTCATGCTGCGATGTCCCTGGATTTTGTGAAAAAGGGAAAATTCTGCCTCCATAGATTAAAGACAGATTATAATAATAATTACATTGGTTCCAGTGAGTGTGAACACAACTTCCTAATTTTAGGAGGGTGGGGACTAAAAAGGGGAACTGATCCTGTATTTCCAGGAGTTTATTATGTCTGCGGGAACAATGCCTATTATAGGTTACCTGCAAGATGGTATGGGAGCTGTTATTTTGGAATAGTTTTCCAGACAATATATTATGTGGACAGAATCAATGGAATCAATGGAAAATCTAATGAACTAACACGAAGAAGAAGAGCTAGTTTTTCTGAAATAGTAGGAGATATATTTAGTGCATTGATACCCTCAGTTGGAGTCATTCTAAATTCGCAGAAAATTTGTAAATTATCGACCATAGTTGATCATCTTTCTACAGACACTGCAGGAGGATTCTTGATGATTAACACAGAGATGGTTGCAATCAGGTCTATGGTTTTACAAAACCGTCTTGCCCTTGACATTTTATTAGCAAAAGAAGGTGGAGTCTGTGGTATGTTGAAAATTCAACATTGCTGCACTTATATTCCGGACAAGAGCAGAGAAATTAAAGGATATATTGGTAACATTACAAGAATGCATAAAGACTTGACCCAACTGGAGGTTGACAGTGTGTGGGGAAAACTAACAAAGAGCATAACATCAATAGGGAAAGGGTTTACTAATTTTGGGAAAAGTTTTCTTGGTCAAATAATATTACCATTAGTTGTGATAATAACAATAGTAATGATATTAATGATTACATATAAATGTTGCAAAAATAGAGGGAAAGGAAGAATACATTTAGAAAGAGGGAAAAGGAAAGAAACGAAAAAGAGAATATGAGGAGATACAACTAGAAGAAATGAAAGGAAAGATATATAAGAAGATGAAAGATTTAGAAGGAAAAGAAGTAACAAATGGAAGAATGAGAAAAGAAATAGAAAATTGAGATGTGCCAAAGTTGGCATCTGGGATGGGATGGGTAATGGACTCGTAAAGGAGACTTGCTCGGAAGCAATCCTCTCGTTTAACTCACTAACGAATTACTAGCAACGTCTTGTAAATAATAACACGCAATACAGAAAACACGCGGGTTAGCGAAGCTTGCGTATGTGTGTACTAATATAAATAACAATGAAAACGGACTAATCCAGCTCTAACTGGGAAATCTTTACCACGCATGCGCCAACTGCATCTATGCAGTATGACGGTACTAACGCTTGGAGGGAAATTCTAGCGCATGTACAGAAGGCATTAAAATGGAGTCTTGAAGACTCATGTGCATGGTATCTGCTTAGCTGAAATGAAAACCAGCTATTTTACTAATGCTAATGTGGGGAAAGCATGAATAAGTAAAGAGGGTTAGAGTAGAGACAGGTGGTATACAGTGAAACCATTTATTTGTGAAAGTAACATTTCTTCTTTTGACTTTATTATTAGTGCGCATATGGGCCTTTCACGTTTGTCTGAAATTGAGCCTACTGATTCAAGTTTGCGCATGCCTACACGAGAGGTGACCCGGAGGAATGACCACGTTTTTTGACAGCCGTTCAAGGACGAGAATGACGTGCCCTGAGAACAGAGGGTGAAGAGTTCATGCAAGAAGACTTGTATTCATAATATTGAAATAATTGTATCTAATAAAGTTTGGACATGTATGGGAATGGAAGAAAAGAATAAAGTTTAAGGGGATGGGCTTTACGAACTATAGTTCAATAGAAAAAATAATATGTAAGTATGGTGTGATGATCCTCCCCCCCCCCTTGCCTGATCAATTAGATTTCGTATTTTTGCGATATTGAAACTTTAGTGGGTGGTACATGGGAAACGAAAGGTATAACTGAGGTAGCTTTAGTTAGTTAGAGAGACGTCGATGCTGGAAGTCGAGAGCTCGGGATGCTGTCGGTGCTGTGGGTGATGCTGATGCTGAAAGAGACGCTGTGAGATGTTGATGAAGACATCGAATGTAGAACCATTTATCTTTACTTAATTGGGTTAGACAAGAAGATCGCAGAAGAAACTCGAGGAGGAAGAGAGTGTCAGAGAGGGGTGCTACGCAGCCGTCGGTATTTTAAAGAGGTTAAGTATCCTGTCCTGATTCCTGTCCTGAAGTCTTTGTCTCCTGATACATCCCGGGGGACCCTTACCAGCCCTTTGGCCAGAGGGTTTGGTCTTCACACCATCCTTGATAACTATAAATTCATGGTATTTGTAGATGATCTTTTCTCTCTATCCTCTCCTTTCCGGGCATAGTTCAATCAATCAATCAGGGGTTTGTTAAAGCGCGACTACTCACCCGTAAGGGTCTCAAGGTGCTAGGGGTTGGGGGGGGATGCAGGTTCCATTCCATCAAGGAGGGGGTCTGTCGAAGAGCCAGGTTTTGAGGTTTCTTGCGAAGATGGGGAGCAATGTTGTCTGTCTGAGGTGGAGCGGAAGGGCGTTCCATGCTTTGGCTGCGAGGAAGGAGAAGGAGCGGCCTCCCGATCTGGTCTTTCTGGTGCGGGGGACCACGGCGTAGGAGAGCTGGGCTGATCGCAGGGTCCTTTGGGATGTGTGGAATTTGAGTAGGCTGTTCAGGTATGCTGGTCCGGTGCCATGGAGGGCCTTGTGTGCGTGGGTGAGCATCTTGAAGGTGATTCTTGCCTCGACGGGGAGCTAGTGAAGTGTGCGCAGGTGCTGGGAGATGTGGCAGTGTTTTGGCAGGTTGAGGACCAGTCTTGCGGCGGCGTTCTGGATGTTCTGTAGCTTGCGGGTGAGGTTTTTGTTTATTCCGGCGTAGAGTGCGTTGCCGTAGTTGAGTCTGCTGGTGACGAGGGCGTGAGTGACGGTCTTTCGGTGTTCGAGGGGGATCCATTTGAAGGTCTTACGAAGGAGGCAGAGGGTGTGGAAGCAGGAAGACGAGACAGAGTTGATCTGGCGGTCCATTTTGAGCTCGGAGTCCAGAATGATTCCCAGGTTGCGTGCGTGGTCCGTGGGGTTTGGCGGGTTTCCGAGGGCGGGGGGCCACCAGGTGTTGCTCCAGGCATCGGGGTTTGGGCCCATGATGAGTACTTCTGTTTTGTTGGTGTTTAGTTGTAGGCAGCTGTTTTTCATCCATTTGGCGACGGCTTCCATGCCTTCTCGAAAGTTGCGTCTGGTGGTGTTGGGCTCGTTGGATAGGGAGAGGATGAGATGGGTGTCGTCTGCGTATGACACAATGTTGAGTCCGTAGGTTCTAACGATGGGGGCGAGTGGAGCCATGTAGACGTTGAAGAGCGTCGGGCTGAGAGAGGAGCCCTGGGGGACTCTGCAGGTGGTAGGTGTGGGGTCCGAGAGGAAAGGGGGGAGTCTGACCCTCTGCGTCCTGCCGGAGAGGAAGGAGCGGATCCAGTCGAGGGCCTTGTCCTGGATTCCTGCATTGTAGAGTCTGCGTATTAGGGTGCGGTGGGAGACTGTGTCGAACGCCGCTGATAGGTCGAGGAGGATGAGGGCTACTGTTTCTCCTTTGTCCAGTAGGGTGCGGATGTCATCTGTTGCGGCGAGGAGGGCGGTTTCCGTACTGTGGTTTTTTCTGAAGCCGGATTGGGAGGAGTCGAGGATGTTGCGTTCTTCAATGAATGTGGCGAGTTGGCTGTTGATGGCTTTCTCGATGACTTTCGCTGGGAACGGGAGCAGGGAGATGGGTCTGTAGTTTTTGAGGTCGGTGGGGTCCGCTGAGGGTTTCTTTAGGAGGGGGTTGACCTTGGCGTGTTTCCAGTCATCGGGGAACGAGGCGGTCGCCAGAGAGCGGTTGATGGTGTGGCGGAGCATGGGTGCGATGGTGTCGGTGGCTCTGTTGAAGATGTGGTGGGGGCAGGGGTCCGTGGGGGGCCCTGAGTGGATTGACTTAATTGTCATCAGTGTGTCTTCGGTGGTGAGGGCTGTCCAGTCGTCAATCGCTGGTTTCCTGGTGTCGGGGGTGGTTGGTGAGGGTTCAGTGTGTTGGTTGTCTTCGTCGAAGTTGTCGTAGATGCTCTTGATTTTGTGGTGGAAAAAGGTGCTGAGTTTGTCGCAGAGGTCTTGTGAGGCAGGGATGTCGGTAGACTCGCTGGTGGGTTGGGCGAACTCCTTGATGATGCTGAAGAGTTCCTTGCTGTTGTGCGCGTGGGTGGAGATTCTGTCTTCAATCGCTTTTTTCCTCATTTCTCTGATGAGTTGATGGTGGGCGTTGGTGGCGGCTCTGAAGTTGTTGTGGGCTTCTGTGGATTTGGTGTTCCTCCAGGCCTTTTCGAGGCAGCGGCATGTGCGTCTGGACTCTCGAAGTTCGGTGGTAAATCATCTGGCTTTCTTGGTGCGGGTATTGTTGTTCTTCTTGAGGAGGGCTATGGTGTTGTGCTGTTCGAGATCCATCTATGCAGGGTTTGGGCTGCGGTGTTGGGGTCGTCGTTTTCCGCGATGGTTGGGGTGGAGTTGTTGAGTGAGGAGGTGACCTCATCGTCGGTGATTTTGGTCCAGTTTCTTCATGGAAGCAGGTGCTGGTGTCTGTGGATGGTGGGTGGCTGAAGGTGATGGAGTTTCCTGTAGTGAAGAGGGGGTCGAGGGTGTGTCCTGCTGAGTGCGTGGGCTCGGTTACGATCTGGCGGAGTCCAATGTTGTGGAGGTTGTCCAGGAGGGATGTGGTGTTGGGGTCCAGTTGGTTGTCGAGGTGGAAGTTGAGGTCTCCCAGCAGGGTGTAGTTGGTGGAGATAATGTCTGTGATGGAGTTGGCGAAGGGTCCCCGGGGTCCAGGGGGTCGGTAGATGAGGGTTCCTCGGAGGGTGGCGGTGGGGCTGGCCAGTATCTTGAAGTGAAGGTGTTCCATCAGTTCTGTGGGTTCGTCGGGGAGTGTGCTCAAGCGGAGGCTGGATTTGTGGATGATGGCGATTCCTCCTCCTGGGCGGGTGGGGCGGTCCTTCCTGGAGATCTTGTATCCTTGTGGGATGTCGATGGCGATGTCCAGTCCCGAGGTGGTGTTGGTCCAGGTTTCGGTGAAGAATACTACGTCCGGGGTGGTGCTGTCGAGGAGGTCCCAGATTTCTGTGGCGTGTTTGTGGAGGGATCGGACGTTGAGGAGGATGCATTGCAGGGTCTTCTGTTCGGTTGTGTTCTTGTGTGCGGGTTGTGCTGGATCCGTGTTCTTGGCGGTGCTGCAGGTGTGCCGGCAGCTGTGACAGCTGAAGGGTCCGTGGGTGTTGGCTGGTGATGCTAGCATGCAGTTGTTGTTGCGGCCTGGGTTGAGTGCGTGGAGTGCTGCTGGGTCATAGCGTTGGCGGGGCGGAGGTCCAGGGTTCCTGGTGCTGGTCGCGGTTGGGTCGCGGACGGGCGCAGACGGGCTTGCCTTTGACTCGCCTTTGGCGTGCCAGCGGCATGCCCGCTGCCCGTGGCCACTGCGTGGCCACGCAGTGGCCGCCATTATGTAGGGGTCGGGGAGGGCTGGACAGCTGGGAGGCGGGAGCGGGGAGGGGAGCTGGATTGGGCCGGTCGCGCTGGGGGGGAGGGGCCGCAGGGGCAGCAGCGGTGGGGATAGGTAAAGGGAGGAAATAAGGGATAAAGAAAAAAGGGAAAATAAGCAGAAATAAGGCACAAAAGAGCAGAGATGCAGAAAAGTGCAGAAATGTGAAAGATAAAAAAGGGTAGAAAAATGAGTGAAAACGAGTGAAAGAGCAGTGCGAGAGGAAGGGAAAATTAGCAGAAATAAGACACAAAAGAGCAGAGATGCAGAAAAGTGCAGAAAGGTGAAAGATAAAAAAGGGTAGAAAAACGAGTGAAAGAGCAGAGTGAGAGGAAGGAGACAGAGGTCCACTGGACCACCAGGGATGAGGCGCAGGGAAACCTGCGGGTGGAGGAGGGCCTCGATCACCAACACTTGAGAGTGCAGGGGCAGGCCTCACTTAATGGTGGAGCTGCGAGGGTGGGAGAGCAATTTCACTGACAATGAGTCAGTGGTCTTGCTTGCCAGTCCCCGCAGCGGCCGCCATTAAGTAGGGGTCGGGGAGGGCTGGACAGCTGGGAGGCGGGAGCGGGGAGGGGAGCTGGATTGGGCCGGCCGCACTGGGGGGGAGGGGCCGCGGGGCAGCAGTGGCGGGGAAAGGTAAAGGGAGGAAATAAGGGATAAAGGGAAAATAAGCAGAAATAAGGCACAAAAGAGCAGAGATGCAGAAAGGTGAAAGATAAAAGAAGGTAGAAAAACGAGTGAAAACGAGTGAAAGAGCAGAGCGAGAGGAAGGGAAAATGAGCAGAAATAGGACACAAAAGAGCAGAGATGCAGAAAAGTGCAGAAAGGTGAAAGATAAAAAAGGGTAGAAAAACGAGTGAAAACGAGTGAAAGAGCAGAGTGAGAGGAAGGAGACAGAGGTCCACTGGACCACCAGGGATGAGGCGCAGGGAAAACTGCGGGTGGAGGAGGGCCTCGATCACCAACACTCGAGAGTGCAGGGGCAGGCCTCACTTAATGGTGGAGCTGCGAGGGTGGGAGAGCAATTTCACTGACAATGAGTCAGTGGTCTTGCTCGCCTGTCCCCGCAGCAGCTGCCCTTAAGTAGGGGCCAGGGAGGGCTGGACAGCTGGGAGGCGGGAGCGGGGAGGGGAGCTGGATTGGGCCGGTCGCGCTGGGGGGGAGGGGCCGCGGGGCAGCAGCCGCGGTAAAGGGAGGAAATAAGGGATAAAGAAAAAAGGGAAAATAAGCAGAAATAAGGACAAAAGAGCAGAGATGCAGAAAAGCGCAGAAAGGTGAAAGATAAAAGAGGGTAGAAAAACGAGTGAAAACGAGTGAAAGAGCAGAGCGAGAGGAAGGGAAAATGAGCAGAAATAAGGCACAAAAGAGCAGAGATGCAGAAAAGTGCAGAAAGGTGAAAGATAAAAAAGGGTAGAAAAACGAGTGAAAACAAGTGAAAGAGCAGAGTGAGAGGAAGGAGACAGAGGTCCACTGGACCACCAGGGATGAGGCGCAGGGAAACCTGTGGGTGGAGGAGGGCCTCGATCACCAACACTTGAGAGTGCAGGGGCAAGGGCAGGCCTCACTTAATGGTGGAGCTGCGAGGGTGGGAGAGCAATTTCACTGACAATGAGCCAGTGGTCTTGCTCGCCTGTCCCCGCAGCGGCCGCCATTAAGTAGGGGTCGAGGAGGGCTGGACAGCTGGGAGGCGGGGAGGGGAGCTGGATTGGGCCGGTCGCGCTGGGGGGGGGAGGGGCCGCGGGGGCAGCAGCGGCGGGGAAAGGTAAAGGGAGGAAATAAGGGATAAAGAAAAAAAGGAAAATAAGCAGAAATAAGGCACAAAAGAGCAGAGATGCAGAAAAGTGCAGAAAGGTGAAAGATAAAAGAAGGTAGAAAAATGAGTGAAGACGAGTGAAAGAGCAGAGCGAGAGGAAGGGAAAATGAGCAGAAATAAGACACAAAAGAGCAGAGATGCAGAAAAGTGCAGAAAGGTGAAAGATAAAAAAGGGTGGAAAAACGAGTGAAAGAGCAGAGTGAGAGGAAGGAGACAGAGGTCCACTGGACCACCAGGGATGAGGCGCAGGGAAACCTACGGGTGGAGGAGGGCCTCGATCACCAACACTCGAGAGTGCAGGGGCAGGCCTCACTTAATGGTGGGGCTGCGAGGGTGGGAGAGCAATTTTACTTACAATGAGTCAGTGGTCTTGCTCGCCTGTCCCCGCAGCAGCCGCCCTTAAATAGGGGCTGGGGAGGGCTGGGCAGCTGGGAGGCGGGAGCGGGGAGGGGAGCTGGATTGGGCCAGTTGCGCTGGGGGCGACGGGCCACGGGGGCAGCAGCGGCGGGGAAAGGTAAAGGGAGGAAATAAGGGATAAAGAAAAAAGGGAAAATAAGCAGAAATAAGGCACAAAAGAGCAGAGATGCAGAAAAGCGCACAAAGGTGAAAGATAAAAGAGGGTAGAAAAATGAGTGAAAACGAGTGAAAGAGCAGAGCGAGAGGAAGGGAAAATGAGCAGAAATAAGACACAAAAGAGCAGAGATGCAGAAAAGTGCAGAAAGGTGAAAGATAAAAAAGGGTAGAAAAACGAGTGAAAGAGCAGAGTGAGAGGAAGGAGACAGAGGTCAACTGGACCACCAGGGATGAGGTGCAGGGAAACCTGTGGGTGGAGGAGGGCCTCAATCACCAACACTCGAGAGTGCAGTGGCAGGGGCAGGCCTCACTTAATGGTGGAGCTGCGAGGGTGGGAGAGCAATTTCACTGACAATGAGTCAATAGTTATTGTATTTGTCTGAAATATTTTCTTAATGAAGATTTGATTTGCAATCTTACGAATGAGGGTGTTTGTACTGTAATTTGAAATGATTCACATTCATTTAATTTAGATAAAGATTTTAAAACTTCCCGAGTCTGTGGTTATTTTCTTTAATTAAAGAATAGTTATTAAGTTATGTTAATTATCACCATCAACTAGTTCAACTAATGGTCCATTGACCAGAGGAAAGAACTTTTGATCAGTGAAAGGTTAGTTAGGAATAAGAAATAACTAATCCTAAATAAGGAAAATATATATACTAAACCCAGCGGTCTACTTGGATTTGTGTAAGTGTTTATGGGCCCAGGTGAGTATATGGTAGTAGAGTATCTGTTGTTAGTATACCGCTGGATCACATCCATCATGTCACAAGGAGGGCGCAGTGAAAACTGTTGCATCGCTGTTTTCACGCAGTGATGCAAAAGTTTTCATAAATGAGGCCCAAGGTTTTTAGCAAATAGATTTAGGATTCCATTAAACTGAACTTCTACTACTACAGGAGGTTACAAACAGATATCAATTGAGGATGTGGCGGTCTAAGATTGCAAAACCTAATCTTGGGTGTGGGGCCTGGTCAATCAGCAACCACAATCCTAGTCAGGGTAAGCCACAAGCAAACCCCAAATTAACCTATGGTCAGCCCCTCGCAGTTTGACACTGAGAAGTCAGGCTTAACTAAGAGGCAATGTGTAAAGTATTTGTGCAACACATCAAGCCATAAAACAATAAAAACAGCACACAAAAAGACGTAATCCCAGATTAGAAAAATAGAGCCTAATTTAATAAATATTACAAGACCAAAATGACAAAAATCCAATCAGTAGAACTGGAGATACTCAATAGCATCAAAAGGTGTGAAGGGCCAACTGTGGAGAGCTGGTCGTGCCAGACAGGGACAAAGTCACAAGTTCAGGCCAACTGCGATGGAGCACGGGCTGTCTACGGGAACACAGTTAGACCTGCTGAACAAAGTACCTTTAATCCTGGTTTGCAGAGCGTTGTGTAAATCCGCATTGAAGATGCGTCGTGCAGCCACGAGACTGTTTCGAGATGCGGCGAGGCTGCAGTGTGAGGTACTGTTGTGTCAACATCGAGAATGTCATGAAAGAGGGCTTGTGATGCAAAGTCAGGAGTCGGAGATGTGTCGTGTAGTCGGGACGATGTGTTGGTTCCGAGGAGCTGCGTGGCTGCGATGCGGAGTCCGGCATTGTTGTTGAGGCTTCCGTCAGCAAGGGGTATGAGGGCATGCACCAAGGATGTATCGGGCAGCGGCGGTTCTGATGCAGCATCAGGTTGCGATGTGGATCGTTGCAGAGGTTCTAATCCACGCAGTGCAGCAATGCTTTGGTTCTGCTCAGGTGTGTGCCTCACAGCACAGGAGAAACGTCGGTTCTGCTGGATCCTCAGAGGCTGGCAGAGGACCTTAGGTCCACTTCCAAGGGTCCAGGACTGCATGGCACCACTTGGCAGGGTGGACTCACAGAGGACGAAGTGCAGGTGCAAGGTTGTTGGAACATTCTGCCCCTGAGGCTCAAGTCAGGAGGCCAGCCAACTAGCCCTTGAGTCACTCTTGGGTTCTGGATTCAAGAGATGCAGGTCCAGTCCTTCTCACTCAGGCAGGAGGGCAGCAGGCAGCAGGTCGGCATAACAAATCAGGAGTCCAGCACAGTGCAGTCCAACAGAGAGGCAGTCCTTCAGCAGCACAGCAGTCCTTCCTGGCAGAGTATCCACAGGTTCACAAGTGTTCTGAAGTGGGGGTGCCTGAGTTCTTCTTTTATACCCAGTTGAGCCTTTGAAGTGGGAGGAAGCTTCTAGAGGCATGCTTTTGAAGTGCACAGATGCCCTGACTTCCTAGCCCTGGCTCCAGACTTGCTACAGGGGGTATGTAACCATTTCTGTGGAGACAGGAAACAGCCTATTCGGGTGTAAGTGAGGCTGGGCCCAGTGCCTCCCTCTCATCCTGCCAGTGATGGCCCATTCAGTCACACCTAACCTCTCATTGTGTGTAACTGTCTAGGAGGAATACACAGAGCCCTACTACCAACCACACCCAGATATGTGACCAAGAACAGGCAGGCTGCATGGCTAAGGCAAGAAAATCCCAAAAATTAGAAAGTGGCGCATAACTTATTTTGTCTAAATATATCAAAACTCAAAACCGCTGTCCTCGATATGTGCATGCTGCACCAGGCCAGGGAGCTGCCTGTCTCCCTTTAGTGTTATAGTGATATGTTTCAAGTGTGTACCTGAATCCTAGTGCTCACAGCAAAATGTATTTAACTTACACTTTTGACTTGTATTCACATTAAATGTATTAAATAACACTGATTGAATATTTTAAAGAAGCAATTATCATTTGCTATGGCATTCTTCTGCTTTTCATGCATGTATCAAAACATTATACATTTGAACAAAAAGATAATCATAACATAATAAGATTTCCCCAAAATTCTTCATCTGTAGATTCCATTACATTCTTGTATTGCCCTATGCATCTCGGGACAAATAGTCCCTTCCTCAGGGGCCTGTATGTGAAAAAATAAATAAATGCTTCTGTCAAACCAAAACTTCATATCCAAGTATAGACAATAGCCTTCATTAGTTCAGAACATCAGTATTTCCCCTATCTATCACCCCTCTGTTAGTTTCACCATGATGATCTATCCATTCATGCAAACACGCACATGCTGTGTGTATAACTGGCTTGCAGCCATCAACTGTCAGTGCTGTTCAACTAACATCTCAGACCAACAAGATGCAGCTAGTACCTAGAGACTCAACCGAAGCACTACCCTCAGGTGTTACCCTAGAAGCATGCCATCATGCTCTCTAACTCACTTTGTAATGAAATCTTCAATCCTTTTCAGCAGGAAAAAGGTCATCCAGTCCTTCTGTGTGTAATCTTGGTCGCTAGCCAACACATAAGCACTCGACTTGATCAGGACAATAAATGATGTTAATTACGTATGCCGCCTCAACATACCTTACTTGGTGGACAAGAGGTCATAAGCCTTAGTTTGTGTACACCTCCGTCCGTCCGTGTGATCCTTAAAAAACAGACACAGCTACCATTACTGACCCGTCTGAATGAGAAATACACCATTACATCTTCCATTTAAGCAGTGCTCACTCTTACCCGTCGTGAACAGCATCGATGCCGACCTAAATCCACTTGTACCAATTTCACCGACAACAGCATCAGTTTTCGAGTAGTGCGCTACTAAACACATCTTAGGTTTATGGCGTCTCCTGCATACCGGCAAGAGCCCGGAATCTTTTGCGTATCGACATCAACGACGGGCTGAACACAACCACCCGCTTGTCCAACGGCCACGGCCATATCTGAACTATAAACAAAGCTAGTGCGTACCATCTTCACACCATGCTATCCACCTCTCATAGGTACTGCAACACTTTCCAGCCTGGTTTCGCACTCGCTCCAAATATGAGAAGACATAACTTACTGCACAGAAACCCTCGATGATAGAAAATTGTTACATAAACACCGTAAGCCTCATGCATTTTATACTGAAATGTAAGTACGACTTAAACGAATTGACCCTTGCTTTATCTTTGAAACACCATGAAAATCAATTATGGACCTTATTATTTAACTGGTTTAAATTGGACAACATGCTCATTTGACCCCTACAAACACATGTTTACAATATATCAAGATATCTCAACATACATATTCAATATATAATGGTGTTCCATACCTCAGTAACATTGCCTCGCAGGTACACAGCTGGTTCAATTTTGTGACAAACACATGTATTCAACTCCATCAGGTATTTATCAAACTACACATTTCTAACATCATCTTATACTTTTAAGTTAAATCCCCATATACATCAAGATGTTAATAGTATGTGTAGAGTATGACGTATCGATGTATGCGTGTGTATTCCAAGAAAGTGTGCATTAGAGGAAGCAGCTCATGTCCAATTTATCATTGAGGCTAAAAGGACTCATAGTGTTGAATTTTCTTATGACACCGACAGGGTAACTAACACCCGCACCAATGACCCGCCGACCAGCCAGCCTAGCGTGCCTAGCCACCCACAAACCCCCCCTCCAAGGGCTTCCAACACAGTTCATCCTAACCTCCCCAGCATGTCTCCTGGCCCTGACTACAGAATCGCCCCTACACCTTTGATCTCCTCCCCCCTAGCCCCTCCCACTGACTGGGAGACTGGTATGTTCCCAAAGACCTCTGATTCAGATCGAGCTAGCCCTCTAAGGGTTTACAACACTGATCACCCTAATCTTTACAGCACGTCCCCCGGCACCTCCAACAGAGTCGTCCCTAGACCTCTGACCACCTCCCCGCCAGCCATCCACTCGAACCGCGAGTTTGGTACGCCTCCAAAGACCTTCGATACAGCTCGAGCCAACCCTTCTCCCTTACCACCTATGCATGCCGCTTGTACTGCTCCTGAACCACTGCCCCCCTGCCCTCTAGCACCTCCCTCTTATATTGATTTCGAAACTCTGCACTCCAGAGCGGCCAAACTAACTCAGAGCATCCATATCTCCATTCTGGACCTAATGAACCTCCTTCACCTTGCCGAACTCTCCCTTGCTAACCTCAAGCCCCCGCTGATATCTACCCCCCATGTCACAAAGCTCCCCAAGCACCCACTACCGCTACCCTTGAGACACCTTCGCCCGCGCAAGCAACCATGCCACCTTTCAGAGGAGGAAACCCGAGCTCTTGCCCTCTCCTACAATTATACCACTGCCACCCCAATTCCACTAGACCTCACTGAAAACGAAATCCTGGCCATCCTCCAAGACTACAACTCTGTCCAAGTCATCCCTTGTCCATTAGATGCGGGTTCCGTACATGCCATCAGCACGGTCACCATCAACCCCAACAGGTCAGCTACCCACCGTAACAGAAGTGTGGTTAAAAGCAACCTTGCGCCTGTACACCTGTCCGCCCAGACTCCTGACACTCCCCCCGACACCCCCCCTATCTGGTCTCTTAATCAACTGCCGATCGTCAGTTAAGCACGCTGCCGATATTGCTGATCTCATCCTGAACAAAAATTTCGACCTAGCAATACTAATTGAATCATGGCTCAACGAATACTCATCTCCTTGCCTGGACCTCTTAGTTCCTCCCAACTACAACATTGCAAGACTGGACAGACAATCCAGCAGGAAAGGAGGAGGCATCGCCTGCATCTACCGATCTAACCTCCTTGTCACGGAACTCACGGTGGATACCACTGACTCCTGCGAATACCTCGCCCTCTCCATTTGCAGTAACTCAACACAACTATGCAACTTGCACATCTTTTACCACCCTCCAGGCTTGAATGACTCCTTCACCGATCACCTCTTGGAAATCATCACAACTAAGATTTCCTCCAACGCTAAAGAGATTTTCCTTGGTGATTTCAACCTGCACTGGAACGGTCCCAAGGATCCTCATGTCAACGCCATCAAAGACCTCCTAGCCGATCAAGCCCTGACTCAAGCCTGCTCACTACCAACTCACTCAAAAGGGGCCACCCTGGACTGGATCATCTCTAAGGAATCATCAGTCAAGCTTATCTCCATAGACCCATGTGACTGGTCTGACCCCCATGCCATTGCCTTCCTTTTACTCGGGACCCACAAGACAAAGGCACCGCAACCGGTGATTCCCAAACGCTGGGTCAGAGACACCAAGAACCTTGACCACAGGAAACTGGAGGCTCGCTGTAAATCTGACCTCCCCCCCTCGCATATAACAACGGTCAGTGACCTCAATGATCACTACTCAGCGACTATATCGAACATTCTGGATGACCTAGCCCCACTAAAACTAAAAAGAACACAAATCAAAGATGGAAACCCCTGGTTCACTGGATCCCTCAACATGGAGAGGAGATCCCTCTGGCAATCTGAAAGAATATGGAGACAGCACCCCTCTGCCGCGCATCTAACACTTCTCCGCCAGGCGAGAAACGCCTACAACAAGAACATCCTCAATTCAAAAAAAGAATTCTTCAGATCGGAACTGGGGAATGCCAAGAATAGACCCCGCAAGCTCTTTGAACTGGTCAAACACCAATCCAATAAACTGACTAAAACACCGAAAGAAACTCCCAAATCTCTAATATCATCTGAGGAATTCTCCTCTTTCTTCGCTGATAAAATCACAGCCTTAGGAAATGAACTCAGTGCCGCTACATATTCTCAACCCCTTCCTGACCTGCCCCCTCTCTCCGCGCTGCCCCCACTGGCCTCACCTAAAAATCAAGCACGCTGGACCGACTTCAAGTACTATGACGAAGACTCCATCTCTAAAATCCTCTCTACCTTCAACCCGAATAATCACTTTAATGACCCGCTCCCATCCAACTGCCTCGCTGCTGCCACCCAATCCATTGTTCCTAGCTGGACTGCAATAATCAACGCCTCTCTCCGGCAGGGATCGATTCCTGACTCTCTGAAAGCCGGCCAAGTCCTCCCCATTTTTAAAAAAACGTCGCTGGATCCAGCCTCCCCTGACAACTTCAGACCTATCTCCAACATCCCTCTGTTAGCCAAAGTGTTAGAGAAGTGTGTACAACAGCAATTAAGTCAACACATCAACAACTTCCACCTACTCGATGACTTCCAATCTGGATTCAGACCTGGGCACAGCACTGAAACTACCATGCTCCACATTATGGACGATGCCCTTCAAGCCCTTGACCAAGGCAAAACCTGCCTTCTAATCCTCCTAGATCTATCCTCGGCCTTCGACACAGTCAACCATGAAAAACTACTTGAACGCCTCAAACTCAGGATGGGTTTGGATGGCTCTGTTTTAGAATGGTTTAGGTCCTTCCTCCACAACCGATCACAGAGATTCCTAATTAACGGCAATCTATCTGCTCCCTCCCCGGTCACGGTTGGAGTCCCTCAAGGATCAACCCTGTCCCCCACCCTCTTCAATCTTTACTTAGAGCCGCTTACTGAAGTACTTCGCACCGCTAACATCTCCTACCATATGTACGCGGACGACACCCAAATATACATCAAAATTTCATCTCTCAAGGAGATTCTCTACCTGAACGAGGCCCTGAAACTGACTGTCCAATGGCTCGCCTCCAACCAACTCAAACTCAACGCAAAGAAAACCGAATTTCTCCTAATCTCCCCTACAAAAACCAACACGGAGATTCAGATGTGGATCAAGGCTATCACAGCCTTAAACTGCCCACCGACCATCGTGGACTCGGCCAAATCTCTGGGAATAATCCTCGACTGCAACCTGAACATGCGGGGCCACATCAACTCGATGGCTAAATCAGCCAGGTTCCACCTGAGCTGCCTAAGGAAGCTGAAACCCTTCATCGATGCTCCCGACCTAAAAATGGCAGTCCAAGCACCAGTCATCTCTAGACTGGAATATGGCTGTTCCACCCTCTCGGGTTTACCCAAGATCTCCCTGGCACCTTTAAAAGCCTCCCTCAACGCGGCCGCCAGACTACTTACCGGCACAAGGAAATTCAACCACATCTCTCCACATCTGAAAGCTTTGAACTGGCTTCCCCTCGAGGCCAGAATACAGCTGAAACTGGCATGCATCACACACAAGGCTCTATACGCAAACTCCCCTGCTTATCTAGCACAGAAACTAGTGGTATCTGGAGGAAGCAGGAACTCCCGGTCCGCCAGAGACCTCTTGCTCCAACCTGCCTGTTTTTGGAGAAAAAAAAACTACAATCGGGCTTTTTCCGGGGCCGCACCAAGAATTTGGAACTCTCTCCCACCCGCCATCAGAAGAATCCCTTCTCTGGCACGCTTCAAAAAGGATGCCAAAACTTTCCTCATGGGTAAATTCCTCGCCTAATCTCTGCCGTCAACCACCACAGAGAGCCTGATTAATTTACGACTATCGCCCTTCCCTCAGATTACCTACTCACTCCACCAAGAAACTGTGGGGCCTTGTACTGATTAACTGTAATTGTAAGCCGTACACATGTGTCCCTCTATCCCCTATGTACCCAGCACCCCTGCCCCTCTCCAATCGTTTGTATACTTCTGTATTTCTAAGCCTTTTTGTTCACTTCTGCAAACCTTGTAAAGCGCTCTGATACCCTTACGGGTCAAGTTCGCGCTCTATAAAACACAAAAATAAATAAATAAATAAATAAATTATCCAATGTACTTCCCTCTGTAATAATATGGTCCCAGGGTCAACTCCCTCTCTGGCAGTCACTGTTTCTAGCATTAGAAACCCTAACTGTGCGATGTTATGTCGTTCCTTGAGCCAATGTTATACTAACTTTGAGTTGGTGTTTTTGTTGCAGATCATTCTCTTGTGTTCTGTGATCCGGATTTTCATCCTCCTTTCAGTTTTACCAATGCATAGTAAACCACACGGACATTTTATGCAGTAAATTACATTCTATGTATTGCAATTTGCTGAGTGTTTAAGGGCCACCAGTTCTCCAGTTCTAGGATGCATGATGGAATTCCCTGGAATTACTTTATTGCAGTGGATGCAATTCTAAAGAAATATCATGCCTTTTTCAGTTTAGGGTTCTGGCTTGCTTTTATGTGACAATAAATCTTTGATGTTTCTAGTTCTGCTGTAGTCAAACAAATGTCTGTTTTTGAATATTTCTTGAAAATCTGGCTCTGTTTGAAGTAATTCCCAGCGATTCAAAATTATTTTTTTGATACATTTGAATGTTGTGGAAAATGTACATATAAACACCAGTTGCTCCTTGGTGGGTTTCATTTGTTTCTTCAGCAATTCTTTTTTCTTTTTTTAAAAATCTGTTTTATTGATTTTATAGTTTCATGAAAGGTGACAGCTGTATGTAATGCTTCTTCCAACAATAAAAACATATGGGATAGTTCAGGTATATCTGCTGTCCATCAATGCCATACAGAGTTTAGCATCAGTTATACAGTTCGCAACATGTACGTCTAATACTTGTATTTATTTTATTTATTTAGTGTTTTATAGAGCGCAAACTAGACCCGTTAGGGTATCAGAGCGCTTTACAGGAGTCATAGAGTTATACAAAAGGCTAAGCATCACATAGTATTCACACAGTGCTAGAAATATGATGGATAGAGGACACGTATGTACAATTTATATTTACAATTACACAAAACAGGGCTCCAGGTATCTTGGGGGAAAAAACTAGGTAGTCAGGGGGGAGGCCAAAGCCGGACGTTAAACAGGGTCTCAGTGGTGGTTGATGGCAGAAGTTAAACAAGGAACTTACCCATAAGGAAGGTTTTGGCTTACTTCTTGAAGCGTGCCAGAGAAGGGATTCTTCTAACGGCGGGTGGGAGAGAGTTCCATATTCTTGGTGAGGCCCCGGAGAAGGCTCGATTGTACGTTTTGTTTTCCGAAAACGTGCAGGTTGGAGGAGGTCGCTAGTGGACCGGGAGATTCTGCTTCCTCCAGATATCACAAGTTTCTGTGCAAGATATGCCGGGGAGTTTGCGTATAGCGCCTTGTGCGTGATGCATGCCAGTTTCAGCTGTATTCTGGCCTCGAGAGGAAGCCAGTTCAGAGCTTTCAGGTGTAGAGAAATGTGGTCGAACTTCCTTGTGCCGGTAAGTAGTCTGGCGGCCGCGTTAAGGCAGGCTTTCAAAGGTGCCATGGAGGTCATGGGTAACCCAGAGAGAGTGGAACAGCCATATTCCAGTCTAGAGATGACAAGTGCTTGGACTGCCATTTTTAAGTCAGGAGCGTCGAGGAAGGGTTTCAGTTTCCTTAGGTAACTCAGGTGGAACCTGGCTGATTTGGCCATCGAGTTGATGTGATCTCGCATGTTTAGATTGCAGTCCAGGGTTACTCCCAGAGATTTGGCTGATTCTACGATGGTCGGTGGGCAGTTTAAGGCTGTGATGGACTTTATCCATAACTGAAGCTCAGGATTGGTTTTTGTGGGGGAAATTAGGAGAAATTCTTTGCGTTGAGTTTAAGTTGATTGGTGGCAAGCCATTGGACAGTCAGTTTCAGGGCCTCATTCAGGGAGAGAATCTCCTCGAGAGAAGAGGCTTTGATGTAGATCTGGGTATCGTCAGCATACATATGGTAGGAGATATTCGCGGTGTGTAGAACATCGGTAAGTGGTTCTAGGTAAAGGATGAAGAGGGTGGGGGACAGGGTTGATCCTTGAGGGACTCCGACCGTGACCGGAGAGGGAGCAGACAGGTTATTGTTAATTAGGAATCTCTGTGATCGGTTTTGTAGGAAGGATCTAAACCATTCTAGAACAGAGCCATCCAATCCCATCCTTAGTTTGAGGCGTTCAAGTAGCTTTTCGTGGTTGACCGTGTCGAAGGCTGAGGATAGATCTACGAGGATTAGGAGACAGGTTTTGCCTTGGTCCAGGGCTTGGAGGGCATCATCAACGATGTGGAGCATGGTGGTTTCGGTGCTGTGCCCAGGTCTGAACCCGGATTGGAAGTCATCTAGTAGGTGGAAGTTGTTGATGTGTTGACTTTGCTGTTGTTGCACACACTTCTCCAACACTTTGGCTAAGAGAGGGATGTTAGAGATAGGTCTGAAGTTGTCGGGGGAGGCTGGATCCAGCGAAGGTTTTTTCAAAATGGGGAGGACTTGGCCAGCTTTCAAAGAATCGGGAATCGATCCCTGCCGGAGAGAGGCGTTAATTATTGCAGTCCAGCTAAGAATAATTGATTGGGTGACGGCAGCTAGGCAGTTGGAGGGGAGCGGGTCATTAAAATCGTTATTAGGGTTTAAGGTGGATAGGATTTTTGAGACGGAGTCTTCTTCATAGAATTTGAAGTCGGTCCAGTGTGCTTGATTTTTAGGTGAAGCCAGGGGGCGGCGTGGAAGGAGGAGGTAGGTCAGTAAGGGGTTGGGAGTATGTGGCCGAACTGAGTTCTTTTCCTAAGGCTGTGATTTTGTCAGCGAAGAAAGAGGAGAATTCCTCGCATGAGATTAGAGACTTGGGGGTTTCTTTCAATGCTTTGGCCAGTTTATTGGATTGGTGTTTGACCAGTTCGAAGAGTTTGTGGGGCCTGTTCTTGGCGTTCCCCAGTTCAGATCTGAAGAATTCTTTTTTAGAGTTGAGGATGTTCTTGTTATAGGCATTTCTGGCCTGGCGGAGTAGTTTTAGATGAGCGGCAGATGGGTGTTGTCTCCAGATTCTTTCGGCTTGCCGGAGGGATCTCCTTTCATTGTTGAGGGATCCAGTGAACCAGGGGTTTCTGTCTTTAATTTGGGTTCTTTTTAGTTTTAGTGGGGCTAGATCATCCAAAATGTTCGATATAGTCATGGAATAGTGATCATTGAGGTCACTAAACAGTAGTAGTAAACGAGGGGAGGGGGAGGTCCGATTTGCAACGAGCCTCCAGTTCCCTGTGGTCTAGGTTCCTGGTGTCTCTGATCCAGCGTTTGGGAATCACCGGTTGTGGTGCCTTTGTCTTGAGGGTGCCAGATAATAGGAAGGCGATGGCGTGGTGGTCGGACCAGTCACAAGGGTCTATAGAGATGCGCTTGACTGTTGATTCTTTAGAGATGATCCAGTCAAGAGTGGCCCCTTTTGAGTGAGTTGGGAGTGAACAGGCTTGGGTCAGGGCTTGATCGGCCAGGAGGTTTTTGATGGCATTGACATGAGGATCCTTGGGGTCGTTCCAGTGCAGGTTAAAATCACCAAGGAAAATATCTTTAGCATTGGAGGAAGTCTTAGCTGTGATGATTTCCATGAGGTGGTCAGTGAAGGAATCGTTCTTCCCTGGGGGGTGGTAAAAGATGTGTAGGTTACACAGATGGGTGGAGTTGCTGCAAATGGAGAGGGCGAGGTATTCGCAGGAGTCGGTGGTATCCGCCAAGAGTTCCGTGACAAGGAGGTTAGAGCAGTAGATGGAGGCGATGCCTCCTCCTTTCTTGCTAGATTGCCTGTCCAGCCTTGTAATGTTGTAGTTTGGAGGGACTAAGAGGTCCAGGCATGGAGATGAGTATTCGTTAAGCCATGATTCTGTAAGATTCGCTAAGTCGAAATGATTGTTTAGGATGAGATCAGCAATATCTGCAGCGTGCTTAACTGCAGATTGGCAGTTGATTAAGAGACCACACAAAGAGGGGTCGGAGGGAGTGTCGGGAGTCGGGGTGGACAGGTGTACAGGCGCTAGATTGCTTTTAACCACACTTCTGTTACGGAGGGTAGCTGATCTGTTTGGGTGGATAGTGACCGTGCAAATGGTCTGTTCTGCACTCACCTCTAGTAGGCCAGGGGTAGCTGGGGCAGGGTTGTAGTCATGGAGGATGACAAGGATTTTCATTTTCAGTGAGGTCAAGTGGATTTGGGGTTGCAATGGTGGAGTTGTAGGAGAGGACGAGGGCTAGGGTTTCCTCCTCCGAGAGGTAGCAAGGTGGCTTGCGAGGGCGAAGGTGACTCAGGGATAATGGTAATGGGTGCTTGGGTACCTCTGAGAGATGAGGGGGGGTGGGGTTCAGCAGGGGCTTGAGGTTAGCGAGGGAGAGTTCGGCGAGGTGAAGGAGGTGCGTAAGATCCAGAATGGAGATATGGATGCTCTGAGTTAATTTGGCAGCTCTGGAGTGCAGAGTTGCGAAATCCATATAAGAGGGAGGCACTGGAGGACAGGGGGGCAATGGTGCAGGAGCCGTTCTGTCAGTATGTCTAGTTGGTGGGGTGGGGGGCTGGCTCGACCAGAATTGTAGGTCTTGGGAGGTGTACCAATCATGCAATCAATGTGGGGAGCTAGCGGGGAAGGGGCCAAAGGACTGGGGACGATTCTGTTGGCAAGGCCGGGAGACGTGCAGTAGGGTTTAGGATGGTCTGTGTTGGAAAACCTTGGAGGGGTAGTTTGTGGGCTAGTAGGGCTATCTCCACCTGCATCATGGGTCCTTGGAGGCGTACCAATCTCACAGTCAGAGTGAGGAGCTAGGGGGGAGGAGACCATGTGTCCAGGGACGTTTCTGTGGGCAAGGCCGGGAGGCATGTAAGAGGGGTTAGGATGATCTGTGTTGGAAACCCATGGAGGGGTGGTTTGTGGGTGGCTAGGCACGCAGGACAGGCTGATCGGACGGTCGTCAGGACGGGTGTAAGTGGCTCTACCGGTGTCATTCACATGGTTTCTGAGGAGGGTGAAAAGGTCCGCAAATTTATTAAGGTTATTGGTTGAGGCTTGGATCAAGATGATGCCATTTTTGTAGAGTGTGATGGAGAGGTCAGCTCGCAGGGTTGAGGAGGGCGCTATTGTAAGCTTAGTGCCGTATGGAATGTTCCTGGTTGCTCGTACATTAAGGAGGTGCGCAAAGGTTTTGCACCAAGAGGCGGTTCTTCTGGAGCAGAAAATGAGGTCATTAATGACTATGCCGTTGTCCACAGTGTAGCGCAGGTCAGAGATCAATGTCTCAGGGTGACTTTTTAGGGTGGAGTGCTTGAATGATTTTGCCGCGGTTTTAGAAAGGTTGGGGGGGGTAGGCCAGAGTAAATGAGTTTTCCCCAGTCGCGGTCAGGCCAGGACCTGCCATGCTGGTTAGGGTGGGCCACTATAGGAGCAGAGAGGATCGGTTAAGCAGCAGAGGGGATGAGTCTCCAGGTACCAAAGAGCTATAATGACTGAGCTGGTTTCTTAAGGGTGGAGAGGCAGGGTAACCGCATCACTGCAACGTTGTGGAAAGTGGTGTATCCCGTGGCAGGCTGTCTTGGAAGAGCAGGCTGTCGGAGCGTTGGGGCAGAGGCCCAGGTGTATTTGCGGTGGTCAGAAAGGTCGTTCTGCGAAGCAGAGGCACAGTGGTATCCCTCCTGAGTGTACCTCCTCAATCATCAAGGCGGAGTAGCATCTCGGGCATGCATCAGTGTTTCAACTACACGAGCAATACAGGTGACTCCATTGCACCTAGTATTAGCAGTCAGGTCTTAAATGCGCAAGAGCCAAGCCTGGAGTGCCACATTTAGTATAACTGGAGAGGATAGTCATGCAGTAATCGTGAGTCCACTGTAACAATGCTATTATTGCATTGTTAATAGCACTTTATAGCACCGCCATTTTGAAGTAAGGTACTGTAGGGCGATCATGAGTCTACCACCGTCGCTATTAAGAGTCAGGCATTGCTCAGTATGAGGTTCCTGTGAGGAACTTTGTAGCACCGCCATTTTGAAGTCTGAAACTGAGGGTGATGTCTTCAGCCGTCGACATTTTAGGGTCAGGCATTGCTCAGAGTGAAACTGTTATGAGATCTATAAACGGTCATGGAAATAAATCGTAATCTCCAGCGCAGAAATGTTTTTTATTTGAAAACGCTTGCATAATGCCTCATTTGAGGTCTGCTGTGGCACAGGAAAAACAGTAAAAATGCTCCGCTTTGCTTAAGGCGCCGCCATTTTGGGTGCTGGAAAACTTCGACCCATGATCAATTAAATAGTTAAAAATTGGCCAGAAATGAAAAAAGTACCTGCATGCTTCGATCGAACGTAGACGTAGGGACTCCACAATCGGCTCACTTTCTGCCAAGCCATGTGTCCGAGGATCCCAGGTGATGCGGAAAAAGTTGAGCCTCCGGGCGGTGATCGCCGTTGCAGGCGACGTTTTCAGGGCAAATCGAGCACACTCACAAAACTGACAGCCCGAGATCCCAAGTCTCATGAGCCGGGCCGTCTCGCTTGAGCCCTCATCAGGCAGCCGTAGGACGTGCAGGCGTTGCGGGCGAAGCAGGGGCGGCGGCGTCATGAGATCGGTGCCGGCCGTTACCCGGGGCAGGAGATCAACGCCAGGTAAACCGGGCTCCAGGCAGGATCAGGTGGCAGCAAACGGAGCTTGGCGGTTGCAGGCGAATAGTGCAGGATCACTCTGTCGGGCAACCGGGCCCCGAGCAGGTCCGGGGGGGTGGCAGCGCTCGAGGCTACAAGAAGGGGTCGGACAAGAAACGGAGCCAGCAAACCCAGCCCCCCTGTTGGCCTGGGGGGAGAAGCCGTTACACCGAGGGCGGTGGCGATGGGTTCGACGTCCAGGTGTGGTTTCCGGGCTCCAGCCAGGACTTCATGGACTGCGATAGCTGGCTGCAAGCAGGGGCTTGTCTCCGACTCAATATGGAATCAGGAGAAACCCTGCAGGACTGGCGCTTGTCAAGGTGGACATTCGCTGGCACCAGAAGGACACGAACCGCTGGAGCAGGATGCACGGTATCGGAAGAGCCACTGCCAAACCCAGGGCTCGTTCCAGTGTAGCTCTGTCACACAGCAGCGGACTGAGCCGGTAGCGAGAGGTGCGATGAGCGGCGATGGGGTCCGGCAGATTAGGAACGGACCAGGGTAACCGCATCCGACGTTCCTGCAGGAGAGATGGATGTCCAGTTCCGCTTCCACTGTAAGTTTCGGTAGCGGAGCGCAGTCCGGTTCAAAAGGCAGGTGGAGGGATGGCCGGTGGGACGGTTTATACAGGGATAGTTACCGCTTGGTAATCCCCAAACCAGGAGCTTCTCGAGGAGGCTCCTACTCGGCGACCATCTTGATAATACGATAATACACCTTAACAGTTTCCCATTGAGAAAGCTTTTACATCATTTGCCTTCCATTCGTCGTTGCACATTATGCAGAGTTACAGATGGATACAATTGAGTGTATATGAAACAGTTATGGTGCTCTGCAAGAGCTCTTCCAGCTCTGTCATATTGAGCCTATGAACAGATGAAACAACTAATAAAACAAAAACAGTAACAGTGACCTGCCCATGTTGTCACTTTCCCCTGTCCCCGCACATGTTCACATTGCACTGTCATGTTGGTGCATTACTCAGTGTCTCCCGTTTGTGACGTCTACGCCTGCACTTACATTTACTTGGCGTGTATGTGCCCATGGAATATCGCAGCGCACCCTCTAGAAGCATATGGGGTGCACGTTATCTGCTCGCCTACCTCTCAGTCGGGCGGTCCCTCAAGTCCTCTCTTCTCAGCCTGCTGCAACTCATGCAAGAAGGCGTCCCAATATATTGCTATGGAGTCTTGACGCAGTCCCAACGTTTCCTCACGCCTGATGGCGATGCTCTCTGCCTTGGCCCATGCATGTAACGAATGACTCCATGCCCGCGCATGTGGTGGATCCACTGCTTTCCAGCGTTTAGTTAGGAGTCGTTTAGCAACCACTATCCCCAAATCAAGGAACCTAGATGCTACCTTATTGGTGGACGTCCTCCTAAATTGGTGCAGTAGATATACTGACCATTCAAAAGTCAGCTCGCGGGCTGTGCATGTGTGTAACATTCTAGCTACTGCGCTCCAGTACGCACCTATCTGGGGACAGCTCCATAGCATGTGTATCAAGTCAGCCCCTAGTTCAGCACATCTCGGGCACGTCGCGTCTGCACGGTTAAAATATCGATTGATCATGGCAGGTGTGAGGTAGGCCCTGTGGATAATGTATAATTGAATTTGCCTAAACCGCACATTTCTGGGTATGCGTATCAGGCTCTCCAGTATCTGTGCCCATTCCTTGTCTAGCAGCTGTCGCCCCAAGTCTAACTCCCACTTGCGACGGAGTGGATCAAGGCTTAGCGCCGCATGGGTCCTAAGGGAGGCGACAAACCAGCGTATAAGATGCCTACCACGTCCCATGACATGTAGGTACTGTATGGTAAGGTGCGGGCGCGGTTCAGTAGTCATGTCCCCCCATCTGGCCGTTAATGTGGTTATCAATGAGTGATGCGTAAGGAATTGTCCCGGTGGGAACCCCTCGTCGTTCACCAGAGACGTACACGGTATGAGTGTTCCATCGCGGTACAGGTCCCCTAGTGTCTGGGTACCCCGCTCTAGCCACTCCGTGATCGATTGTGCTGTGATCACTGTAAGCCGGCTAGGAGACCCCTCCAGTGGTATCACCGGCGCATAGGGTGTGACACCTCTGGTGATGTACAGGCATCTGCGAAAGCATTTGTATGCCACCACAAGTAGTAACGGCGTTGGCGTCCTCGACTTAGTGGCAGGGTGGAAAAGTCTGACAATTTGTTCTAGCGAGTAGGGCAGCGGCGGTTTTCTGCAATGGGCGGGCGGCGCCCTCCCTTTCCTGACCGCCGCTGCTCGCCCGGCCGCGTACCCACTGCAGCGCATACCATTTGGATTTAAAATGATAAGTAACAGCAATGTTACTTATCATTTTAAATCCAAAGCGAAAAACGGAACGGTGCACGCGCGCCGTGCGGGACTGTAGTGCCCAACCCGAGTGCCGACTCTCGAGTCCTGCTGCCTGCCTGCGACGCTCGGAGTCAGACTCCAGCGTCAGTGCGTCAGGCAGGCCAGGCACAGATTAAGGCAGTTTGGGCGCAAGTTTGTGACACATGCGCTTTGCGCATGTGTCACAAAATGAGACATTAGCTCTGCCGGGCGGACATGGTGTCAGCCCGGTAGTTATGTTGAAAGCCCTGTTAGGGCCCGCCCACTAATGACGCCAGGCAGCGTCAAAATTCCAGAGCAGCCTCGGGCGGGTACTGTATAAGCCCGAGGCTGCATTACTCTACCACACTGCCCTGCCTCATCCCTCCCTTTCACCAGTCCTCACAGGATGGGGTGGGGTCAAGCATAACTGACCCCACCCATCTCTATGACGAGTTGGGAAAGGTAGGGTTTTTTTTTTCTCGTTATTACAATAATGATTGCTAGCATTATTGTAATAACTTTGCTGACTGATTTTTTTTAAAAATCCACACACACACATTTCCTTATGTCACAGAGTCATGAGACTTAACTCATGACCCTGTGAGGTGGAGTCACATGCTGCATGCTGCACAGAGTAGAGCTTTCACTTTCAGCTCCTCTGAACCAGTAGCAGCTCTGAATTGAAGGTGGCAGGAGCAGGTCCAGACACGTCAGGAGAAGCACAAAGCACACAGCAACCAGCATCGAGGCCATCAACTAGCTGACTAAGACAGAAGCAGCTGCCTGATAAGGTAAGTGTGAAATATTAAATTGCAATTTTAATTTTTTGTGCAATGTTTCCATTGTTTAAATATGCTGCTTTTTAATTATTTTAGCATATTGCCCAATTGGTTTAGCAGGTCTAGTATAATGCCTCATGAGTGCATTTAAAAAAATTAGCAATGGTTTATATGATATTAACCCTTGCAAGTTTTTTTAAATGCACTCTAATATGTCTGACGCAAAGCAGATCATGTAATATGCAGATTACAATATTTTTACTTTATGTAGCTAGATAAGGTCACTGCTTTTAACACAGAGATAGTTTTGTTATCGACAGTTCATAAATTGTAATCCTTCTAATATAGCACAGTGAGCTATAAACAACATGCAACTCTTACACCTTGTATCCCTCACTCACTTATGTAACACAACCTGTACATTCATTTACACACTCTTGATTTATTGTCAATATATGTGTGCATGTGATCTAAAGCGCTCGGACACCCTACATATGGATGAGTAGCACTATAAAAGGAAAAACAAACAAAATAGTGGTATTTAAATTGTTATCTGTGTAAATACTTTAACAAACCAGCTTATATGGCATTATTGTAGTGCATGCATATCTCTTATATATATAGGGACTGAACAAGCCTCTCTTGAAGTGATAAGCTTTAAGCTTTTCTTTCCCCTTCATTGCATTCAATAAATCAGTATTTTTATAAAGCGCGACTCCTCACCCATAAGGGTTTCAAGCAGTGTGGGGGTGAGGGGAGCGGGTGAGGGGATCTGCGGTTCAGATCTGCGGTTCAGTCGAAGAGCCAGGTCTTGAGGTCCTTCCTGAATTGCGGACGTAATGGTGATTGCCTGAGGTGGAGAGGCAGGGATTTCCAGGAGTTAGGAGAAGGATCTTTCTCCAGCAGTGGTCTTGCTGATACGTGGGATGGTGGCCTGGGCCAGTTGGGCGGAGTGGAGATGTCTGGTGTAAGTGTAGAAGGAGAAGTGGTGGTTGAGGTATCAATCAATCATGTGTTTGTTAAGTGCGACTACTCACCCGTAAGGGTCTCAAGGCGCTGGGGAGGAGGGGAGGTGCAGGTTCCAGTCCATCAAGGATGGGGTCTGTTGAAGAGCCAAGTTTTGAGGTTTCTCGTGAAGATGGGAGTGATGTTGTCTGTCTGAGGTGAAGCGGTAAGGCATTCCAGGCTCTGGCCGCGAGGAAGGAGAAGGAGCGGCTTCTCAATCTGGTCTTTCTGGCGCGGGGGACAACAGCGTCGGAGAGCTGGGCTGATCGTAGGGTCCTTTTGGGTGCGTGGAATTAGAGTCGGCTGTTCAGGTATGCTGGTCCGGTGTTGTGGCGGGCTTTGTGTGCGTGGGTGAGAATCTTGAAGGTGATTCTAGCCTCGAAGGGGAGACAGTGGAGTGTGCGCAGGTGCTGGGAGATATGGCAGTGTCTTGGCAGGTTGAGGACCAATCTTGCAGCAGCGTTCTGGATGTTTTATAGCTTGCGGGTAAGGTTTTTGTTTATTCCGGCATAGAGTGCGTTGCCGTAGTTGAGTCTGCTGGTGACGAGGGCGTGAGTGCTGGTCTTTCTGTGCTCGAGGGGATCCATTTGAAGGTCTTACGTAGGAGGCAGAGGGTGTGAAAGCAGGAGGATGCGACGGAGTTGATCTAGCGGTCCATTTTGAGCTCGGAGTCCAGGATGATACCAAGGTTGTGTGCGTGGTCCGTGGGGGTGGGTGGGCTTCCGAGGGCGGGGGCCACCAGGTGTCGTTCCAGGTGTCGGGGTGTGGGCCCATGATGAGTACTTCTGCTTTGTCAGTGTTGAGTTGTAGGCATCTGCTTTTCATCCATTTTGAAACAGCTTCCATGCCTTCTTGAAAGTTGTGTTTGGCTGCATTGGGTTCGCTGGATAGGGAGAGAATGAGTTGGGTGTCGTCTGCGTATGAAACAATGTTGAGTCCGTGGGTTCTGACAATGAGGGCGAGCGGAGCCATGTAGACGTTGAAGAGCCTGGGGCTGAGGGAGGGAGGACCCCTGGGGGACTCCACAGGTGGTTGGTGTAGGGTCCGAGAGGAAAGGTGGGAGTCTGACCCGCTGCGTTCTGCCGGAGAGGAAAGAGTGGATCCAGTCAAGGGCCTTGTCCAGGATCTCTGCGTCATGGCGTCTGCATGTTAGGGTGCGGTGGGAGACTGTGTGGAAGGCCGCTGAGAGGTCGAGGAGGATGAGGGCTATTGTTTCTCCTCTGTCCAGGAGGGAGCGGATGTCATCTGTTGCGGTGAGGAGGGCGGTTTCTGTGCTGTGGTTTTTTCTGAAGCCGAATTGGGAGGAGTTGAGGATGTTGTGCTCTTTGATGAAGGTGGCGAGTTGGCTGTTGATGGCTTTCTCGATGACTTTCGCTGGGAACGGGAGCAGGGAGATGGGTCTGTAGTTTTTGAGGTCGGTGGGGTCCGCCAAGGGCTTCTTCAGGAGGGGGTTCATCTCAGCGTGTTTCCAGTCGTTGGGGAAGGAGGCGTTCGCCAGGGAGCGGTTGATGGTGTGGTGAAGTATGGGTGCGATGGTGTCGGTGGCTCTGTTGAAGATGTGGTGGGGGCAGGGTTCCGTGGGGGCCCCGGAGTGGATTGTCTTCATCATCTTCAGTGGTTCTTCAGTGATGAGGGCTGTCCAGCTGTCAATCGTTGGCTTCAGGGTGTCGGGGTGGCTGGTGAGGGTTCAGTGTGTTGGTTGTCTTCGTCAAAGTTGTCGTAAATGTTCTTGATTTTGTGGTGGAAGAAGGTGCTGAGTTTGTTGCAGAGGTCTTGTGAGGGAGGAATGTCAGTAGCCTCGCTTGTGGGTTGGGCGAACTCCTTGATGATGCTGAAGAGTTCCTTGCTGTTGTGCACGTGTGTGTAGATTTTGTCTTCGATCGCTGTTTTTCGCGTATTTCTGATGAGTTGGTGGCGGCTCTGAAGTTGTTGTGGGCTTCTGTGGATTTGGAGTTCCTCCAGGCCTTTTCGAGGCGGCGGCATGTGCGTCTGGACTCTCGAAGTTCGGTGGTAAACCATCTGGCTTTCTTGGCGTGTGTGTTGTTGTTCTTCTTGAGGGGGGCTATGGTGTTGGTGCTGTCGGAGATCCATCTGTGCAGAGTTCGGGCTGCAGTGTTGGGGTCGTCGTCTTCCGCGGTGCTTGGGGTGGAGTTGCCGAGTGAGGAGGTGAGCTGGTCGTCGGTGATTTTGGTCCAGTTTCTACGTGGGTGCAGGTGCTGGTGTCTGTGGATGGTGGGTGTTCTGAAGGTGAAGTGGATGCATCGATAGTCTGTCCACGGGAGTTCAGTAGTGTGGCTAAAAGTGATGGAGTTTCCTGTTGTGAAGAGGGGGTCGAGGGTGTGTCCTGCTGAGTGCGTGGGTTCGGTCACGATCTGGCTTAGTCCAATGTTGTGGAGGTTGTCCAGAAGGGATGTGGTGTTGGGGTCTAGTTGGTTGTCTAGGTGGAAGTTGAGGTCTCCCAGCAGGGTGTAGTTGGGAGATGAGGTATGTATGTCTGGCGTTGTGGAGGGATTTTGAGGCGTGTGTGAGGAGGTTGAAGGTAATTCCTTTGTTGCTAGGTAGCAAGTGAAGGTCTCTCAGGTGACCGGGGATGTGGCTGAGCGTGGGATGTTCAGGATGAGTCTGGCAGAGGTGTTCTGGATGTTCTGCAGTTTCTTTTGGAGTTTCTGGGTGGTGCCGGCCACAATGCTGATGAGCGCATGAGTGACGGTTTTCCCATACTCGGTGGGGATCCACTGCAAGATCTTATGAAGTAGATGGAGCGTGTGGAAATAGGAGGATGAAACGGCGTTGATTTGGTGGTTTATTGAGAGCGAGGAGTCCAGGAAGATGCCAAGGTTTTGCGCGTGGTCAGTGGGTAGGGGGGTTCCAAGTGCTGCGGGCCCCCTCTGCCTGGGCCACCAGGAGTCGTCCCAGGCAGACGGGGTGGCAGCACTGAGGGGTGGATCCCAGGATGAGGACTTAGGGGCTCATTATGATGGCAGAAGGACCGCCATCGCTGGGCCTGCGGTGGCGGTCCTTCCGCCATCATACTGAAAATTCCCACCACCAAATTAGGATGGCGGTGGGAATCACAATGGTTCCGCGGCGGACGGAAAGTCCGTACACCATGGTTCCGCAAGGCGGTCCTTTTCCGCCCGCCTTGTGGATCCCGGCACCAGGGCAACATTGCAGCAGTGCCATGCAGGCACCGCCATAGTGATTAGGGTATGCCCTTCCGCCTGTCTTTTTGCGGCAGATATCCAGCCGCAAAAAGACAGGCAGAGACTGGCTTTGGGGGCCCATTGAGGCCCCCTCTGTGTGTGTGTGGGGTGGGGTGCACTGGGGGGTACCATGAGTTCCATGCACCAAGTGGCAGGCACCGCGTGGTGCCTGCCACGTGGTGCAGGGAAATGCTGTGCATGCTCTTTTGACATTGCGGACGGTGCTGCAGCCAGCAGCACCGTCCGCAATGTTAAAAGGCCAGGATGCGCCCGCCAGTATGGCGGGCACATCCTAATTGCACTGGTGGTACCGCCGCACGTCTGGCGGGCGGTCCAAAACCGTTATGATGGCGGGCGGACTGATTTCCGCCCGCCATCATAATGAGCCCCTTAGGTCTTGTTTGAGCTAAGCTTGAGGCAGCTGTCCTTCATCCAGGTGGAGACTGCTTTATCCCCTTGTGGAAGTTGCTCTTGGTAGCTGTGGGTTCTTCTGTGAGGGAGAGAATCAGCTAGGTGTCGTCGACGTAGGAGACAATGTTGAGTCTGTGGTTTCTGACGATGGCTGCAAGTGGGGCCCTGTAGATGCTGAAGAGGGTGAGGCTCAGGGAGGATCGCTGAGGCCCTTTGCAGCTGATCTCTGTGGGTTATGAGTTGAATGGTGGAAGTCTGACTCTCTGTGTTTGGCCGGTGAGGAAGGAGTGGATCCATCCAGGGCTTTGTCGTGGATGCCAGCGTCGTGGAGTCTTGCGCAGAGGGTTTGGTGGGAAACGGTGTTGAAGGAGGCTGAGAGGTCCAGGAGGATGAGGGCAGCTGCTTCGCCTCGGTCGAGGCATTTGCATCTAGGTGTGAAGCTCTAGATAGCTCCCTGGAACAAAGGGTTGCCTGATGGCCCTTTAAATTCGGCCTGAGGGAATCTGATAGTCCTCACCCCCTTTGCACATTGATGCTTGGTATGAAAGCAGACAACCTGCAGGCGCTGCTGAATGTGTCCCTCTTACAAATGGGGATTTTGGTTGGCTAGGGTATACACCTAAGCCAGCAATAACCCACCATTCTAATCAGGTTAATTCAGATACACATGTAAGATTACCTCTGCTCATCGTCTGGTAGCTTGGCACAGAGCAGGCAGGCTTATCAAAGAGGCAATGTGTAAAGTATTAGTGCAACACATAGTAAAGTAACACAGTGAAAGACACCACAAAAAAACTCCACACCAGTTGTAGAAAAAGAGGCCATCTTTATCTAATTAAAGCTAAGCCTAAAGGACAACAGTCTAATCAGTTTATCAAGAGTTATGCCAGTAGTAAAATTAATAGCTCATTCTCCTGGGGCATCACAGTGCTCAAGAAAGATGCAGGTGCTCCCTTTGAGGGAGTCATAGTAATCCTCAAATGAGTCCACCGGCCACCTCCGCCTCGGAAAGGTCTTCAATGCAGTGGGGGTTGAAGTCAGGCCGTGGGCCCTCGAGAGAGTACCTGGGGCTTGGAGTCGCTGCTCTGGCTGTCTGCGGTCTCGCACACGGGGTCCACGGGGCAGGAAGTTGAGTTGGGTTCCAGCATGGCCGAAGGAGCACAGTCAGGTCTATGGCCCCATACTGCTGTGTTGGCGGGCCTCACACATGGAGCCAATGTTGGTAAGAGGCACAGAGGCAGGCAGGGCTGGGGTTCAGCCACAGTAGAGTCACATGAGGTGTTCCCATAACTCTGCTCACTACACCAACAGGATTCTAGAGTTCAGGCACAGCGCCACAGTCACTCACTGCAATGCACACATACTAAAACATACACACACATTCGTTCACCTATATTCATGTTTAAACGTGTATGCACTTCTTTGCAGAAACCAGCAACTCTACACAAAATTACACAAATCACAATGCTTGCAGAGACCCAGGATCTCACTTGCACTCATGCACATTCCATTAAAACCACCTGAATTTATTATCTTAAATGTTTGTGTTTATTTGTTTTGTGTAAAACAGTATTGTACAGGTAGCACATTTGCTAGAAACATTACATGAATACAGTGCAGTAATTGTTGGTAATAATTCTTGTTTTAATTCTTTTAGCACATGAGAAATTGGAGTTAAGACTGATCGTAATATAATCACATTCAAGATCAGTACTGCGAGATATCGAAAGAAGACACATGGTGGCTCCGGCCCTGCTGCGACAGAAGCTTGATCGAAACTCAGCTTCTTGGTCCTTGACCTCAGGCCAGAAGGTAGGACATGCTTCTCTATTTACCTTAAAGGTCCACATTTAGCTGTATATGGGTGCCAACTGTGTGGTCTTTAGGTATGGAGGCCTGTTGGTTTATCCTAGCAGAACAGTGCAGAGAGTATGAGGTTGTGGCGAGTAAAACTTTCAAGGGGATAATTTTGTGTTTTTCATGATTAACTATGAAAATTCCAAAAATGTTGATTTTTAAATCTTTTATTATTGTATGCACTCTTTCATTTATCTAACTGTAGCCTAATAATCCCTTACTATCCCTTAATGCTTACCGTCCCTAAAGATATTAAACCCCAAACTGCCCATACATTCTATCGTTTCTTGATGCTTAAAAAATTTACTACTCTTTAATGCTACCCTGATTCATAATAGCCCTCTACTACTCCTTAGTGCTACCCTAAAATCCCGTAATTATCCATTAACGCTAACTTTACCTGAATAATTAAAATGCATTGCTAGTCTCCTGACCCTTTACCCCACTTCATTTTAAATGCTCCTGTCTACTTTCGGAGGATGCCCCTTACCCCTGCTACCAGTACAATTATGTTTCCTGTATAATGCATGAAAGCCACTACTTATTTTCATTCTATTTTTTCAGTCAACAATATTTTTCACACCGATGTTTTTCAGTCTACTTTTTTCCGCACCATATTTTTAATGCACACAGAGTATGTACAGTGAGTAGGATATATCAAATCTATCTAATGTGTTGTGACAGTGTGACTCCTGTCCATTTAGTAATAGGATCACTGATATGACTAGCACTGTCTATAGGATGTAATTATAGTCTGTCTTGTGTGTAGAATAGCTCCATCCAAATATTTTTTGAATTTGGAAATAGTCTAACTGCAATGTTAAACTCTTAATTGGAAAAATATACATTTATTTTGCTGTGCTTGGTACAGACGGGTACTGGATATATCAGAGATCTGCCTAGAACTCTTTTAAAGGGTATTGCTCAATGCAAGTCTTATGCTTTTTACGAACATTTTCAACACGTTTTGTATTATTTGCCATCTAAAGTCAAGTCCAAATGTATAAGTACTTTGTTTTAGGTTTACTCCTAACATATAGTGATTTTATCCTTATAATAGTAATTCAAGGATCCCATAAATGGAATATACCCTTTAAATTCTAGGCAGATCACTGAATTGACATGCTCAAGCTTTTCAATCGCCACTGGTTTTGTGCATGCAATGGCACCTAGCCTCAATGCTTACATCATATTTTAATTATTAACAGGATCCCAGGAGGATTTCTGAACTAGTTGCAAGGCTATACCGCTTGGGGACAGCTGTACGTGCTGCTGCAGTTGCATTCCTGTCAGAATGAGGATGGATGACTAATTGCTGTTACTATTGTGTGCATGACAATTCATATTAGTGTATTCAGTATTTTGCGTAATATAGTTTTTGTGTCTTCAACCGAGGGAATATTTAAAAACAGGTTAGGTTTTCTATTTCCAGTCTGATCTATTGCTGGACACAATGAACACAGTTGACAGTTTACTCGTAAACCCCTTTTTGGGCTTGACACATGCAGATAAACTGCAAGTGAAAACGTTAGGAGCTGATAAACCTGAAATTAAAATTGAGCAGTCTGCAAAAGATAGGGGAAAGGGTTATACACGTCGGATTACCAGAACATGGTATGATAGGATAGAATGGCTTACTGGTAGCGCTTCTAAAAATGCTTTATTCTGTTTCCCTTGCTTACTTTTTGGAGGTGAAGTTACCTGGACAAAAACAGGAGTTACTGACCTAAAGCATCTGGCTGAAAAAATAAAAAAACATGATTCCTGTAAATCCCATTTGCCAAATATGTTGAAATTAGCTCTTTTTGGAAAATCGGACATTGTAAAGCAATTGAACAAAGCATACCGTGTGGGAGTAAGAAAACATAATTCAGAAGTGGATAAAAACCGATACATTTTATCAAAATTGATTGACTGTATTCGTTTTTGTGGTGCCTTTGAATTGGCATTACGAGGCCATGATGAAACTGAAGAGTCTCTAAATCCTGGTGTGTTCAGGGGCCTTGTTGATTTTGTCTCCAGCATTGAAAGTGCTATGGAAACACATTTAAAAACAGCCACAGTGTTTAAAGGCACTTCTAAAACTATTCAGAATGAATTGCTGGACTGTATGCTGGAAATAATAAGAGAATATATTACACAGCAGTTGAGAAGCACTGATTATGTAGCTATCCAAGCTGATGATATAACTGATGTCTCTACTAAGACACAGTCAGTTCTGGTCTTCCACTACATTGATGGAAATTGCAAGGTAGCTGAAAGATTTTATTGTTTCACACATCTAAAAGACTCATCTGCAGAAACAATTGCCTCAGCCATTCTTAATGAATTAAACATTGTTTTCCCTGAGCAATGTGCTAAAGGAAAACTAATTGCTCAAAGCTACGATGGTGCCAGCATTATGCGTGGTGCAACTGGTGGGGAGCAAAAGAAAATCAGGGATGTTTACCCAAATGCACATTATATTCATTGCTATGCCCACCAACTTAACCTAATTATGGAACAGGCTTCCTCCAAAATATCTAGAGTTAAAATTTTCTTTTCAGAGGTTGGTGGTATAACAGCATTTTTTGCACGTCCCCCTAAAAGGACTGATATTCTTGAACAAATAGTTTCAAGAAGACTTCCAAGAGGGTCTGCAACTCGCTGGAACTTCAATATTCGAGCAATAAACATAATTTATGAATACAGAGACGATCTTCTTGAATGCATGTCAACCATTGCAAACAGTGGTGATTTTGAGTCAAATACTATATGTGAAGCTAAGGGATTTAGTAGAACATTAGAAGATAGAGAGTTTATATTCTTTCTGTTTCTTTTTCACCGTATAATGCCCCAGGTAGACATTGTATATAATCAATTGCAAAAGCGAGACATTGACACTGTGTCTGTCCAGAAAGATACTACAGACTTTGTGACAAGCATCACCAAAGTACGAGAATCCATTGACAGTTTGGATTCTACACTGCCACAAGAATGTATATTTGTAAACCGGAGACTGCAAATAAATACTTTGACCCAGGAAGCAAAAGAAGTCTGTGACATTAGTGTGGTCCATGCCAGAGAGCGCTTTGCATTCACAAAGCATCTTGTAAGTGCAACACTATTGCAAAGTGACCTTTTTGAAAGGCATGATAAATCTTTCCCAGCTGAGGCACTCGCAGAAACGATAGAAGCCTATCCTATGTTAGACAAAGCCAGATTGCGTACAGAACTTTCAGTCCTGTATGGAAGACGTGACTTCCGTCAGGCTACTGGTGGTGCCATGGCTTTATTTAGCTTTTTGTGTGAAAACAACTTAGAGAAGTCTTTTTCTGAGACCATAAAGCTTTTAAGAGTTGTCATTACTACACCTATGACAACAGCAGAGTCTGAGCGATGTTTTTCCACACTAAAGAGGGTAAAAACGTTTTTGCGAAGCACAATGACTCAAGCTAGACTTAATGCATTGGCAATGCTATCAATGGAAAAAGAGCTAATAACGGAAATACCAGAATTCAACAAAAGAACAATCGAAAAGTTTGTTCATATTAAAGATCGGCGAGCAAACTTTCTATATAAATAGAAAATATGAATCTGATGTGTGATCACAGTTTCAGGTGTTTATAGCTCGGTTTGTTTTGTTTGATAACATTAGGAAGTACTGTTGGAAATTTACTCATACCATTTAATATTCATACAACTCCTGTACAGTTGATATGTATTTATATATGTGTGTTTATCTATATGTGAATTTATATATATTTGTTTTCATATTTTATTATTATTTAAAATATTTTTGTTGCTGTTTAAAAATATGTTGGTTTTGAGGGTATATTTCTTTAAATGTACAACATTTAGTTATTTTTCTAATTTATTTTTATTTAGCCATTTTCTACTGTACTGACAGGCACAAGAACCTGAGATTGACATGCAAAGTATTTAAATAATATAATTTTTTTAAATTGTGTTTAAAAATATCATATTTGTTTTGAAATTTCTTAAAATGTACATTTATTTATTTTCATAATTTCTTTTTATTTAACTGTTTTCTGCTGTGCTGACTGACAGGCACAAGGAGACCTGAGAGTGGCATGCAAAGTATTTACATATTATTATTTAAAATAATTTTGTTTGTGTTTACAAATATCATATTGGTTTTCAAGGGATATTTTTTTAAATGTACATTTATTTATTTTCATAATTTATTTTGATGTAACCATTTTCTACTGTACTTACAGGCACAAGGGCCTGAGAGTGGCATGCAAAATATTTAAAAATAAAGTAAAAAGTTTTATTTTTGAACAATTATACCTAGCCTGCTTATACATACAAAGTTTTTGTTGTTTCTTTCTAAAATAAATGAAAGATTTTTAATGGATATTTCTTATATTTTAAGCAATGCATACTAGACTCATTTCATAACTTATTTTTATTAAGTGGTTTTCTGAGATACTGATGGACCCAAGGGCTTCAGAGCGCTATATGTACTATTTTAAGTACAATATTTACTTCATTTTTTATTTTGCAAAATTGCCTTGCTCAAAAATGCAAAGCTTTTGTTAACTTCCTAAAAATTAAATGTTTGTTTCGAATGGATATTTCTTATACTTGTAGCTATTTAATATGACATAAAGATTACCGGGCAATCAACATTGAAAACATTGAATAGCTAATGCAGAAAAGGAAGTGGCCAGCCTGCATTTCCGGTAGGAACAAAATTACAAGTGTGTTACTTTGTAGACCTTTATGCACCTATGTTATGTGTTTTCTATTAGAAAGGGTAAAGCCAAAGCAGTATTGCTTAGTACCCTAGCCCTCTTCAGAAGTCAGACTTGCTTGGACACCCAGAAATTTTCTGAAATAATGTATGAGTTTTCTTTTATGAATGCCTAGAAGAACTCAATTTTTAGTCCATTTATCACAGAAATAGTACTGAAAATCGCACCAAAAAGATGCCTATTTTTTAAAAATGTCCCCCCCGTACCCACCTTATTGCCGTCGGGCTCGCTCGCTGCGCTCGCATAAGTTGATTAGTTCTGCATACGCCCACCAGTTTAAAATTCCACCAGCCGCCACTGGAGTAGGGCGGTTGTGTGGTAGCCGTGTCTGTGTGATACCTATCTGCAAGCCAGCGGGCTATCCATTGCAGTTGAGCAGCTAAATAGCAATGCTCAAAGCAGGGCGCCGCAAGGCCCCCTTGGTCTGTAGGTAAGTACAGTTTTGCTAGCGCTATTCTGTGTCTTGCATTTCCCCACATGAAATCTCTGACGAGTTTAGTTAGCGTGGCAAAGAAGGACGCAGGGATGTATAAAGGCAAAGTAATACAAAAGCCGGGGGAGGATTACCATCTTGGCCAGTGCCTCTCTGCCTGTCACTGCTAATGGAAGTGTGCCCCAAAATCGCATTTGTGACCAGATTGCCGTCAGGGCCCTTCCCAGGTTCCCATCAAACAGGTCTCTCGGCTGCCGATAGATCCGGATACCCAGGTAGCGGAAGGTGTCTTCTCTCCATTGCACTTTTTTACCATTAATGGTAAAGTCCGTGTCTCGGCCCCCCTCTCTGAATCCGTATATACAGGATTTTTCAACATTCACCCTCAGCCCAGAAATGGTGGCAAAATTCTGCAGTAGGTGCACCAATTGGTCAGGAACCCTCTCTATATCTTTAACATAGACTAGGAGATCATCCGCATATAGCGATACCTGGTGTACTGTGTCTCCCAGAGGTATACCATCCCCCAGTGTGGTGCGCATCGCCTCTGCCAGTGGCTCTATTGCAAGCGCGAAGAGGAGGTGGGACAAAGGGCCCCCCTGTCTAGTGCCTCTGCGCACCGGAATAGCTTCTGATATATATGGTCCCATTCGCACACGAACCGTAGGGCCTGTGTACAGTAGGTTAACCAGCTGAAGGAACCCTAGGCACAGATCATATTTTAATAATGTCGCAGCCAGGTAGTCCCATTCTAGAGAATCAAAGGCTTTCCCCAAGTCTAGAATTAGACATCCTGCTCTAGGCCACTCCTGCGCAGCGTCTGTCGCCACTCTAAAAAAATGTCTCAAGTTAAGGGAGGTGCTCCGTGCGGGCACAAAGCCATTCTGGTCGGCATGGACCAGCGTAGGGACTACCGGCGCTAGTCTATCGGCTAACACCTTGGCAAGTACTTTATAGTCTGTATTAAGTAGGGCCAAGGGCCTGTAGGAGCCAAGTGCTGTGGGGTCTTTATCTGGCTTCAACAGGGATACTAGATATGCCTCGTGCATCGAGGGAGGTAGCTCTCACTTCTCTAAGGCAGTAGTGTATAAGGTGTGGAGTCTTTGTGTGAGAGCGGTATGCTTTGTAGTACTCCGCCGGTAGGCCATCCGGCCCGGGTGTTTTCACGGAGGCCATGGATCCAATGGTGTCCCCAATCTCTTCTAACGTGAGCTGACCGTTAAGTATAGCTTGATGTTCCCCTGAGGCTGTAGGCAGTTGTATGGAGCCTAGAAACCCCTCCAATTCATGATCAGCACAGCGCCCTCTAGACTGATATAACTGGGTGTAGTGTTCCGTCATAGTCTTGTGTATTTCGTGTTGCGTATATAACAGAGTCCCTGCCGGCGTACGTATGGCCCCTATCGGAGCGCGGGTATTTTCCTGCCGTATCAGCCAGGCAAGTAGTCGGCCCACTCGGTCAGCTGATGCATGTGTGCGGGCTGTATGCGTCGTGTAATTATGGCATCTTAAACGTTCCAGCACTTCTGCATGTTCCGCACGCAGTTGCTCCAGGCACCGCGGGTCCTTATCCTTCCCCTCCCCCTCCTGCTCATGCCACAGTAGCTGGGCCTCTATTTTCGTGAGTGAGGTAGTCAACTGTTTGCGTACACTCCATGTGGCCCCCAAACAATGCCCTCTGATCGTCGTTTTAAAAGCCTCCCATTCTATGAGTGCATTGTTCGCCGTACCCTCATCGAGTTCAAAATATGTAAGTATGGCCGTCCCTAGTGACGAGCGGAACTCTGGGTCTTCCAGCGCATTCGTCTGGGGACGCCATGTTGGTATGGGAGGACGGTCTGTCTCCCAGCAAAGCTGCATCCACGGGGGGTTATGATCGGAGTGTGTCCGACCGAGGTATTCTATCTTCTTAATTAAGGGGAGTAGTGACTGGGAACCCACCAGCCTATCAAGACGTACATGTAGGCCATGTACTGCTGAGTAATAGGAGTAGATACCCTCTGTAGGATGGAGAGTGCGCCATATGTCTATAATCGTCCAATTTGTGAGCCAGTCCGCAAGTGCCTGGGCATTGGATACAGCTGAGGTTTTATTAAGGGGGTGAAATGACAGATCGATGCTGAGCACTGAGTTGAAGTCCCCTCCCATCACCCAAGGTATTCCAGCCCAGGGGGTCAATTTCTGTGACAGTCGCACAAGGAAGGAGGGTTGATCTACATTCGGGGCGTATATGGAGCCTAGCAATACTGTTTGACCATTTAATCGCCCTCGTACGAAGGTGTACCTACCCTCATCATCGACTACAGATTCCTCATGTATGAATGGAATCCCTGCCCTCACCCAAATTAGTGTGCCTCTTGCGGGTGCTGAGTACATGGTACCGAATACCTGCCCTCTCCATCGCCTGCGCAGCCTTTCCAACTCTGTCTGAGACGTGCGTTTCTTGCAGCAAGGCAATGCCGGTCGAATGTCGCTGTAGGTAGGCGAATATTGAGTATCGTCTCATGGGTGTATGCATTCCACGTATATTCCATGCTAGTATGTTAACCCGTGTCATAACAATCATGTGCAAACGCCATTGGGATCATGAGCGAACAGTGTGTTACCAAGCATGTTACCTATGTGGGACTTCGGGCTGGTCTGTCGTACCCAAAACATCGATTCAACCTTTAACATCATAACCACTGGGGGCGAACTCTACGAAGATGTCCGTCCAAACTGTGAGTCTAACAATGACAAGAAAGAAACTATTCCAGTACAGTGCCTGGTGGGGGTATGTCTAGCGTGCGTTTGACTACAACATCTCCATCCCCTTCATATCTAGTAGTGTTACCATCCATTAGCCATCGAGGCCGGTGCGCAGGTGTAAATAATCACAGGGTTTATGTGCCATGAGCCGCGGTCTTGTGTATGTGGTGGACCCATAATCGGTTTGTATACCAGTGTGCAGTGATCTAACAACATGGCGTATACACCTAGACGGATACCACGACCGCACATCCGGTTCCATATGTTGTCGCTGTTGCGCCGCCTAAACCCTTTAGTGGGGCATCTCATTTCGATGTGTCAGCTAATTGAAATGTATTTTGGCTACCCTCAGCTGCATTATTGCAGGTGCCACGCGTTTCCCATGAATATATAGTCATTCACAGCAGCGGGTGTGACATGGCGTGCTGTATTATAACTTGGTCAGTATGGTAGCATATGTGCTATGCCTAGCACTTGTGTCTACTGAATGTAAATCTCACGCGTGGGGTACACATCATGACGACTGACACATTAATGTTACCCAAATCAGTAGCAAGCTTTTATGCCCACAAATAAACTTTGTAATTGAGTCTCTACTTGCGTGAACCATCTCTGACATAGTTCATATCAGCGGTGTTCCTTCATATGATATCATCGGCCGTCTGTGGAGTCACCACAGGGAGCCTCGCTTCATCTGGATCTTCTGGTCCAGGGGATGATGAGCCACTGGCCGCTGCTTTGTCAGTGGAGCACACTTCTTGGTGCTCCCGATACTGCGCGGCTCCCGATTGCTGCAACAGTTTCTAAGGTGTCTTGACGTTCCATTCTGCTCCGCTCCAGGCGCGGTGCCACAGTCGCTATCGTCACATGTCTCTGCTTCTCGCGTCTCCCCCGTCGGCGGGTTCTTCTGCCAGGGGTCTTGCCACGCTCAGTGTCTAAAGGGCAAGTTCCCGACCACAGGCCTGACTCTTCCAGCCAGTCCCATGCCTCTGTAGGCGAGTCAAAGAAGCGAACTGCGCCTTTCGTCACCACCCTCAGTCTGGCGGGGATCAGCAGGGAATAGGGCAGTTCCAGTTCGCGGAGTTGGCGTTTCACTGCTGTGTAGGTGCTTCTGCGTCTCTGCACCAGTGCTGTGTAGTCTGGGAACAGCATAACCTGATTTCCTCCCACCTTGAGGTCTGCAAGTTTCCGAGTCTCACGCAATACTGCGTCCCTATCCCTGTAGTTGAGGAGCTTAAAGAGGAACTGGCGCGGCCTGGCTCCCAGAGGTAGTCTCTGTGTCGGTACTCAGTGCGCCCTCTCAACTACAAAATGCGGCGATAGCGTTCCCGGGGGTAGTATGTCCTGTAGCCAACGTTCAACATAGAGTTCCGGATTTCGCCCCTCCTCTCCCTCCGGGAGACCAACCACAGGGACATTGTTGCGGCGGGAGCGCCCTTCCGCATCTTCAATCCTGTCTTCCAGCGTGTGCATACGGTCAAGAATATCTTGCAGGGCAGCGGTATGGCTTTGGGTGATAGGTTTCAGCTCCGTAAGCAACTGACTGTGCAGATTGACTTTCTCAGCCAATTTACGATGATCAGCGTGCAGGAGAGTGAAGTCTGTGGTGACCTTGTCAATCCTGGATTCTAGGGAAGTTCTGGTTTGATCCAGCGCATTGCCAATCCTCTCCACTGCCGCTAGCACTGAGTCCAGTTTGGCTGCCAATGTTGTGTTCGGTGAATCTGCAGAAGTTTCTCCTCCTCAATGTGGCGGTTCCGAGCTGCCTGTGCGTATTGCACCCTGCTGTGTGTTATTGCGTAGCCGGCCCATCACTAGTTGTCGCGCGGTAGGCATTCACGCCCAATAGATGACAGTGTCACTCTGCTTCACTTGGCAACGTAGCACAGTGAGGATCGCTGGTTTTCTTGGTGCGTTCCTGGTAATTGATTCGGTGGTCAGGGCTTCTCTGTGAGTCTTTAGTGGGCCCTTGCCAGGGGTCCGCAGTCGCAGTTCGAGGCTGGCTGGCAGCAGGTCTATAGTCGGGATTAAACAATGGCCCCCACTATGGTGCAGTACTCGAGGTACACACTGGCTTTGGCGCGCTCAGGGATCGCTAGTGCTGTGGCTGCGGGCGTTTCCTGCCATGTACAACACCATCTAGTGTCACTCTGTAGCTCGTGCATGGAGGTGCGCACGTCTTCCCGGTGCCGCGGCCGCCTCCACAGCATTGGGTTGGGATCACGACCAGGGGTGCCCAACAGCTCACCGTTTCAAGACCCCCTACAGCATCTCCTGCGCTGGTCCTGGTAGTGGAGCAAGGGCCCCCCCACTCAGTGGGATGGATGTGTAGGGGCCAGAGAGGGGCATCGCAACCACCGCTAGATGCTTGGCCCTGAGCGTCGCAGCACATCCGATTGGTAGCTCCCCCGCTGGGTCTCAATTCAGCTCATTGGCGGGCGGCCATCCCCGCCGCACTCAACCTCCCTGTGGGTCTAGGATAACGTGTGTAATGGCCTTAAGCTGTGTCTTCAGGAGTACGCCTCTCATGTCGTCCCCGGTGGTGCTATAAGGGCTCCTTATTGGGCGGGATGGTTATATAGTGACCAGGCAGCGCCTCCACATTCACACCTAGGCGCCCGGCTCTTGACTTCTCATTGCGTCCAAGTTACAGCTCCCCCCCCCAGGACCGCAAGACTGCCCGTTAGCGTGCAGGTGCCCCCACTAAGCTCAGCTTCTCAATGGCCCAGGATGCCTCGTGCATGGGACTCAGTTTTGTGGGTTGGGGGTGTTCTTCAGCTGCCAGCCGCAGCAGTCACAGGTCCCTCAGGTCTTTGCTGGTCCCTGGGCTGAGGTCAGCCCGTTCCAATTGGCCACGACACGCGGGTTTCAGTTGTTGCAGGGCCGGGGTCCAGGGGTCCTCCTCCCAGTGAGGTCCCAGCGGGAAGCGCTATGTACATGCCCCCTGTAGTGTCCTACATTTGCGTGACGCAGTTTCTCTTGTTGGCAGCCACGTATCACCGCAGTCTCTCCCTTTAAGGGGGGCAGTCAGTGTTTCGTATGTAGGTCCCGGTCTCCACACAGGCCGCGACCGGACTCGCCGTTCAGGTGGCACTGCAGCACGAGGCAGCGCCGCCGTGTGTGAGTCAGCCTGCACTTCGCCACAGGGAGTCCACGTTGAATCCGACTGCTACCTGAACTTCACCGCCGTAACACTCACCACCGATATCGCTGATGGAAGACACCGGATCTGGTCAGGGCTACCCCGCGCCAGCCTCCCGGGGTCAACTATGATCTCCGGATGTTCGCCGGGTCTCATCTTCTGTTCTCGGGGGTCCCACAAGCTACAGGCGGCAGGGCACTGTCACCAGTGCTCTCCGCCTCATGTGGATCTCTTCCCAGCAGTGGGCGCTGATACAGGCCCAAGAGGCTTTCGTTCCCCGTCACCGCGTTCTTCCTCCTCGCGGCAGCCGGGTTTGTAGGCCGCAAGTTTCTTCGCAGCGATAACGCAGGTTGTTTCAGTCACTAGGCCGCTGCAATACCTTTTCCGCAACCGCAGCTCATTGCACGTTGAATTCTGTGCATTCCAGGCGTGGATGGCATAGATGAAGGATGATGGTCAGGATAATGAAGGGTTCACGAACGGAGCGTTAACAGCTCACGTCTTCCATGTTGGCTCGCTAGCCACGCCCCCTCTTCAGCAATTCTTGACGTTCTCAGATTGCTCAACTGTGGTGATAGGATATCCACAATTCAAGCATCTTTGCCGTATTTTTGCTATATCTGAGTCACAAGTATCTGTATTAGATGCAGTTCTTTTCACCCTCATCATTCGGGAATATGGTGAAAATAGTTTAGGTGGATGTAAACTCTGAAAATGTAAGGCATTGTTCCTATCTGTAGGTTTCGTATATACACTCATTTTCAAATTTGTGTCACTTTTTTAAATCAAAATGTAAAAAAATGCTAGACTTGTCTTGCAGATGGTGTGAATGAATTTGATTCTGTCAATCCTGGTGTTTAATAGCGTGATGTTCTTGATTAGATCTTCTTCGTGTGGCAACAAATTAGAAAAATATCATCAATATATCTACAATAAAATGCCAGATGATCACTCCATGCAGGAATAGAGAAGATATAAACTTGCTCGAATTTAGCCACGAAAATGTTAGCATACACAGGTGCCCCCCAAAACCCATAGAAGTACCTCTAATTTGTAGAAAGAAAATCATCTTTCCATTTGAAATAGCTGTGTGGTAAATAAAATTGTAAGAGCAGCTCTAACATGAGCACTTTGTTGGCTTTAATAGAATTAGTGAAGTAATGCCCATTCTACTTCGTCCAGTCCTTCTTGCAGAGGAATGGATGTGTACAATGAAGTAACATCAATAGTACACAATAACAGTTGTTCAATGTTCTCAATGACTAAAACTTTGCACCAAAAAGTCTGTGGAATCCTGTATGTATGAGCACTATGATTGTACGATAGGTTGTAAAATGCAATCAACATATTTGCCTAGAGGTTCAAACATTGAGCCACAGCCAGACACAAAGGGTCTGAACAGTGGATCCGTGCTATTATTGTGAATCTTTGGTAACATGTATAAACTTGGGTGGCTCTGGAAAGGTGTCATTAGAAAAATCTGAGTCTTGGTATTGTTGTAGAGCAAATGTGTTGGTCCTCATAAATTATTTTGATCTAGTTTCTCTTATCTCAGAATAGCCTCAGCTACCATACCAAATCTATTAGGTCCTCCGATAGATCTTGTTCTGTGCTGAAAGGGACCATTATACTTAGGGGATGCACAATTATCATATGAGGACCTGGAATAAGATAATTGTTAGTATTCAATAAGTTAAGGTAACCTCACAGGAAATTTCTACCACTCGATTAGTTGTTCATAGATCACATTAATTTAGCCACAGCAAATAATGAAACAGAATCTGCAGAATATTCTATATTGAATTGTATTTTCATCTAGCTTCAAATAATTAGCATTCAATCTAATTTAAATTCGATTAGATTTAATAAGCATTAACAAGCTTTTGAAATCCAGACATGAAGGGAGCTATCTTCCTCAACTGAGGGATATTTTATCCTAAGAAAGTAAATATAGGAAAATCAGTTGTTTCTCATACCAACCCAATTAATGAAAGTTCAGTAATTTCCAAATATCCAGTTCCAGATCATGAACAGAATTGTCTGCCCCTGTCTGCACTGCTGCTTGCCGGAACCCTTTCAGCCGGTAGCAAACGTAATTTTTCGTCACAGTTCACATTGTTTCTGAAAGTCCAAATCGTCAGTTTCTGTACCGCAAGATGGGTAGAGGGGAGATGGACAAGATAGGGGCCGCTCATGTTCACAGTTTAGGCAATTATACTCCATTGATTCCAGATTTACTCCCCTTGATATCACTAAATTTGTCAGACCACTCTGTACCATTGGTCAGTTTTTAATAGGATGAGATGATGTAGTAGGTAAAAGTATACAAATCAGGAAGAATTAGGTAATCCATTACTTTGCATTTTCCTTAGGACCACTGTTCTTTAGTCAAATGATTGGCTGTAACACTTAGGAAGTAGGCGAGTCAATGTTCTCGTTTCTTGTCAGTCCTTTCCCAAGTATTGTGCTCTAGGAAATAACAATTTTGTTGCAAGGTTAATCAAGTAAACTACAAATGTGAAAGGAATCATTTAAGTGTTAGAACACAAGTGGAAACTTTACAAAAGGTTCCCATAGGCTTCAGACTATTCAGTTCATAAGTTCATACTAGGAGAGAAAGCAAGTTTTGAGGCCTTCATGAATCACAGCTTGTGCACGATGAATTTGTGCTAAAATATGAATCTTACATTATTCAAAACAGTGCATTAGTTCTTAAATTAGGCAGATTAATGAATTTCAATTACGTCATATAAGTATAAGGTACCCCCTAAAATTATTATTTTTTTATAACATTTCACATTTATTTCGCATTTCATTTTGTAAGTCTCTTTACAGCACATTTGAAATAATCTTTCACGAAGCACAAATTATGACATTACTTTGTGTAATATCTATTTTTCTCATCAATGTCAGTGTTCACATTACACATTCAAGTGTTATAAACACTTTTTCTAGCACATTAGAAATGTTCTGTGTTATCGTTTATTTGCCATATTCATCCATGCATGAAAACATATGTGAATATAATTGTTTAACTTCACATTAGCTTATTGACTGTTAAGTGTTACCAGAGACCTACGTCTAACATCCTGCATGCTTGTACGATGCAGTATCTAAATTCAGTTTTGTTTGCGTGTTTTCTTAATCTTCATAACCAGACACAAATTTGTTATTATCGTAAAATAATGTCACAAATCAATTTCAGGGTAAAACTGTAGTGATAGATGAAAGATAACGTCTAAGCTTTATACAGAATCTTAGGGAGTATGTCTATGACCTCAACAGTGGGATCATGATCAAGTTTTAAGTATGTCGATTCATCCATGACGTGTTCATCCACCTTATAGTAAATTACTGTCCGTCATAACCAGGGCGCCCCCTTTATCAGCTTTTTGAAAGGTAAGGTCAGGATTGTTTTCTGAATTCATCAATATATTTCTTTCTGGTTTTGTTAGGTACGAGCTCTTGCAGGGTTTAAGACAAACATTGTTCAAATCTTTATTCACAGAAACCTCAAATATGTCTAGCATCTTATGAGATGCTAGCGGCATAAATGTGCTTTTGCTTATAAATTCTTGGAATTCCGGATCTTCTGTTGGCTCCTTAGTAGGAATCATGTTTTCAAACAAATGACGTAATCTCTGCAACCTCATTAATTTGAATAAAGCTATCTCCAATTCAAACAAATTTGTTCTGTACATTGGCCCTATCAACGTCTCTTGGTTTAGTATCTTCAATTGCTTCTGTGTCAAAATATGAGAAGACATATTAATCACTAGACTTTCTGGTTCCTCAAGTTCTTCCAAATTTTTCTTTTTCCTTTTCCTCTGCGTATTGGTTGATTTCATCCAATGTGATCTTTCATGTGTCTGGTTATATTCTAATGCACAGATCTCTTTTTGAGTTTCAGATTTCCTCCTCTACTTCTTTGATGGTTCGAGATAATTCTTCAATGAGTAATACAATTAAATTCAGAGAACATTTATTGAGTATGGCATACCATTTCTCCATAAATAATTTATTGTGTTGAAACCGTAACATCGGTTTAATGGGTACTCTCAATCCACATGGTATCCTTTTGGTCTTGTGGTATTGAATAAGCATTGCTAGGCCTTGCCAAAGTAAAAACGAACTTAGGAGTTTTTCATTTCCAGGACATGTAAAACTTAAAAGTACATGTCCCCCATTTTAATTACATTGCACCCTGCCTTTGGGGCTGTCCAGGGACTATCTTTGGGGTGACTTATAGGCATGAAAAACGAAGCATTGGGCATGACAAAAGGTTTATTTTGCCAGGTTGACATGGCAGGTTAAAACTGAAAATACAGGCCTTTCAACAGCAGGCTTGAGACAGGTTTAAAGGTTCACTTAAGTGGGTGCCACAAACAGTGCTGCAGGCCCACTAGTAGCAGTTAAACTACAGGCCAGGGGTTCATGTAATGCACTTTACCAGGGACTTATAGGTAAACTAAATAAGCCAATTGGGTATAGCCAATTTTACCATGTTTTAGAGAGAGGGCACAAGCACATTAGCATTGGTTAGCAGTGGTAAAGTGTGCAGAGTCCTAAGGCCAGCAAAAACAAAGTCAGCAAAAACAAGAGGTCTTCAGGTGAAAGGTTAGGGGGAAACAACACCAAGGATGCCAGTTCTAACATATGCACGCCACAGCTGAAAGTTCAGAGAACTACCCAAGTCCTTGAGAGTTCTCTTCACTAAGGTGGAAGAACCTGGAGTGACCATAAGCATTGGCGTGGTCCACCAAAAAGTCCATTCCCTGTAGGGAGATGGACCACTGCAACAGTTCAGGATTCTCACCCCTCATCTGCAATAACCATCTGAGGCAGGGCACGACTGGGAACTGAAAGCAGCCCTGGCAAATTTTTGCAGATCAGCCCCCGTCCGGCGCGTAGCGAGCCAGCGCAGCGAGCGAGGCCGACCACTACTAGGGGGTATTGGGTGGGTTCTCCCCCCTAGAAAATTTTGGAAAAAGACAGACCAAAATGGTGAATTTTACAGCACATTTTTCATTACATATTCAATTGTATCAACTTTAAAAGCACAGTAAATAGTAGATGATGACCTTAAAGAGCACCAGGTTACCCACCCAGTCATATGTACCCATAGACATTCTTTCAGAGAGCACCAAAAATAGAAACGAGCCATTTGCTGCCACTGTGTAAAACTTTCTGTTTGCACTACCTAAATTGCTTTGCGCAGGTCAGATCTGCTGTGGCTCGAGCAAGCGTTAGCACAGCAAACAGCATGTGCGTGCTTTGAGGTCTCACCAAAGTGTGCCCGCTTGCCCCAAACGGTCATCACGAGCCAGGTGTGAGTTCACGTTACCACGGTGCCCATAGCATTCATTCTACCTATTGGGGATTCTGAATAGTCAGATATCTGCCAATAAAAATCTTACTATAGATCAACATCCAGGCTCCACTTGTTCATGACATGCACAGATCAATAGTCCACGATTTGCACTCCACCGCATGATGTGCACACACCTACAGTAGATGACACGTACACACTTATAGTGTGCAAGCTGCACATACCTATATAGGACGAAATGTACATATCTACAGTGCACGACGGGAACACATCATGACATGCACATACCTACAGTGCACAACATGCACACACCTGTAGTGCACATCATGCACACTCATATAGTGCACAACATGCAGACACCAACCATACATGACATGCAATCACCTACCATACATAACATGCACATACCTACAGTGCACGACATTCACATACCTACAATGCACGACATGCACACACCTATAGTGCACAACATGCACACACCTGCCATACATGACATGCACACACCTACAGTGCGCAACATGCACACACCTATACTGCAAGACAGGCACACACCTATATTGCACAACATGCATACACATACCACACATGAGATGCACACACATACAGTGCACAGCATGCACACACCTATACTACACAACAGGCAGACACCTATATACATGCATTCACCACTTGGGTGTGACGTCCAGATATCTATATTGCACGACCTCTAAAGCACGGCATGCAGACACTTGCGGAGGCTCCCTGATCCGTGCACACTGTTGTGTTGGTGCGCAGCTGACACGCTGCCTGGCGCTCACAGCCCAGGCCTGTTTAGCGGAGCTGAGTGAGGAGCACATATAGTTGGGTCGCAGAATAAGTGGATCACAGTCTTAGCGATGCTGATAACTTAATACACCGGTCTGTGTGACACAGACAAGGTGTATTAAGTTATCAGCATCATGCCACACAGACACGGTGTATTAATTATCAGCATCGCTAAGACTGTGTCCCACTTATTCTGAGGCCCAACTATATGTGCTCCTCACTCAGCTCCGCTAAACAGGCCTGGACACGGTATGCAAGTGGGTGGTTAGCAGCATGCATGGGGGCCCTGGGATGTGATTATCAAAGTAAAACATTATCTGTTACAACAACAAATAAAAATGATTCAAACGAAACAGGTGGGTTGCTAGTGCCACTGCCACTAAACGCATTTTTGTAAATCAGGGGGGTGAACATATTTGCCCTTTCACGCGTCAGTCAGCCCACAAGCCTGGCAGCACACAACCCTCAACACAATTGCAGCATTCATAAACGAGGACTGTAAGAGTGTCAAATCCCAGTGGTGGGCTCTATGTACTACCGCAAAGCAGCACAGCTACTACCGATCAGGGTTTTAAACAAGTGTTATTTCTGGCCAATTTAGGCGGTAAATTGTTTTGTTTCTTGCTCATTTATATGCCAACTGTGCACACTTACTGCTCACTGAATAAGGAAGCTGGAGAGTTTTTGCTTTTTGCTGATTCGGGTAAATGAAAGGGGTTTATTCCAATCGCAATCGTGGTCTCCCTGATCCCGCCTGCTCAGCCAGCCTTCACTTAATGGCCTACGTAAGTACCACGTTGCGTACACCAAATCAAAAATTTTAATCATGATGATTGTCACAGTCCCTGACGGTGACAATCATCATGATTAAAATTTTTGATTTTGACGGTGCGCAACTCAAGCCACCTAACGTGACCTCGCTCCGCCCTGCTCACAACAAATCAAATCCACTGCGCACAGGGATTAGAACCAGGCCGGGGCCTATACCTTTTGCTTTATTCCCGGCCCGGTCGCGACGCCAGGCCCACCCAGCCAGTGCCCACTGCCCATGATGATTGCCGAGTGGTCACAAACTCACCTGCTGCGGGCGGCAGACAGGGGGGCTACCCGGGCTAGAATTGAAATAATTAAATTATGTGGCAGCAACGGTGCCCCTGCTCTCTGTCTCAGTCCGGTCGTCTCTGGGATGCAGTCACGTGCACTTGCGCGAGCCCCAATGCGCATGCGGCATGACCCACCAGCCCCACCCTAAGGGAAGAGTGGCGCGCAGACGCAGCGCGGAGGAGACATCACCGCGCTGCGCACCCGGCACTCCTCCTGATTATTAAATTCACCTGGCTCGGGTTGGCTGCACGCACCGGGTCACGGACGGTGCTGTGCACCACTGCAGTTGTGCTTTTTCACGGAGCGGAGACACAGGGAGGAGTAGTAGTCTGTCTGACCTCCGCGCAGACACAGTCAGACAGGCTCTCACGTCACGGACTGAAAACAAAACCGGCCCCCTGTCAAAAAAAACAGCCCCCACTCCATCCAGCCTACCGGGGGATTGCCCAGTGCCCGGAATTACCAGTCCGGCCCTGATCTGACGGGTCTGTTGTCTGTCTGAACCCAGAAGTGAGCAACAAACAGGTATGGTATCAGCTCCTTCAGTGCCCAGGCCACAGCAAAGGCTTCCCTCTATATTGCACTCCACCTCGTTTCCCTGCGAAGTACCCTCCTACTGATGAAGGCTCTAGCTTGATCCCGACCCTATTCATTTAGCTGTGAGAGCCTGGCCCTTATTCCATGCTCTGCAGCATCTGTCTGCACAGTTAATTCTTTGAAGAAGTCAGGGGCCTTGAGCACAGGTGCTGTGCACATGGCCTCCTTCCTGGTGTTAAAATGTTCTGGCATGCCTCCTTCCAGATTACCTGACGTGGCTGCTTTTTGGATGTCAACTCTGACAAGGAGCTAACAATGGTGCTATACCCCTTGGCAAATCTCCTGCAGTTGCCAGTGGGGCCTAATAAGGTTAAAGACCTCTGTCTGGGTCTTGGGGAGGCCCAAGCCAGAATGGTTTCAATCTTGACCCAGAGAGGCTGCACCTTGCCTCCTCCCATTTGGTGACCCAAATAGACCCCTGAACCCTGCCCTATCTGTTACTTACTTGCCTTGATAGTCAGGTCTGCCCTCTGAAGCACTTCTCGGAGATGGCACAGGTGGTCCGCTCAGCTAGAACTGAAGACCGCAATGCCATCTAGATAGGCACAGTGGCGTCCGCCATAAACAAAGGGTGGTGGGGTGGGTGGGGTCGCGAAGGAGGCGTCGCGAGGGGAGTTGTGGAATACAATATAAAAAAACGTACCTTTGCCGCCCGCCGCTCCAACATTGAGTCTCGTCGCGCCGCCTCTCCTCCTCTTCCTGGGTGAGGTCCCATCAGCCTCTGGGACGGACTCCCATCCAATCACTGTGCTGCAGAGCAGCACAGGGATTGGTCTGAGCAGGCAAGAAAGACTCCCTTCTCAGACCAGGGAGTCTATGGGGTTTCGCCAGCCCGGCTGCTCAATGCAGCTGGGCTGGAGAAAACCGAAGTGCGTATGTGTGTTTTAGTCGGCCTGAGAGGGCCGGCCAAACACACATAAGCACTTAGGGCAGAGGTCTTCAAACTTTTTGATGCCGAGACCGCCCTGTCAAACTTTTTTAGGCGTAAGGACCCCCTCCTGATAAAAATTTCTAGAACTTGATACTCCTCATCATTGACAACTATCGACAACCATAAACACCCACAATTCCCATAGCAAATCATTGTTACAGTGGGGAAATAATATTAAACAGTGTTTATCAAACCAAAGGTCAGTGAGCGTGGGGGTGTGGTCAAAGGTGTGGCTAAAAACAAAGGGCCTTATTTATGAGGAATTGGCGTAGGGCAGCGCCGCAAGTCTTATTGCGCTGTCCTACGCCAATGTAAAAGGGCAGGAATGCACCTTATTTATGAAATATGGTGCATTCCTGTCCTTTCCCACTAGTGCCAATGTAGGCAGGATTGTTTTTGTACAGGAAGGGTCACCTTCCTGCACAAAAACAATCCCAAGAGGGGTTTTCCTTTTTCTATGCTGAGTGCATTTCTCCTCGTTACGCCTGCTGTGGTGAGGCGTAAGGTTTTGGCGCTGCCCCAGGTTTACATGGTTTTGTAAATCTGTGGCAGCATCAAAATCTATGGGTGTTGCATGGGAACACCCACCGCAATGCCCATGGTACGCCTACTTGACAGAGTAAGACAACGCAGTGACTTGCGCTGCTTTGTCTAACTCCATATCTATAATGCCATGCAAAGCCATGCAAGGTGACTTTGCGTCGCCTTATAGATATGATTGAGACGCCTCCGCCACCAGAGGTTCAAAGAAAGTGATGCTCAGGCGGCCTCTCATAAATCAGCCGATAATATTTTGTTCGTTTTTTAGGTCTTTCGCCTTCAGGTAGCTGCATATAAAATAATGCGTAGCTTAAATAAAAAATAATTTTAAAATTTTAAAAAGTTGTTAGTGAGAAATGCACTGTAGTACATTAGGAAGCCACTATTAGTTAATGCACTGCAGAGGTCTGTGTGTAACCAGAGATACACAGAATTAAATTTGGTTGGTGCAGTGGAGAATAGTGACTTGTGTATTTTTAGTGCTACGAGGTCACAGTCTGTGACAGAAAGCACTGTGAATGTGTAAGTCATTATTTTATACTTGCATCACACACATTATAAGATAGACTGCTACAAACAGTGAAAATAGTTTTGGGATAAAATGGAGCTTCCAAAATGTAGATTTTATTAATACCAGACCATATGTAAAGCAATTTTTTTTTTGCATAACTGTCCCTTCAACACCTCCTCAGGGGTGCTAAGCACTGTGTAAATGCAATTACCATTAAAAGCATGTACTTCACAGCCCAGTTGTTAACTCTTCGTACTACCACAAAAAAAAATCTTTGTCATCACAATGCTTGGAGTGATTCCAGCAATTAAAGCCAGAACTGCTCCCAAGCACCCTTTACATTTGCAGATTAACTCCAACATTTGCATTTCATTCAGGCAAGCAGGCACCCTGGAACGAAGGATTGTTTTACCTGTCTGCCTGCCTGCCTTCTCCGTTGACAGCACAGGAGGCTCAATTAACTTCGGCTGAAGCATTGAAGTGTCCCGGATGCTGTCTTTTTCCTTTTTACATCTTTTAGATTCCAGACAGAAGTGAGTCCTGGAAATGCGAGACCCCCTTCCCAGGACTCCATGGCCAACTTGGGGGTCGCGACAAACAGATTGAAGACCTATGACTTAGGGAGTAGATTGCACTAGCACTCCTCCTCCCCTCTTCCATGCCTCGGCCCGCCCCTCGCAACACTCGCAGCTAAGAGCCAGCAAATGTAAAATAGAAAGATGCAAGAACTTGGTTTTACATTTGCTGGCTCTGGGCCAGGCAGTGGGGCGATGCTCCTCCACCATTGGGGAGGACCCGCCACTGGATAGGCGGCAGTGAAATTCCCCAAATCAGCCAGGACCTGTTTGACCAACCTTTGGAAGGTGGCATGGGCATTCTTCAACCCAAAGGGCATGACTCAGAACTGGAATTGCCCTTCTGGGATAGAGAATGCTGACCTCTGTTTGGTCTCCTTGGCCAAGGCAATCTGCCAGTACCCAGATGTTAAATCAAACGTGCTGATGAACTTGGCAGCTCCTAGATGATCTATGAGCTCATCAGCTCTGGGGATGGGGTGTGCATCTGTCTTGGTTTCAGCGCTCCATCCATCATCTCCTTGTGTTTGCTTTGTTCGCCCTAAGTTGGCAGGGTATGCCCAGATGTGGGTCCCTTGCTCACTTTGCCACTGGATTCAAGCTAGCCTGGCTGATGAGGGGTGTTACCCCGAAACCTGTCCCAGGATGCTTGTTTACGGTTCAGGGAAGACCTGGCATGGCAGTTCGGGCTCGACTGTTCCCATGAGGCACAGGGTCAAGACTGATTTGCATATAGCTGGGTCTGAACTGAGGTGACGAAGTGAGCTAAAGGACGATGATGTATTCAACCCAGATCTGTGACTGGGGTGAGTGTCTGAAAAGTTTCAGCACTCTGTCCATCATCTCCTTGTGTTTGCTTTGTTCGCCCACGGTAATCTACACAGAACCTAAGCTCTGGAGTGACATCTGGAGGAGCAGCATTGGGGACTAACACCAATGGGCTGGACATAGGGCTGTTTGAGGGCTCAATAACAGCTAACTCCAGCATACTGGAGACCTCCTACTTAATGCTGGCTCTCACTTTATCAGACAACCTGTAGATTTTACTCTTTACAGGCACACTGTCCCCAATATCATGGATATATCATGCAGGCTTGTAGGGCCCAGGCCTCTACAGACCCACACTTTTTGGTCAGGCTGAAACTCGACCAGAGTGGTGTTCTGGTCATATCATTGTTTCAGGTCCTCTTGAATGGCTTCTATATTTTCCTGCACTTGCTTCCAGAAGTGCTTCATCTACTTACAGAGTGCTAGCATGTAGCTGACCTTATCTAAGGAGGCGTTCCTGGGAGCTTGCTCCCAGCACTCCTTCACAAGACTGAGAGGTCCTCTCACAGGGTGCCTGTACAGAAGTTCAAAGGGCTGAAGCCAATCCCCTTCTGCTGTACCTCCCTGTAGGCAAATAAAAGGCATGGCAGGAGGACGTCCCACTTCCATCTCATGGGATCCTACAGTCCCTTTACCATTCCTTTTAGAGTCCTGTTGAACCTCTTAACAAGCCCATTAGTTTGAGGGTGGCAAGAAGTGTAGAACTTGTAGGTTACCCTACACTCCTTCCACATGGCCTTCATATACCCCTACATGAAGTTGGTACCATGGTCTGACACCACCTCCTTGGGGAGCACCACACAGGCAAAATTCCACATAGTGCCCTGGTCCCTACAGGCACAGTCACTGCTGTCATATGTATTGCCTCTGGGTCCACCAAGACCAGGATGAACCTGTTTCCCTTGACTGTCTTGGGGTCCAGAGGCCCAATAATGTCAATGCCCACACTTTCAAAGCGGGTGCCAACAATAGGGAAAGGTTCAAGGGGAGCCCTGCACTACACTTCTGACTTGCCACTGGCCTGGCGGGTAGGACAGAACCTGCAGAACACATCTGAGGTCCTCCTCATTTGAGGCCAGTAGAAGTGGGTGACAAGCCTGTCAAAGTTCTTGTTCTGCCCCAAATGACCTGCCAGGGGTACATCATGAGCCAGCTCCAGTAGTAAGGTCCTGTAGCTCTGGGGGACCACCAAAATATGGGTTGCACCAGGTTCAGGAACCTTAGGGCCACTATACAGGAGACCATTCTCCCAGTAAATCAGGTGAACACCAGAGGTGTCAGCAGCTGCCTGAGCCTCAGCCTTCTGCCACAGGCCCACAAGAATAGGGCATTCTCCCTGCATCTTGCAGAATTCCTTCCTGGTGGGACCCCATTCCTTCTGCCGGTTGACCAACTCAGGTAGGTTCGCAGTGTGGCAACATCCTCCCCTATAGGCTCTGGGGTGTCCCCCTCAGGATCAGCCTCCTCCCGGACCATGGGAGTTTCAGGAGCCGGTTTCCCACACCTCTTGCCATGCCTCTTTTTGGCAGTCTCCAGGTCCTCCTGACTACCCTATCGGAATGCCATGGACCATGTGGTCAGGCACATCCACTCAAGCCACCCTAACATCTCCAAGTGGGACCTGAGCTCTACCTCCTTCCAGATGGTGCGCTCCAGGTCATTGCCAAGCAGACAATCCACAGATATGGACGGACTCACAGCTACCTTCAAGAATCCTAAGACCCCCCACTCAAAGGGAACCAGAGCCATTGGATAGTGACTCTCATGGCTGCCAGCTGCAACAACTTGGTGGAATGCATTAGGGACTATCTGCTCTGAGGTCACCAGATGACATCAGATAGTTGTCATGCTGGTTCCAGTGTCTCTCAGAGTGTCCACCTCTGTCCATTGATGTTCACCCACTGCCTGTAGTTCCTAGTGTTACTAGGCATGTGAGTTGTCTGCAACACCTCTCCTTCACCCAGGGACACTAGGGTAATCTCTCCTCTGCCCCGCTAACTGGGACAATCTCTTCCCCCAAGCACCACACTAGCGACTTCAGTGACCGCCCACCAGTGGGGGACTGTGCCGGCTTGGAACACTTGGCATCCCCCTTAAAATGCACTTTTTGTTGGCACTCATAGCACTTGTGGGGTACCTTCCCTGAAGACTTGCTGTCAGGGACAATCTCTTCTTTTTCTCATATAGGGGATGAGAGTCCTGACCTGTGGAACTAGTCTGTGGCCCTTTAGAGAACTCCTTGTTTTATGTTTGTCTCCCCCTTCTTTCTTCTGATGGGTACCCTGTCCACCTTTTTGGTGATCCCCTCCAGATAACTTCTTGTGCACCCTGGTGCTGGCCCAGTGGTCTGCCTCCTTATTAAACTCCCCGGGCTTAGAGAGCTTACTATCAGTCAAGTTTTGGCACAGATTTGCAAAGCAAAGACTGAACATGTGCTGCTTTTCAATCAAATTGTACAGCCCCTGATAATCACTTACTTCACTGCCCTTCACTCAACCATCTAGTGCCTTGCAAAAGGAGTCCACACACTCCACTAGGTCTGTTAGGCCAGTGTCTGACTGTTCCTAAACATCTGTCTGTACTTCTCTGGGGTCAGACCATACTTCCTGACAAGGGTTTTCTTATGGGGGGAACCTCATCTGTCTCCCTTCTCTAGGGCCAATAGGTTGTCCCACCCCTCACTAGACTAGCCCCTTAATCCTCCTCAGGGATCTTGTGCATATGCAAGGAAATCTCATGAGCCTCAAACCAAGTTGTCCCCCATAATAAAGCCAGGCCCCAGACCTTTGGGAATATGGACCCTTTTGTCTAAAGAGGGTACTGTAGAAATTCTGCCTCCATTAATGCTGAACTCTGTCTGTCTGACCTTGATGTCCCACTCCTTAAGGCTCCTCTCAAGAGCCAAACGCTCCATGGTAATTTTCTCCTCCAACGTCAGTTTCCTCTCCTCCATGGCCAGTTTCCTCTCTTGCATTTTCAACTGGGCCATCTGTCGTATAAACTCTCTCTCTCTGCTTTCCTGTCCTACAGCTCCTCTGGGGATAGGCTGCAAGATGACACACTGCTCCCTGCACGGGGGCATTTCCAACCTTGGGGGTACCCCATCCTCAACAGGCTGCATTCTGAAAACACTCCTGTAGGTCCTGCCCTGATCATTCCTCAACCTCCTCTTCCACCTGGTCATCTGTTGTGACTTGCAACTTGTGGGCCTCTGTCCATGTACTCAAGGCCTTTTGGACCTCCATTTTCTTGATGCTCCTTTCAGAGAGCAGCCCCCTCTCCTGGAAAAACTCCTTGAGCGGAACCACAGTGTTGCTCTCCAGGTTCACAAGCTCAAACTCCATCTTTGCAGGCGAGGTCATAGACACAATCAGTCAGGTAGAATAGGAATGAATTTAAAACAAAAAGGCCAATCAGGAAGAATTTAAAACTCAAATTGGTCTTAGATTTCGGGTAATAGTGTACACCAAATCACTGTATGGCACTGCACAAACACAAGTCCTATCCTCACTGCTGATCACCAATGTTAGAAATTGGGTTACTGGTTGACTGGGGTATGAACTCTGCTCAAACAGCAACCATAGTCCTAGTCAGGGTGAGGCACGAGCAAACCCCAAATTAGACTATGCTCAACCTCCTGGAAGCTTGGCACAGAGCAGTCAGACTTAACTTAGAGGCAACACGTAAAGTATTTGTGAAACATCTCAAACAATAAAACGGTGTAAACACTGCACAAAGAGCTTAATTTAATAAATAAACCAAGACCAAAACGACAAATATCGAATATTCAATTGTGAAGATTTTGGTAACAATAGCACCAAAAGGCATAAAGCACCAACTGTGAATATCTGATCATGCTGCACCAGGGCAGAGTCACAAGTTCAGGTCAACCATGATGGAGTGTGTGCTGGCTACAGGCTACAGGGTCCTAGTTAGGCTCATTGAACAAAGTACCTTTAATCCAGGATTGCGGAGTGTTGAAAAAATCCGTGTTGAAAATGCACCGCGCAGCCAAAGCAATGCAGCGGTTCCGAGATGTGTCAAGTCTGAGGTGCGAGGTCCTGTTGCATTGAACTTGAGGACCTCATCGACAAGTGCTTTTGATGCAAAGTCCTGACTCTGGGATGTGTGGTTTCCAATGAGCTGCGAGGCTACAATTTGGAGTCCGGCATCATCATTGAGGCTGCCGTTAACGAGCGATGCGAGGGCTTGTGCCTATGATGCATCCTAAGGCAGCCGTTCCGATGCGGCATTGGGCTGTGATGCGATGTAGGTCTTTGCGGCAGTTATGATCCACACAGTGCGGCAATTCATCAGTTTTGCTCAGGTTTGCACAGCGCACCAAAGGAGATATGTCGGTTCCACAGTGCTCTACATGAGCCCGGTCTGTGGGTAACTGTAACTTAGTGTAGTAGGCCCAGCTCCTCCCTCCAGTGCTGCCAGTAATTGCCCATCCACTCACACCTAAGCTCCCATTGTGTGTGGATGTCTAGGAGAAATACACAAAGCCCAACTGCCAACTACCCCCAGTCAAGTGACCAGAGACAGGCTGCAGGGACCAAATGGGTAAGTAAAAAAAATGCCAACTTTTTAAAAGTACCATTTTCAGAATTGTAATTTAAGATCCAACTTTACCATAAATTAGAATTTTAGATTAGGATTCCAGCAGCAATTCTGAGGAAGCCTCGGGGTTGCAATGCGGAGTCCTGCTTCATCGTAGAGGATGCCGTTGATGAGGACCTTCCAATGCAAAGTTATGCATAGAAGATGTGCCATACCCTGGCGGTTCTGAAGAAGCTGTGGGATTGTGATGCAGAGTCCTACATTGTCATCGAGGATGCCGACGATGAGGGCTTGCGATGCGAAGGTCCTGCATTGGGTATGCATTCCACTGTGATGGTTTCAAAGCAAAGCTTCAAGGAGATGCATCGTGGGCTGTGATGCAAGGCCCTGCATTGGAGATTCTTTGAGCTGCAGCATTTCCAAAATAGAGCTGAGAGGAGATGCATCTTGCTACATAGATTCTGCCCACAGGACCACAGCTTGGCTGGCAGAGCAACTTCATGTCCACTTCCAAGGGTCTAGGACTGGGGCGGCAAAACGTGGGAAAATGAACTCACAGCAGACAGAGTCCAGGTGCTGGGATCAAGGACATTGGAGCCTTTTCCGTCCCTGAGGCTCTGATGAGGAGGCCAGTCAGCTAGCCCTTAGAGTCACTCTCCTACTCATGTGATGAAGATGCAGGTCCAGTCATTTCACTCAGGCAGGGCTTATTGCACAAATTCATGAAAATAAAGAAAACACTTACATCAGCAAAAAACACTTACATCAGCCAAAAAACAATTGCAGTTGTTGACGGTAAATTCATTACTTAATGCAATATCATGTTATATATAATACATTTCAATGATAATATATAAAAAATTATCAAACATTAGTCACGTCGACTTTTGACGCTTTTGACCCATGTATCAGGTTTTATACACACCGCTATTGGCTGGTGTATCTTTAGCAACATGATCCACATGAGTTTTCTGACTCTCTGGTCGACGTGACTAATGTTTGATCATTATTTATATATATCATTGATATTTATTATTTATTATATATAACATGATATCGCAACTAAGTAATGAATTTGCCAGCAACAACTGCAATAGTTTTTTGACTGATGTAAGTGTTTTTTGCTGGTGTAAGTGTTTTCTTTATTTTCATGAAGTTGTGCAATAAGCCCTCTTTAAAGGTGATAAGGCACAATGTATTTTAGTTGGCCGTGCCGAAGCCCCGTAGTGGGTGAAACGCGTTGCTGTTAATAAACCTTGGATTACACACGGTGAAGTGAGAGTCCTTTTCATAGTCTGTGACACTCTTCGGATTTGAATCTTGCTGACATATATATATACATATATATATATATATATATATATCATCACAAACCGGCACCTCCTTACGTCGCACCGAACAGAGACACGGTGACACCAGAAAAGTTGAGTCCAATTTTTATTGCATTAATTTATCGGGCTATGACGCGTTTCGGCAGGATCCCCTGCCTTGTTCACATAACGGAGCCACACTCCCATTTTTTGTTTTATAGTGATTTAAAAATGACACACACGTGATACATACAACCCCATAAACATGGACAACAGACTTAGCAGAAAGAAATACTTCAAGGTAGCATACAATCGTGAAGCTTAATCACATTATCTGCAGATATATTCCAAATTTATTCATATTAAAATAGCTAAACCAAAACACAATTTATACATTATACCCTGGATTTGAGATTATAATTTAAAAACACCTTCCTGCTTGAAATCTTTCATAGTTATGCAAATTAGTTTTTTTCTCCAAAAAAACTTTATCGCTCTAGAATTATACAAAGCATTTTTAGAACCATGGCAAATTCATCCTTCACTCTAAAGATCAATTGATCATAATGATGAATACTGGTATAGCTCGGTTAATCCTTTGTCGGACAATTAAGGGCCAGTGCCCATTAAACCAATGTGACTAGTGGATGTACTTATTACAATAACCTATCCTCTCATGATCTTGTATAGTTCTATAAATTCTAGTAATCATTCATCATTTCTACCTGTACTTCATGTTGGATTCCCCATCAGTCCAAATATTGCCACTTGCTTCCTACAATCCCATTCATGTGCAAATGCCGCAGAATTCTTGAAAAAACAATGAAATGTGCAAAAATATCACTATGTACAATATAATATCCGCTCTTTACACGAATAAATAACATATACAAATTACACTTCAATTGTAAACATATCACTCTGTGCAACATGCGCTTAACGGACAATTGTGCAAATAAGCAATTTGAATAAAAATTTAAGAACATCCACATGAAAGATTATTAAAAAGAAATTCATGATTATACCAGATAAAATCTGAATGACTAAAACCTCAACACTATGCTCATTCTTATTGCTATTGGAGGATATCATTTTAAAAAAACCACCTTAGTACTATTAAGAAAACCCCACATAAGATTATTAAAACTGAGTCCATCCTGTATCAATCTAAAAAACACACTTGCCATGAAAATTACGTGAATACCTCAATGCTTTAAAGATCCAAGTACAATTTGTTTGACATTCACAGTCTATGTCATGTCCATCACTACATGAATTCATTAAAGTATCTACCACCTGTGTAAAAATCTAAAAAAACTAAAAAAGGAAAAACTAAAAAAAAAAAACGGAATTCACAGTTCATATCTTGTTTCTTAACTTACTTTTCGGTTAACAGAAAGAGATTCATTGATCATAGGGTAGAGTCAGTTAGTAAAATTTGTTTATACTATTGTATGAAAACACCTAAAAAATTGCTTAGTAATCAATATTTTTGCCACTTGAAACACAGAATCTACCCTAAATCAAATAAGTAGGCCCTTGATGTTTAGAAATCCTCCTACAACAGATGTACATGGAGTCCTTCATCCGCATTGAGACCTTTAGGGTTCTTGCTATCCAACATTAGAGTATACCTGGACTCCAACTTTCTCAAGTCCAATTCTCTATTGCCCCCTCTTCTTTTCTTAGGTACAGCATCCAAAACAAAATATGATAGATCTTCTATCTTCCCTCCATGTACCTCATTAATGTGGCGTGCCACTGGATAACTGGGGTCCTGATTTTTAACTGCTCTCAAATGCTGTAATATCCTAACATGGGCCATGTGGATAGTGCTTCCTACATATAACATAGGGCAAGTGCAGGTTAAAACATATACTACGTGATCACTTCTACAGTTCAGGCTTTTCAATATTTTCCAGGGTCTCTTCCACAGGGGCATTTGGATTTCTTTTTTATTTATTCCATATTTACAGGCTTTACATTTTGAACACCTGCTGAAGCCAGGGCTTGGTTTCAACCAGCTTACCTTTTCCCCCAATTCTGGACTATTGATCACCAATTGTTCCCTCATGGATTTAGCCCTCCTGAATGATAAAAGAGGTTTTTTGGAAATTATTTCTTTCAGGACCGGATCTCCCCTGATAAGATGCCAATGCTTACCCAGGCTGGCTCTCACCCTCGCCTGGTAAGCATTAAACCCCATGATTAATCTTACCTCTGATTTAGAGTTCGACACCTTGTCCTTCTTGGTCCTACCAGTTTCCCTAAAGAGAATATCTTGTCTGGTCATTGAATTAACTTTACATAATGCCTGGTCCAAAACCATCTGGTTATAACCCCTCTGTCTGAACCTAACATTAAGATCCTCCTGTGCTACTTCTAGAGTACTACTCTCACTGCAGTTCCTCTTCATTCTTAGTTGTTCTGCATACGGAATACTCTGCTTTAACTTTTGAGGATGAAAACTTTGACTATGTAAAACAGAGTTCCCTGCAGTGGGTTTCCTATAGGTGCAAGTCTGTAGCTGCCCCTCTTTGATAAACACCTTCAAATCTAAAAAATGAACACAGGATGGACTCATATTGTCAGTAAAATTCAAATTAAGATCATTCACATTCAGAGAGGAAATAAATACTTTGGCTTGTATTGGACAACCTCTCCATATAATGAAGAGGTCATCAATGAATCTAACCCACAATTGTATATTATTTTGCCACTGGGTTTCATACATGGTTCTGAGTACCTGCTCCTCCCACCAGCCCATGTGAAGATTTGCATAGCTGGGGGCGAAGCAGGTACCCATCGCTGTCCCCCTCAATTGCTTAAAAGTATCATTACCATATTGGAATAAATTATTCTCAAGGCAAAATTCCGCCATTCTTAAAAGCATTTCTGAGTGTTGATACAAACACAGGGGTCTACTACCTAAAAATGCCTCAATGCTCTTAATCCATCCTTGTGGGCAATGCTTGTATACAGAGACGACACATCAAGAGTCACTAAAAGATCCCCTTCTTCCCATTTGAAATCATGCAATATTCTCAGGAAGTCTCCAGTGTCTTGAATATGTGAGGGTAAACCCTTAACAAACTCCTGTAAAAAATGGTCTAAAAATCTGGACGTTGTTTCTAGGAGACTTCCAATGGCAGATATAATGGGTCTGCCTGGGGGCTTGTTGATATTTTTATGGATTTTTGGGATCAGATAAAAAATAGGCATCACAGGATGGTCAACTTTCAAATACTTCATTTCCGCCTCAGTTATTAAACCTAAAGTTCTCCACCATGATAGCTCTTTATGATATTTTGCTTGCACCTCTAGCAGACTACTTGATGGTATTTTCTGGTAGCACTCTTTATCTTTAAGTTGGAGCTTGGCCTCAACATCATATTGGTCTAAAGGCCAGAGGACCACGTTTCCCCTTTGTCCGATTGTCTGATGACTATATCTTTTCTCTCTTTAATCCTCTGAATCACATGGTTATACTTGATATCTTCTGGTCTTTGATCACGATAGAAATTTTCTTTTGATTCCTTAGCTAGTTTCTTCAAATCATCAATAACTAGTTCAGCAAATGTGTCTATTGAATCTTTGGGCATCATCGGTGTGAAATTTGATTTTCTCTTGAATTGGGTTCTAATAGTACCATGAACATCCAACCCCAATGACTCAACCACATCCTCTGTATCTTCAGAAGTTCCCAATGGGTCTGCCTCACGCTCCAGCTCATCCAGATCTCTTAATAACTCCAGGTCAGCCACTGTGAGTGTTCCTGCTCCTTCATATGGCCTGTGGGTGTCTTGAACATTGTCACTACATTTTCTCTTATGGAAATATTTACGTAATTTCAAGTTACGAATGAATTTAAAAAAATCAATGCGCATTTGGGGATAGTCAAAGTTTGTACGACTGCAATAAGATAAGCCAAGTGACAGAGTATCCTGATCTTCTTTGGATAACTCTAAGTTAGATACATTTATCACCGTGGCTTGACTAGTGGACATCATTTGCGTCTGAAATCCTTCTTTTTGGAACCCGATCTTAGTTCCATTCCTTCGTCGTTTTCGATTTCTCTTACGCCTCTGTTGTATCCCCGACCCCTTGCTCCTCTCTGGGGTCTTTGTCTGTTGTTCGTATTGCGATCCAACCCTAAAAACCAAACTCCTGAATTACAGTTGCTCGCTTTAGGTTGGTACTAGCTATGTTTCTCCTCTCTTCCCCATCAGTGTCTGGTTCTGAGCTCCATTCTGAACTTGTTTCTTGTGTTTGCCTGTCTCTGTGTTTACTAGTTGGTACAGAGTTGTCTGACAGAGCTTGCTTCCGTATGTTATCAAACCGCTTGGCAAATGTATAAATTTGGCCATGCTGATAATCCAACCGATCACGCGTGAACTTGGTTGCTTTCCTTTCTTTAATGGCACTTTCATATTTATCCAACTTGACAGACAAGTCCTTCTCAAATTTTTCTATTATTTCAGCCGTAGTTAGAGTCATTAATTGCGTCTGTAAGTCCTTTATTTCACCTAAGATTCGTTTCTCTATCTTTTTTAGCATATTTAGTTAAAATCTTCAGCATATTGTTTGAAGATTCAGCACTGTTGGTCGCCCATTCTTGCAGCATTTCCGGGTCAGGTCTTTCAAATGTTGGTGCGATTAAGATCCTGAGACCCCTTGGAACGCGTCCCACCTCCAAATATTTATCAAGGGACTTAGTTTCCCACCATTTAGAAATTTCACTGCGGCGCAATTTCTCAAGTCTTTTCATAATCTCTGTTGTGTCATTGGTTATTCCCTTTCCGCCGCCCATTGTTTCTCTCTCTTGGCGGTTAATCCCCGGTCTCATTTCATCAAAGACATCAAATACTGACTCTTCTCTCCGTTTTATCCGATCATCCATGATTGAATTACACACGCTGCTATTGTATTCACTGAAAATTCCGTTGCCTTACAATTAAATAAACTGTTCAGCTCCTCCCCTCATCCCTCTCGCTTGCGGGGGTTCTCTTATAGCCCTCGATGTTCCGATTAATTTTTGTTATTCCTGAGACTCCTGTGTCAGCCGTTTGGGACGTCAATTGTATCCCCGGCACCTCTCCCCCTTCGATTTACGGCTTCAATCTAATGCCTAAATCCGCAACACAAACACCGGTCGCTTACCTGGAAACAGGCGTCCTCCGACGCTCCGCCTGCAGCTTCACTTCCGGGTCTAAGTGCTAGCGGATAATCGACATGAATTGCTCTCGCTGGGGGGGCCCCACGCCATGTGCACCGCACTTTTGTCCTCCTTTGCCGGGTATGCGTGAGGCTCCTGAACGAGGTCGTGTCTTCTGTGCCGCTCCCTGCATCAGCGGCTGAACATCATCACAAACCGGCACCTCCTTACGTCGCACCGAACAGAGACACGGTGACACCAGAAAAGTTGAGTCCAATTTTTATTGCATTAATTTATCGGGCTATGACGCGTTTCGGCAGGATCCCCTGCCTTGTTCACATAACGGAGCCACACTCCCATTTTTTGTTTTATAGTGATTTAAAAATGACACACACGTGATACATACAACCCCATAAACATGGACAACAGACTTAGCAGAAAGAAATACTTCAAGGTAGCATACAATCGTGAAGCTTAATCACATTATCTGCAGATATATTCCAAATTTATTCATATTAAAATAGCTAAACCAAAACACAATTTATACATTATACCCTGGATTTGAGATTATAATTTAAAAACACCTTCCTGCTTGAAATCTTTCATAGTTATGCAAATTAGTTTTTTTCTCCCAAAAAACTTTATCGCTCTAGAATTATACAAAGCATTTTTAGAACCATGGCAAATTCATCCTTCACTCTAAAGATCAATTGATCATAATGATGAATACTGGTATAGCTCGGTTAATCCTTTGTCGGACAATTATTCACTGAAAAAACTACAGGTTTCAGGGATGTTATAGTTAGTTGGACATTTCACTCGTACAAAACCAGAGAAATTCGGCCGTTATAGTTAGTTGAGCTAACTATAACTCGCGCCCCCGCAATGCACTGCTGATGACATCACATATTTCATCACTCATGACATGGTCAGTGACATCACTGATGACATCTCAAATGACATCACTGATGATATCACTGATGACATCATCCAGTGACTGAGTTTTTCTAAAAAGTTTAAATATGTTTGGTGTATGAGTGCATATGATAGTGGCTGTATTGATGAGTGACTGCATGTATGAGTGACTGTATGGATGAGGGAGTGGATGTGTATGTAGACCTATGAATCAGTGAGTGGGTATGTAGTAACTGGTATTGGTGTGTCCATGGTTTCGAGAATGGCGGTCTGTATTTTAGAGTGGGTGTATCAAAGGTTATATTAGGCTGTGAGGAGGTGCATCAGATTATCATGTGGGTGATATCATCAGTGATGTTATCAGTGATGTCATTTGAGATGTCATCAGTGATGTCACTGACCATGTCATGAGTGATTAAATATGTGATGTCATCAGCAGTGCATTGCGGGGCGCGAGTTATAGTTAGCTCAACTAACTATAACGGCCGAATTTCTCTGGTTTTGTTCGAGTGAAATGTCCAACTAACTATAACGTCCCTGAAACCTGAGGTTTTTTCAGTGACTTTCTGTGGTTTTTTAAATGTTTAATTCTAACTATAATGTCCCTGAAACCTATGGTTTTTTAGTGAATTTCTATGGTTTTTTAAATGATAATTTCTAACTATAACGTCCCTGAAACCTAAGGTTTTTTCAGTGAATTTCTAAGGTTTTTTAAATGCTAATTTCAAACTATGCCTACATAGGTAGGACATTTGCAGAAAGAGGAAGAAAGGCGCAGAAAGAGGCAACAGAAGTCCAGAAAGAGGAAGAAAGGTGAAGAAAGAAGCAAGAGATGTACAGAAAGAAAAAACAGAGGTGCAGAAAGAGGCCTACTTTGACTGTACCTTACAACAGACTCATACAAAGTACCCTAATCACTAATCCTTCTCCGAAGATGTCTTAAACCTCACTTTTCTCTTGAAAGTTCACTATTAATTGACTGCTCAGAACGTTAGGCCTACCAAATATAAAACAACAATCCTAAGCATATCACTGTTGTAAGTCTGACCAAGTTTGTGAAGGTATGCATGCGTGTCTATGCTTTTACCTAGTGACATGTTAAATGAAAATAAACATACAAACACTTGAATACCTGTGTTTCAAACAGCATACTCTGTAAATCTGTGTAAAAAAGGTGTATGCATTTCTTTCTGCTCACAATACAGGGCGCATGGGTATTCAATATATTATATAGTATATTTGAGGGGATCTATAATACATATATACATAAGACATGTCTGCCTGTGCAACCGAATGACAGAGCAGAACTAAGAAGATTTGACCACCTATAAGAGAAGCTACCCGCTTTTTAAGCTACCATCTTCAGATGCATAACACATGTGACAATACATGTGCAAGTAGACATATACCTTCGTCACGAGAGTACGCAGACCTTTAAACTTGACAGCTTGCACTTCCCATTTGAATATAGAAACAGGCGAGAGAAGTACAAAAAGGAGACAGAGAATTGCAGAAAAAAACAAGAGAGGTGCAGAAAGAGTAAAAAATGTGCAGAAAAAGGCAAAAGTGCAGAAAGAGGCAAGAGAAGTATAGAAAGAGGCAAGAAAAGTGCAGAAAGAGGCAAGAGAGGAGCAGAAAGAGGCAAGAGAGGAGCAGAAAGAGGTAAGTGAGGTGCAGAAAGAGGCAAGAGAAGTGCAGAAAAAGGCAAGAGAGGTATAGAAAGAAGCAACAGAGGTGCAGAAGGAGACGGAAACTGCAGAAAGAGGCAAGAGAGTTGCAGAAACAGGCAAGAGAGGTGCAGAAAAAGGGAACAGGGGTGCAGAAAGAGGCAAGAGAGGTGCAGAAAGAGGGAAGAAGGGTGCAGAAAGAGGCAAGAGGGGTGCAGAAAAAAGCAAGAGAAGTGCAGAAAGAAGAGACAGAGGTACAGAAAGAGGCAAGAGGGGTACAGAAAGAGGCAAGAGAAGTGCAGAAAGAAGCAACTGAGGTGCAGAAAGAGGCAAGAGAGGTACAGAAAGAGCGAAGAGGTATGCAGAAAGAGGCAAGAGGGGTGCAGAAAGAAGCAAGAGCAGTGCAGAAAGAACCAATAGAGGTGCTGAAAGAGGGGTGCCAAAAGAGGCAAGAGGGTTGCCAACATTTTCAAGAGAGGTGCAGAAAGAAGCAAGAGCAGTGCAGAAAGAACCAACAGAGATGCAGAATCAGACAAGAGGGGTACAGAAAGAGGCAAGAGAAGTTCAGAAAGAAGCAACAGAGGTACAGATGGAGGCAAGAGAACTGAAGAAAGAGGCAAGCGAGTTGCAGAAAGAGGCAAGAGAGGTACACAAAGAGGGAAGAAGGGTGCAGAAAGAGGCAAGAGGGGTGCATAAAGAGGCAAGAAAAGTGCAGAAAGAGTCAAGAGAAGTGCAGAAGGAAGCAACAGAGGTGCAGAAAAAGGCAAGAAAAGTGCAGAAAGAGGCAAAAGAGTTACATAAAAAGGCAAAAGAGGTGCAGAAAGAGGGAACAGGGGTGCAGACAGATGCAAGAGAGTTAAAGAAAGAACCAACAGAGGTGCAGAAATGTGTAAAATAGTAGCAGACCGAAGCAAGAGCAGTGCAGAAAGAACCAACAGAGGTGCAGAAAGAGGCAAGAGTGGTGCAGAAAGAGGCAAGAGAAGTACAGAAAAAAGCAAATGAGGTGCAGAAAGAGGCAAGAGGGGTGCAGAAAGAGGAAAGAGAGGTGCAGAAAGAGGGAAGAAGGGTGCAGAAAGAGGCAAGAGGAGTACAGAAAGAAGCAACAGAAGTGCAGAAAGAAGCAAGAGAAGTGCAGAAAGAAGCAACAGAGTTGCAGAAAGAGGCAAGAGAGGTGCAGAAAGAGAGAAGAGGGGTGCAGATCGAGGCAAGAGGGGTGCAGAAAGAAGCAAGAGGGGTACAGAAAGAGGCAAGAGGGGTTCAGAAAGAAGCAACAGAGGTGCGGAAAGAAGCAAGAGAAGTGATGAAAGAGACAAGAGAGTTGCAGAAACAGGCAAAAGAAGTGCAGAAAGAGGCAAGAGAAGTGCTGAAAGAAGCAACAGAGGTGCATAAAGAGGCAAGAGAAGTGATAAAACAGACAAGAGAGTTGCAGAAAGAAACAAGAAAGGTGCAGAAAAAAGAAGAGAAGTGCAGAAAGGGGCAAGACAGGTGCAGAAGGAGGCAGGAGAAGTACAGAAAGAGGCAAGTGAGGTGGAGACAGAGGCAAGAGGGGTGCAGAAAGAGAGAAGAGAAGTGCAGAAAGAGGGAAGAGAAGTACAGAAAGAGGGAAGAGATGTGCAGAAAGAGGTAAGGGGGTACAGAAAGAAGCAACAGAGGTATAGAAAGAGACAAGAGAAGTGCAGTAAAAAACAACAGTGGTGCAGAAAGAGGCAAGAGAAGTGCAGAAAGAGGTAAGAGAGATGTAGAATGAGGGAAGAGGGGTGCAGAAAGAGGCACAAGGGGTACAGAAAGAGGCACGAAGGGTGCAGAAAGAAGCAACAGAGGTGCAGACAGAGGCAAGACAAGTGCAGAAAAAAACAACAGTGGTGAGGAAAGAGGCAAGAGAAGTGTAGAAAGAGGCAAGAGAGGTGCAGAAAGAGGGAAGAGGGGTGCAGAAAGAGGCACAAGGGATGCAGAAAGAGGCACGAGGGGTACAGAAAGAAGCAAGAGAAGTGCAGAAAGAAGCAACAAAGGTGCAGAAAGAGGAAAGGAGGGTGTAGAAAGAGGCAAGAGAAGTGCAGAAAGAAGCAACAGAGGTATAGAAAGAGGGAACAGGGGTGGAGAAAGAGACAAGAGAAGTGCAGAAACAAGCAACAGAAATGCAGAAAGGGGTATGAGGGGTGGAGAAAGAGGCAAGAGGAGTGCAGAAAGAAGCAAGAGAGGTGCAGAAAGAAACAAAAGAAGTGTAGAAAGAAGAAACAGAGGTGCAGAGAGAGGCAAGAAAGGTACAGAAAGATGGAAAAGGGGTGCAGAAAGAGGCATGAGGGGAGCAGAAAAAAACAAGAGAAGTGCAGAAAGAAGCAACAGAGATGCGGAAAGGGGGAAGAGGGGTGGAGAAAAAGGCAAGAGGGTGTGAGAAGTTGGCCTGGCATATGCTGTCCACTAATTATAGTGGGCACCTTGCACCAGTCCAAATCGACTCTTATGGTAGGTAGGTTAAAGACAACCTTATTGAAAGCTATCCTAGTGGTAGCTATGGAGAGCAGCCTTCAGGCTAAGTCTTGAAGGAATGTAAAGCAGCTTGTTTTACCAGTCTATAATCTCTTGAGTGACCAAATGAAAGAGCACCACACCAGGTATATATTCAAAATATATGTATTTATTACTAAACACACCCCTCTAGTCTCTTTATGAGGCTAGAGTTCGAAGTACATAAGTTATAAGATCTTAAATCACAATAATAGCACAAATACACGTTTGGGCCCTAGGGGCGTACCAAACCATATACCAATAAAGTGGTATGCGAACCACGACTGAACTAGACACTAGGCCTAGAGCCTCTAGAAGTGCTTGGACCCCAAGGAACCACCCAAGGTAGTGACACAGGGGACCCACGGGAGACGCGTGCAGTGTAAATGCACAACCGCGATACGCCGTTAACTTCTATGGAGAAAGTCGGGATCGGGAAAATAGAGGAAAGGGACACTTAGAAGAGGACTAGGACAAAACCCTTTGAGATCTAGGACTTTGAAGAGTCTCTACCCACGGGAGCACCGGAGTACTCGTGTTACCTCACCCAGGGAAGCCGGGTGCATAGGTGCCTTTCGGGGTCGGGTTTCGTCGTCGATTCGAATGGCGATCTGCTGCAAAGTGCTGCTGGCGGCCAAGAGAAAAGTGTCCGGGTGGATCCAAGAGTGGATCGGAGTTCTGGTGAACCTGAAAGCAGAGGGGACAGAGTCTGGGTCACTAGCCAGTGACCAGGAAGGCGATGGACAGATGCCCACCGATGTCGAGTGCTTCAGGTGCGTTGACGGTCGTCTTGACTCTTCAGCCACGAGGTCCGGGAGGCGTTGTCGGCAACCAGGAGCAGGATTCAGGCTGGTGCTCGATGTCTGTCGAGTGCTGAGGTGTCGGCGACCAGATTGGACCCAACAAGCCTTGGCAATGGCAAGTCTCGAGTAAGATGTAGATCGTCGATGGTGCAGACCAGCAAGGTCTGTGGAACTCACCCAGCGAGGGTAAGTGAGGGCAGGCCTGGAGCAACCAGGATGCCAAGTAAGGAAAAGATTGGCCTTCGTTAAGGGCTACTAGCCACGGGCTAGCGACCGCGAAGGAGCCTCGTGATGCCGCACGTGGAGCTGGCTTGCAGGATACTCGTGGAGTGGGGGCCAGTGATCTTCGGTGCAGGTGGTACTAGAGGCTAGGGCTACTCGGAGCCCAAAGCACGACTTCTTGGGAGACCCAGAAGATGGTGCACTTGCAAATGTGCTCGGTGTCCAGGGGTCACGGTCTCAAGTCACCCACGATAGCCACGGGCCTCAGCTTTGCTGGGGACTCAGGGTAGCCTCGGGGAAGTCTGAGAATCCACCTCTGGTGATGCGATGACTTCGGCGTCCGACGGGAGCTTCAGTAATGCAAACCGGACAGATGCTTCTTTGGTGCCTGCCAAGCAGGGGAGTCACTCCTTGACCCCAAGGGAGATTCTTCAGTCCTCTAATCTTGTCGTAGAGCATCGAAGGTCCAGGATTCAGTGTCAGAGTTTCGTCCAGGTATAATCTAAAGTCCTAAGGACTGGGTTCCTACCTTTATTCTAAAAATAGGGGTTGGACTACTCTGTGGCCCCACCTATGGGTGGGTCAGGGCAGAGGGTGGCTACACCCTTTCCCTTTGTCCAGTTCGTGCCAAAGCAGGGGCTGCAAGCCCCTGATCCGGTTTGAACTGGGGTATGCACAGGGACACCAAATGTGCCCCCAGTGCAGGACTTCAAAGCACCCGAAAGTGCTCCCGCCCAGCCCCAATACACCTCCTTGGGACAGGAAACCTATTGTCCAGGCCTCCCCTGCCAGAGTTTCGTCCAGCAGCAGGAGGCCAGACTCGTGTCTGTGGCAGCAGCATCCATTTTGTGATGCCAGGGCTCTGGAAAGAAGTTACCGGACTCGTCAGAGTTAACATGTCTTTCCCTCTAGAAGGGTGGAATGCTACCCCCGCCGCCAGGATTGGCGGGGGGTAGTATTCCAAGATGTTTGACACCAAACACGACATGTTTAGGTGCAGCCATTCCAAAGTTAGCATTTTACCGCGAGGATATAATGCGCTTAAGAGTATATGGTCAGGCTGCACTACAAACAGCATCAGAGATGGTCTCCGAACGCTGCAGAGGGGCCCTGCTCATGCAGGGGCACCCTCTCACATAGGAACCATGCACTCTGCCTTTAGGATTGATAAGGCCTGCCTTAGGAGTGACTTATAGGTTTATATGTGTGTATGTATTTCGTGATATAGGTAACCTATATCACAGTAAGGGGTGCTTGCACCACCTTACCCAGGCTGCAGTAGCAGACCTGTGGTGTCAGTTTGGATGGCCTTCCAGGGGTGGCATAATACATGCTGCAGCCCCTGGCAGGCCTCTGAGGTACCTATGCCCTTGGTACATAGTATACCATATACTAGGGACTTATAAGGGCACTCCAGATCCCAATCAGAGATGTGCCTAAGGCACATGGAAACCATTTTAGAGAGGAAGCAGCTAGGCTGGGGTTCTGATTAGCAGGGCCCCAGCCAGACTAATGTCGAAAAACAGTGAAGCATCAGCAAAAAGTGGGGGTACCCATGTGAAGCAGATCCTACTCTCCTACACAACCCCCCCAAACGTAGGGACATTAAACTAACCTTGCCCAGTTAAGTCTTCATGTTCTAAGTGGAAATACCTAGAGAGTCCATCTGCATTCGCATGGTTACTCCCAGGCCTATGTTCCACTGTAAAGTCCATCCCCTGTAGGGAAATGGACCACCTAAGCAGTTTGGGGTTTTCACCCTTCATTTGTTTTAGCCATAAGAGGGGCTTATGGTCTGTCTGAACCAGGAAGTGTGTACCAAACAAGTATGGCCTCAACTTCTTCAGAGCCCAGACCACAGCAAAGGCCTCCCTCTCTATGGCTGACCAACGTTTCTCTCTAGGGGTCAGCCTTCTGCTAATAAAAGCTACTGGCTGATCCTGACCTTCTTCATTCAATTGTGACAGTACAGCCCCTACCCCCAATTCATATGCATCAGTTTGAACAATGAACTTCTTGGAGTAATCAGGACTCTGCAGAATTGGAGCAGTGCACATGGCCTGCTTGAGGTCATCAAATGCCTTTTGACAGCTAACTGTCCACTGAACCTTTTTGGGCATTTTCTTAGAAGTTAAGTCATTCAAGGGTGTCACTATTGATCCATACCCCTTGACAAATCTCCTATAGTACCCAGTCAGGCCTAAGAAGGCTCTCACCTGAGTCTGGGTAGTGGGAGCAGTCCTGTCCATGATGGTCTGGATCTTGCTCTGCAAAGGTTGAACCTGGCCTCCACCCACAAGGTGGCCCAGGTACACAACCTGACTCTGCCCTATCTGGCACTCAGTGGCCTTGATAGTCAGGCCTGCCTTTTGCAGGGCCTGTAAAACATTCCTGAGGTGGACCAGGTGATCCTCCCAGGTGGAGCTAAAGACAGCAATATCATCTAGATAAGCTGCACTATAGGCTTCCAGTCCTGTGAGAACTGTGTTCACCAACCTCTGGAAAGTGGCAGGTGCATTCTTCAGACCAAAGGGCATTACCACAAATTGATAATGCCCACTAGGGGTTGAGAATGCTGTCTTGGGCTTTGCAGTATCAGCTAGTCTGATCTGCCAGTAGCCAGCTGTTAGGTCAAATGTGCTGAGATATTTGGCAGAGGCCAAAGTATCTATGAGCTCATCTGCCCTGGGTAAAAGGGGATGATGGACGGAACGCTTGAGCCAATCAAACACTCACCCCCAGTCAACTGATCTGGGTTTAATCCATCATCATTCTTTAGCTCACTCCACCACCCCAGTTCAGACATGGCCATATGCAAATCAGTCTGACCCTGTGCCTCATGGGAACAGTCCAGCCTGAACTGCCAAGCCATGTCTTCCCTGGACCGGAAACAAGCATCCTAGGACCGGTTTCTGGCATTTCAGCCGTCATCAGCCAGGCTTGCTTGAATCCAGTGGCAAAGTGAGCAAGGGACCCACGTCTGGGCATACCCCCGCCAACTTAGGGCGACCAAAGCGATACAAAAGGGATGATGGACGGAACGCTTGAGCCAATCAAACACTCACCCCCAGTCAACTGATCTGGGTTTAATCCATCATCATTCTTTAGCTCACTCCACCACCCCAGTTCAGACATGGCCATATGCAAATCAGTCTGACCCTGTGCCTCATGGGAACAGTCCAGCCCGAACTGCCAAGCCATGTCTTCCCTGGACCGGAAACAAGCGTCCTAGGACCGGTTTCTGGCATTTCAGCCGTCATCAGCCAGGCTTGCTTGAATCCAGTGGCAAAGTGAGCAAGGGACCCACGTCTGGGCATACCCCCGCCAACTTAGGGCGACCAAAGCGATACAAAAGGGGATGATGGACGGAACGCTTGAGCCAAACAAACACTCACCCCCAGTCAACTGATCTGGGTTTAATCCATCATCATTCTTTAGCTCACTCCACCACCCCAGTTCAGACATGGCCATATGCAAATCAGTCTGACCCTGTGCCTCATGGGAACAGTCCAGCCCGAACTGCCAAGCCATGTCTTCCCTGGACCGGAAACAAGCATCCTAGGACCGGTTTCTGGCATTTCAGCCGTCATCAGCCAGGCTTGCTTGAATCCAGTGGCAAAGTGAGCAAGGGACCCACGTCTGGGCATACCCCCACCAACTTAGGGCGACCAAAGCGATACAAAAGGGGATGATGGACGGAACGCTTGAGCCAGCAGTTCGGGCTGGACTGTTCCCATGAGGCACAGGGTCAGACTGATTTGCATGTGGCTATGTCTGAACTGGGGTGGTGGAGTGAGCTAAAGAATGATGATGGATTAAACCCAGATCAGTTGACTGGGGTTGAGTGTTTGATTGGCTCAAACGTTCCGTCCATCATCCCCTTTTGTATCGCGCTGGGTATTGGATGGGCATCAGTCCTAGTGACTGCATTGAGACCCCTGTAGTCTACACAAAACCTCATCTCTCTTTTTCCACCACTGGTGTGAGGTTTCGGTACTAGGACTACTGGACTAGCCCAAGGGCTATCTGAGGGCTCAATTACTCCCAATTCCAACATTTTCTGGACTTCAGTCCTGATACAGTCCCTGACATGGTCAGGTTGCCTATAAATCTTGTTTTTAATAGGCAGACTGTCCCCAGTGTCCACTTCATGAGTGCACCAGGTGGTCTGACTGGGTGTCAGTGAAAACATATGTCGAAACTGATTGAGGACTTGCCTGCAATCAGTTTGTTGCTGGGTAGTGAGGCTGCCTGCTAAGGCTACACCATCAACTGACCCATCGTCAGGGTTCTGTGAGAGCAGGTCAGGGAGTGGGTCACTCTCTTCCTCCTGCCCTTCATCAGTAGCCATGAGCAAGCCCATGTCTGCCCTGTCCACATATGGTTTTAACCTGTTGACATGGAGAACCCTGTGGGGACTCCTGGGTGTTCCTAGGTCTACTAAATAAGTGACCTCACCCTTCTGTTCAACAATAGTGTGGGGTCCACTCCATTTGTCTTGGAGAGCTGCTGGGGCCACTGGCTCCAACACCCACACCTTCTGTCCTGGCTGGTAAACAGTCAGAACAGCCTTTTGGTCATGCCAGGCCTTCTGAAGTTCCTGGCTAGCCTCAAGGTTTTTGGTTGCCTTTTTCATGTACTCAGCCATCCTGGAGCGGAGACCAAGTACATAGTCCACTATATCTTGCTTTGGGGGCTTGAGAGGTAACTCCCATCCTTCCTTCACCAAGCACAGTGGACCCCTCACAGGGTGGCCAAACAGAAGTTCAAAAGGGCTGTAACCAACCCCCTTCTGAGGCACCTCCCTATATGCGAATAAAAGGCAGGGCAAGAGTATGTCCCATCTACGCCTAAGCTTTTCTGGGAGCCCTTTAATCATGCCCTTCAAGGTTTTGTTGAATTTCTCAACTAAACCATTGCATTGTGGGTGATAGGGTGTGGTGAACTTATAAGTCACTCCACACTCCTTCCACATTGCTTTTAAGTACCCAGACATGAAGTTAGCACCCCTGTCTGATACTACCTCCTTAGGAAAGCCCACTCTTGAGAAGATTCCCAGGAGGGCCCTTGCCACCACAGGTGCTGTAGTGGTCCTTAGGGGAATAGCTTCTGGGTACCTGGTGGCATGATCCACTACCACCAGGATAAACCTGTGCCCAGAGGCTGTTTGGGGATCCATGGGACCAACAATGTCAATCCCTACCCTCTCAAAGGGCACCCCCACCACAGGTAGTGGTATCAGGGGGCCTTTGTAGTGCCACCTGCTTTGCCACTGGCTTGGCAGGTTACACAGGAGCGACAAAACTCCTTACTGTCTTCAGACATGTGGGGCCAGTGAAAGTGAGGGACAATTTTGTCCCAAGTCTTGTTCTGGCCCAGGTGTCCTGCTAAGGGAATATCATGGGCTAGGGTCAATAGGAAGCCCCTGAACTTCAAAGGTATTACCAACCTCCTGGTAGCACCAGGTTTGGGGTCTCTACTCTCTGAGTACAGGAGTCCATCATCCCAATACACTGTATGGGGACCACTAGCTTTCCCAGCAGCCTCAGCAGCAGCTTGCTGTCTGAGGGGTTCAAGGGAGGGGCAGCTCTGCTGCTCCTGGCTCAGATCTGCCCCAGAAGGTCCCCCTGTCCCCAAGAACTCAACCTGGTCAGGTTCCAGTTCCTCTGGGACAGTTCCTTCTTCAGGGCTGAGATCATCCCCCTCAAGGGACTGATCTTCCTCCTGAGCCAAGGGGAAGGCACTGCCTTAACCCTACTACTCCTCCTCTTGGAAGGCACTTGGTCCATTCTTCCAGAATCCAAGGCCTGTTCAGTGCTAGACATTTTGGCTTGTGACCTGGTCACAGCAAACACATCTGCAGGGATCCCCAGCATTTCTGCATGGGTCCTGAGCTCCACTTCTGCCCAAGCAGAAGTCTCTAAGTCATTGCCAAGCAAGCATTCGACTGGTAGGTTTGCACTTACCACAACCTTCTTAAGGCCAGTTACCCCTCCCCAGGAGAAGTTAACAACTGCCAGAGTATGGTCTGTTCTGACATTGCTAGCATTGGTCACTTGGTACATCTCACCAAGCATAACTTGCCCAGGAAGCACAAGGTCTTGTGTCACCATTGTGACACTTGCCCCTGTGTCCCTAAATGCCAAAGCATCACGTCCATTAATTAAAGGCTGTTGTCTGTACTTGCCCAGATTACTGGGACTCACAGTGGAGGTCACATCCATGCCTCCATCACATACTAACACAGCCTGAGTCAGTTCCCTGACTAAGTCAGAGCCCAACTCAGTTCCCAGGGTGAACCCTACTAAACCCTTTGCTGGAGCACTTCCACTAACTGTACTAGGGGGAACAGGTGCCTTAGGGGCATTGGTGGGTGCTGGACTGGAGTCTTTGGACTTGGTGCAATCACTGGTCCAGTGGGTCTTTTGCTTACAGACCTTGCACCATGGTTTTCTTTGGCCTTTACCCTTGGTAGACTGGGAATCCCCACCAGAAGAAGATTTTTGGGGGCCTGATGAAGACTTTTGATCTTTACCCTTCTCCCCACCCTTGTCAGAGTTCTTAGCATCTTGCTTCTTGGTTTCCCCACCTTGGTTCTGTACCTTCTGCTTCACCCTGGTCCTGACCCATTTGTCTGCCTTCTTTCCCAATTCTTGGGGAGAGGTCAGATCAGAGTCTACCAGGTATTGATGCAACAGCTGATTTTGACAGTTATTAAGAATCTGCTCCCTCATTATCAGATTATACAATCCTGAGAAGTCACACACCTTACTGCCCATCAACCAGCCTTCCAGAGCCTTGGCAGAACAATCCACATAGTCTACCCAGTCTTGAGTCTGTGCTTTTTGGGTGTCTCTGAACTTCAACCTGTACTGTTCAGTGGTTAGGCCAAACCCATCAATAAGAGCACTCTTCAAGACCTTGTAATTATCAGCATCCTCCTCTCTAACAGTGAGGAGCTTATCTCTACCTTTGTCAGCAAAGGAGAGCCACAAGATTGCTGCCCACTGCTCCTGAGGGACCTTCTGTACTTTACAGGCCCTTTCTAAAGCAGTTATCCATTTGTGGATATCATCCCCACTCTGGTAGGGAGGGACAATCTTGCTCAGGTTCCTATGGTCATAGGACCTTTCCCTATCTCTAGGGACATGGCTGCCACCATGGGACTCTAGTCCCAACTTTCTTCTCTCTCTAAGGAGATCTAGGGATTCTCTATCTAAAGCTAATTGCTTTTTTCTGAGTTCCAGCTGAGTTTCCTCATACTGGACTAGCCTCTTTCTTCTCTCATGAGAGGATTCTCTCCTATGAGATGAGACAGAGCTCCCTATAGAGGTGCCAGAGTGGTTAGACTCCTGAGAAGGAGACCTAGACCTTCTGGGCACACTCTTAATCCTTCCTGGGGGGACAAAGAGGGCATCATTCTGATCATCCTCATCATCTTCCACAGGAGGGATTGGGTTATCCAGGTCAGGGTCATTGTCACCCTCCTGGCCAGTTTCAGAGGGGGGCTGGGGGTATTGGTACCCCTGGCCTCCTCCTCTTCTTCTGCCCCACCCTCAGCTCCTACCCCTTCAGTCCCTACAGGCTTACTAAGGTCATAAGCCACCAACAACTCCTTGAGGTGTTGGGTGGTGGGGCTTTGGCCTGTCCTTATTTTTCTCAAGTTGCATAAAGCTCTCAATTCCAAGAATGGGAGTGTATCATACTTGGAGGGTGGAAGCTCAATGGCTTCCTGCAAGGATTCTTTAGATCCTACCCTTAAAGACATTACTAGTGTGGTGTGGTGTATGCACTACCTACTCTAGTGTGGCCTACTAAACTCTCTTGAGTTGTAGAAAGGGTTGTGCTATCCCTTAACACACAACTCTAAGTTCAGTAGAACTTACTGTTATTCTAAGCTTAAATTATATGTACCTTAGGTACCTTTAGTGGTTTTCAGTTGATCAATTCAATTGAGATTATCTGGTAAAACAATAGCAAGCTTGAATCCCACACGCTGCACACCAATGTGAGAAGTTGGCCTGGCATATGCTGTCCACTAATTATAGTGGGCACCTTGCACCAGTCCAAATCGACTCTTATGGTAGGTAGGTTAAAGACAACCTTATTGAAAGCTATCCTAGTGGTAGCTATGGAGAGCAGCCTTCAGGCTAAGTCTTGAAGGAATGTAAAGCAGCTTGTTTTACCAGTCTATAATCTCTTGAGTGACCAAATGAAAGAGCACCACACCAGGTATATATTCAAAATATATGTATTTATTACTAAACACACCCCTCTAGTCTCTTTATGAGGCTAGAGTTCAAGTACATAAGTTATAAGATCTTAAATCACAATAATAGCACAAATACACGTTTGGGCCCTAGGGGCGTACCAAACCATATACCAATAAAGTGGTATGCGAACCACGACTGAACTAGACACTAGGCCTAGAGCCTCTAGAAGTGCTTGGACCCCAAGGAACCACCCAAGGTAGTGACACAGGGGACCCACGGGAGACGCGTGCAGTGTAAATGCACAACCGCGATACGCCGTTAACTTCTATGGAGAAAGTCGGGATCGGGAAAATAGAGGAAAGGGACACTTAGAAGAGGACTAGGACAAAACCCTTTGAGATCTAGGACTTTGAAGAGTCTCTACCCACGGGAGCACCGGAGTACTCGTGTTACCTCACCCAGGGAAGCCGGGTGCATAGGTGCCTTTCGGGGTCGGGTTTCGTCGTCGATTCGAATGGCGATCTGCTGCAAAGTGCTGCTGGCGGCCAAGAGAAAAGTGTCCGGGTGGATCCAAGAGTGGATCGGAGTTCTGGTGAACCTGAAAGCAGAGGGGACAGAGTCTGGGTCACTAGCCAGTGACCAGGAAGGCGATGGACAGATGCCCACCGATGTCGAGTGCTTCAGGTGCGTTGACAGTCGTCTTGACTCTTCAGCCACGAGGTCCGGGAGGCGTTGTCGGTGACCAGGAGCAGGATTCGGGCTGGTGCTCGATGTCTGTCGAGTGCTGAGGTGTCGGCGACCGGATTGGACCCAACAAGCCTTGGCAACGGCAAGTCTCGAGTAATATGTAGATTGTCGATGGTGCAGACCAGCAAGGTCTGTGGAACTCACCCAGCGAGGGTAAGTGAGGGCAGGCCTGGAGCAACCAGGATGCCAAGTGAGGAAAAGATTGACCTTCGTTAAGGGCTACTAGCCACGGGCTAGCGACCGCGAAGGAGCCTCATGATGCCGCACGTGGAGCTGGCTTGCAGGACACTCGTGGAGTGGGGGCCAGTGATCTTCGGTGCAGGCGATACTGGAGGCTAGGGCTACTCGAAGCCCAAAGCACGACTTCTTGGGAGACCCAGAAGATGGTGCACTTGCAAATGTGCTCGGTGTCCAGGGGTCACGGTCTCAAGTCACCCACAATAGCCACGGGCCTCAGCTTTGCTGGGGACTCAGGGTAGCCTCGGGGAAGTCTGAGAATCCACCTCTGGTGATGCGATGACTTCGGCGTCTGACGGGAGCTTCAGTAATGCGAACCAGACAGATGCTTCTTTGGTGCCTGCCAAGCAGGGGAGTCACTCCTTGACCCCAAGGGAGATTCTTCAGTCCTCTAATCTTGTCGTAGAGCATCGAAGGTCCAGGATTCAGTGTCAGAGTTTCGTCCAGGTATAATCTAAAGTCCTAAGGACTGGGTTCCTACCTTTATTCAAAAAATAGGGGTTGGACTACTCTGTGGCCCCACCTATGGGTGGATCAGGGCAGAGGGGTGGCTACACCCCTTTCCCTTTGTCCAGTTCGCGCCAAAGCAGGGGCTGCAAGCCCCTGATCCGGTTTGAACTGGGGTATGCACAGGGACACCAAATGTGCCCCCAGTGCAGGACTTCAAAGCACCCGAAAGTGCTCCCGCCCAGCCCCAATACACATTATCCTGTCTGGGGAGGTGGTCACACCTCCCTGGGACAGGAAACCTATTGTCCAGGCCTCCCCTGCCGTAGTTTCGTCCAGCAGCAGGAGGCCAGACTTGTGTCTGTGGCAGCAGCATCCATTTTGTGATGCCAGGGCTCTGGAAAGAAGTTACCGGACTCGTCAGAGTTAACATGTCTTTCCCTCTAGAAGGGTGGAATGCTACCCCCGCCGCCAGTATTGGCGGGGGGGTAGTATTCCAAGATGTTTGACACCAAACACGACATGTTTAGGTGCAGCCATTCCAAAGTTAGCATTTTACCGCGAGGATATAATGCGCTTAAGAGTATATGGTCAGGCTGCACTACAAACAGCATCAGAGATGGTCTCCGAATGCTGCAGAGGGGCCCTGCTCATGCAGGGGCACCCTCTCACATAGGAACCATGCACTCTGCCTTTAGGATTGATAAGGCCTGCCTTAGGAGTGACTTATAGGTTTATATGTGTGTATGTATTACGTGATCTAGGTAACCTATATCACAGTAAGGGGTGCTTGCACCACCTTACCCAGGCTGCAGTAGCAGACCTGTGGTGTCAGTTTGGATGGCCTTCCAGGGGTGGCATAATACATGCTGCAGCCCCTGGCAGGCCTCTGAGGTACCTATGCCCTTGGTACATAGTATACCATATACTAGGGACTTATAAGGGCACTCCAGATCCCAATCAGAGATGTGCCTAAGGCACATGGAAACCATTTTAGAGAGGAAGCAGCTAGGCTGGGGTTCTAATTAGCAGGGCCCCAGCCAGACTAATGTCGAAAAACAGTGAATCATCAGCAAAAAGTGGGGGTACCCATGTGAAGCAGATCCTACTCTCCTACAGAGGGAAGCAGAAAGAAGCAAGAGAGGTGCAGAAAGAAGCAACAGAGGTACAGAAGGAGGCAAGAGAACTGAAGAAAGAGGCAAGCGAGTTGCAGAAAGAGGCAAGAGAGGTACACAAAGAGGGAAGAAGGGTGCAGAAAGAGGCAAGAAGGGTGCAGAAAGAAGAAAGTGAGGTGTAGAAAGAAGCAAGAGAAGTGCAGAAAAAAGCAACAGAGGTGCATAAAGAGGCAAGAACAGTGCAGTAAGAGGCAAGAGAAGTGCAGAAGGAAGCAACAGAGGTACAGAAGGAGGCAAGATAACTGAAGAAAGAGGCAAGCGAGTTGCAGAAATAGGCAAGAGAGGTACACAAATAGGGAAGAAGGGTGCAGAAAGAGGCAAGAGGGGTGCAGAAAGAAGCAAGAGAGGTGTAGAAAGAAGCAAGAGAAGTGCAGAAAGAAGCAACAGAGGTGCATAAAGAGGCAAGAAAAGTGCAGGAAGAGGCAAGAGAAGTGCAGAAGGAAGCAAAGCAGGTGCAGACAAAGGCAAGAAAAGTACAGAAAGAGGCAAGAGAGTTACATAAACAGGCAAAAGAGGTGCAGAAAGAGGGAACAGGGGTGCAGACTGAGGCAAGAGAGTTAAAGAAAGAACCAACAGAGGTGCAGAAAGAGGCAAGAGGGGTGCAGAAATGTGCAAGATAGTAGCAGGCCGAAGCAAGAGCAGTGCAGAAAGAACCAACAGAGGTGCAGAAAGAGACAAGATGGGTGCAGAAAGAGGCAAGAGAAGTACAGAAAAAAGCAAATGAGGTACAGAAAGAGGCAAGAGGGGTGCAGAAAGAGGCAAGAGAGGAGCAGAAAGAGGCAAGAGAGGTGCACACAGAGGCACGTGGGGTGTAGAAATTTGTAAGAGAGGTGCAGAAAGAAGCAAGAGAAGTGCAGAAAGACGCACCAGAGGTGCGGAAACAGGCAAGGGAGGTGCAGAAAAAGGGAATAGGGCTGCAGAAAGAGGCAAGAGAGGTGCAGAAAGAGGCAAGAGGAGTACAGAAAGAAGCAACAGAAGTGCAGAAAGAAGCAAGAGAAGTGCAGAAAGAAGCAACAGAGTTGCAGAAAGAGGCAAGAGAGGTGCAGAAAGAGGGAAGAGGGGTGCAGATCGAGGCAAGAGGGGTGCAGAAAGAAGCAAGAGGGGTACAGAAAGAGGCAAGAGGGGTGCAGAAAGAGGCACAAAGGGTGCAGAAAGAAGCAACAGAGGTGCAGAAAGAGGCAAGACAAGTGCAGAAAAAGCAACTGCGGTGCAGAAATAGGCAAGAGAAGTGCAGAAAGAGGCAAGAGAGGTGCAGAAAAAGGGAAGAGGGGTGCAGAAAGAGGCATGAGGGATACAGAAAGAAGCAAGAGAAGTGCAGAAAGAAGCAACAAAGGTGCAGAAAGAGGAAAGGAGGGTGTAGAAAGAGGCAAGAGAAGTGCAGAAAGAAGCAACAGAGGTGCAGAAAGAAGGAACAGGGGTGGAGAAAGAGACAAGAGAAGTGCAGAAACAAGAAACAGAAATGCAGAAAGGGGTATGAGGGGTGGAGAAAGAGGCAAGAGGGGTGCAGAAAGAAGCAAGAGATGTGCAGAAAGAAACAAAAGAAGTGTAGAAAGAAGGAACAAAGGTGCAGAGAGAGGCAAGAAAGGTGCAGAAAGATGGAAAAGGGGTACAGAAAGAGGCACGAGGGGTGCAGAAAAAAACAAGAGAAGTGCAGAAAGAAGCAACAGAGATGCGGAAAGGGGGAAGAGGGATGGAGAAAAAGGCAAGAGGGAAGCAGAAAGAAGCAAGAGAGGTGCAGAAAGAAACAAAAGAAGTGCAGAAAGAAGGAACAGAGGTGCAGAAAGAGGCAAGAAAGGTGCAGAAAGAGGGAAAATGGGTGCAGAAAGAAGCACAAGTGGTGCAGAAAGAAGCAAGAGAGGTGCAGAAAGAAGCAATAGGAGTGCAGAAAGAAGCAACAGAGGTGCAGAAAGAGGCAAGAGGGGTGCAAAAAGAGGGAAGAGGAGTGCAGAAAGTGGCACGAGGGGTGCAGAAAGAAGCAAGAGATGTGTAGAAAGAAACAAAAGTAGTGCAGAAAGACGGAACAGAGGTGCAGAAAGAGGCAACAGGAGTGCAGAAAGAGGGAAGAGGGGTGGAGAAAGAGGCAAGGGGGTGTAGAAAGAAGCAAGAGAGCTGTAGAAAGAAACAAATGAAGTGCAGAAAGAAGGAACAGAGGTGCAGAAAGAGGCAACAGGGGTGCAGAAAGAGAGACAAGGGGTGGAGAAAGAGGCAAGAGAAGTTCAGAAAGAAGAAACAGAGGTACAGAAGGAGGCAAGAGAACTGAAGATAGAGGCAAGCGAGTTGCAGAAAGAGGCAAGGGAGGTACACAAAGAGGGAAGAAGGGTGCAGAAAGAGGCAAGAGGGGTGCAGAAAGAAGCAAGAGAAGTGTAGAAAGAAGCAAGAGAAGTGCAGAAAGAAGCAACAGAGGTACAGAAGGAGGCAAGAGAACTGAAGAAAGAGGCAAGCGAGTTGCAGAAAGAGGCAAGAGAGGTACACAAAGAGGGAAGAAGGGTGCAGAAAGAGGCAAGAAGGGTGCAGAAAGAAGAAAGTGAGGTGTAGAAAGAAGCAAGAGAAGTGCAGAAAGAAGCAACAGAGGTGCATAAAGAGGCAAGAACAGTGCAGTAAGAGGCAAGAGAAGTGCAGAAGGAAGCAACAGAGGTACAGAAGGAGGCAAGAGAACTGAAGAAAGAGGCAAGCGAGTTGCAGATATAGGCAAGAGAGGTACACAAAGAGGGAAGAAGGGTGCAGAAAGAGGCAAGAGGGGTGCAGAAAGAAGCAAGAGAGGTGTAGAAAGAAGCAAGAGAAGTGCAGAAAGAAGCAACAGAGGTGCATAAAGAGGCAAGAAAAGTGCAGGAAGAGGCAAGAGAAGTGCAGAAGGAAGCAAAGCAGGTGCAGACAAAGGCAAGAAAAGTACAGAAAGAGGCAAGAGAGTTACATAAACAGGCAAAAGAGGTGCAGAAAGAGGGAACAGGGGTGCAGACAGAGGTAAGAGAGTTAAAGAAAGAACCAACAGAGGTGCAGAAAGAGGCAAGAGGGGTGCAGAAATGTGCAAGATAGTAGCAGGCCGAAGCAAGAGCAGTGCAGAAAGAACCAACAGAGGTGCAGAAAGAGGCAAGATGGGTGCAGAAAGAGGCAAGAGAAGTACAGAAAAAAGCAAATGAGGTACAGAAAGAGGCAAGAGGGGTGCAGAAAGAGGCAAGAGAGGAGCAGAAAGAGGCAAGAGAGGAGCAGAAAGAGGCAAGAGAGGTGCACACAGAGGCACGTGGGGTGTAGAAATTTGTAAGAGAGGTGCAGAAAGAAGCAAGAGAAGTGCAGAAAGACGCACCAGAGGTGCGGAAACAGGCAAGAGAGGTGCAGAAAAAGGGAATAGGGCTGCAGAAAGAGGCAAGAGAGGTGCAGAAAGAGGCAAGAGGAGAACAGAAAGAAGCAACAGAAGTGCAGAAAGAAGCAAGAGAAGTGCAGAAAGAAGCAACAGAGTTGCAGAAAGAGGCAAGAGAGGTGCAGAAAGAGGGAAGAGGGGTGCAGATCGAGGCAAGAGGGGTGCAGAAAGAAGCAAGAGGGGTACAGAAAGAGGCAAGAGGGGTGCAGAAAGAGGCACAAAGGGTGCAGACAGAAGCAACAGAGGTGCAGAAAGAGGCAAGCCAAGTGCAGAAAGAGGCAAGAGAGGTGCAGAAAGAGGGAAGAGGGGTGCAGAAAGAGGCACGAGGGATACAGAAAGAAGCAAGAGAAGTGCAGAAAGAAGCAACAAAGGTGCAGAAAGAGGAAAGGAGGGTGTAGAAAGAGGCAAGAGAAGTGCAGAAAGAAGCAACAGAGGGGCAGAAAGAAGGAACAGGGGTGGAGAAAGAGACAAGAGAAGTGCAGAAACAAGCAACAGAAATGCAGAAAGGGGTATGAGGGGTGGAGAAAGAGGCAAGAGGGGTGCAGAAAGAAGCAAGAGATGTGCAGAAAGAAACAAAAGAAGTGTAGAAAGAAGGAACAAAGGTGCAGAGAGAGGCAAGAAAGGTGCAGAAAGATGGAAAAGGGGTACAGAAAGAGGCACGAGGGGTGCAGAAAAAAACAAGAGAAGTGCAGAAAGAAGCAACAGAGATGCGGAAAGGGGGAAGAGGGATGGAGAAAAAGGCAAGAGGGAAGCAGAAAGAAGCAAGAGAGGTGCAGAAAGAAACAAAAGAAGTGCAGAAAGAAGGAACAGAGGTGCAGAAAGAGGCAAGAAGGGTGCAGAAAGAGGGAAAATGGGTGCAGAAAGAAGCACAAGTGGTGCAGAAAGAAGCAAGAGAGGTGCAGAAAGAAGCAATAGGAGTGCAGAAAGAAGCACCAGAGGTGCAGAAATAGGCAAGAGGGGTGCAAAAAGAGGGAAGAGGAGTGCAGAAAGTGGCACGAGGGGTGCAGAAAGAAGCAAGAGATGTGTAGAAAGAAACAAAAGAAGTGCAGAAAGAAGGAACAGAGGTGCAGAAAGAGGCAACAGGAGTGCAGAAAGAGGGAAGAGGGGTGGAGAAAGAGGCAAGGGGGTGTAGAAAGAAGCAAGAGAGCTGTAGAAAGAAACAAAAGAAGTGCAGAAAGAAGGAACAGAGGTGCAGAAAGAGGTAACAGGGGTGCAGAAAGAGAGACAAGGGGTGGAGAAAGAGGCAAGGGGGTGCAGAAAGAAGCAAGAGAGGTGCAGAAAGAAGCAACAGAGGTGCAGAAAGAAGGAACAGGCGTGGAGAAAGAGACAAGAGAAGTGCAGAAACAAGCAACAGAGATGCAGAAAGGGTAAGAGGGCTGGAGAAATAGGCAAGAGGGTGCAGAAAGAAGCAGGAGAGGTGCAGAAAGAAACAAAAGAAGTGCAGAAAGAAGGAACAGAGGTGCAGGGAGAGGCAAAAAATGTGCAGAAAGATGGAAAAGGGGTGCAGAAAGAGGCACGAGGGGTGCAGAAAAAAGCAAGAGAAGTGCAGAAAGAATCAACAGAGGTGCAGAAAGAGAGAAGAGGGGTGCAGAAAGGGGCAAGAGAAGTGCAGAAAGAAGTAACAGAGATGCAGAAAGAGGGAAGATGGTTGGAGAAAGAGGCATGAGGGAAGCAGAGAGAAGCAAGAGAGGTGCAGAAAGAAACAAAAGAAGTGCAGAAAGAAGGAACAGATGTGCAGAAAGAGGCAAGAGGAGTGCAGAAAGAGAGAAGATGGGTGCAGAAAGAGTCACAAGGGGTGCAGAAAGAGGCACAAGGGGTGCAGAAAGAAGCAAGAGAAGTGCAGAAAGAAGCAACCGAGGTGCAGAACGAGGGAAGAGGGGTGGAGAAAGAGGCAACAGAAGTGCAGAAAGAAGCAACAGAGATGCAGAAAGAGGGAAGAGGGGTGGAGAAAGAGGCAAGAGGGGTGCAGAAAGAAGCAATAGAGGTGCAGAAAGAAACAAAAGAAGTGCAGAAAGAAGGAACAGAGGTGCAGAAAGAGGCAGGAGAGGTGCAGAAACAAGCAAGAGGGGTACAGAAAGAGGCAAGAGGGGTGCAGAAACAGGCAAAATAAGTGCAGAACGAGGCAAGAGAAGTGCTAAAAGAAGCAATAGAGGTGCAGAAAGAGGCAAGAGAAGTGATAAAACAGACAAGAGAGTTGCAGAAAGAAACAAGAAAGGTGCAGAAAAAAAGAAGAGAAGTGCAGAAAGAGGAAAGACAGGTGCAGAAAGAGGCAGAAGAGGTGCAGAAAGAGGGAAGTGAGGTGCAGACAGAGGCAAGAGGGGTACAGAAAGAGGGAAGAGAAGTGCAGAAAGAGGGAAGAGAAGTACAAAAAGAGGGAAGAGATGTGCAGAAAGAGGAAAGGAGGTACAGAAAGAAGCACAAGGGGTGCAGAAAGAGGCACAAAGGGTGCAGAAAGAAGTAACAGAGGTGCAGAAAGAGGCTAGACAAATGCAGAAAAAACAACATTGGTGCAGAAAGAGGCACGAGAAGTGCAGAGAGAGGCAAGAGAGGTGCAGATAGAGGGAAGAGGGATGCAGAAAGAGGCACAAGGGGTGCAGAAAGAGGCACAAGGGGTACAGAAAGAAGCAAGAGAAGTGCAGAAAGAAGCAACAAAGGTGCAGAAAGAGGAAAGGAGGGTGTAGAAAGAGGCAAGAGAAGTGCAGAAAGAAGCAACAGAGTTGCAGAAAGAAGGAACAGGGGTGGAGAAAGAGACAGGAGAAGTGCAGAAATAAGCAACAGAAATGCAGAAAGGTGTATGAGGGGTGGAGAAAGAGGCAAGAGGGGTGCAGAAAGAAGCAAGAGAGGTGAAGAAAGAAACAAAAGAAGTGTAGAAAGAAGGAACAGAGGTGCAGCGAGAGGCAAGAAAGGTGCAGAAAGATGGAAAAGGGGTGCAGAAAGAGGCACGAGGGGTGCAGAATAAAACAAGAGAAGTACAGAAAGAAGCAACAGAGATGCGGAAAGGGGGAAGAGGGGTGGAGAAAAAGGCAAGAGGGAAGCAGAAAGAAGCAAGAGAGGTGCAGAAAGAAACAAAAGAAGTGCAGAAAGAAGGAACAGAGGTGCAGAAAGAGGCAAGAAAGGTGCAGAAAGAGGGAAAATGGGTGCAGAAAGAAGCATAAGTGGTGCAGAAAGAAGCAAGAGAGGTGCAGAAAGAAGCAATAGGAGTGCAGAAAGAAGCAGCAGAGGTGCAGAAAGAGGCAAGAGGGGTGCAAAAAGAGGGAAGAGGAGAGGAGAAAGTGGCACGAGGGGTGCAGAAGGAAGCAAGAGATTTGTAGAAAGAAACAAAAGAAGTGCAGAAAGAAGGAACAGAGGTGCAGAAAGAGGCAACAGGAGTGCAGAAAGAGGGAAGAGGGGTGGAGAAAGAGGCAAGGGGGTGTAGAAAGAAGCAAGAGAGCTGTAGAAAGAAACAAAAGAAGTGCAGAAAGAAGGAACAGAGGTGTCTAAAAGGGGTAACAGGGGTGCAGAAAGAGAGAATAGGGGTGGAGAAAGAGGCAAGGGGATGCAGAAAGAAGCAAGAGAGGTGCAGAAAGAAGCAACAGAGGTGCAGAAAGAAGGAACAGGCGTGGAGAAAGAGACAAGAGAAGTGCAGAAACAAGCAACAGAGATGCAGAAAGGGTAAGAGGGCTGGAGAAATAGGCAAGAGGGGTGCAGAAAGAAGCAGGAGAGGTGCAGAAAGAAACAAAAGAAGTGCAGAAAGAAGGAACAGAGGTGCAGGGAGAGGCAAAAAATGTGCAGAAAGATGGAAAAGGGGTGCAGAAAGAGGCATGAGGGGTGCAGAAAAAAGCAAGAGAAGTGCAGAAAGAATCAACAGAGGTGCAGAAAGAGAGAAGAGGGGTGCAGAAAGGGGCAAGAGAAGTGCAGAAAGAAGTAACAGAGATGCAGAAAGAGGGAAGATGGTTGGAGAAAGAGGCATGAGGGAAGCAGAGAGAAGCAAGAGAGGTGCAGAAAGAAACAAAAGAAGTGCAGAAAGAAGGAACAGATGTGCAGAAAGAGGCAAGAGGAGTGCAGAAAGAGAGAAGATGGGTGCAGAAAGAGTCACAAGGGGTGCAGAAAGAGGCACAAGGGGTGCAGAAAGAAGCAAGAGAAGTGCAGAAAGAAGCAACCGAGGTGCAGAACGAGGGAAGAGGGGTGGAGAAAGAGGCAACAGAAGTGCAGAAAGAAGCAACAGAGATGCAGAAAGAGGGAAGAGGGGTGGAGAAAGAGGCAAGAGGGGTGCAGAAAGAAGCAATAGAGGTGCAGAAAGAAACAAAAGAAGTGCAGAAAGAAGGAACAGAGGTGCAGAAAGAGGCAGGAGAGGTGCAGAAAGAGGGAAGAGGGGTGCAGAAAGAGGCACAAGGGTTGCAGAAAGAAGGGACAGAGGTGCAGAAAGAAGCAAGAGAAGTGCAGAAAGAAGCAAAAGAGGTGCAGAAAGAGGGATGAGGGGTGAAGAAAGAGGCAAGAGAAGTGCAGAAAGAAGCAACAGAGATGCAAAAAGAGGGAACAGGGTGGAGAAAGTGGCAAGAGGGGTGCAGAAAGAAGCAAAAGAGGTGCAGAAAGAAACAAAAGAAGGAACAGAGGTGCAGAAAGAGGCAGGAGGGGTGCAGAAAGAAGGAAGAGGGTGCAGAAAGAAGCACGAATGGTGCAGAAAGAAGCAGAGATGTGCGCAAAGAAGCAAGAGTATTGCAGAAAGAAGCAACAGAGTTGCAGAAAGAGGCAAGAGGGGTGCAAAAAGAGGAAAGAGGGTGCAGAAAGAGGCACAAGGGGTGCAGAAAGAAGCAAGAGATGTGCAGAAAGAAACAAAAGAAGTGTGGAAAGAAGGAACAGAGGTGCAGAAAGAGGCAACAGGACTGAAGAAAGAGGAAAGAGGGGTGGAGAAAGAGGCAAGGGGATGCAGAAAGAAGAAAGAGAGCTGCAGAAAGAAACAAAAGAAGTGCAGAAAGAAGAAACAGAGGTGCAGAAAGAGGCAAGAGGGGTGCAGAAAGAGGCAAAAGGGTGCAGAAAGAGGCAAAAGGGGTGCAGAAAGAAGCGAGATGTGCAGAAAGAAACAAAAGAAGTACAGAATGAAGGAACAGAGGTGTAGAAAGAGGCAAGAGGGGTGCAGAAAGAAACAAAAGAAGTGCAGAAAGAAACAACAAAGGTGCAGAAAGGGGCAAGAGGAGTGCAGAAAGAGGGATGAGGGGTGCAGAAAGAGGCACGAGGGGTGCAGAAAGAAGCAAGAGAGATGCAGAAAGAAGCAAGAGAAATCCATAAAGAACCAACAGAGATGCAGAAATGGAGAAGTTGGGTGGAGAAAGAGGCAAGAGGGATACAGAAAGAAACAAGAGAGGTGCAGAAAGAAACAAAAGAAGTGCAGAAAGAAGGAACAGAGGTGCAGATAGAGGCAAGAAGGGTGCAGAAAGAGGGAAGAGGGGTGTGAAAGAGGCACAAGGGTTGTAGAAAAGCAATAGGCATGCAGAAAGAAGCAAGAGAGTTGCAGAAAGAAACAAAAGAAGTGCAGAAAGAAGGAACAGAGGTGCAGAAAGAGGCAAGAGGGGTGCAGAAAGAGGGAAGAGGGATGCAGAAAGAGGTACAATGGTTGCAGAAAGAGGGGACAGAGGTGCAGAAAGAAGCAATAGAAGTGCACAAAGAAGCAACAGAGGTGCAGAAAGAGGGATGAGGAATGGAGAAAGAGGCAAGAGAAGTGCAGAAAAAAGCAACAGAGATGCAAAAAGGGGAAAGAGGTGTGGAGAAAGTGGCATGAGGGATGCAGAAAGAAGCAAGAGAGGTGTAGAAAGAAGCAAGAGGAGTGCAGAAAGAGGCAACAGAGGTGCAGAAAGAGGCAAGAGGGGTGCTAAAAGAGGGGTACAGAAAGAGGCACGAGGGGTGCAGAAAGAAGCAAGAGACGTGCAGAAAGAAACAAAAGAAGTGCAGAAAGAGGGAACAGAGGTGCAGAAATGGGCAACGAGGTGCAGAAAGAGGGAAGAGGGGTGGAGAAAGAGGCAAGGGGGTGCAGAAAGAAGCATGAGAGCTGCAGAAAGAAACAAAAGAAGTGCAGAAAGAAGGAACAGAGGTGCAGAAAGAGGTAAGAGGGGTGTAGAAAAAGACAAAAGGGGTGCAGAAAGAAGCGAGAGGTGCATAAAGAAACAAAAGAAGTGCAGAAAGAACAGAGGTGCAGAAAGAGGCAAGAGGGGTGCACAAAGAGGGAAGAGGGGTGTGAAAGAGGCACGAGGAGTGCAGAAAGAAGCAACAGGAGTGCAGAAAGATGCAACAAAGGTGCAGAAAGATGCAACAAAGGTGCAGAAAGAGGCAAGAGGGGTGCAAAAAGAGGGAAGGGGGTGCAGAAAGAGGCATGTGGGATGCAGAAGGAAGCAAGAGATGTGCAGAAAGAAACAGAAGAAGTGCAGAAAGAAGGAACAGAGGTGCAGAAAGAGGCAAGTGGGTGCAGAAAGAGGGAAGAGGGATGCAGAAAGAGGGTGGATGGGTGGAGAAAGAAGCAAGGGGTGCTGAAAGAAGCAAGAGAGCTGCAGAAAGAAACAGAAGAAGTGCAGAAAGAGGCAAGAGGGGTGCAGAAAGAGGCAAGAGATGTGCAGAAAGAAACAAAAGAAGTGTAGAAAGAAGGAACAAAGGTGCAGAGAGAGGCAAGAAAGGTGCAGAAAGATGGAAAAGGGGTACAGAAAGAGGCACGAGGGGTGCAGAAAAAACAAGAGAAGTGCAGAAAGAAGCAACAGAGATGCGGAAAGGGGGAAGAGGGATGGAGAAAAAGGCAAGAGGGAAGCAGAAAGAAGCAAGAGAGGTGCAGAAAGAAACAAAAGAAGTGCAGAAAGAAGGAACAGAGGTGCAGAAAGAGGCAAGAAAGGTGCAGAAAGAGGGAAAATGGGTGCAGAAAGAAGCACAAGTGGTGCAGAAAGAAGCAAGAGAGGTGCAGAAAGAAGCAATAGGAGTGCAGAAAGAAGCACCAGAGGTGCAGAAAGAGGTAAGAGGGGTGTAGAAAAAGACAAAAGGGGTGCAGAAAGAAGCGAGAGGTGCATAAAGAAACAAAAGAAGTGCAGAAAGAACAGAGGTGCAGAAAGAGGCAAGAGGGGTGCACAAAGAGGGAAGAGGGGGTGTGAAAGAGGCACGAGGAGTGCAGAAAGAAGCAACAGGAGTGCAGAAAGATGCAACAAAGGTGCAGAAAGATGCAACAAAGGTGCAGAAAGAGGCAAGAGGGGTGCAAAAAGAGTGAAGGGGGTGCAGAAAGAGGCATGTGGGATGCAGAAGGAAGCAAGAGATGTGCAGAAAGAAACAGAAGAAGTGCAGAAAGAAGGAACAGAGGTGCAGAAAGAGGCAAGTGGGTGCAGAAAGAGGGAAGAGGGATGCAGAAAGAGGGTGGATGGGTGGAGAAAGAAGCAAGGGGGTGCTGAAAGAAGCAAGAGAGCTGCAGAAAGAAACAGAAGAAGTGCAGAAAGAGGCAAGAGGGGTGCAGAAAGAGGCAAGAGATGTGCAGAAAGAAACAAAAGAAGTGTAGAAAGAAGGAACAAAGGTGCAGAGAGAGGCAAGAAAGGTGCAGAAAGATGGAAAAGGGGTACAGAAAGAGGCACGAGGGGTGCAGAAAAAAACAAGAGAAGTGCAGAAAGAAGCAACAGAGATGCGGAAAGGGGGAAGTGGGATGGAGAAAAAGGCAAGAGGGAAGCAGAAAGAAGCAAGAGAGGTGCAGAAAGAAACAAAAGAAGTGCAGAAAGAAGGAACAGAGGTGCAGAAAGAGGCAAGAAAGGTGCAGAAAGAGGGAAAATGGGTGCAGAAAGAAGCACAAGTGGTGCAGAAAGAAGCAAGAGAGGTGCAGAAAGAAGCAATAGGAGTGCAGAAAGAAGCACCAGAGGTGCAGAAAGAGGCAAGAGGGGTGCAAAAAGAGGGAAGAGGAGTGCAGAAAGTGGCACGAGGGGTGCAGAAAGAAGCAAGAGATGTGTAGAAAGAAACAAAAGAAGTGCAGAAAGAAGGAACAGAGGTGCAGAAAGAGGCAACAGGAGTGCAGAAAGAGGGAAGAGGGGTGGAGAAAGAGGCAAGGGGGTGTAGAAAGAAGCAAGAGAGCTGTAGAAAGAAACAAATGAAGTGCAGAAAGAAGGAACAGAAATGCAGAAAGAGGCAACAGGGGTGCAGAAAGAGAGACAAGGGGTGGAGAAAGAGGCAAGAGAAGTTCAGAAAGAAGCAACAGAGGTACAGAAGGAGGCAAGAGAACTGAAGATAGAGGCAAGCGAGTTGCAGAAAGAGGCAAGGGAGGTACACAAAGAGGGAAGAAGGGTGCAGAAAGAGGCAAGAGGGGTGCAGAAAGAAGCAAGAGATGTGCAGAAAGAAACAAAAGAAGTGTAGAAAGAAGGAACAAAGGTGCAGAGAGAGGCAAGAAAGGTGCAGAAAGATGGAAAAGGGGTACAGAAAGAGGCACGAGGGGTGCAGAAAAAACAAGAGAAGTGCAGAAAGAAGCAACAGAGATGCGGAAAGGGGGAAGAGGGATGGAGAAAAAGGCAAGAGGGAAGCAGAAAGAAGCAAGAGAGGTGCAGAAAGAAACAAAAGAAGTGCAGAAAGAAGGAACAGAGGTGCAGAAAGAGGCAAGAAAGGTGCAGAAAGAGGGAAATGGGTGCAGAAAGAAGCACAAGTGGTGCAGAAAGAAGCAAGAGAGGTGCAGAAAGAAGCAATAGGAGTGCAGAAAGAAGCAACAGAGGTGCAGAAAGAGGCAAGAGGGGTGCAAAAAGAGGGAAGAGGAGTGCAGAAAGTGGCACGAGGGGTGCAGAAAGAAGCAAGAGATGTGTAGAAAGAAACAAAAGAAGTGCAGAAAGAAGGAACAGAGGTGCAGAAAGAGGCAACAGGAGTGCAGAAAGAGGGAAGAGGGGTGGAGAAAGAGGCAAGGGGGTGTAGAAAGAAGCAAGAGAGCTGTAGAAAGAAACAAATGAAGTGCAGAAAGAAGGAACAGAGGTGCAGAAAGAGGCAACAGGGGTGCAGAAAGAGAGACAAGGGGTGGAGAAAGAGGCAAGAGAAGTTCAGAAAGAAGCAACAGAGGTACAGAAGGAGGCAAGAGAACTGAAGATAGAGGCAAGCGAGTTGCAGAAAGAGGCAAGGGAGGTACACAAAGAGGGAAGAAGGGTGCAGAAAGAGGCAAGAGGGGTGCAGAAAGAAGCAAGAGAAGTGTAGAAAGAAGCAAGAGAAGTGCAGAAAGAAGCAACAGAGGTACAGAAGGAGGCAAGAGAACTGAAGAAAGAGGCAAGCAAGTTGCAGAAAGAGGCAAGAGAGGTACACAAAGAGGGAAGAAGGGTGCAGAAAGAGGCAAGAAGGGTGCAGAAAGAAGAAAGTGAGGTGTAGAAAGAAGCAAGAGAAGTGCAGAAAGAAGCAACAGAGGTGCATAAAGAGGCAAGAACAGTGCAGTAAGAGGCAAGAGAAGTGCAGAAGGAAGCAACAGAGGTACAGAAGGAGGCAAGAGAACTGAAGAAAGAGGCAAGCGAGTTGCAGAAAGAGGCAAGAGAGGTACACAAAGAGGGAAGAAGGGTGCAGAAAGAGGCAAGAGGGGTGCAGAAAGAAGCAAGAGAGGTGTAGAAAGAAGCAAGAGAAGTGCAGAAAGAAGCAACAGAGGTGCATAAAGAGGCAAGAAAAGTGCAGGAAGAGGCAAGAGAAGTGCAGAAGGAAGCAAAGCAGGTGCAGACAAAGGCAAGAAAAGTACAGAAAGTGGCAAGAGAGTTACATAAACAGGCAAAAGAGGTGCAGAAAGAGGGAACAGGGGTGCAGACAGAGGCAAGAGAGTTAAAGAAAGAACCAACAGAGGTGCAGAAAGAGGCAAGAGGGGTGCAGAAATGTGCAAGATAGTAGCAGGCCGAAGCAAGAGCAGTGCAGAAAGAACAAACAGAGGTGCAGAAAGAGCCAAGATGGGTGCAGAAAGAGGCAAGAGAAGTACAGAAAAAAGCAAATGAGGTACAGAAAGAGGCAACAGGAGTGCAGAAAGAGGGAAGAGGGGTGGAGAAAGAGGCAAGGGGGTGTAGAAAGAAGCAAGAGAGCTGTAGAAAGAAACAAATGAAGTGCAGAAAGAAGGAACAGAGGTGCAGAAAGAGGCAACAGGGGTGCAGAAAGAGAGACAAGGGGTGGAGAAAGAGGCAAGAGAAGTTCAGAAAGAAGCAACAGAGGTACAGAAGGAGGCAAGAGAACTGAAGATAGAGGCAAGCGAGTTGCAGAAAGAGGCAAGGGAGGTACACAAAGAGGGAAGAAGGGTGCAGAAAGAGGCAAGAGGGGTGCAGAAAGAAGCAAGAGAGGTGTAGAAAGAAGCAAGAGAAGTGCAGAAAGAAGCAACAGAGGTACAGAAGGAGGCAAGAGAACTGAAGAAAGAGGCAAGAGAGTTGCAGAAAGTGGCAAGAGAGGTACACAAAGAGGGAAGAAGGGTGCAGAAAGAGGCAAGAGGGGTGCAGCAAGAAGAAAGAGAGGTGTAGAAAGAAGCAAGAGTAGTGCAGAAAGAAGCAACAGAGGTGCATAAAGAGGCAAGAACAGTGCAGAAAGAGGCAAGAGAAGTGCAGAAGGAAGCAACAGAGGTACAGAAGGAGGCATGAGAACTGAAGAAAGAGGCAAGCGAGTTGCAGAAATAGGCAAGAGAGGTACACAAAGAGGGAAGAAGGGTGCAGAAAGAGGCAAGAGGGGTGCAGAAAGAAGCAACAGAGGTGCATAAAGAGGCAAGAAAAGTGCAGAAAGAGGCAAGAGAAGTGCAGAAGGAAGCAACAGAGGTGCAGAAAAAGGCAAGAAAAGTACAGAAAGAGGCAAGAGAGTTACATAAACAGGCAAAAGAGGTACAGAAAGAGGGTACAGGGGTGTAGACAGAGGCAAGAGAGTTAAAGAAAGAACCAACAGAGTTGCAGAAAGAGGCAAGAGGGGTACAGAAATGTGCAGGATAGTAGCAGACCAAAGCAAGATCAGTGCAGAAAGAACCAACAGAGGTGCAGAAAGAGGCAAGAGGTGTGCAGAAAGAGGCAAGAGAAGTACAGAAAAAAGCAAATGAGATACAGAAAGAGGCAAGAGGGGTGCAGAAAGAGGCAAGAGAGGAGCAGAAAGAGGCAAGAGAGGTGCACACAGAGGCACGTGGGGTGTAGAAATTTGCAAGAGAGGTGCAGAAAGAAGCAAGAGAAGTGCAGAAAGACGCACCAGAGGTATGGAAACAGGCAAGAGAGGTGCAGAAAAAGGGAATAGGGCTGCAGAAAGAAAGAGGCAAGAGAGGTGCAGAAAGAGGGAAGAAGGGTGCAGAAAGAGGCAAGAGGAGTACAGAAAGAAGCAACAGAAGTGCAGAAAGAAGCAAGGGAAGTGCAGAAAGAAGCAAGAGTTGCAGAAAGAGGCAAGAGAGGTGCAGAAAGAGGGAAGAGGGGTGCAGATCGAGGCAAGAGGGGTGCAGAAACAAGCAAGAGGGGTACAGAAAGAGGCAAGAGGGGTGCAGAAACAGGCAAAATAAGTGCAGAACGAGGCAAGAGAAGTGCTAAAAGAAGCAATAGAGGTGCAGAAAGAGGCAAGAGAAGTGATAAAACAGACAAGAGAGTTGCAGAAAGAAACAAGAAAGGTGCAGAAAAAAGAAGAGAAGTGCAGAAAGAGGAAAGACAGGTGCAGAAAGAGGCAGGAGAGGTGCAGAAAGAGGGAAGTGAGGTGCAGACAGAGGCAAGAGGGGTGCAGAAAGAGAGAAGAGAAGTGCAGAAAGAGGGAAGAGAAGTACAAAAAGAGGGAAGAGATGTGCAGAAAGAGGGAAGGAGGTACAGAAAGAAGCACAAGGGGTGCAGAAAGAGGCACAAAGGGTGCAGAAAGAAGCAACAGAGGTGCAGAAAGAGGCAAGACAAATGCAGAAAAAACAACAGTGGTGCAGAAAGAGGCACGAGAAGTGCAGAGAGAGGCAAGAGAGGTGCAGAAAGAGGGAAGAGGGATGCAGAAAGAGGCACAAGGGGTGCAGAAAGAGGCAATAGGGGTACAGAAAGAAGCAAGAGAAGTGCAGAAAGAATCAACAAAGGTGCAGAAAGAGGAAAGGAGGGTGTAGAAAGAGGCAAGAGAAGTGCAGAAAGAAGCAACAGAGTTGCAGAAAGAAGGAACAGGGGTGGAGAAAGAGACAGGAGAAGTGCAGAAATAAGCAACAGAAATGCAGAAAGGGGTATGAGGGGTGGAGAAAGAGGCAAGAGGGGTGCAGAAAGAAGCAAGAGAGGTGCAGAAAGAAACAAAAGAAGTGTAGAAAGAAGGAACAGAGGTGCGGAGAGAGGCAAGAAAGGTGCAGAAAGATGGAAAAGGGGTGCAGAAAGAGGCACGAGGGGTGCAGAATAAAACAAGAGAAGTACAGAAAGAAGCAACAGAGATGCGGAAAGGGGGAAGAGGGTGGAGAAAAAGGCAAGAGGGAAGCAGAAAGAAGCAAGAGAGGTGCAGAAAGAAACAAAAGAAGTGCAGAAAGAAGGAACAGAGGTGCAGAAAGAGGCAAGAAAGGTGCAGAAAGAGGGAAAATGGGTGCAGAAAGAAGCATAAGTGGTGCAGAAAGAAGCAAGAGAGGTGCAGAAAGAAGCAATAGGAGTGCAGAAAGAAGCAGCAGAGTTGCAGAAAGAGGCAAGAGGGGTGCAAAAAGAAGGAAGAGGAGAGGAGAAAGTGGCACGAGGGGTGCAGAAGGAAGCAAGAGATTTGTAGAAAGAAACAAAAGAAGTGCAGAAAGAATGAACAGAGGTGCAGAAAGAGGCAACAGGAGTGCAGAAAGAGGGAATAGGGGTGGAGAAAGAGGCAAGGGGTGTAGAAAGAAGCAAGGGAGCTATAGAAAGAAGCAAAAGAAGTGCAGAAAGAATGAACAGAGGTGCAGAAAGAGGTAACAGGGGTGCAGAAAGAGAGACAAGGGGTGGAGAAAGAGGCAAGGGGGTGCAGAAAGAAGCAAGAGAGGTGCAGAAAGAAGCAACAGAGGTGCAGAAAGAAGGAACAGGCGTGGAGAAAGAGACAAGAGAAGTGCAGAAACAAGCAACAGAGATGCAGAAAGGGTAAGAGGGCTAGAGAAATAGGCAAGAGGGGTGCAGAAAGAAGCAGGAGAGGTGCAGAAAGAAACAAAAGAAGTGCAGAAAGAAGGAACAGAGGTGCAGGGAGAGGCAAAAAATGTGCAGAAAGATGGAAAAGGGGTGCAGAAAGAGGCACGAGGGGGAGGAAAAAGCAAGAGAAGTGCAGAAAGAATCAACAGAGGTGCAGAAAGAGAGAAGAGGGGTGCAGAAAGGGGCAAGAGAAGTGCAGAAAGAAGTAACAGAGATGCAGAAAGAGGGAAGATGGTTGGAGAAAGAGGCATGAGGGAAGCAGAGAGAAGCAAGAGAGGTGCAGAAAGAAACAAAAGAAGTGCAGAAAGAAGGAACAGATGTGCAGAAAGAGGCAAGAGGAGTGCAGAAAAAGAGAAGATGGGTGCAGAAAGAGTCACAAGGGGTGCAGAAAGAGGCACGAGGGGTGCAGAAAGAAGCAAGAGAAGTGCAGAAAGAAGCAACCGAGGTGCAGAAGGAGGGAAGAGGGGTGGAGAAAGAGGCAACAGAAGTGCAGAAAGAAGCAACAGAGATGCAGAAAGAGGGAAGAGGGTGGAGAAAGAGGCAAGAGGGGTGCAGAAAGAAGCAATAGAGGTGCAGAAAGAAACAAAAAAAGTGCAGAAAGAAGGAACAGAGGTGCAGAAAGAGGCAGGAGAGGTGCAGAAAGAGGGAAGAGGGGTGCAGAAAGAGGCAAAAGAGGTGCAGAAAGAAACAAAAGAAGGAACAGAGGTGCAGAAAGAGGCAAGAGGGGTGCAGAAAGAAGGAAGAGGGTGCAGAAAGAAGCACGAATGGTGCAGAAAGAAGCAGAGATGTGCGCAAAGAAGCAAGAGTATTGCAGAAAGAAGCAACAGAGGTGCAGAAAGAGGCAAGAGGGGTGCAAAAAGAGGAAAGAGGGGTGCAGAAAGAGGCACAAGGGGTGCAGAAAGAAGCAAGAGATGTGCAGAAAGAAACAAAAGAAGTGTGGAAAGAAGGAACAGAGGTGCAGAAAGAGGCAACAGGACTGAAGAAAGAGGAAAGAGGGGTGGAGAAAGAGGCAAGGGGATGCAGAAAGAAGAAAGAGAGCTGCAGAAAGAAACAAAAGAAGTGCAGAAAGAAGAAACAGAGGTGCAGAAAGAGGCAAGAGGGGTGCAGAAAGAGGCAAAAGGGGTGCAGAAAGAGGCAAAAGGGGTGCAGAAAGAAGCGAGAGGTGCAGAAAGAAACAAAAGAAGTACAGAATGAAGGAACAGAGGTGTAGAAAGAGGCAAGAGGGGTGCAGAAAGAAACAAAAGAAGTGCAGAAAGAAACAACAAAGGTGCAGAAAGGGGCAAGAGGAGTGCAGAAAGAGGGATGAGGGGTGCAGAAAGAGGCACGAGGGTGCAGAAAGAAGCAAGAGAGATGCAGAAAGAAGCAAGAGAAATCCATAAAGAACCAACAGAGATGCAGAAATGGAGAAGTTGGGTGGAGAAAGAGGCAAGAGGGATACAGAAAGAAACAAGAGAGGTGCAGAAAGAAACAAAAGAAGTGCAGAAAGAAGGAACAGAGGTGCAGATAGAGGCAAGAAGGGTGCAGAAAGAGGAAGAGGGGTGTGAAAGAGGCACGAGGGTTGTAGAAAAGCAATAGGCATGCAGAAAGAAGCAAGAGAGTTGCAGAAAGAAACAAAAGAAGTGCAGAAAGAAGGAACAGAGGTGCAGAAAGAGGCAAGAGGGGTGCAGAAAGAGGGAAGAGGGATGCAGAAAGAGGCACAATGGTTGCAGAAAGAGGGGACAGAGGTGCAGAAAGAAGCAATAGAAGTGCACAAAGAAGCAACAGAGGTGCAGAAAGAGGGATGAGGAATGGAGAAAGAAGCAAGAGAAGTGCAGAAAAAAGCAACAGAGATGCAAAAAGGGGGCAGAGGTGTGGAGAAAGTGGCATGAGGGATGCAGAAAGAAGCAAGAGAGGTGTAGAAAGAAGCAAGAGGAGTGCAGAAAGAGGCAACAGAGGTGCAGAAAGAGGCAAAAGGGGTGCTAAAAGAGGGGTACAGAAAGAGGCACGAGGGGTGCAGAAAGAAGCAAGAGACGTGCAGAAAGAAACAAAAGAAGTGCAGAAAGAGGGAACAGAGGTGCAGAAATGGGCAACGAGGTGCAGAAAGAGGGAAGAGGGGTGGAGAAAGAGGCAAGGGGGTGCAGAAAGAAGCATGAGAGCTGCAGAAAGAAACAAAAGAAGTGCAGAAAGAAGGAACAGAGGTGCAGAAAGAGGTAAGAGGGGTGTAGAAAAAGACAAAAGGGGTGCAGAAAGAAGCGAGAGGTGCATAAAGAAACAAAAGAAGTGCAGAAAGAACAGAGGTGCAGAAAGAGGCAAGAGGGGTGCACAAAGAGGGCAGAGGGGTGTGAAAGAGGCACGAGGAGTGCAGAAAGAAGCAACAGGAGTGCAGAAAGATGCAACAAAGGTGCAGAAAGATGCAACAAAGGTGCAGAAAGAGGCAAGAGGGGTGCAAAAAGAGGGAAGGGGGTGCAGAAAGAGGCATGTGGGATGCAGAAGGAAGCAAGAGATGTGCAGAAAGAAACAGAAGAAGTGCAGAAAGAAGGAACAGAGGTGCAGAAAGAGGCAAGTGGGTGCAGAAAGAGGGAAGAGGGATGCAGAAAGAGGGAAGAGGGGTGCAGAAAGAGGGTGGATGGGTGGAGAAAGAAGCAAGGGGGTGCTGAAAGAAGCAAGAGAGCTGCAGAAAGAAACAGAAGAAGTGCAGAAAGCGGCAAGAGGGGTGCAGAAAGAGGCAACAGGAGTGCATAAAGAGGGTGGATGGGTGGGGAAAGAGGCAGGGGGTGCAGAAAGAAGCGAGAGAGCTGCAGAAAGAAACAGAAGAAGTGCAGAAAGAAGGAACAGAGGTGCAGAAAGAGGCAAGAGGGGTGCAGAAAGAGGGAAGAGGGGTGCAGAACGAGGCAAAAGGGGTGCAGAGAGAAGTGAGAGGTGCAGAAAGAAACAAGAGAAGTGCAGAAAGAAGGAACAGAGGTGCAGGAAGAGGGGTGTGAAAAAGGCACGAGGGGTGCAGAAAGAAGCAAGAGAGGTGCAGAAAGAAGCAACAGAGGTGCAGAAAGAGGGAAGAGGGTAGAGAAAGAGACAAGAGAAGTGCAGAAAGAAGCAACAGATGCAAAAAGGGGAAGAGGGGTGGAGAAAGGGGCAAGAGGGGTTTAGAAAGAAGCAGGAGAGGTACAGAAAGAGGCAAGAGGGGTGCACAAAGAAGCAAGTGAGGTGCATAAAGAGGCAAAAGAGGTGCAGAAAGTAGAAGAGATTTGCAGAAAGAGGCAAGAGAAGTGCAGAAAAAGAAAGAAATGTGCAAAAAGAAGCAACAGAAATGCAGAAAGAGGCAAGAGGCACAGAAAGAAGAGTGGCTTGCATACCATTAGTACCAATTTAACACCAACATTTAGCAATAAGTAGCAGGTGACCATTCTAGGTTTGCAAAGGACCTTCCACCATGCTGTAACACTTGTTGCTGCATTTTTGGTAATGTTTGAGCCAGAAACAAGGTTTTTTTTTTCAAATCTGCAGATTATGCAGCAGATGATGGATTATGTGGCAAATGCGGAAAATGTCTAATTATACGAATATCGGTGCAGCCAAACAGTTGCATAATTCCAGTGGCCCTGCTCATACCTCCGACTAGGTCCAGAAGTGCTCCTCAGTGGTTCCTTCTTTTTTTTTTTTTGAGTTTATAGTTTAGCTTCTATTGAAATGAGGAAGACTAAACCTGAGGTTACCACTCCACAACACAGACTACAATGCCACATAATTATTCTGCATAACACATAATCCCACTCTACATAATTCCTATACACTAAATACCACATACTTTCTATCCACATAATTTCACTGCACAACATACCACATAATTCCACTACACACAACGTACATCCACTCCACTCCAAAAAACATTAGTAAAAAACATTTACATTTACAACGCCAATAGCTTTAACTCTTGCAAATGTGAGACCTATTACATTACAAATGCTTCTTTAACTGGTAGTCGCGTTTGCAGAGTGGTCGAGAAAGGGGGCTGGGCCTCCAACCAGCACTCAGGAATTCCGCTGCGTAGGACTTACAGAAGGTACCAGGAGGGCTTCTTGGCCCCCAAAGTCCCTCAGTAGTAAAGCGGACTTCATCCCCCAACCCGTAGCGTGCCAGGAGGTGTGTTTGCAGTGTGGTGGAGAAAGGGGGGCATGGCGTCCGAAGACCTCTTAGCAATACCACTGTGTGGGACTTTCTGGAGGTAACAGGAGGGGTAGTTGCCCCCAAGGATGTCCTTGGGGGCCAACTACCCCTCCTATTACCTCCAGTAAGTCCCACACAGCAGCATTGGTAAATACTCATAGCAGGCCACGCCCCCCTTTCCCACCATTCTGCAAACGCGCTCCCTGGCGCGCTCTGGGAAGGGGATTAAAGTCTCCTTCACTGCTGGGGGTCCTTAGGGGCCAACTAGCCTACCTGATACCTCCAGTAAGCCCCAGATAGTGGGATTGCTGAGAGGTGGACACAGACCACGCCCCCTTTCTCTACCACTCTGCAAATGCACCTCCTGGTGCACTCTTGGTTGAGGGATGAAGTCCCCTTGCCTCCTGAGGGTCCCTGGGGGCCAACTAGCCCTCCTGTTATCTTTAGTAAGCCCCACACAGCTGGATTGCTGAGACTGGTCCGAGGCCATGCCCCCTTTTTACACCACTCTGCAAACACGCCTCCTGGCGCACTGCTGCTCGGGGGATGAAGTCCACTTTGGTCCTGAGGTGCTCAGGACACAAGAGAACCTCATCGCCCCACCAGCAGTGCAGCAATAGGTACGTTTGCAGAGTGGTGTAAAAAGGGGCGTGGCCTCGGAACACCTCTCAGCAATCCAGAATTGTGGGCCTTACTAGAAATAACAGGAGGGCTAGTTGGCCCCTAAGGACCCTTAGGATTCAAGGGGACTTAATCCCCCAACCTAGAACGCGCCAGGAGGCATGTTTACATAGGTGTGCAGGGAGGGGGCGGCGCCTACAGTGAGTTGCCGGGTTTAATTTTGTTTTGTTTTTATTTTTGGAAGGGGGGCCGTGTGGTCCCCTTCCATTAAGCCTTTTGGGCCCCGGGGACCCCATCCCCGGGGCCTTAACCATTTAAAAAAAAAAAAAAAAAACTTTGAAAAGGGAGAGGGGCACACGCAGCCCCACTCCCCAGGCCGGTTTTGGGCCTGGGGACCCCATCCCCAGTGGCGTGGCAAAACACTTTTTTTAAAGAAGGGGGCCGTGTGGCCCCCCCTTCCCAGGGCCACTTTTAGCCCCGGGGACCCCATCCCCCGGGGACCGGCCTTATCTTTTTTTTTAAATCAAAACGAAAGGGGAGCCCCCCCTTCCCTGGGCCACTATTGGCCCCGGGGACCCCATCCCCCGGGGCTGGCCCTCACATTGGACACCGTGGGGGAGCCCCAATGCCCCCGCGGTCCCTGCCAGCTCCCCGCCTCCTGCGGGAGCCGGCATTACTTTTGGAAGGGGAGCTGCTAACATGCAGCTCCCCTTGTCCAAAAGCAATTCTGCTTCGCTTCATGGCAGCGAGAGCAGGTTTCCTGCTCTAGCTTCCATGAAGCGGAGCAGAGTTTGCTATGACAGGGCGGGAGCCATAGGACCTGGCCCACCCGGGGCTTAATTAAACGAAGAGCGGGAGACCGTGCTTTGCTTTTTTTTATTTTTCGGTGGGATTCGTGCACCCAGTGCGAATTCTGCTGTTTTTTCTTTTTAAAAAAATGCTTTTTTGGGGCCTGAGGTCCTTGTGGGACCCCCTGAGCAGGCCTAGGGGGTCAGGGTGTTTCTACCCTGCCCCCTTTTCTTGTTTTTTATCTCAGGTTTACCAAGTCACAAGATGGCTGCCAACACTTCTTGGTTTGGAGTGTTGACAGCCAATCAAAATGAAGGTCATGCTCGGGAGGGTTTGCAAACCCTCCTCGGCCACCAGATATCGACATTTTTATTTTTTGAATTTCTCAGGAACTACTGAACGGATTTACACAATTTTTAAAAAAGCACGCTTTCTGAACCAAGACCTACCTTTTTGCCAAATGTGGTGTAATTCTGTTCAGCAGTTCGGGCTGTAGCTTTGTCTAAATTGTCCTATGGAAATTAACATGGAGAAAATGTGTTTTGGGGCCCCCTTTTTTCTCGGCCCCGCTTGACAAATCACCCCGAAACTTACAAGACAGGAGCTGACCTGAGTGAACCATTAGTTTTGAAAATTTCGCGAAGATTCGTCAAACGGCGGCAAAGATATTGGCAAAAGAAAAAACGCTTTTTGAATAGAAATGAGGTCCTAACTATAACTACCTACTGGCGACCGCCAGTAGGTAATACATGTATATATATATATATATGTATATATATATAGTTTTACTTTAAACATTCTTAAGAATTCATGTCATTCTTTCACAATTGATGTATTCAGTATTCAGTACAGTAAAAACGTTAAGTACATTAGTAGGTAATTGGGGTTATGTGACAACGTAGTCACCTACTGACAGAATTTCTAAATTGGACCTTTACTTCATAGCACTGCCAAAGCCTTTGAAGAATCAAATAATGTCCAACACTAAACAACTTATTAGTATGACATAGTTTCACTTTATCATGAAAACTATTATAGTAGTGGGAATGCTTGTTTGTTCCCACTTACCCTCAGTTCTTCAGTTTCCAAAAATTAAGAAGGGATTTATGATACTTAATTTTGAAAATGTGAGTCTTCCTCCATTACCTATCACCATTCGTTTACTTAACTTAGTCCTTCTTCATGTTATCTAGCCCTTCTCTATGCATTCAGATACACTTCTATTGAGTTCAGATTTCAGGAGTGATCAGCATACCCAACTTGCAAGAGCATTTTAGAGTCAGATTGCTTCATTATTGGTCTTTTTTCATCCATTTCTACCCATTTATATGTGTTGAGTAATTATTTAGATTTTTGTGTTTCAAAGCACATTTTAGGGCGCCAAAGTTAAATTTCTGTATGATGAATTCTCATAAGCCCTCTTTTTAAAGGTGATAGGGCACAGTGTATATTAGTTGGCCGTGATGAAGCCCCACAGTGGGTGAAACGCAGTGCTGTTAATAAACCTTGGATTACAAACGGTGGAGTGTGAGTCCGTTTCGGAGTCTGTGACACTCTTAGGATTATGATCCAGCTGACATTTTGACGGGTCCTGCACCCGTACCTTGCACTGATCCCGCCAGGTGGACTTGGCCGGGCGCCTCAGGGAAATCTCTTTCCAACGAATCTGTAAGCCCAGGCTCCACCGCCGCATGCTGTGAGAAGGAACTGGAGTCTGCGGCACATGCAGAAATCCACTGGGGGTATTCCAACATATTGCTATAGGACCCGCGAGCAGGGACAGGTAAGTCCAACTGGTTCAGTCGCTAATGCGCCGGAGGGCTTGGGTGGGCCTGTTCAGGTTGTCTTGCTGTCTAACCCCCTTGCTTGCGCCATCCAACATGCTCCATTTTCCATTTGAAAGGGCGATAACTATTGGAAATTGCGGCAGGGATACTGGGGGATATATATTTACCTTTCCCTCGTAGCACTGTTTGTGTAATCCTAATTGGATTTGTTTTCTCATTTTCCCCTCTACAACTCCGCACAAGAAGTAATTAGTGGACGACAATTTCTGTGGAAATCTTACATAAAATTCCAGACAAAATGAGTGAAATAAGTAGAAAAATAACTGAATCAGCTGAGAATCTCTTTAATGAATTAGATGAGGGCCAAGGGTCATGCTCAGATTGTGGTGAAAACATTCCGACAGCGTCTAAAATTATAAGGCAATTTCTTTTCCAATATGAAAAATTATTGAAAAAAGAAATCAATAGGTGTTGGGAGGTGATGTCTCTAGATAATTACATCAAAATGGGTAGAGAACCCTGAGGCCAAATTGCTGGAAGAGTGGTCGCACGTCATGGCTGCAACTTGTAAACAGTAACCCTGAGCTTAAAACTCCGCTCCGCTCGCGGAGTTTGCAGATTTTTGGCAACTCCACGTTCCGCGTAGAACATGGAGTTGTCGGAAAACTCCACACTCTGCAAAGGAGCAGAGATTTTTTGGTGTTTGCGCGCCCAAAATGCATTTCGCGCGTGCTGGAGCGACTTACTTACTGGGTGCCTGCGATCGCCGGCCAAATTTCCCATCCGTTTGCAAGTGCCACGAGATTTGCTAGCCGGCCACGCAGTCCTGGGCCAGTTTGCGATCGCGAACACGTCATTCGGGCGCACCATCGGACTTCCGGCAGAAGTTTTGTGAAGAGCACGATCCCAAACATGCAGAATCTGCAATCTGAATAAGGTTCTCTCCTGAGCAGCATCAAAACCTTCTTGAAATGACGATTTGGATTAAAAAAACTCCTCAGATTGACATTTGGCTGTATTTTTTTGTACAAGGAGTCCTTTTTCTTTTTTTTCTTTTTTTTGTTGAAGCGGAAGGAAGTGCACCAGAGTCTCCAACTTCCGGTTCCTGTCCAGCAGGCTCCTCCCAGTGCTTTGTCCATCTCCTGTTCACTTTTCATTTGGATTTGTAGCTGGAAGGATCAATCTTTGTGTCTGCTGCATCATTGGATTTGAGGACATTTGAATTTGAGATTTCACAAGTAAGTTGGAAAATTGGTGTTGTTTGTTTGATTGGGGTCATGCACCTAGATTTATTTGTACTTTTCATAGTTTTTTAAAAATTTATTATGATAGGTGGCCTGTAGTTTCAGTAGGGGCCTAGTTGTTTCTTTGTAAGTAGTTTTTCTTCTTTTATAAAGGAAACATGTTGCAAAGTTCACTACATTTTCTCCAACTTTTGAAATCAATTTGCAATATTTATTTAATTCACTAGCCCAGTAGTCTGCCAATAGGCCTTTCAGCCAGTAGGCCTAGAGCTACTCATGGGTGCATGAAACAACTGTTTCTGTGGTGTCTGTTGAATTTAAACATCATTTAGTGTATGGATGGCATTGGATTGCAATGCAAAATGTTTTTTTTGGGGTATTTCACTTTTTTTCATATGTGTTAAATAAATGCCTTTGTTGGATGTGTGTGGTTATTGTAACTTGCAAACCTTTTTTAGCCCTGTGGATTTTTGTTTTTGGCATTGTTGCATTAAAGCTGTGTTGTTTTGCATGCCTCCTTTGTCTGACCAGTGTGTGAGTGTGTTTGTAATAGTGGGCCAGCATTAGTCTTGGCTGAGCCTCCCCATGTGGCCATGGGCCATTTTGTAAAATCTGTGTCCAACTCCATACAGGCCTCCTTGAGTTCATTGTTTTCCAGGCCTCCAGGTTGTTGTTGTCAGTGACCATGTGGCTGGTGGCCATTTTGTGGTGGTAGGTATTGTGCTTTTGCCATAGGCCTGCATGTCTTTTCTTTGTTCCCCTTGGCTGATTAATTCTTGTTGTGATAGCATGGCCATGTGGCTGGCAGTTCGGGCTGGACTGTTCCCATGAGGCACAGGGTCAAGACTGATTTGCATATGGCTGGGTTCAAACTGGAATGGCATGGTGAAGCAAAAAAACGATGGATTTAGGCCCAGATCTCTGTACTGGGGTGAATGTATGAAATTGTTCTGCATTCTGTCCATCAACTGTTGTTTTTGCATTTGTCACCCCGAGTGGGACGGGTATGCCCAGACGTGGGTCCCGTGCTCTCCATGCCACTGGAATCAAGCTATCCTGGCTGAAGAGGGGTGAAACCCCGAAACCGGTCCTAGGATGCTTGTTTCCAGTCCAGGGAGGACCTGGCTTGGCAGTTCGGGCTCGACTGTTCCCATGAGGCACAGGGTCAAGACTGATTTGCATATGGCTAGGTTCAAACTGGAATGGCATGGTGAGCAAAAAAACGATGGATTTAGGCCCAGATCTCTGTACTTGGGTGAATGTATGAAATTGTTCTGCATTCTGTCCATCAACTGTTGTTTTTGCATTTGTCACCCCGAGTGGGATGGGTATGCCCAGACGTGGGTCCTGTGCTCTCCATGCCACTGGAATCAAGCTATCCTGGCTGAAGAGGTGTGAAACCCTGAAACCGGTCCTAGGATGCTTGTTTCCAGTCCAGGGAGGACCTGGCTTGGCAGTTCGGGCTGGACTGTTCCCATGAGGCACAGGGTCAAGACTGATTTGCATATGGCTGGGTTCAAACTGGAATGGCATGGTGAGCAAAAAAACAATGGATTTAGGCCCAGATCTCTGTACTGGGGTGAATGTATGAAATTGTTCTGCATTCTGTCCATCAACTGTTGTTTTTGCATTTGTCACCCCGAGTGGGACGGGTATGCCCAGACGTGGGTCCCGTGCTCTCCATGCCACTGGAATCAAGCTATCCTGGTGAAGAGGGGTGAAACCCCGAAACCGGTCCTAGGACGCTTGTTTCCAGTCCAGGGAGGACCTGGCTTGGCAGTTCGGGCTGGACTGTTCCCATGAGGCACAGGGTCAAGACTGATTTGCATATGGCTAGGTTCAAACTGGAATGGCATGGTGAGCAAAAATACGATGGATTTAGGCCCAGATCTCTGTACTGGGGTGAATGTATGAAATTGTTCTGCATTCTGTCCATCAACTGTTGTTTTTGCATTTGTCACCCCGAGTGGGACGGGTATGCCCAGACGTGGGTCCTGTGCTCTCCATGCCACTGGAATCAAGCTATCCTGGCTGAAGAGGTGTGAAACCCTGAAACCGGTCCTAGGTTGCTTGTTTCCAGTCCAGGGAGGACCTGGCTTGGCAGTTCGGGCTGGACTGTTCCCATGAGGCACAGGGTCAAGACTGATTTCCATATGGCTGGGTTCAAACTGGAATGGCATGGTGAGCAAAAAAACAATGGATTTAGGCCCAGATCTCTGTACTGGGGTGAATGTATGAAATTGTTCTGCATTCTGTCCATCAACTGTTGTTTTTGCATTTGTCACCCCGAGTGGGATGGGTATGCCCAGACGTGGGTCCCGTGCTCTCCATGCCACTGGAATCAAGCTATCCTGGCTGAAGAGGGGTGAAACCCCGAAACCGGTCCTAGGATGCTTGTTTCCAGTCCAGGAGGACCTGGCTTGGCAGTTCGGGCTGGACTGTTCCCATGAGGCACAGGGTCAAGACTGATTTGCATATGGCTGGGTTCAAACTGGAATGGCATGGTGAGCAAAAACGATGGATTTAGGCCCAGATCTCTGTACTGGGGTGAATGTATGAAATTGTTCTGCATTCTGTCCATCAACTGTTGTTTTTGCATTTGTCACCCCGAGTGGGACGGGTATGCCCAGACGTGGGTCCTGTGCTCTCCATGCCACTGGAATCAAGCTATCCTGGCTGAAGAGGTGTGAAACCCTGAAACCGGTCCTAGGATGCTTGTTTCCAGTCCAGGGAGGACCTGGCTTGGCAGTTCGGGCTGGACTGTTCCCATGAGGCACATGGTCAAGACTGATTTGCATATGGCTGGGTTCAAACTGGAATGGCATGGTGAGCAAAAAAACAATGGATTTAGGCCCAGATCTCTGTACTGGGGTGAATGTATGAAATTGTTCTGCATTCTGTCCATCAACTGTTGTTTTTGCATTTGTCACCCCGAGTGGGACGGGTATGCCCAGACGTGGGTCCCGTGCTCTCCATGCCACTGGAATCAAGCTATCCTGGTTGAAGAGGGGTGAAACCCTGAAACCGGTCCTAGGATGCTTGTTTCCAGTCCAGGGAGGACCTGGCTTGGCAGTTCGGGCTGGACTGTTCCCATGAGGCACAGGGTCAAGACTGATTTACATATGGCTGGGTTCAAACTGGAATGGCATGGTGAGCAAAAAAACGATGGATTTAGGCCCAGATCTCTGTACTGGGGTGAATGTATGAAATTGTTCAGCATTCTGTCCATCAACTGTTGTTTTTGCGATTTTGAGAAGGCAGCCAGTGTGATTTTGCCATAGGGCTGCATTGTCTATCTTCCCTTTCTTGTTGTTGTGGCATGGCCATGTGGCTGGCGGCCATTTTGTGAAGGCAGCCTGTGTGCTTTTGCCATAGGCCTGCATTGTCTGTCTTCCCTTTCTTGTTGTTGTGGCCTGGCCATGTGGCTGGCAGCCATTTTGGAAAGGCAGCCAGTGTGCTTTTGCCTTAGGCCTGCATTGTCTGTATTCCCTTTCTTATTGTTGTGGCCTGGCCATGTGGCTGTCGGCCATTTTGTGAAGGGGCAGCTAGTGTGCCTCTGCATTAGGCCTGCCAGCCTTCTTTTCGGTGGCCATGCCTTCTTGCTGGTTGTTGTTTTGCCTGCAATGTTTTCTTCTTTTCTCCAGCAAAAATGCAGCACAGTTCACTACATTTTCTAATAAATTTGCAATATTATTGATTTGAATTGATTCACTATGTGGCCTAGTCTGCCAATGGGTTTTCCAACCAGTAGGCCCAGATCTACTCATGGGTGCATGAAACAACTGTTTCTGTGGTGTCTGTTGAATTTTAAACATCATTTAGGGCATGGATGGCATTGGAATGAAATGCAAAATGTTTTTTTGGGGTATTTCACTTTTTTTCATGTGTGTTAAATAAATGCCTTTGTTGGATGTGTGTGGTACTTTGGTTGTTGTAACTTGCAAACCATTTTTAGCCCTGTGGATTTTTGTTTTTGGCATTTTTGCATGAAAGCTGTGTTGTTTAGCATGCCTCCTTTGTCTGGCCAGTATGTGAGTGTGTTTGTAATAGTGGGCCAGCATTTGCCTTGGCTGAGCCTCCCCATGTGGCCAGGGGTAATTTATTTTGTAAAGTCTGTGTTCAACTCCATATATAGGCCTGCTTGAGTTCATTATTTTCGAGGCCTCCTGCTTGTTGTTGTTGTGACTTGTGAGTAATCATGTGGCTGGTGGCCATTTTGTGGTGGCAGTTAGTGTGCTTTGCTGCTTTTGCCATAGGCCTGCATGTCTTTCCTTTGTTCCTCTTGGCTTATTGCTTCCATCCATTGCCAGCTGCAGCTCCATGAATGCTGCATCCCACGTGATGCACAATGCCAAACCGGGTCCGTTACATTTGTATTTTTATTGTTGTTGTTCTTCTTTCCTATCCTTCCTGAGTGTACTGTACAGTACACCATGAAAGCCCTTGTTGTTGTCAAAGTCTCACAAATGGCTACACTGTATTGTTATGTTTTTTTTAATAACTGAGGTAATAAATGTAATAATATTAATAACACTAACAAGTGTGACCACACACTAAGTTATATATTATATTTGTTAGTTTGTACTAGTAGTAATTGAACCACAACAATAAATGAGATGTTTCACTGATGTTCTTCTTGCTTCTTTGCTTTTACGTGCACAAAAGAGGAGGAGACAACATCACCCATTGTACTGCCAGACAGAAGTCCTGCTGCGCACGACGTCACGTGACATGTGACCACAGACAGACATCTCTTCGACTTGTGCCACTGTGTGCTGCTGACATCTTCAAGATGCGCCCAAAGAAAGGTGCCAGGTCCAGTACCACGAAAGTTGCCAGTGAGAAGAAGGCATGGCCACTTACCAACACCAGTATGTCGCCCAAGACCTTTTTTGGGAAACCAAAAATTGTGCCTGCAGCAGCGGTGTCCGAGGAACAAGCTGGGAGCAGAACCCCCGCATCAGTGGACCCACCCCACCAACCTAGGCCCAAGCCCATGTCTGTCGCAGAGGCAGCCAGTCTAATCACAAGTCCAACGCTGACAAGCAGTGATGTTGAAATTGACTTATCGTTATTGCAAAGTAGTACCCAATCAATGCAGGAAACTCAGATAAGTGGGCAACAACAGCTGCAACCACCCCCAATAGTAGTTGTTCCTCCCGAAGTAGGGTCAGTTCAGGAGATTGGGCTTCCTGCAGAGGAAGAAGAAGAGCAAGCCACTCTTTCAGAAGATCCATTGTCTTCCAGATCCCCAGCAAGGAAAAGGAGGGTTAATCCATCTACTTCTTCTGCCAGCCCCCCTTCTGATGATCTAGATGCCCCTTGGAAGCCACCTCAGTCTGAGAGTGAGACACGCCACGAGACAAGGCTGGGGAAAAGGAAGGTTCCAGAAAGCCTTGGAGTTATGGAGGTAGATGTAGAAGAGGAGGATAACGACAAGCCAGTCATCATGGACATTAGTCCCGCCCCAGTGGAGATCGACATTACCCCATCCCAAATTGCTGTGATGGATGTGGCACGGATACCACCAAGACAGATACCACCAACACCACCTCAGCTTCCATATTTCGCCGGCAGTGACCTACATCCACAACAACCACCTCAGTAGAAGTAGGTACTGCAGAGACTCAAACATCATGCCCACCTACCAGTTCATCCGACATTGCAAGTGGCACCAGCAGCACCAGAAAATTGACCTCCCCAGTTTGGGACTTTTTTTCAGTTAGCAAGAAGGAGGTGAACATTGCTATATGCTCCATTTGTGGATAAGGTGTTAGTCGGGGTAAGCTTGGTACAAACTATGGTACCGGAGGCCAAACAACCCATCTGAGAAAGCACCACTTGATCCAGTGGGAGGCGCACCTTAGCGGCCAAAAAACTGCACGTGTTGTTGGTGGAAGGGATGAAGAAGAAGATCTGATCACGATGGAAGATGAACAAGAGGGAGACATTTTCTCAGTTACACAAAGCAGCCCTGTCCCCAGCAGTGCAGTAGTAACGCCCACGTCATCATCAGCAACATCACAATAGCACAAGAGCCAGGCTGAGACACCAAGGGGTCCAAGGCAAGAGAGTACCGCAACGAAAAAACGTGCATTGAGCCTAACATATGGCGTCAAGAAGTCACCTGCAACAGTCGCACCAGGCTACCATTCTCAGCATATTTAAGTCGGAGGGACAGTACGAACGCAACCACCCAATGGCACGTTTGTACAATGCGAAGATGGCTAAAATGTTAGTGCTGGACCTCCTCCCTTTTTCTTTTGTGGAAGGGTTGGGTTTTCTTGAATTTGTGGCAGCCATCTGCCCAAAATGGAAGGTTCCCAGCCGATCCTATTTCGCCAGAGTTGCTGTTCCAGCACTACATCACGACATGCTGGAATTGCTTGGACAAGCTTTGCAGCAGAGTGCTCTTCACACTATCCACCTGAAAACAGACATGTGGACCAGTTGCCAAGCCACTGATTACATATGCCTCACTGCACACCGGATCTCTTTTGTGGGGGTTAGAGAAAAGACATCTGCAGGTGTTGACACTGCTGAGATTTTTAATGCTGCTCGGAAACATGCAACTGTAGCCATGTTCGCCATGGAGAAATCTCATAGTGCTGCAAACATTTTGGAAGACTTTGACAACAAGGTCTTTGAATGGCTGCGACCAAGAGGGCTTAACATTAACATTGGTTTTGTTGCCATGGACAATGGCAGTAATATAGTTAAGCCATGGCCGATGGTGGCTATTTCAGGGTCCTGTGTTTGGCGCACTGCATTAACATCATTGTTCAAGACTTTCTGAAAAAAGAAGACAGAGTCAGCAATTACTGACTGTTGGAAGCCGGAGTCCCCGTCCAACACCACTGTCACCAAATGCGAGACCCGCGACTCCTCACTCAATGTTAGGCCAAGTAAGGACACCGTTTGAGATAGCCCTGCTCACCCCCTTAGTAGCTTGGCATGAGCAGCCAGGCCTATCTCCAAGGCACTAGTGTACAGTATGTGCAACCACACTCACAACAACCCACTGGTGACACCACAAATGGACTCCACACGAGTTTGATAAAATGAGTATAAACTTTATGTAAAAAGATATACGATCAGACCACACGATACATAAGGCAACATGTAATAAAGGGTAATATTCGTTCCGGCTGGCTGGTAGGTTCAAATCCCAACCACCGCTTTCAAAATGCTATGCTGGTCGCATTGCTAGAATCACACACGTTTCAATGGACAAACAATAGTGCGCTGCGTAACGATACAATCCTGTGCTGGGCAGAGGAGAAATAATACAATGCGTAACGATACACTCCGGTACCTGCAATGGGAGAAATAATGCAATGCGTACCGCTACAATCATGTACTGCGCAATGAAGGAATAATGCAATGCGTCACACCCCAATCACGTACTTTGCAATGAAGGAATAATGCAATGCGCTCCGCTACAATCATGTACTTTGCAATGAAGGAATAATGCAATGCGTAGCTACAATCATGTACTTTGCAATGAAGAAATAATGCAATGCGGGCCGCTACAATCCTGTACTTTGCAATGGAGAAATAATGCAATGCGTAGCACTACAACCGTGTACTTCGTTATGCAGAAATAATGTCAGGCGTCATAAGACAGTCCGGCAGTTCGTTAGCAGCAATATTGGCAATGTGTATTACGTCAGTCAGCCTCTTCGATAACAGTTGCCCCCCACACGTATCAACGATGACATAAAGTACAGCTTCTCACTCTGGCCCCAGTATTGCCACTTCTGAACGCAGTACGGGCCCCAATCTGAGCCGAAGCAAAGGCTCACATCGCCAGAAGGACTGAGAGGCTGAGAGAGTGTCCCTCCGAGCCCGTGCCCCACCCAGGCAGTGATCCACGTTACCTGGGGGCGCGACCCCACTCTCCTCTCCTCCTTCAGTGAACTGGGCCTTCCGTGTAGAACTTTCTCAATGGGCCACAGCGTCTCGGCCTGGCAGCTCAGCTCCTCCGGGGCTGCCGGTCTGGACCACGACTGTTAGGAAGGTCTCAGGCGGCCGCAGGGCACATGTACCCCACGCCCCTGAGATTACGTTACTCTGGGTGCACGTTCACCACAGCACCCTCCAGGTCTCCTCTGGCACGAAGCCACACACACAACGCTGATGGGACTTCACGTCGACTCCAGGTGCACGTTCACCAGGCACTCCTTCCTGCGGTCTCAGTTGGCACCAAGACACGCACACCACGCTGAAGAGACTCACTTTCTTCCGGTGCACACGATGATCAGCCGATCACCTCCACAGTCCCAGGTTGCACCAAAGCATGCACACTGCTTCACTGAGACTTACTCCAACTCCGGTGCCCCGATATCCAGGCGCTCTTCACCAACGCCTTCGGCCGCACCCCGACACGCTCACCGTGTCTGAGCCTCACTTCTCCTCCGGTGCACTCGATGACCAGGCACTCTTCACCAGCGCCTCCGGTGCACCCCGACACGCACCCTGCTCGTTCAAGACTCACTCCACTTCCACTTCCGATGTACACGTTGACCAGGCGCTCCTCACCTACGCCTCCTGTGCACCACGACACGCACCCTGCACGTCCGAGACTCCCTTCACCTCCGATGCACCCGCTGACCAGGCGCTCTTCACAGCACCTGCAGTGCACCACGACACGCACCCTGCGCGTCCGAGTCTCACGTCACCTCAGATGCACATGCTGACCAGGCGCTCTACACCAACGCCTGCTGTGAACCACGACACGCACCCAGCGCGTCCGAGACTCACTTCACCTTCGATGCACACGTTGACCAGGTGCTCTTCACCAACGCCTGCTGTGCACCATGACACGCACCCAGTGTGTCCGAGTCTCACTTCTCCTCCGTGTGTCGAAGATCACAGGGCACACCTTCCGAGGGTCTCAAGCTGCCACAACACGCGCCCACCGCGTCGCTTGAAACTTCTCCGGAAACATTTATGTTCCTGTGTTTCCAAACAGGGAGCCAGCTCACCTCGGGCCCTTGGGGTAACAAGACACAGCACAAAGTACAGTCTTCTTCAAGCAAGGGGACCCAGCGCACAAAGCACAGTCCCAACAGCCTCTTCCTTGGTTAAAACAGCAAACTGCAGACCAGCCCCAGATCACAAAGCAAGGGTTGGTCCTTCCCAGCAGTCTCTTCAGTTGTTCAATCCTTAGCAGAGGTTCCTCTTGACCACAAAATGGGTCCAAGCCTTTTCAGTCTCAATCCATATCTATTCCAACATTCAGGGGTCTCAGCTCTCATAGTTATACCCCTAAATGTCTTTGAAGTTCGTTGTGCTCAGGGGTCCCTGACCCCTGCCTAAATCAGTTCTGGGTGTCTCCCTCCCAGTGTCACCTTTCTCCCTTTGATACTGGGGGTCTGGATCCTTAATCACTCAGCAGGAGATGGGTCAATTGTTTTATATCCGCAGCCCAGGCCTCTTCATCTCCCGGTGCTTTTCCTCGCCTACTCTCCAGATGCAGGTCAGCCTAGTGCCCTCTCAACCCCTCCCTGGGTCAAGACCTCCCCCAGCTCCTCTCCCTTCTCATATCCAGACAGTCAATCCACATTCAGCAGAGACACACAGAAATGCTTAAAGCACAAAACTCAGCCACTTTCTAAAAGAGTGGCTTCTGAACACACAGTGACAAAACCACTTTCATAGAAAGATGTGTTATGATGCTGTGAGTTCATACATACTAAACTTCACCTCTCCATTTTAAACTTATGGGAAACTAGGCTAACAAACACAATACCCAGCCTCCCCATTCTGTCCTATGGGCAGGATGGCCTTTCACCAGTGAAAAACTAAATGGAGTGTTTTTCACTGTCAGGACATAACACACACCTCAGTATATGTCCTGCCTTTTACTTACACTGCACCCTGCCCAGGGGCTATCCAGGACCTACCACAGGGGTGCCCACTGTGTACACAAAAGGGAAAGTAAGGCCTGACAAGTGGTTGCAATTGTCAGGACAACTTGCTAACTTAGCAAACTGTGTGCAGGCCCTACACTGCAGTCCTGAGTTCCCTTCTCCGCGCACCTTTGCATTACTAGCCCTGGCACACACAGTGCACATCACTAGGGACTTTACTAGTAAGGCAAACATACCAATCATGGCCAACCAATTACCATTACACTTTACACTGGAAACACTTGTACTTTGACACTGATCAGCAGTGGCAAAGTACCCAAAGCATCTAAATTGGCAACTCTATGTCAGGAAAACGGTCTAGGGGGAAAGCAAAAAGTTTAGGGAACTTTAGCCAAAAAGGCCAAGTCCTACACTGACCACCTGCAGAAGAATCTGCACACATTTCAGCCATTCTTTTAAATCCCAGAAGCAGCTGAGGATCATTCAACGTGATGATAGAATGCCAGTTAAAGCACTCATCCAGGAGGTGCCAACACGTTGGAACTCAACTTATTACATGCTTGAATGTCTGTTTGAGCAGTACAGACCAATCAATGAATATGTCATGAAAAGAGGGGCTGCTACTGTGAAAGGCATGATCATTGAGATGGACCAATGGGGCCTAGTTAAATGCCTTACAGAGATGCTACTTCCTTTCAAGGTCTTCACATGTGAAGTCAGCAAGGAGGACTGTACTATGGGCCAAGCTATCCATTGTTGCACATGCTACAGGAACAGCTGACGGGGTATCTGCAATGTATGCAGGTGTGGAGAAAAAAAGAAGCATAAGAGTTGGTGGAGAGTTCAACCCATCGCTTATCTGAAAATACAAGGGTGCAAAGAGGCATTCTGTAATCCAACCATTACATCTGTGCCACAATTCTTGATCCACGGTACAAACCATTACTACACACTTTCATTCCTTTTTCAGGCGGGGATGTTGCCAGCTACAAAACTTGGATAGCTCTGCAAGCCAGTCTGCTAGAAAAAGAACGGCTGGGAATTGGAGGCCCGCTCCTCCAGGGCACAACAAGTACTGCAGGTCAGCCTTCAAGTTCAACTTCAGAGCCTGAGGGCAGTGTGGTTGGCTCACAGCAGCCAAAACCACCAACAACACCAAGAACAACATCAACAACAAGAACAGGAGCATCAGCCCCAAAATCGGCACAGGAATGGTTTCTACAGGCAGGGCCTAAGTCCAGTGCTGAGGCAATGGCAAAAGAGGTCGAGCAAAGCGGAACACCCATGAGCATGGAGCGGATGGTCCAGGCCTACCTGGATGACCCAACAGAGGTCTACTTTGATCAAAACCCATTGCTGTATTGGTATGGGAAAAGGCGCCAATGGCCAGAGCTCAGCAGGCTGGCGATAAACTATCTGGCTTGCCCTGTCGCAAGTGTCTCTGCTTACCGTGTTTTCAGTGCTGCTGGTGCCGTTCTGACAGTGAGAAGGACCAGTCTCTCACCCCAAAACATGGAGAGGTTAACCATGATCAAAATGAATCCACACTTTATACCACCGGATTACACCATAACTGAAGTAGCACAGCAGGAAGATGATGACGGCGACTCAGGTCATGGAAGTAGTGTGTTAGGTGACCTACTTCTGGGCGAATTACCAGAGTTTGAGGACGAGCTCTACTTCCCTGACAACTAGGCTCTTTCAATTTCCAGTTACTTTCTTTCTTTCTTTGACGCCCCCCCAAAAATACAAAAAAAAGATATAGCTAAGGAACATTATTTACTTTATTATTTGTGTGTGTCACTGTCTTTCTGGTTCACAAATCCATCCTCACCATCTTACTCTTTTTATTGCCGGATCAGAGTTGCAACTGTGTGCAGTCAATGAAGAAGTAAAGTCCACTCCTGACTCGCCCAAAAGCCATTTCCTTCAAGCCAGACATTGGATGGAGAATTCAAACAAATGTGTGCCTACCTCCAACCCTGGGCCCTGACTATCTATCTATCCTTTCCTAACCTAGAGGTACTGCCCCAGAAGAACAGGTAAATGATGGCATGGACTGCACAATGAGGGGGGCGTGGCTTGCCGGCGAATGGAGACGGACGCGTGAGCTTGGAGCTCCGCACCGGCCCCGCCAATTATCCTGGATAGACGGCCGCCCGATCCCTGGGGGGCTGCGACGGGGGTCCCGTAACGTCGCGGGACCTTGGGGCGATGGCTGTGACATCCTCCCGCCCGACCTGAGGCAAGCAAACTGCGAGCTGCATCGGCGCAGCGGCCGAGCACAGGGGACAAGATGGCGTTGAGCTGAGAGAGGAGCTCCGTCCGCCCGGAGCGTGCTTTCCGCCCGAGCGACTGCCAAGCATCAGCGCTCCACTACAGGTCAGCGGAGTTAAGGAGAGTGGTGAGAGCGCTGCTGGCGAGTGGTGTGGAGGAAAGGCGCCTTGCTGTTGGGGTTGGCTGTGACCGGACCCGAGAAGACTGCGGCGAGCGGCCTGCTCCTGCGGCGTCGCGAGGGCCTGGTGGCTCACCTGCTCTACCCTGAAGAGCGGAGAGGAGGGCGGGACCGCGGCACCTGGGATTGAAGCGACGCACCACTGGTGAGCGGGCGGCTGTGGATTGCTGGGTAGACGCTGAGGTGCAGCGGCCTGCAGTGCATCCCGACTTGACGACTGGTCTCCCGCCGAGAGTGCGGAGAGCTGGGACTGGCGGCGGGCGAGAGCCGCTAGGGCGCTGCAGGGGGACCCAGGGTCGCGCAGAGGAGAATTCCTCGAATTGAGTGCTGCCAACCCGCCGGGCTCGCTTGCGGGTGCGAGTGGACCCGGGTGGGCGGTGCCCTGTGCTGAGGCCTGCGGAGGATTCCTGCGCTGCTCGGAGGACTGGGAACAGCTGGAAAGGCCTGGAGCCGAATGGGCCTAGAATGCATTGGAACCGGCGCGCGCTGAACATGGGGAGACGGCCCTGAGCTCCTTAACTGCGTGGCGGACATCTGCCCAAGGCTATAGTCCGTGGCACCTAGCGTGAGAGTACTGCTGCTGATTAATTGCACACTCCAGAACCCCGGGACTGCCGAGGTGGCGGTTGCCCTGGTCCCCGCCACATACGAGTGGGCCCCCCAGAAGCTGATTGGGGTGATCGCGACCTGCACGCGAGGGGAGCTTGGACATCTACGTTTGAAGGCTCCCTACCTGCGAGATGGGAAAGCCTAGGGGAAGCAGCAGGCGGCTCAGCCGGACCGAGATGATGGGGGACATGATTCCACGCGGCCGGAATCTCCCGAGCCGCCGAGTGATGCGGGGGTACAACTACAATTAGCTCGCATACTCCAGGCCATCACAGATACACAAGAGGCCCTGCAGAGAGATATTGCCACGGTGTCCGTGGGGCTGGGATTGCTGCGCGCTGACCACGATAAACTGTCGGGCAGAATGAAGCAAGCTGAAACTTCCCTGGCAACTATAGAACCAGCGCAGAAAGTCCTTACTGACCAGATGGGGAGGTCACCCGCAGAGTGTCGGCGCTGGAAAAACGGGCAGAAGACGCAGAAGGGAGGAATCGCAGAAATAACATTCGTGTTCTGGGCCTGCCGGAGGAAATTGAGGGAACTAATATGGTCCAGTACTTGGAGGACTGGCTCCGTACCACAGTGGCACCGACGGGACTGACGCAGTTTTACACGCTGGAAAGGGCGCACCGAATACCGGCACGTCCATTAGCATCGGGACGACCGCCGCGACCGGTGGTGGCGAGGCTCCTTCATTACAAGGACAGGGATCATCTACTGAGGATGGCACGCTCGACAGGACCGTACTCAGTGGGCAACAGTAAGGTCTCCCTCTTCCCTGACTACACGCAGGAAGTTCAGCGCTGTAGCGCGTCTTTCCTGGCAGTCAAGCGGGCTCTTCGTGAAGAGGGCCTCCAATACTCACTAATGTTTCCCGCTCGCCTGAGAATAGTCTTGGACGGTACCACGCACTTTTGTGAGGGCCCATCGGAGGCCTGGGACTGGCTGGAAACGTATAGAACAGGCAAGAAACCGGCCAGGGATGCTGGAACTGGAGAATTTTCGAGGACGTTGCCGCGGCGCTGGCGCAGGTCGAGGCGACGCCCGGCTGCGGTGAGGGCGCCTGGCCCGTCCCAAACGGAAAAAGGCAGACAAGCGGCATTGCAGGCGGTGTCGCAGCTTTTGGGAACTCCGGAACAACACTCGGACACAGGGCAGGAGTCGGATAAGTTGCGATTGGGAACAGATACAGATACGGCCGATTCCCAGAACAGTGATGCAAAAATGCCTCATGTTACACCTGGCACGGCTGATGAGCTTATGTGATATATTTGTTGTGTGTTTTGATGCTTGAAGGGCTTGTATGCCTGTGAGATGCCGGCGGTACTATTTGGACACAATTAGCATCATATGCTTGAATGGTGTATTGACCGCCGGATGTGGTGGATAGATGAGGGGTCAAGAGTAGGGGCTCCCGTCAAGATGCCTCCTGGGGGTCGGAGCGGATAGTATAGTAACACTGCGGGGCCTTGGTGTGGTCGACTTTTTGCTGGCGGCCACTTTCCCCACCGTAATCCCTCAGTAGCCACTAGAGGGAACCTAGTTTGACGTAGTTTGGATGGGGGCTTGTTTTTTAGTACCTGTCCTGGGGTGGGGTTGTTGGGATTGTTTGATTGTTACTAGGGGAATGTTACCTGGGGACTGGCGCAACCCTACTTATAAGGGTTTGATTCATGGCACGGGGCACAATTGGCTGGTACTAGAGCAGGATGATTGGGGTCTGGCAGTGATGTGGGCTCGATGGCTATGTCTGAGTTGAAATGTATAACTTGGAACGTCAGGGGTATGCACTCAATGCAGCGTAGGCATAAGATTCATACATACCTGGTTCGTAGGGGGATTCAGCTGGCGTTCTTGCAGGAAACTCATATTGCCCCAAAAGAGGATATGGCACTGCAGCGTAGATGGAGAGGACAGGTTTTTAGCACCACATACTCTGCCTTTGCCCGGGGTGTTTTGGTGTGGGTCCGAGCCGGGGTTCCGTTTCAGCCTACTTGTCAATTGAAAGACCCGGAGGGCCGATATGTTTTGGTTGCAGGTAGACTGAATGGTAGAGATGTGGTCTTGGCTAGCGTATATGCCCCCAATACGGAACAATCGGCCTTTCTACAGCAGTTATCTGGGAAGGTGGCCCCTTTTTTCACTGGTTCTGTACTATTGGGTGGGGATTTTAACTCGATCACGGACGTCCTGCTGGATAGATCCCATCCTCCACTTCCAGAGGCGCCCATTCATAGGCTCTCCAGGGATAGGCGAGACTGGCAGCAATGGTGGGATTTAGTAGATACTTGGAGGGCGCACCACCCAACTGATCGAGATTATTCATATTTTTCTGCTGTACATGACCTCCATGTGCGGCTGGATGCGATGCTGTGCACTCCTGATCTCCACGCAATGATGCAACACAGTGAATATCTCGCCAGAACGATATCGGATCATAATCCCTTATTGTTGCGTTTGAGTTTGGTCCCTGATCGTCCTGTAATCCCGACTTGGCGGTTGAATCCAACATTGTTAGAGGATCAGGTGTTTAGAGAAGCGGTGGGGGCTGGTATCACTGACTACTTCCGAGACAACACTGGCACTGCTTCATCGCTGATGGTGGAATGGGACGCTTTTAAGAGTGTGATAAGGGGGCATTGTATGGCGCAGAAAGTAGGAGTGCGCAGGGTGTTGCTGCAGGACCTGGAGAGTGCGGAGCGACGATTGCGAGACATAGAAAAGGAGAGGCCTGAGCGTCCGGACTGCCAGCGGGACCTCTTGGCCGCAAGGGAAGAGGTCGCAGTGCAGATGGAGCGACTGCGTTGCTATGATTATAAGCAATATGTCACGCGGGCGCATGCGGAGCGCGATAAATCAGGGGCGTTATTGGCATGGCTGGCCAACCCAACTAGGAGAGGGACGAGTATACTTGAGTTGCGCGCACCGGATGGGGAGGCCTGTTACATGCAAAAAGGGATAAATGATCATTTCCGTGCTTACTATGCGGAACTATATCGGAGTCAAGTTCTCCCTGATAGAGAGGCGGTACGGAGCTTCTTGACGGGGGTGACCCTCCCAATATTAGATAGGGAGCGAGCAAAGCTGCTGGGTGAGGACATCACTTTAAGTGAAGTCCGCGGCGCAATTAAGCACATGGCCAGGAAAAAGACCCTGGGAGTGGATGGACTCCCGGTGGAATTTTATAGCGAGTATGTTGATCTCTTGGCCCCCAGATTGGTGCTGCTGTATAATGCAGCGCGGAAGGATAGGTTACTGCCCTCCACGATTCGTGAAGCGCTCATTATCCCCTTGCTGAAACCAGGGAAGCCGCCTCATGACGTGACAGCCTATCGACCATTATCAATGTTGACCACGGACTATAAAATCCTAAGCCGGATTTTGGCGTCCCGCCTGCTCCCCTATATGACCCACCTAATACATGCAGACCAGGCGGGTTTTATACCAACCCGAAACACCGCTCAGAATATTCGACGCCTATTTCGGATTCTGGATGCAGACACGTATGAGAGGGCCACTGCTACGGTATTGGCCATAGATATTGAGAAGGCCTTCGACAGTATTGAATGGCCTTATTTGTTTCAAGTCATGCACCGCTTTGGTCTGGGGGAGGGCTTTATTGACTGGACATCTCTCTTGTATTGTCAAACCACGGCCCGTGTGCAAACAGGGAAGATGATATCGGATACATGCACCGTGGGGCGGGGAACGAGACAGGGGTGTCCCCTCTCCCCATTATTGTTTGCCCTGGCCATGGAGCCGCTGGCGGCACGGGCTCGCACGGGTCGGCATTTCCCAGGGCTGCGTGTTACTACGCAGGTTCACCATATAGCTTTATATGCTGATGACCTCCTCTTGTTCCTGACGGATACCGAGGGAGCCCTTAGGGGTGCGAAAGCGTTATTGGCAGAGCTAGGCAGCATTGCCGGGCTTAAGGTTAATTGGGGGAAGTCATGTCTGTTCCCCATAGCACCACAGAATGATGGGCCTGAGACTACTCAGGAGGTACGCTGGGAACGTCGATGTATGACGTATCTTGGTACTCGTATATATCACACCCACGCAGATTTGTTGGAGGGTAATGTGGGCAGGGCTATGGGAGCACTCAGGGGTTGCATGACATTTTGGAGTACGCTTCCATTGTCATTGGCGGGACGAGTGGCCCTCCTTAAAATGGTAGCGCTCCCGAGACTCCTATATTATTTTAGAACGTTGCCCTTGTGGATACCGGCCTCGGTTTTCTGACAGTTGCGGTCAATGGTGATTGGGTTTCTTTGGGCTGAGGGGCGGCGGCGAGTGGCTATTAACACGCTGATGAGGCCACGCTCGGAGGGCGGTCTGGCGGTTCCAGACTTTGAAACATACTACCTAGCGGCACAGTTGCAGGGGCTCACTCAAGCAGTGGTGCGAGAGATCAGGAGCACGGATGATGAGACGGGGATTAGTGTGGAGAGACATCTACTCTCCAGACTGCTGTTGCAGCTGCCGTTGCCGGCCTCCTCTCTCACCCGTGAGATGGGGACGTTTAAACTTTGCTGGAATAGGGCGCTCAAACGTGCGCAGGTTGTACGGCCTTATGCTCCGGAAATTCCTTTGGCGGTGTGCACGGCGGTGCCGCATGGCGGTAATTGGATGGCCTTGCAGGGCTGGGAAGAGAATGGGTTGACCACTATGGGAGATCTTTATGAGGATGGGGCAGTGCTCCCCTACACGACGCTACGGGATAGATATGACTTGCCCCGTGGTGATTACTTACTCCACATGGCGCTTATCGCAGCCATCCAGGCGCATTGGAAAATGGGACTTAGTGAGCCAGCGACCTCGTTGACATGTCAGTATGTGGTCCTGGCGGCTGGCACCGTTAAGGCGGTAACGTGCCTCTACGGTAGAATGACGAACGAGAGGTTGGCCCCTTTGGCGACCCTCCGGCTGCGGTGGGAGGAGGATTTGGGAGATGAGATCCCTGAGAAAGCGTGGGCAGAACTTGTCGAACGAGCGTGGAAGAGTACAAGGAATGCTCGCTTCCAGTTGGTTCATTTCTACATCCTTCACAGAGCCTATCTTACTCCGGCTAAACTCAATCAATACTTCCATACGGAATCGGCGGCCTGCCCGCGTTGTCGTACAGTGGGGGCAGATTTTGGTCATATGATGTGGACATGTCCACAGCTAGGGACGTATTGGGAAGAGGTAGTTGAACTATTGCAGGATGTCACGGGCAGGGACATGGTACCCACAATGGGCTTATGTTTGCTGCATTGGTTTCCCCACACCGCCAGGAATAAAACAACGAGTAAATTTATAGACCTGGGGCTTTTGTTAGCAAAGAGGGAGATTACACTTCACTGGAAAGCAGAAAGGGGCCCCAATTATGGGAGATGGAGCGCAGAGTTCGTTAAATGGGCGGACTGCGAGGGGGTTACAAGATTGCAAGCGGCGAGCCGCGCGAAGAATGAGAAGGCGCTAGAGTTGGCGAGGGCTTGGGAAGCATTGGTGCAGCTTTTGAGGGCCCCGATAAATGAGACTGACGATGAAATAGAGGGCGCATCCTAACAAAGACTGGAAGAAAGGGATGGTCCTGTTTGTGGTTTCACTGCATTGAGCCTTTTTATTCTATGTGCCCTGCCCTTGGCGCTGAGAAGCCATCGCCCTGATTGCTGCCCTGTATTTTGATCTTTCATCCTCAATGCAGTTGTGTCTTGTTGCCATTATTGCTTGTACATAGCGGTTGTGCCAAAGGGGGGAGGGGTGGGATAAGAGGGGGGAATTAGAGCGTGCACCGATTGTTGGGGATTTATGAGGTTCGAAATGATGTTTTGTCATGGCAAGCAGAAGAACAACTGTACCACCAGTTGACTAACACTGTATTAATGGCCTCAGACATTATAAGTTATTATGATAATCATTCGTCTCAATAAAAACAAATTAAAAAAAAAAAATGGACTGCACAATGAGTGATTGCTGTTTGTTCTGAATGTATATTCTACAAAGTGACTCAAGTCAATCTTTCCCTTCTTGTTGTTCAATAACAAAATTGTACTACTACAGGACGATCCATTGCATTTTGAGTCGGAAGTAGACGAGTCTGGAGGACTCACTCGGGAGTCAGACACTGTTGGTACGGACTTGGAGTTGGACACCATGACCATACTCGCAGTCAGAGTCAGGTCAGGAGGATCAGAGATGATTGATGGAATAACTCAGGGTGTGAGCATGACTACTTAGAGAAATGCCACCAGAAGAAGATGGAATTTTTCAAATTCACTGAATCCAACTGATTTGGATGATTGATGATGACTTTGAAGTGGCCTAAAGGTAAACAACAACACAGACCAGACCTACATGTCTGTGTAGTGGTGGTGGGCGGCGAGTGTGTTGTGGCTGAGAGTGGTGCATTGATTTTTTACTTCATTTGGAAAATGCTATGTTGCTGTGTGTATACTACATATGTGTGTTCAGTGCGGTCTGGCTCAAATCTGAAGCTAAGTGGAGTTTGGGTGGGGGTGGCCTGCTGTTGGAGGTAACTGCCGGAAACAGAGTCTGATTTAGCCATGATGCTTCTGAAATTCTTCTTGTTGCACTCCTCATGCAGTTTAACTTTTTGTTTTTTCCTTGATTTTTAAATATCCTTTTTTTTTTCCATCTACAGGCCCTTTACTCTGCGCCATCCTGGAAAAATAACTCATACTCAACATACCAAGCCGCATCCGCCAGGCACCCAAGATTCACGGGCGGACAGTCCAATAGGAGTGCGGAGATGCAACTCCCAATTTATACAGTATCTTTTTTTTCTCTTCAATCATTACGACTGTGTGTGTTGTTTAAGTTTGCTTATTTTACTCCTGCTGATAATTTAATTGTATTTGCTATCTTTCTAAGCCCGGTACAATAGAACATAAATATAATGTATGTAACTTGGGTCTCTCTGGGGGCAAACAGACAATTGCATAATTAATATACTGTCCTGTACTTGTCTAGTACCACTCATCATCATGAATGCATTTCCTTTTCCTCCCATAACAGATTTATGAAGTTAGGCTGCCAAGATGAGTGTTGTCCATGTGTAGTGTTTGTCTTTGTCAAACCTTTCCCTCAAATCTCCCTTCCCAACAATTCATCAAACCCCTAACCCTCTTCCCCCAGGCTGTGTAATTTATTGAGGTGTGACTTAACAATTTTTACACCATTAATTGATCACACACTTGGTGGGGCGGATGTGGTGAAAGCAACACAACTCAGTGCAGGGTGAGGAGGATCTTATTCTTAGCTAAGCTCATATAGCCACATTGGCAGTATATATTATACAATATCCACCCCAGGACAGTGTATGATATTTTTTTTCAGAGGAACATCTCATTGCCAGCATCATCATTCAGGCACTGTATTAATTTGCGTCTAAACCAGTTAAGTTTGTCCACTTCGTACAGTTCGTAGGGGCTCAACATTGTTCTGATTAATTCAATTTTTCATTGCTTATCATACTCTCTTCTTGTGTCTGAGACTGTTCTAGTAGTCTAGTCTCTGGTGACTGTCATCAAGCTTGCATATAATAACGGCATTAACCTAGTTTTTTTATTTCAGTGTGTTAACTTCCCTTTCGATGAATAGTCCACTCTCCGAATCCTTATCCTACAGTACTAGTTCACCTAGGAGGGAGTGGGACCCCGCTTCAGTTCTGATGAGTTTGCCTTTAATATCAAAAGAAACTTTAGCAATGCATGCTGCTACTACTACCACCACCATGATGGCACCTTAGGAAACCATGGAGCCCTCGCTTCATCTAATCAGGTAAGAGAAGTGAACTGTGGTTTATTGATCATTGTTGAACAACAATGATTCTATACAATGGTAATTCACCCCCCACCCCCTCCGAGTCCTTATGGGTTAATAATAATATATAGTAGTAGCAGAGTAGACTGCAGAGACTAGTTGGGGAGAGTAGTAGGGCAAGGGAGGGTACTGCATCACTATTTTGTTTACACTATCAGCAGACTTTTAAAACTGGCTGCTCCAAAGGCAGCACTGAGAAGTAAAACAAACAATCAACAACCCCACCACATTTTCTTAAAATCATTCATAACCATAAAATGTAAAAGTATGAAAAGTTTATTATGCCATGAACAAAATACCAAACCCACAACTGGCCCACCCCTCTCCCCAACCCCAACCAATGTCCAAGTAGTGTCCAAGAAATATCCATAAATAAAGAAAAACTCAACAATCCCCCAACTCCCAAAAAAACAGATTTAAAAAGGGGCTTAAGACAGCCCTAACGGTGTTTTAGGAGTTTCTGGAGGTGCCTATTCACCCGTTCCTGCCTGGCTTCAATATCAGCCAGCCTTCGCATGATGCGGCGCTCAACCTGGCGGAAATAAGGAGGAGCAGCAGCGCTGGTGGAATGGTGGCAGCGCCAGCGGGCGCCCATTGGACCGCAGCAAAGGTGTGGTGGGGTGGTTGTTGGGGCCTGGCTGGGGACCGGGGCATCTGCAGAAGCTTCTGCCTCATCCCCCTCGACCACCAGCTGCTGGTACTCGGCCCTGATGGCCTCCATTTTCCGCCGCTGGGCCCGGTCTACAATCTCCTGCCTGGTCGGTGTTTTTGGAGCAGCAGGAGTAGCTACATATGTAAACAATGCTCTTAGCAAAACACATAGAAAAGTATGCCATGGGTATGGAGGAAGGTGATTGATGATGGGTGGGTAGGAAGGATACATAATGTTGTGCTTGAAAACTACTGTGAGTCCAGGTATTAGTCTGAAATACCACCTCCTCAACCCTTTGAATAAAAAAAACCTCAAAAAAACCATTCCAGGCAAGTAAAGGTGAGACGAATACCACTGCAGAGGAGCACCATAGTTCTTTATTCTCCTTCCCAAGGATTTTTACATTCATGATTGCATTGTTCTTCGAGTATTTTATTTTTTCTTCTTCACCCTTGGCTTTGCTACTCACCACCATTTAAGTTTTTTACATTCTCTCAATCCACTCTTCACCATTGAAACTACCCATCCTTCCATATAGCCATCCATCCAAAGTTCAAAACATGGCTCTCTGTCTCACTCTAGTTTCATGATCTCAAGTACAAACCTTTCAGCAACATACATTTGTCAGTTGACATTTACCCACCCATGTGTCCTTAAGTTTATTTCAATCAAAAGAAACCACCACAGTATTCCAATCACCCACCCAGGCAGGCATCCTTTCACACATACACTTTCACCCACCCAGGCAAGCTTCCTACCTGTATACCAACCTTTCACCCATCCTTCACCCACACATGCATCCTAGCTATCAGCCACCTATAGTACTATTTATGCATCCGGCGCCTTCACCCACGCATCCTTCACTTTCAGTCATATATAATACATTTCATCCAACCTTTCCCCTTCCATCCTTCCCTTTTCCAACAACCCATAGTTAAAGGTCTTGTTCATGAAATGTATTCTGCTGAGTTGAAGATAGGAGCAGTGATTAGTTACTGAGCTCAACTTCAACTCCTGCTGTGTTCACCTGTTTTTCAAAAGACAACAAGACTACACCTTTACAGTGAGCTTATAATTATAATTAATTGTCACTAATAAGCAAGCAATATGACTTACCACCGCCCGCCACTGGCGCTAGCTCACCCCCTTTTGCTACTGCATCTGTAGACTGGCTGGCACCGTCTGTGCTGGCCCCGGCAATGGTGGCCGGTGCGGCTAGAAAAAAAAGATTGCACATTTCTTACATGCCAGATTCACCTCCCCCTATTAATTGTTTTATAGCAAAATAAAAAATCACCACACACATCATTCACTACAATTTGGACACATTACAGACAGTATCTTCTATAAAAAATATCAGGTTGGCATTTTGTTTTTGGAAAGTTTAAAAAAAGCCTGAAGTCAAGACAAGAGACAAGCTGTTAAGGAGTGGCTGGAGCTATTGATTGATGAATCTGACTTTTTGAGAAACAAATAGCATATGGCCTTGGTTGGCAAATGCAATGGGTCCGTCCTCCTTGTACTTCCCCAGGAATGGTGCTCAGCAATCAGTTCACCAACTGCTGCTAATAATACTATGCTTAGCTAATAAGAAGACACAACTTTGGGGTGTACAATGTGATCATTGCCACTCTCTTGTTTTAGTGATTAAGCCTTCTCATCTACTACATGTGTAGAATACCTTACTTGGGCAATGGGCATGCAATCTGCATGGCAGAGTAGTAGTAGTAGTAGTACTATGTGACCAATGGGTTCTCTGATTTGTGGACAAGGTGTTAGTTGCGGTAAGCTTGGTACAAACTAAGGTACCGGAAGCCAAACAACCTATCTGAGAAAACACCACTTGATCCAGTGGGAGGCGCACCTTAGCGGCCAAAAAACTGCACGTGTTGTTGGTGGAAGGGATGAAGAAGAAGAAGAAGATCCGATCACGATGGAAGGTGAACAAGAGGGAGACATTTTCTCAGTTACACAAAGCAGCCCTGTCCCCAGCAGTGCAGTAGTAACGCCCACATCATCATCAGCAACATCACAATAGCACAAGAGCCAGGCTGAGACACCAAGGGGTCCAAGGCAAGAGAGTACTGCAACAAGGTGAACAAGAGGGAGACATTTTCTCAGTTACACAAAGCAGCCCTGTCCCCAGCAGTGCAGTGGTAACGCCCACATCATCATCAGCAACATCACAATAGCGCAAGAGCCAGGCTGAGACACCAAGGGGTCCAAGGCAAGAGAGTACCGCAACGAAAAAACGTGCATTGAGCCTAACATATGGCGTCAAGAAGTCACCTGCATCAGTCGCACCAGAAAAGAAAAAAATCCAGGCTACCATTCTCAGCATATTTAGGTCGGAGGGACAGTACGAACGCAACCACCCAACGGCACGTTTGTACAATGCGAAGATGGCTAAAATGTTAGTGCTGGACCTCCTCCCTTTTTCTTTTGTGGAAGGGTTGGGTTTTCTTGAATTTGTGACAGCCATCTGCCCGAAATGGAAGGTTCCCATCCGATCCTATTTTGCCAGAGTTGCCGTTCCAGCACTACATCACGACATGCTGGAATTGCTTGGACAAGCTTTGCAGCAATCAATCAATCACAGAATTTGTAGAGCGCACTACTTACCCGCGAGGGTCTCAAGGCGCTGGGGAGAAAAAAAGGGGGGGGGTGCTGCTACTGGTCGAACAGCCAGGTCTTGAGTAGCCTCCTGAAGGTCAGCAGGTCTTGGGTCTGTCGTAGGCTTAGTGGAAGGGTGTTCCAGGTCTTGGCGGCGAGGTGGGAGAAGGATCTGCCGCCGGTGGTTGTTCTTCGAATGCGAGGGACGGTGGCGAGGGAGAGGTCGGCGGAGCGGAGCTGGCGGTTGGGGACCTAGAAGAAGAGTCGTCTGTTGAGGTAGGCTGGGCCAGTCTTGTGGAGTGCCTTGTGCGTGGTTGAGGAGTTTGAAGGAGATTCTCCTGTCGACGGGGAGCCAGTGCAGGTTCCTCAGGTGGGGGGTGATGTGGCTGTGGCGTGGTACGTCGAGGATCAGGCGTGCGGAGGCGTTTTGTATGCGTTGCAGTCGCTTGATGAGCTTGGCCGGGGCTCCCGCGTAGAGGGCGTTCCCATAGTCAAGTCTGCTACTGACGAGGGCCTGGGTGACTGTTCTTCTTGTATCTGTCGGGATCCACCTGTAGATCTTGCGAAGCATGCGGAGGGTGTTGAAGCAGGAGGAGGAGACTGCGTTGACTTGCTTGGCCATGGAGAGCATTGAGTCGAGGATGACTCCCAGGTTGCGTGCGAGGTCGGTGGGTGTCGGGGCTGCTCCCAGTGTCGTTGGCCACCAGGAGTCATCCCAGGCTGAGGGGTTGGAGCCGAGGATGAGGACCTCTGTCTTGTCCGTGTTCAGCTTTAGTCGGCTGATCTTCATCCAATCGGCGACGGCCTTCATTCCTTCATGGAGGTTGGATTTGGTGGCGAGGGGTCCTTGGTGAGGGAGAGGATCAGTTGAGTGTCGTCGGCGTAGGAGATTATGTTGAGGTCGTGCTGTCTGGCGATGCGTGCGAGCGGGGCCATGTAGATGTTGAACAGTGTTGGGCTGAGGGATGATCCCTGGGGTACGCCGCAGATGATCTCGGAGGCTTCGGATCGGAATGGTGGGAGGCGGACTCTCTGGGTTCTGCCGGCGAGGAAGGAGGTGGCCCATTCCAGGGCCTTGTCTCGGATCCCTGCGTCGTGGAGGCGTGCACGTAGAGTATGGTGGCAGACAGTGTCGAAGGTGGCGGAGTGGTCCAGCAGGATGAGGGCTGCGGTCTCACCGTTGTCCAGCAGGGTCCTGATGTCGTCGGTGGCGGCGATGAGGGCGGTCTCAGTGCTGTGGTTGCTGCGGAACCCAGATTGGGAAGGGTCCAGGATGCTGTTTTCTTCGAGGTATCGAGTTAGCTGTTTGTTGACGATCTTCTCGATGACCTTGGCTGGGAACGGAAGCAGGGAGATGGGCCGGAAGTTCTTGAGGTCTCTCGGGTCCGCCTTGGGTTTTTTGAGTAGGGCGTTGATCTCTGCGTGTTTCCAGCTCTCTGGGAAGGTCGCGGTCTTGAAGGAGAGATTGATAACGTTGCACAGGTGGGGTGCGATGGAGCTGCTGGCTTTGTTGAAGAAGTGGTGCGGGAAAGGGTCTGACGGGGAGCCGGAGTGGATTGTGCTCATGGTCTTGATGGTGTCATCGATGTTCACGCTGGCCCAGGCTGGCAAGGGGTCGTGGTCGATGGTGTGCGGCGGGTCTGGTGCATCGATCTTAGTTGGGGCTGTCTGGGTGTTGAAGCTGTCGTGGATGTCGGCGATCTTGCGGTGGAAGAAGGTGGCGAGGGAATCGCACAGGGCTTGCGACGGCGGGATGTCGTTTGTGTTGGAGCTGGGGTTGGAGAGTTCCTTCACGATGTTGAAGAGCTCCTTGCTGTTGTGTGCGTTGTTGTCGAGGCGGTCTTTGAAGGAGATTCTCTTGGCGGACCTGATGAGGTGGTGGTGGTTACGGATGGCGTCTTTGTGGGCTGCGTGGCTGTCCGGTGTCTTATCACTGTGCCATTTCTTCTCTAGTTTTCTGGCCGGTACGCTTGGAAGCTAGGAGTTCCGGGGTGAACCAGCTGGCTCTTTTGGTGGTGTCACTGTAGGTGAGTTTTTTCAGCGGGGCGAGGGTGTTGGCACAGTCGTCTATCCATCGTCTGAGGTTGCATGCAGCGTCGTCGGTGTTGGATGGGTCGGAGGGAGGGCTGAGAGCGAGGTTTGCCCGTAGTTGGTCTTCGGTGACTTTGCTCCAGCAGCGGCATGGGATCTGTTGGGTGCGGTGGTGTGTGGTGGGTTTCTGGAAGGTGAAGTGGATGCAGCGGTGGTCGGTCCAGAGGAGTTCCGTGGTGTGGCTGAAGGAGACGTGGGAGCTTGAGGAGAAGATGGGGTCGAGCGTGTGGCCGGCGGAATCGGTCGGTGTTGTGACGAGCTGTCTCAGTCCGAGGTTGGCGAGGTTGTCGATTAGGGTGGTGGAGTTGCTGTCGTTGTTGTTCTCCAGGTGAAAGTTCAGGTCTCCGAGGAGGATGTAGTCGGTAGAGGTCAGGGCATGCATGCTGATGAAGTCGGCGATGGAGTCGCTGAACTGGGGTCGGGGCCCAGGGGGTCTGTAGACAAGGGTGCCTCTAAGGGTGGTGTTGGGGTCCGTGTGGATCTGGAAGTGCATGTGTTCGGCGGTGCAGAGAATGTCGTCGGTGCTGGTCGAGACCCTGATGGTGTTCTTGTGGACGATGGCGATTCCTCCTCCTACTCCGTTGATGCGGTCTCTGCGGGTGATCTTATAGCCGTCTGGGATGGCTATGGCGATGTCGGGTGCGGAGGAGTCGTTCATCCAGGTCTCTGTCAGGAAGGCGACGTCTGGTGATGATGTGTCGAGCAGGTCCCAGAGCTCGACGGCATGTTTGCGTGCGGACCGGGTGTTCAGTAGGATGCATCGGAGGTGGTTGAGGTCCTTCTTGGCGGGCGCTTCGGTGGCTCTGAGGCTGGTGTAGCTGCAGTTCTGGCAGGTGAAGGGACCATGAGTGCGTTTCGGGGCGGCCTTGAAGCAGTTGTGTGTCCGTCCGGGGTTGAGAGCGTGGAGTGTGGTGGCATCGTATCGGTGTCGGTCCTCGAGGCTGGAGCGGGGGGCGCACGGCCCAGGGGTTCTGGCACTGGGCGCGGTCCAGGCGCGGACGGGCGCAGACGGGCTTGCCTTCGGCGCGCCAGTGGCGCGGCCACGCAGCGGCCGCCATATATGGGGAGGTGGGAGGGAGGAGCAGCTGGGAGGCGGGAGGCAGGGGCAGCGAATGGGCAGTCAGGGGGAGGGGCCGCAGGGGACGCAGCGGCGGGAGTGGAGAGAGGCAACGAGGGGTACAGAAGGCAAAATGGACACAGAAAATGGGGGCAACGAGGGGAAACAGAAGGCAAAGTGGGCACAGGGAAATGGGGGCAACAAGGGGAAACAGAAGGCAAAATGGACACAGAAATGGGGGCAACGAGGGGAAACAGAAGGCAAAACGGGCACAGGGAAATGGGGGCAACGAGGGGAAACAGAAGGCAAAATGGACACAGAAAATGGGGGCAACGAGGGGAAACAGAAGGCAAAACGGGCACAGGGAAATGGGGGCAACGAGGGGAACAGAAGGCAAAACGGGCACCGAGGCAACAAGCAGAGGGGCGAGCTTACCAGCAGCAGCAGCGGGCAGGACAACACAGGCGGAGCTGTGTGGTGGGGGAGCGACCTACCTGGCAAGGTCAAGGGTCGCTCTCCTCACCGCGCAGCGGCCGCCATATATGGGGAGGTGGGAGGGAGGAGCAGCGAATGGGCAGTCAGGGGGGCGGGCCGCAGGGGCCGCAGCGGCGGGAGTGGAGAGAGGCAACGAGGGGTACAGAAGGCAAAATGGACACAGAAAATGGGGGCAACGAGGGGAAACAGAAGGCAAAGTGGGCACAGGGAAATGGGGGCAATGAGGGGAAACAGAAGGCAAAATGGACACAGAAAATGGGGGCAACGAGGGGAAACAGAAGGCAAAATGGACACAGAAAATGGGGGCAACGAGGGGAAACAGAAGGCAAAGTGGGCACAGGGAAATGGGGGCAACGAGGGGAAACAGAAGGCAAAATGGACACAGAAAATGGAGGCAACGAGGGGAACAGAAGGCAAAATGGACACAGAAAATGGGGGCAACGAGGGGAAACAGAAGGCAAAACGGGCACAGGGAAATGGGGGCAACGAGGGGAAACAGAAGGCAAAATGGACACAGAAAATAGGGGCAACGAGGGGAAACAGAAGGCAAAATGGACACAGAAAATGGGAGCAACGAGGGGAAACAGAAGGCAAAGCGGGCACAGGGAAATGGGGCAATGAGGGGAAACAGAAGGCAAAATGGACACAGAAAATGGGGGCAACGAGGGGAAACAGAAGGCAAAACGGGCACAGGGAAATGGGGGCAACGAGGGGAACAGAAGGCAAAACGGGCACCGAGGCAACAAGCAGAGGGGCGAGCTTACCAGCAGCAGCAGCGGGCAGGACAACACAGGCGGAGTTGTGTGGATGGGGGAGCGACCTACCTGGCAAGTGCTCTTCACACTATCCACCTGACAACAGACATGTGGACCAGTTGCCAAGCCACTGATTACATTTGCCTCACTGCACACTGGATCTCTTTTGTGGGGGTTAGAGAAAAGACATCTTCAGGTGTTGACACTACTGAGATTTGTAATGCTGCTCGGAAACATGCAACTGTAGCCATGTTTGCCACGGAGAAATCTCATACTGCTGCAAACATTTTGGAAGACTTTGACAGCAAGGTCTTTGAATGGCTGCGACCAAGAGGGCTTAACATTGGTTTTGTTGCCATGGACTATGGCAGTAATATAGTTAAGCCATGGCCGATGGTGGCTATTTCAGGGTCCTGTGTTTGGCGCACTGCATTAACATCATTGTTCAAGACTTTCTGAAAAAAGAAGACAGAGTCAGCAACTTACTGACTGTTGGAAGCTGGAGTCCCCGTCCCGCACCACTGTCACCAAATGCGAGACCCGCGACTCCTCACTCAACGTTAGGCCAAGTAAGGACACCGTTTGAGCTAGTCCTGCTCAACCCCTTAGTAGCATGGCACGAGCCGCCAGGCCTATCTCCAAGGCACGAGTGTACAGTATTTGCAACCACACTCACAACAACCCACTGGTGACACCACAAATGGACTCCACACGAGTTTAATAAAATGAGTATAAACTTTATGTAAAAAGATATACGATCAGACCACACGATACATAAGCCAACATGTAATAAAGGGTAATATTCGTTCCGGCTGGCTGGTAGGTTCAAATCCCAACCACCGCTTTCAAAATGCTATGCTGGTCGCATTGCTAGAATCACACACGTTTCAATGGACAAACAATAGTGCGCTGCGTAACGATACAATCCTGTGCTGGGCAGAGGAGAAATAATACAATGCATAACGATACACCCCGGCACCTGCAATGGGAGAAATAATGCAATGCGTACCGCTACAATCATGTACTGCGCAATGAAGGAATAATGCAATGCGTCACACCCCAATCACGTACTTTGCAATGAAGGAATAATGCAATGCGCTCCGCTACAATCATGTACTTTGCAATGAAGGAATAATGCAATGCGTAGCTACAATCATGTACTTTGCAATGAAGAAATAATGCAATGCGGGCCGCTACAATCCTGTACTTTGCAATGGAGAAATAATGCAATGCGTAGCACTACAACTGTGTACTTCGTTATGCAGAAATAATGTCAGGCGTCATAAGACAGTCCGGCAGTTTGTTAGCAGCAATATTGGCAATGTGTATTACGTCAGTCAGCCTCTTCGATAACAGTTGCCCCCCACACGTATCAACGATGACATAAAGTACAGCTTCTCACTCTGGCCCCAGTACTGCCACTCCTGAACGCAGTACGGGCCCCAATCTGAGTCGAAGCAAAGGCTCACATCACCAGAAGGACTGGGAGGCCGAGAGAGTGTCCCTCAGAGCCCGCGCCCCGCCCAGGCAGTAATCCACGTTACCTGGGGGCACGACCCCACTCTCCTCTCCTCCTTCAGCGAACTGGGCCTTCCGTGTAGAACTTTCTCAATGGGCCTCAGCGTCTCGGCCTGGCAGCTCAGCTCCTCCGGGGCTGCCGGTCCGGCCCACGACTGTTAGGAAGGTCTCAGGCGGCCGCAGGGCACATGTACCCCACGCCCCTGAGATTACGTTACTCTGGGTGCACGTTCACCACAGCACCCTCCGGGTCTCCTCTGGCACGAAGCCACACACACAAGGCTGATGGGACTTCACGTCGACTCCGAGTGCACGTTCACCAGGCACTCCTTCCTGCGGTATCAATTGGCACCAAGACACGCACACCACGCTGAAGAGACTCACTTTCTTCCGGTGCACACGATGATCAGCCGATCACCTCCACAGTCCCAGGTTGCACCAAAGCATGCACACTGCTTCACTGAGACTTACTCCAACTCCAGTGCCCCGATATCCAGGCGCTCTTCACCAACGCCTTCGGCCGCACCCCGACACGCTCACCGTGTCTGAGCCTCACTTCTCCTCCGGTGCACTCGATGACCAGGCACTCTTCACCAGCGCCTCCGGTGCACCCCGACACGCACCATGCTCGTTCGAGACTCACTCCACTTCCGATGCACACGTTGACCAGGCACTCCTCACCTACGCCTCCTGTGCACCACGACACGCACCCTGCACGTCCGAGACTCCCTTCACCTCCGATGCACCTGCTGACCAGGCGCTCTTCACCAGCACCTGCAGTGCACCACGACACGCACCCTGCGCATCCGAGTCTCACGTCACCTCAGATGCACATGCTGACCAGGCGCTCTACACCAACGCCTGCTGTGCACCATGACACGCACTTAGCGCATCCGAGACTCACTTCACCTTCGATGCACACGTTGACCAGGTGCTCTTCACCAATGCCTGCTGTGCACCATGACACGCACCCAGCGTGTCCGAGTCTCACTTCTCCTCCGTGTGTCGAAGATCACAGGGCACACCTTCCGAGGGTCTCAAGCTGCCACAACACGCGCCCACCGCGTCGCTTGAAACTTCTCCGGAAACTTTTATGTTCCTGTGTTTCCAAACAGGGAGCCAGCTCACCTCGGGCCCTTGGGGTAACAAGACACAGCACAAAGTACAGTCTTCTTCAAGCAAGGGGACCCAGCGCACAAAGCACAGTCCCAACAGCCTCTTCCTTGGTTAAAACAGCAAACTGCAGACCAGCCCCAGATCACAAAGCAAGGGTTGGTCCTTCCCAGCAGTCTCTTCAGTTGTTCAATCCTTAGCAGAGGTTCCTCTTGACCACGAAATGGGTCCAAGCCTTTTCAGTCTCAATCCATTTCTATTCTAACGTTCAGGGGTCTCAGCTCTCATAGTTATACCCCTAAATGTCTTTGAAGTTCGTTGTGCTCAGGGGTCCCTGACCCCTGCCTAAATCAGTTCTGGGTGTCTCCCTCCCAGTGTCACCTTTCTCCCTTTGATACTGGGGGTCTGGATCCTTAATCACTCAGCAGGAGATGGGTCAATTTTTTTTTATCCGCAGCCCAGGGCTCTTCATCTCCCGGTGCTTTTCCTCGCCTACTCTCCAGATGCAGGTCAGCCTGGTGCCCTCTCAACCCCTCCCTGGGTCAAGACCTCCCCCAGCAACTCTCCCCTCTCATATCCAGACAGTCAATCCACATTCAGCAGAGACACACAGAAATGCTTAAAGCACAAAACTCAGCCACTTTCTAAAAGAGTGGCTTCTGAACACACAGTGACAAAACCACTTTCATAGAAAGATGTGTTATGACGCTGTGAGTTCATACATACTAAACTTCACCTCTCCATTTTAAACTTATGGGAAACTAGGCTAACAAACACAATACCCAGCCTCCCCCATTCTGTCCTATGGGCAGGATGGCCTTTCACCAGTGAAAAACGAAATGGAGTGTTTTTCACTGTCAGGACATAACACACACCTCAGTATATGTCCTGCCTTTTACTTACACTGCACCCTGCACAGGGGCTACCCGGGACCTACCACAGGGGTGCCCACTGTGTACACAAAAGGGAAAGTAAGGCCTGACAAGTGGTTGCACTTGTCAGGACAACATGCTAACTTAGCAAACTGTGTGCAGGCCCTACACTGCAGGCCTGAGTTCCCTTCTCCGCGCACCTTTGCATTACTAGCCCTGGCACACACAGTGCACATCACTAGGGACTTTACTAGTAAGGCAAACATACCAATCATGGCCAACCAATTACCATTACACTTTACACAGGGAACACTTGTACTTTGACACTGATCAGCAGTGGCAAAGTACCCAAAGCATCTAAATTGGCAACTCTATGTCAGGAAAACGGTCTAGGGGGAAAGCAAAAAGTTTAGGGAACTTTAGCCAAAAAGGCCAAGTCCTACACTGACCACCTGCAGAAGAATCTGCACACATTTCAGCTATTCTTTTAAATCCCAGAAGCAGCTGAGGATCATTCAACGTGATAATAGAATGCCAGTTAAAGCACTCATCCAGGAGGTGCCAACACGTTGGAACACAACTTATTACATGCTTGAATGTCTGTTTGAGCAGTACAGACCAATCAATGAATATGTCATGAAAAGAGGGGCTGCTACTGTGAAAGGCATGATCATTGAGATGGACCAATGGGGCCTAGTTAAATGCCTTACAGAGATGCTACTTCCTTTCAAGGTCTTCACATGTGAAGTCAGCAAGGAGGACTGTACTATGGGCCAAGCTATCCATTGTTGCACATGCTACAGGAGCAGCTGACGGGGTATCTGCAATGTATGCAGGTGTGGAGAAAAAAAAGAAGCATAAGAGTTGGTGGAGAGTTCAACCCATCGCTTATCTGAAAATACAAGGGTGCAAAGAGGCATTCTGTACTCCAACCATTACATCTGTGCCACAATTCTTGATCCACGGTACAAACCATTACTGCACACTTTCATTCCTTTTTAAGACGGGGATGTTGCCAGCTACAAAACTTGGATAGCTCTGCAAGCCAGTCTGCTAGAAAAAGAACGGCTGGGAATTGGAGGCCCGCTCCTCCAGGGCACAACAAGAACTGCAGGTCAGCCTTCAAGTTCAACTTCAGAGCCTGAGGGCAGTGTGGTTGGCTCACAGCAGCCAAAACCACCAACAACACCAAGAACAACATCAACAACAAGAACAGGAGCATCAGCCCCAAAATCGGCACAGGAATGGTTTCTACAGGCAGGGCCTAAGTCCAGTGCTGAGGCAATGGCAAAAGAGGTCGAGCGAAGCGGAACACCCATGAGCATGGAGCGGATGGTCCAGGCCTACCTGGATGACCCAACAGAGGTCTACTTTGATCAAAACCCATTGCTGTATTGGTATGGGAAAAGGCGCCAATGGCCAGAGCTCAGCAGGCTGGCGATAAACTATCTGGCTTGCCCTGTCGCAAGTGTCTCTGCTAACCGTGCTTTAAGTGCTGCTGGTGCCGTTCTGACAGTGAGAAGGACCAGTCTCTCACCCCAAAACCTGGAGAGGTTAACCATGATCAAAATGAATCCACACTTTATACCACCGGATTACACCATAACTGAAGTAGCACAGCAGGAAGATGATGACGGCGACTCAGGTCATAGAAGTAGTGTGTTAGGTGACCTACTTCTGGGCGAATGACCAGAGTTTGAGGACGAGCTCTACTTCCCTGACAATTAGGCTCTTTCAATTTCCAGTTACTTTCTTTCTTTCTTTGACGCCCCCCCAAAAATACAAAAAAAAGTTATAGCTAAGGAACATTATTTACTTTATTATTTGTGTGTGTCACTGTCTTTCTGGTTCCCAAATCCATCCTCACCATCTTACTCTTTTTTTATTGCCGGATCGGAGTTGCAACTGTGTGAAGTCAATGAAGAAGTAAAGTCCACTCCTGACTCGCCCAAAAGCCATTTCCTTCAAGCCAGACATTGGATGGAGAATTCAAACAAATGTGTGCCTACCTCCAACCCTGGGCCCTGACTATCTATCTATCCTTTCCTAACCTAGAGGTACTGCCCCGGAAGAACAGGTAAATGATGGCATGGATTGCACAATGAGTGATTGCTCTTTGTTCTGAATGTATATTCTACAAAGTGACTCAAGTCAAACTTTCCCTTCTTGTTGTTCAATAACAAAATTGTACTACTACAGGCCGATCCATTGCATTTTGAGTCGGAAGTAGACGAGTCTGGAGGACTCACTCGGGAGTCAGACACTGTTGGTACGGACTTGGAGTTGGACACCATGACCATACTCGCAGTCAGAGTCAGGTCAGGAGGATCAGAGATGATTGATGGAATAACTCAGGGTTTGAGTATGACTACTTAGAGAAATGCCACCAGAAGAAGATGGAATTTTTCAAATTCACTGAAACCAACTGATTTGGATGATTGATGATGACTTTGAAGTGGCCTAAAGGTAAACAACAACACAGACCAGACCTACATGTCTGTGTAGTGGTGGTGGGTGGTGAGTGTGGTGTGACTGACAGTGGTGCATTTATTTTTTACTTCATTTGGAAAATGCTATGTTGCTGTGTGTATACTATGTATGTGTGTTCAGTGCTGTCTGGCTCAAATCTGAAGCTAAGTGGAGTTTGGGTGGGGGTGGCCTGCTGTTGGAGGTAACTGCCGGAAACAGAGTCTGATTTAGCCATGATGCTTCTGAAAGTCTTCTTGTTGCACTCCTCATGAAGTTTAACTTTTTGTTTTTTTCTTGATTTTTCAATATCCTTTTTTTTCCATCTACAGGCCCTTTACTCTGCGACATCCTGGAAAAATAACTCATACTTAACATACCAAGCCGCATCCGCCAGGCACCCAAGATTCACGGGCGGACAGTCCAATAGGAGTGCGGAGATGCAACTCCCAATTTATACAGTATCTTTTTTTTTCTCTTCAATCATTACGACTGTGTGTGTTGTTTATGTTTGCTTATTTTACTCCTGCAGATAATTTAATTGTATTTGCTATCTTTCTAAGCCCGGTACAACAGAACATAAATATAATGTGTGTAACTTGGGTCTCTCTGGGGGCAAACAGACAATTGCATAATTAATATACTGCCCTGTACTTGTCTAGTACCACTCATCATCATGAATGCATTTCCTTTTCCTCCCATAACAGATTTATGATGTTAGGCTGCCAAGATGAGTGTTGTCCATGTGTAGTGTTTGTCTTTGTCAAACCTTTCCCTCAAATCCCCCTTCCCAACAATTCATCAAACCCCTAACCCTCTTCCCCCAGGCTGTGTGATTTATTGAGGTGTGACTTAACACTTTTTACACCATTAATTGATCACACACTTGGTGGGGCGGATGTGGTGAAAGCAACACAACAACTCAGTGCAGGGTGAGGAGGATCTTATTCTTAGCTAAGCTCATATAGCCCACATTGGCAGTATATATTATAGAATATCCACCCCAGCACAGTGTATGATATTTTTTTCAGAGGAACATCTCATTGCCAGCATCATCATTCAGGCACTGTATTAATTTGCGTCTAAACCAGTTAAGCTTGTCCACTTCGTACAGTTCGTAGGAGCTCAACATTATTCTGATTAATTCAATTTTTCATTGCTTATCATACTCTCTTCTTGTGTCTGAGACTGTTCTAGTAGTCTATTCTCTGGTGACTGTCATCAAGCTTGCATATAATAGCGGCATTAACTTAGTTTTTTATTTCAGTGTGTTAACTTCCCTTTCGATGAATAGTCCCCACTCTCCGAATCCTTATCCTACAGTACTAGTTCACCTAGGAGGGAGTGGGACCCCGCTTCAGTTCTGATGAGTTTGCCTTTAATATCAAAAGAAACGCTAGCAATGCATGCTGCTACTACTACCACCACCATGATGGCACCTTAGGAAACCATGGAGCCCTCGCTTCATCTAATCAGGTAAGAGAAGTGAACTGTGGTTTATTGATCATTGTTGAACAACAATGATTCTATACAATGGTAATTCACCGCCCACCTCCTCCGAGTCCTTAGCGGTTAATAATAATATATAGTAGTAGCAGAGTACACTGCAGAGACTAGTTGGAGAGAGTAGTAGGGCAAGGGAGGGTACTGCATCACTATTTTGTTTACACTATCAGCAGACTTTTAAAACTGGCTGCGCCAAAGGCAGCACTGAGAAGTAAAACAAACAATCAACAACCCCACCACATTTTTTTAAAATCATTCATAATCATAAAATGTAAAAGTATGAAAAGTTTATTATACCATGAACAAAATACCAAACCTAATTCAGGAAGATTAGTGACGTAAGTGGTGAGGTAGTGTTGTCAACCATGAAATTGTCATGGAGGACACTATAGGGCCGATTCCGATCTCGGTCGGAGGCGCACCTAACATCATTCGGTCGGGAAAAAAGCCATGCGAATGCCTGTTTCCCGACCGATCCGCACATTATTCCGAACGAGCAAGTACGATGCGCACAACAGCATAGATTCCGACCCAGTCGTACTCACCCAATCCAGGTCCTGTTCCCCGACCGAGCCGGATCCGTAAACGCAGAATCGAGTCGCACGGAAGCTAAAATGCAGCCCCGTTCAGCCGGACAAGTACGATGCGCTTCCCGTACGCGCCGAACCCGTCGCTACGCACGGCACGTCAAAGCATCCGGGAGAGGCGCACATAAGCTCCGATTCGCGCCACAACACGATCCACGGCTACGAGACGAACACGCCAGCGACGAGGACGAGGCGAAGCAACGAGAAAGACGAACGAGACGAACCAACCATGAATCCCATCGTGCCGATCCTACCAATATTCTACATCTACTACCGGAACAGGCACGGACGCGTACGCCGCAGAAGGTAAGTCAGACACCAACCACAAAAACAAACTACACGTACCCGACATCACACACACACAGAGGGATGCAGAAATTACTTACACCAGCAACAGCAGCACCATAGGGGCGGGATGGCCATCACCAATGTCACATATACACATAGGGGCCCGGATGCCTACCACTACTACCACCTCTACCCAGGGGGTGCCAGATGCCTACCACTACTACCACCTCTACCCAGGGGGTGCCAGATGCCTACCACTACTATCACCTCTACCCAGGGGGTGCCAGATGCCTACCACTACTACCACCTCTACCCATGGGGGGCTGGATGCCTGTCACTACTACCAACCTTACCCAGGGGGTGCCAGATGCCTACCACTACTACCACCCTTACCCAGGGGGTGCCAGATGCCTACCACTACTACCACCCTTACCCAGGCGGTGCCAGATGCCTACCACTACTACCACCCCTACCCAGGGGGTGCCAGATGCCTACCACTACTACCACACCTACCCAGGGGGTGCCAGATGCCTACCACTACTACCACCCCTACCCAGGGGTGCCAGATGCCTACCACTACTACCACCTCTACCCAGGGGTGCCAGATGCCTACCACTACTACCACCCCTACCCAGGGGGTGCCAGATGCCTACCACTACTACCACCCCTACCCAGGGGTGCCAGATGCCTACCACTACTACCACCTCTACCCATGGGGGCTGGATGCCTGTCACTACTACCACCCTTACCCAGGGGGTGCCAGATGCCTACCACTACTACCACCCTTACCCAGGGGTGCCAGATGCCTACCACTACTACCACCCCTACCCATGGGGGCTGGATGCCTACCACTACTACCACCTCTACCCAGGGAGTGCCAGATGCCTACCACTACTTCCACCTCTACCCAGGGGGTGCCAGATGCCTACCACTACTACCACCTCTACCCATGGGGGGCTGGATGCCTACCACGACTACCACCCCTACCCAGGGGGTGCCAGATGCCTACCACTACTACCACCCTTACCCATGGGGGCTGGATGCCTACCACTACTACCACCTCTACCCAGGGGTGCCAGATGCCTACCACTACTACCACCTCTACCCAGGGGGTGCCAGATGCCTACCACTACTACCACCTCTACCCATGGGGGCTGGATGCCTGTCACTACTACCACCCTTACCCAGGGGTGCCAGATGCCTACCACTACTACCACCCCTACCCAGGGGGTGCCAGATGCCTACCACTACTACCACCCCTACCCAGGGGTGCCAGATGCCTACCACTACTACCACCCTTACCCATGGGGGCTGGATGCCTACCACTACTACCACCTCTACCCAGGGGTGCCAGATGCCTACCACTACTACCACCTCTGCCCAGGGGTGCCAGATGCCTACCACTACTACCACCTCTACCCATGGGGGCTGGATGCCTGTCACTACTACCACCCTTACCCAGGGGTGCCAGATGCCTACCACTACTACCACCCTCACCCAGGGGTGCCAGATGCCTACCACTACTACCACCTCTACCCAGGGGTGCCAGATGCCTACCACTACTACCACCCCCACCCAGGGGGTGCCAGATGCCAGTCACTACTACCACCCCTACCCAGGGGTGCCAGATGCCTACCACTACTACCACCCCTACCCAGGGGTGCCAGATGCCTACCACTACTACCACCTCTACCCATGGGGAGCTGGATGCCTGTCACTACTACCACCCCTACCCAGGGGGTGTCAGATGCCTACCACTACTACCACCTCTACCCATGGGGGCTGGATGCCTGTCACCACTACCACCCCTACCCAGGGGGTGCCAGATGCCTACCACTACTACCACCTCTACCCAGGGGTGTCAGATGCCTACCACTACTACCACCTCTACCCATGGGGGCTGGATGCCTGTCACTACTACCACCCCAACCCAGGGGTGCCAGATGCCTACCACTACTACCACCTCTACCCAGGGGGTGCCAGATGCCTACCACTACTACCACCCTTACCCAGGGGGTGCCAGATGCCTACCACTACTACCACCCTTACCCAGGGGGTGCCAGATGCCTACCACTACTACCACCCCTACCCAGGGGGTGCCAGATACCTACCACTACTACCACCTCTACCCATGGGGGCTGGATGCCTACCACTACTACCACCTCTACCCAGGGGGTGCCAGATGCCTGTCACTACTACCACCCCTACCCAGGGGTGTCAGATGCCTACCACTACTACCACCTCTACCCAGGGGGCCAGATGCCTACCACTACTACCACCCTTACCCAGGGGGTGCCAGATGCCTACCACTACTACCACCCCTACCCAGGGGGTGCCAGATGCCTACCACTACTACCACCTCTACCCAGGGGGTGCCAGATGCCTACCACTACTACCACCTCTACCCAGGGGGTGCCAGATGCCTACCACTATTACCACCTCTACCCATGGGGGGCTGGATGCCTGTCACTACTACCACCCTTACCCAGGGGTGCCAGATGCCTACCACTACTACCACCCCTACCCAGGGGGTGCCAGATGCCTACCACTACTACCACCCCTACCCAGGGGTGCCAGATGCCTACCACTACTACCACCTCTACCCAGGGGGTGCCAGATGCCTACCACTACTACCACCCCTACCCAGGGGGTGCCAGATGCCTACCACTACTACCACCCCTACCCAGGGGTGCCAGATGCCTACCACTACTACCACCTCTACCCATGGGGGCTGGATGCCTGTCACTACTACCACCCCTACCCATGGGGGCTGGATGCCTACCACCAACAACACCCCCACTCACAGGATGGCTAATACATGACACAACAAGCACACACCAACATAAAGAATGCAACATAAAGACATCCCCCAACACCATGACAAGCGTGTGTAGACTGTGTCAAATGCCTACAACACTGAACATGACTTTGAACATACAATGTGACCCCCTATCACATGTGCCACACATAAATGTGTGTGGCTCCCACAATGCAAGCAGGCCATGACCATTGTGGCAATGGGGTCCAAAACCCCATCATCACAGTGACCAAAATGTAAGTGTGGGGTCCATAGCTGAAGCACATCTTGAACATTGTGGCAATGGGGTCCAAACCCCATCATCACAGTGACCAAAATGTAAGTGTGGGGTCCATAGCTGAAGCACATTTTGAACATTGTGGCAATGGGGTCCAAACTCCCATCATCACAGTGACCAAAATGTAAGTGTGGGGTCCATAGCTGAAGCACATTTTGAACATTGTGGCAATGGGGTCCAAACCCCCATCATCACAGTGACCAAAATGTAAGTGTGGGGTCCATAGCTGAAGCACATTTTGAACATTGTGGCAATGGGGTCCAAACCCCCATCATCACAGTGACCAAAATGTAACTGTGGGGTCCATAGCTGAAGCACATTTTGAACATTGTGGCAATGGGGTCCAAACCCCCATCATCACAGTGACCAAAATGTAAGTGTGGGGTCCATAGCTGAAGCACATTTTGAACATTGTGGCAATGGGGTCCAAACCCCCATCATCACAGTGACCAAAATGTAAGTGTTGACAAAGAAAAAGCTGCAACTGCCAAACTGCATGGATGATTCCTGGTCACAGAACAACAAACACATCAGTGGCAAAGTAGTGCTTGTGTCCCATAGCAACATAGATTGGGGGAGGCAAACAGTGCAGTGCAAATAAGACATACCTTTGGCCATGTGCAGACAAACATCACCCATGGGGGCTGACACTGTCAACATTCATCAATGACACAATGACAGAAGTGACCATCAGAATGCAGACCCACATATTTGCACCAATGGGCACACAAATGCAGATACCCTGTGGAGACTGTAGATGTGAGGTGAACAGATACCATACCATGGCAGCAATGGGACACACAAACAATGATCATTGTGCTGACTGATGACCTAGGAGTCCCAGGGACAGCAGGGGAAACACACCAAACAACATACAGCCAATGGCACACTAAAGATATGCCAATGCAGTGGTGCAGATGCACAAACACAAACAGGCAGACCCACACTGCACATCAAACACAACAGGTGAGGGGGGTACCAGTGTCCCCAGGCAACCACACAACACATGAGGAGGCCTGAATACCAATTACACAGATGTGCATACAGTGCCACACAAAGGTAACTCATGGATCCAAATCCCCTATGTGGGCAATCAGGCATTGTCAGATGAGAGGGAGCACAAATCACACATGTCACACAAGCATGTAGGAACAGCAACTGACACAGCAAGACACAGAGACACCACAGCACTACCCCCAGGGCCCCCACAATGTGGTGACCCTGGGCTGCATTACAATCCCACTGTGATGACAAAGCTAGATGTCGTTCACACTGTGAACCACAGTCATGTGTCCTGAGCAACAAACTACCATCACACCTACACAAGCACAAATCAATCAGCACGGCCAGTAAGCCAAGGCCAACATGGAGGCAGGGGTCTAGCCGGGCAACAACTCTCATCTGCACACACTCAACACCACACACCTCGACCTCCAACAATGTGCAGCAGTGAAGCTCACATGCACTGGTGACATTGCACATGCACCCATGACAATCCCAGGGGGGTTGGTGGGAACCAAGGTACAGAAACACATCACACATGGCCACTCAACAAGACTCCTGAATGTCTGACACACTGCACACTACGCTGTACATGGACATGTCAGCAATACCACACCAACCAATGGGATCCCAGCCACAGTCAAACACCAATGAAGAAGCCAAGGTCACCCACAAAGAACACACATAGACAACTACCAACATTGCAGCCCTGACCCTGAGGAGTGGCAGCAGTCACACACACAACGTGTCACAACCAATGAAAGCTAACACAAACCGGAAATCACATGACAGGTGTAAACAACAAATGCCAAGGGGAATCCTGACTGTGACCCATCAGCGTCTGCCCACAAACTCAGCCCTGACAGCAAACACACCTATGGGTGACACCCTGATGACCAGTAATGTGCCATGCACCCACATCACAGAGAACCCAGGGAGAAGACTTTGGGGGAACATAGGTCAACTCAGCAAGCATCACAAACAGGAACATCACTAGGGATCCCAGCATGCACAGCAAAATGGAAGTGAACACACAGACATGCTCATACAACACACACCTTGGGCGCAGGCGATGTCACAGGAGTACACACTGCCATGAGGGGACTCCACTCCTGTGTGAGGAAAGCTGTGCCATATGTCGCCTCAGTAGGGCTCCATCATGTCAGCAGAACACTTGGTCACACAGTCAACAATTAGCACCAAATGAAGGCTCCCATCACATCAGCCTGGTCATGGGAGTGTCAACGAAATCATCAGCACAGATCCAACACACATGTATAGCAAGTTGCACTGACAACACAGATGAGTCCTTCCCCATTGATGCCCAAACCTGCATTTCCAGTGGAGATGGCCACACGGTCAGGGAAGTAGACTAATTGAACAATGGCAAGCACAACAGATGTGCAGGGGTGGAAGCCACAGATGTGACATTGCTAATGTAAGTAGGAAATCCCATTGCCAAATATTGAAAACATGACACCCTCAGATGCTGCTAAGGATGACATGGATACACCACAGGATAGGACCCAGTCCCCCTGGACCACATGGGTTCCTGCACAGTAACACTTCATATTCATGAGACCAAATATCACCATCACTGCAGCAAGGGCATGGTTAGCATCATCAACATCATGTACATCAGAAGCAAAAGCACTAGAGAACAGAAAGTTGCTTTATTCAGCATATGTGGGTTCAAAAGTTGAAGTCATGTAAAAAATAAACAAAGGCCAATGGCCAGTCCATCATGAAAGTCAAAACAGGGTGACAGTGGCAGATGTCACCCTACGCATGCCTGCACTGATGAAAACCAGGGACAATCCCCTCGGAGGGGCATACGGGGGGCAGGCCAGGCACCGCAGGGACAGGATCAGGGCTCACCAGAAGGAGGCAGGGAAGGGGTGGTGGGTGCTGGAGAGCCACTGACAACTGCAGTGGAGGTGTCTGACATGGTGTGTGCCAGCACAACTGGGGGCATGACTCAGATGGTGTGGGTGCCGGCACGACTGCAGTGGACCGTGCAGATGGAGTGGACAGGTTCGCCACTGCAGTGCCCAAGTCAGACAGGGTGGTAGTGGCCTCCACTGCAGTGCCTACCTCCAGGGGAGGAGAATGGGGATCAGGTAAGGTGGGCAGGACAGAGGGGGAGGACACCCTCACCACACCAGTGGCACAGACAAGCGCAGCGGGGGGTGTGGGGCCGGAAGAGCAAGTGGCAGGGGAGAAGGCCTGATCCTTTTGGGGATGGTGTATCTGTGGGTGGGGGAACCTGGGGCAGGGTGTGGTGGGGGCACCTGTGGAGTGGGGGCCTGAGGGATGGAGGAAGGAGACTTGGTGCCTGAGCTGCAGGGCGGCGGCGGGGTCTTGCTCTTCCGGGTCCGGGGGACTTGCGGGTGGGGGCGTCAGTCGGTCTGCGCCTGGGGGAGGGTGTCCGGGGGCGAGGGGCACTCTGCTCCGTGTGGGTGGGCTTCCTCTTCCCCCTGAATGCTGTATCAGCTGGATCGGAGGGGAAGAGGCCGAGGTCACTGAGGAAGAGCCGCTGTGTCTTTGGGGTTGCAGGTGAGGCAAGGGAGGGGGCTTTGGAGGGAGAGGCAACTGAGGACTGCGCAGTGCTCGTGGATGCATGTGTGTGTGCCTGGGCCCCCTCCCCTGTGAGTGTGGTTTCAGTCCCCTGACTGTGCGTGCGTGTGCGTCTTGTTTGTGGCGTGTGTGTCTGTGTGCTGCTCGTGTCTGTGCTGGTGTGTGCCTGTGCCGGTGTGTGTGTGCTTGGGACAGGTAAGGTGCTGGGGAGTGTGGATGGGGCAGAGGCAGGAGGGGTGAGGGACTGTCGGAGGAGGGACACTGCTGCCGTCTGGGAGGAGTCCATGGACCTATTGCCCCTCTGTAGGGCAGACATGCCCGATGAGATGCCCTCCATGAACGACACCAGCTGAGTCAACAGAGTGGTGTGTGCATGGAGGACACTCAGCATCGCTGTCTGCCCTACATGGAGCTGGTGAAGGAGGTACACAGACTCCTCACTCAGGGCAGCAGGGGACACAGGGGCAGGGGTGCGGTGCCTGGCCCGAAGGAGACACGCTCCCGAACATGGGAGCCTCCACGGACCTCGGGAATGGGAGCCGATGGGAGGGCGGTGGTGGTGGTGGTGGTGGTGGCGGGGACAGCAACACTAGCTGGGGTGTGGTGGCTGCTGACACCCGCCTCCATAAGGGAGTCATCCTCCGAGCTGCTGTGGTCCTCAGCTGAGGTGGATGGTGCTGAGGACTCCTCGGTGTGGCTCCCTCGCCCTCCGTGCCACTGGGTCCCTCCGACCACTCCTCGGCTGCTGACCCAGTCTGGCTCTGCGGCTCCTCCTGGTCCGTGGAGCTGTCCCCTCCTGTGGCCGTGGATGTATCTGCAATCAATAGGGAAACAGACAGACATCAGTCACCTGCAATGAACGCACACACCACAGTAAGTACAGCACTTTACAGAGCAAGCCCTGGCATCCTTAGTTGAACATTGCTAAAAGTGCCCAAACAGAACAGGAGAAGCCAATTGTCAGTCTGATGGTCAACCATGGCACTCACATCCCACCTGGCCTTGCACCCATCTGTCTGGTGTCTGTTGGATGGCAATACCCCAGTGTGTTCACATGCACCACCTACACAGTAGTTGGACAGTGCAGAGAACCCGGTTAAGCATGTGAACATGCACACATCACAACTCTTGCCACTGAGTCAGTACAGGTGTCCGGATGAAACGGATGCCCAGAGTCAAATAGGAAATGCATGTGATGCATACCAGCGACAGACACCATGATGCACCCATGTCCTGATAGCCATTGCCACAATGGTGTGCATGTAGCACATGTCACTCCCCTGCAGGATCACTAATAGGAAGTCACATGCCATGGCACAGGCATGCCTGCTAAGTCATACATCACTGTCTCCAGTCACATGGGCAGGGCAGCCAGACAACAACACTCTGCACTGTGTCACAATAGTAGGTCATGGGGAATGCAAGTCCTGGAGCTGAACAAGTGCACATGTACATCCCCCACACACCACATCATCTGAACCCTTATCTGTCCAGGTCATACCGATTGGACACATGGGAGACCTGTAACACAACCCTCTGAACCTGAGCACCTCACAATCTGCTGTGAATGGGAAACAGCTGCCTGAACTTCACATTCGCATACCACAGTCTGCACGGTCAGGTGATCAAACACCTATGTGTCACACAAGTATCGTCTCCTATGGTCACATCTCCGGTGGCATGCTGAGCCCCAACCGAGAAACACCCCAGCAGTCCTGACAACGAAGCCACAGCACACTGACACAGAGGCAGACACCTGAGGGGACAAATCACTGAGCACAACGTGTCAGCTGATACACAGGAGTGGGAGTACAGAGTGTATTGTATGGCCTGGAGTAGGCATGACTGTGCTGCCCCACATGAATGAGGGATGAGCCCTGGACAGTAGGCAGCTGGCTAAGTATGTGTGACACACGTAATATACACACTCCTGGGGCCCAAACATTGTTTTCACCCGCAGCATGCGTGTGTGCCAGATACCCCAGGCACATGTGGTGGATCAGCTCAGCAATTGGACCACATATCAAAGTAACACGCAGATTACATGTCAGAACACAGGCATTGTGTAAGCAATGGACCCACCCATGATGCCCACCACAGAGTTAGGGAAACAGATGCTGTCCCCCACCTTGAGTCAAGCAAACTGCAAGGACACAGTACCCAAGTGACACAATTCCCTGACTGTAAGGGCCACACCTGGGTATCAGATGAGGAGTGGGCAGTGCACAACAGAGGGACATGGGTCCTGGACCACATGACTGATGTACTGTGGAAGTTTAACCAGGCCAGAGGAGGGCACATAGCATGGCAGACATAGTTCACAATGCAGTCATGGACTCACCCCCTCCTTGCTGCTCTCTGGCCTTCAGCTGCCCATCCAGATCAGGGAAGACCACCGCCAGGATCCTGAGCATGTGGGGGTCAGGGTCCGGTGTCTGCCCCTCCTGCGAGGAGGCGACAGCTTCAGCTGGACCCGTGCGATCCTCCGGGTCCAGCCCCTAAGGTCCTGCCACCTCTTCTGGCAGTTGCGGATCCGGCGCTTGTAGACCCCCACGGATCTCACTGCCCGGACGTTGGTCAGCCATATCTGCTGCTTCTGGTGGGCATCAACCTGTGAGGATGACAAAGTGAGAATGCCATTACTACACATGCAACATATCCGTGCATTACACAGTTGGATATACATGTCTCAATCACAGGGGCACATGATGTACACAGGCAGTGCAACGATGGCCATGGACAGTATGCCAGAAGTTACTACATGGTATCATTGCCTGGGAAGTAAAACCTTGTTTAAATGCACTGTCACTGCACTATACCTGTCCAGTGCATGTAACTACACACTATGGGGGGTGACAACTACTCAGTGAGCCTGCTAGCCAGTGGCGTGCAGACTGTTAGCCTTGCTAGTCAGACAACATACACATTTAGAAAGGCAGTGGACAGAACACTCACCTGCTCCCTGCTTTCCCATACAGCTTGCTGTACTGTGGAAGGAGGCTGTCCAGCAGGGCCTGGTTCTCCTCAGTGCTGAAGGCTGGGGCTCTCTCCACAGTACGTGCCATTGCAGGGTCCAGAGGGTGCAGATACAGCAGCAGTGGTGGTGGCAGATATCGTCCTGGAGCATGTAGTGCAGGCAAGTGAGCTCTCAGGGGAACAGCCAGCATTATATGTGTGCTGCAGAGGCAGATACTGTCCCATGTGTCCAAAGTGATAGGTCCAAGTCGTTTGCATCTTCTGAATCTGGCCAATCCATGGAATTGCACCACTTACACACGCCCACAGCATCCTTCAAAAGTTCAACTTCATGACACCCATGAATTTGCAATATTGTTGTGGGTGACCAACTGAATTTACAGCATCAGACTCGTTCAAAATTTGAAAACGCGTCCGTTGCCAGGCCAGGCCATAGCCAATGGGTGCGCACCGATCGGTCCATTGCTGTTCAACACGTACCTAGGATACAACGCGTACCCGCACACATTGAATGCAATGGGCTGGCCGGGCACACCGATCGGTCCATTGCTGTTCAACGCGTACCCAGGATACAACGCATACCCGCACACATTGAATGCAATGGGCCGGCCGGGCACACCGATCGGTCCATTGCTGTTCAACGCGTACCCAGGATACAACGCGTACCCGCACACATTGAATGCAATGGGCCGGCCAGGCACACCGATCGGTCCATTGCTGTTCAACGCGTACCCAGGATACAACGCGTACCGCACACATTGAATGCAATGGGCCGGCCGGGCACACCGATCGGTCCATTGCTGTTCAACGCGTACTCCAGGATACAACGCGTACCCGCACACATTGAATGCAATGGGCCGGCCAGGCACACCGATCGGTCCATTGCTGTTCAACGCGTACCCAGGATACAACGCGTACCCGCACACATTGAATGCAATGGGCCGGCCGGGCACACTGATCGGTCCATTGCTGTTCAACGCGTACCCAGGATACAACGCGTACCAGCACACATTGAATGCAATGGCCAATGTGTGCGCACCGATCGGTCCATTGCTGTCCAACGCATATTGCGAATACAACGCTGTACTCAGCACACATTGAATGCAATGGCCAATGTGTGCGCACCGATCGGTCCATTGCTGTCCAACGCGTATTGCGAATACAACGCGTACCAGCACACATTGAATGCAATGGCCAATGTGTGCGCACCGATCGGTCCATTGCTGTCCAACGCGTATTGCGAATACAACGCGTACCAGCACACATTGAATGCAATGGCCAATGTGTGCGCACCGATCGCTCCATTGCTGTCCAACGCGTATTGGGAATACAACGCGTACCAGCACACATTGAATGCAATGGCCAATGTGTGCGCACCGATCGGTCCATTGCTGTCCAACGCGTATTGCGAATACAACGCGTACCAGCACACATTGAATGCAATGGCCAATGTGTGCGCACCGATCGGTCCATTGCTGTCCAACGCGTATTACGAATACAACGCGTACCAGCACACATTGAATGCAATGGTCAATGTGTGCGCACCGATCGCTCCATTGCTAACCAACGCATCCCTGTACAAGTCACTGGCATATGTCACCATGCCTGTCACAGGTGAACATATGCCAGCCACATATACTTCCCAGGGAGTGAGGGGCACACCTACAACACCACAGCCTGTCCAAACTGTATCCTAAGGCATGTAAGGCTGCATTACCTATTCCGTGTATGGGGGTGAACATGTTGTTCTGTGGGTGTCACTTGGGGGCAGCCACCCCCAGGCTGTGCACGTGTTCATGGGGACAGAATCCTTGGTGTTTCGTGTACATGACCACTGTGATGTGCAACTGTTCATATCTGAGCATGTGGCATGGTCACATTTCACGGTGGTGTATGTGTATGTCATGTCACATACCCCCTGAGTCCCATGTGGGACGGTATGTTTAACCCAGGGTGACCCATTGGCACAATAGTGATGGTCCTCCACAGTCTGTGTGCATGTTGTGTTTACAATGTCTCTGATTTCATGTGCACAATGGGAGACAGTCTCCACATCCACGTTGTTTGTGCATGGACTTTGATGTTGTGCGTGTGTGTGTCACAGACGTCCATGTCTGTCCTGCCGAGGCAACAGGGACCACTACCTGTGGGGGTCATGGTTGTTTTGCTGTGGTGTATACATGATACACCATGTCATGCCAGTGTCCATGTGGCAATACAGGTTCCCTGGGAATCTACCTGTCGTTGAGCTGTGATGCCTGGGGCACATCTGTCCTCACATGTCACTGTGGGGTGTGTTTGTAATGTGGCAGCAGGAGATGGGAAGTATGACACGGCCTCATGATATCCAATGGCACAACCTGGGACTTATTGATGCCACTTGTTGAACTGTGATGTTAGATGTTGGCCATGTATGTGCCATACATGTCCTTACGGAACTGCACACATCATGTACTTGTGCCTCATAATGATGTATCATGTGATATTGAGTGTGTTCAATGCCACATATGTGGGGTGACTGACAATCTTTCTTTCTTCACCTATGCACTGCAGGGCACCAGCTGTCCATAGACCATTCCCTGACCTGGCAACGATGGTGGAACGTGACAGCATCCGACGGTACCGCTTCACCAGGCAGCTGATTGAGGATTTGGCAGTGCGCTTGGCACCACATTTGCAACCTGGCCGGCCGTACCCTACAGCGCTGACCCCCAAGGTGAAGGTGATGGTAGCACTACACTTCTTTGCCAACGGTACCTTTCAACACACTGTGGCGACTGCTGGTGGGATGTCACAGACCATGTTCAGCCGTGTGCTCCGCGATGTTTTGGAGGCTATGTTGATATACCTGAACCAGTACATCTATTTCCCTAGACTCCAACAACTCACTGACGTGAAGAGTGACTTCTATGCCCTGGGGAGGATGCCGCATGTCATTGGCTCCATTGATGGGACACATGTGGCTTTGGTACCACCACAGGCCCAAGAGCAGGCATACAGGAACCGCAAACACTACCACTAGGTCAATGCACTGGTGGTCTGTCTTGCAGATATGAGCATCTCACATGTGTGTGCCCGTTTCCCCGGTTCTGCACACGATGCCTACGTGATGAGGAGTAGTCGCATCCCGAGGATGATGTCACAGATGTCTCTGAAGAGCCGCTTCCGCTGCCTGGACAAGACAGGAGGGGCCCTCCCATATGCCCCAGCAAAGGTGTGCAAGATTGTCATCGTCTGCTGCATGCTACACAACCTGGCAGTGCGGAAGGAGTTGCCTCTCATCCTGGATGACGATGACCAACATCCGCCACCTGTGGAGGATCCTGGCCTGGACCACGATGCCAGTGATGATGATGATGATGGTGATGGTGATGTCCGCACACAGCTCATCACCAACTTCTTCAGCTGAATGTGAGTATCCAGAGATGTCATGTCAATGATGTGAGTTTGCATGATATGCGTTGGTGGTGCTCTGGTGCTGTTTGAGTGTGTCCATGGGCTACATGACTGTATGCGTGTAGCGATGTGTCCTTACAGGTAGTCTGTACTCCCCAACAGGGTTGACATGCTAACTTGGTTCTGGGTGGGTATCTTGTGACATGTATTGGGCATGAGTATTGCAGTTCTGTCCTGTTCTTCAGTGCTTTTGACTGTGTGTCATTTCTGTCCTTCACAGGGTACTTTCAGAGTCGTTTGGTCAACTGCGATCCCCGACACCGTGATTCGACTTCCAGGGTGGTAGCTGTCGTGTCCCTACAGGTGATGTGCGCCACACCCATGGACTTCCTACCTTCTACACTTGTTGACTGTGTGCCCGCTGCCAGGTGGGATTACCTTGCATCTGTAGTGGTTACAACATGTTACAAATGTGTAATAAACCTGTGCTTCACTTTGTGATGTGCGTTGTCGGTGGTCACACATTTGACTGACATTTGCTTACTGCACCAGTGGGCTAGTTGACTAAGACTGTGAATAGGTGTTGTGTCTGTGCATTGCACCGTATTTCCTGGCAACATCAGTGTAGGCAATGAGTCAGATGGCCTAGGTGTGTATTTGTTGTGTAGCCCTGGTGGTGTGTCTCCCTCAGATGTGTCACGTTGCCATGACTCACATGCCTGTGTTGTACTTGCTGTAGCAGTTAGCATGCACAGTGTTATTTTGCTGGTCATCATCTCCATGACAGAAACCACGTTGGAATCACGACAGAGGCAGGTATGGTGTATTAGTGTGTTTATTGTCATACATGTGTGTGAATAGTGCACAGGATGGTGAGTGCTGTACATTTTGATTGCAATCCAAAGTTCCTAGATGAATTGGAAGTCCTGGTAGCAGAAATGTCCTGTATCAAGTCCACAGTCATCTGAGACATTGGTCCAACTTGTACTCCCCATGTCATGTGGGGAGTTGTGTTGCAGTCAACAGGGTGAACAGTTTGCGCACAAAGGTGATTATCCAGAACAGGTGTTGGCTTCCTGAGGGTTGTGCATGGCCATCAGCCTCTCAGTTGTCCTTCCTCGGACGACCCCTCTTCTTTGGGGGACCCTCAAGTGCAGGCTGCTGCGGTGCAGGGGACTCTCCGCCAGAGTCATCCTGCCTCCCTGTGGTATTGCAGTTGTTTCAGCACCAGATGTTGTGGGCACACAGGGAGGTGTTGACTGGTTGCTGCTCATCTGGCGGAGGCATTGTAATATGTCCCTATGCACCGCTGTCATCTCTTGCAGTGTGTCCCACTTGGACTCCACGCGGGACATGTGTGAGTCCAAGCGGGCATGATGGGCAGCCTGCTGCTGTTTAATGTCCCTGAGGAGCCCCACTACCTGGCTGAGCTCTCCGGTGCTGGACTGGTACACATCGGCTATGCGTGCCAGTTGTGGGTCATCATGCAGTCCACACCCCTCTGCGAGCAGCGACCTATGTCTCCCACCCCTCCCACCACCCCTGGCGACACGTGCAGTACCTGAGGTGGCACACACAGGTGACCCTGGGCCCCCTTGGGGGTTGTTGGTGGTGTTGGTGTCCATGGCCCCACGTTGGTCCAGGGTCCCTGTGCTGGTGGTGGTGGTGCTCCTTGGTCTGTCCATGTCGGCAGGGGTGGTATGTGTGTTGACAGTCTTTGGAGGGGTGGGTGCAGGGGGTGCAGCTGGTGGTCCTGCTGGTGCTGCATGATGACTTGCTCCGGAGGTGCCAGGTGGGTCTTCTTCATCCGAGGAGGGCAGAGGCTGTTCCACACCAGTGAGCTCTGTATCCTCTTGAGCCTGGGACGGGGACTCCTCAGCGTCTGCTGCTGTGTCCCCATCATCACCTGTTTTTGGGAGACACACACAATGTATGTTATGTTTCTGCAGGCATCAATGGTTGACACACCTGACAGTTGTGACTGTGCCTCTGGATGCGGGCCTGTACATTGCATTGTCCTAAGTTGTCACAGTCAGGGGTTGATATTGGTGTAGCACATTGTCCTGCATTATTTGGGCATTTCTATGTGAATGTTGGGGTGTGTACATGGTCTGCATTGGTTGTATTTGGTTGACATCCGGCCCTCCTTCCCACCCAGCCAGATATTCCACCATGGAACGTGCTTCCATTGCAGGGAGTGCAAGTTGTCTTTCAGGATGTCAGTCAGTGGTGTCCTGCTGTTGGTTGGTGCACAGTTGCCAGCAGGGCCTTGTGCTCCCCACAGCAGTAGCCAGTGTCAGCCATCTTGTAAGTTGTTTTCCACTCCCTGTGATGTGCGCATGGTTCAGGGTGGTGTTGATGGGACAGTTGTGGGGGTGACCAATATCTGTGACTACCACTCCCATCATGCTATTGCCTCCACCCCCCTTCCCAGCATGCCCATGCTTCTTTCCCTTTAACTCTGCTTCCCTGTGGGGTTGTGTGCCTGTGCTGACAAGATGGCTGACAGTGTTGTCCTGGGGTTAGTTTTGCTACAAGTCCCATGTGTGTCCCTGTGCTTCACTCAGCATGACCCAGGGTTGTGGTTCTTAGTGGGATATTTGATTGGAGTGTGAGGCAATGCATTCTCCCAGGTGAGTTTTGTGGAGTTTGTGTTAGGGTGTGTGTGAGAAACGCTGCTGGTAACTATGGTAAGGGCTGTGAGTCCTCCTTCCCACCCAGCCAGATATCCCACCATGGAATGTGCTTCCATTGCAGGGAGTGCAAGTTGTCTTTCAGGATGTCAGTCAGTGGTGTCCTGCTGTTGGTTGGTGCACAGTTGCCAGCAGGGCCTTGTGCTCCCCACAGCAGTAGCCAGTGTCAGCCATCTTGTCAGTTGTTTTCCACTCCCTGTGATGTGTGCATGGTTCAGGGTGGTGTTGATGGGACAGTTGTGGGGGTGACCAATATCTGTGACTACCACTCCCATCATGCTATTGCCTCCACCCCACTTCCCAGCATGCCCATACTTACTTGCTTTTGGGTGGACTTCACTGTGTGTGAGTGTGAGAGCAATGGCAAGATGGCTGACAGTGGTGTCCTGCTGTTAGTTGGTGGCCAGTTCCCAGCATGGCCTTGTGCTCCCCACAACAGAGCACCAGTGTCAGACATCTTTGATGGGGCTTTCCACTCTCTGTGGGGTGTGCATGCTTGAGTGTGAGCTTGCTGGGCCATGTGGGTGGGGGATGTTGAGCTGTGACTACCACTCCTATCATGCTATTGCCTCCACCCCACTTCCCAGCATGCCCATACTTACTTGCTTTTGGGTGGACTTCACTGTGTGTGAGTGTGAGAGCAATGGCAAGATGGCTGACAGTGGTGTCCTGCTGTTGGTTGGTGGCCAGTTCCCAGCATGGCCTTGTGCTCCCCACAACAGAGCACCAGTGTCAGACATCTTTGATGGGGCTTTCCACTCTCTGTGGGGTGTGCATGCTTCAGTGTGAGCTTGCTAGGCCATGTGGGTGGGGGATGTTGAGCTGTGACTACCACTCCCATCATGCTATTGCCTCCACCCCACTTCCCAGCATGCCCATACTTACTTGCTTTTGGGTGGACTTCACTGTGTGTGAGTGTGAGAGCAATGGCAAGATGGCTGACAGTGGCGTCCTGCTGTTAGTTGGTGGCCAGTTCCCAGCATGGCCTTGTGCTCCCCACAACAGAGCACCAGTGTCAGACATCTTTGATGGGGCTTTCCACTCTCTGTGGGGTGTGCATGCTTGAGTGTGAGCTTGCTGGGCCATGTGGGTGGGGGATGTTGAGCTGTGACTACCACTCCCATCATGCTATTGCCTCCACCCCCCCTTCCCAGCATGCCCATGCTTCCTTCCCTTTGACTCTGCTTCCCTGTGCGGTTGTGTGCCTGTGCTGACAAGATGGCTTACTTGCTTTTGGGTGGACTTCACTGTGTGTGAGTGTGAGAGCAATGGCAAGATGTCAGTCAGTGGTGTCCTGCTGTTGGTTGGTGCACAGTTGCCAGCAGGACCTTGTGCTCCCCACAGCAGTAGCCAGTGTCAGCCATCTTGTCAGTTGTTTTCCACTCCCTGTGATGTGAGCATGGTTCATGGTGGTGTTGATGTGCGCATTGTGAGGGTGGGCAATATCTGTGACTACGACTCCCATGATGCTATTGGCTACACTGACTTGCCCAGCATACACAGAATTCCTTCCTTTCAGTGGGCTTCACTGTGTGGTGGTGTTGTAGTGGTGGCTACATGTCTGGATGTGTTTGTTAGTTATATTTGTGCCACTGCCTAGCTGTAGTTGTAGTTGTGTTTGTACATGTGATGACACAGTTACATGTCACTATGAGATGGCATGTGTTGTGTTTATCTGACTGACATACACATTTTGGGATGATTCTGTTCTGGTTGCTGTGTATTTGCTAGGGGTGCATGGTTTGACTCTCCCCTTGACAGTGATGTGTGTGTATTGTCGCACAATATTGTGTACATTTGTTGTGTACTCACCAGGCTCTGGGATGTTTTCTAGTCCATATACGCTCACTGGTGGTAGGATGGCCCGCACCTTCTCCTCCCAGGGCCTGAGGTATACTGGCTTGGCAGGAGGGCCACTGCCGGTGTGTTTGCTCAAGAGGTAGTCCTTCTTCAACAGCTCCCTGACCCTCCTGCGCACGTCATACCACCTGTTCTGGATGTCTATCTTTGTGCGCAAACATGGTGATTGTGCATTCACCCTGTCGACGATCCTCTCCCACATCTTGGTTTTCTGCGACATGGGTGTCTGTTGGACCAGTGTACCAAACAGCTGTGGCTCTACCCTGAGGATCTCATCTACCAGGACTTCCAATTCACTATCTAGGAACTTATGATTCTTCTTTGGGGGCATGGTGATGGGTGGTGATGGTGAGTGATGTGTGTGTTGGTGTGCAGGTGAAGGTGTGTGAGTGTGTGTTTTGCTGGGTGTATGTGAGGTTGCTATTTGTTGAGGTGCTGATGGTGTGTGGCTTGTGTGATGGATGAGCTGTGGGTGTGTGGTTGCTGTCTGTTGAGTGCTGGCAGGTAATTTGAATTTGCAAAGGATCATGGTAGGGATTTGTGTCCTTTATATGGGTGGATTTGTGGGTGTGTCTTTGTTCCCTGCCCCCCCGCCAGTATTTATTGGCTTTGTAATTGCTTGTTTGGCCTTTTTTTGTGTATTTTCACTTTGTACTTTTTGTGCATGTAGGAGACGTTCTTGTGACCGAGTCGGACCCTGCAGTTGTCTCGTACGAGCTTCTCCGATTCGTTCACGCTGTGTTTGTGCTGTTTTCTATGCTGCGTATGCGTCGGTCGCCGTGTTTTGGGTTGCTTCGGCTCGCAGTTTTGTATGCGTGTCGGTCGTACGGCTTGTCCTCCGTGCGACTCGGTCGTGTTTTCCACGCGTTGCATCGTACTTGGCGGGTAGGAGTTTGCGGGTACGTTTCGTTCGGGATTGTTCCGGGTGCGTGTCGGTCGGTTCGATTCGCGTGTTTTTCCGGCCGGATTGCTGTTTTCCGCGCGGCTCGGTCGTTCGGCTTGTGTTCCGTACGAGTCGGTCGGGTTTTGCACGCTTCTCATCGTACTTTGTGGGTCGGGCTGCACCGGTACGTGTCGGTCGGAATTAATTCCGGCTCCGAGTCGGTTGGTACATTTTCCGGCCCGAACTGGAATCGACCCCTATGTGTTTTTAAAATACCCCTCACACACCAAGAATCCCTTGGTGTCATGCTTCATCATGGGGGTCTTCCCGTCCCTCTACGGGGCGGGGCGTGCTACGACCTACAAGGATGCAGGAGCACTTTTAAAGTGAGAAAAGTTATGTGTGGTGCAAAAGTGAGAGTGGTAGGGTTAAAAAAGATAATCGTGAATTAATTAAAAATTCCCTGGCTAGTGGAAAAAATACACTTTATTCTATTCCCTAGCTGGAAATGTTAAAAAAGGTGGGAAAAGCGTAGGGGGTATCCTATTATGAGTTACCCTCTACTTGGTCAACATGTTTCAAAAGCCATCCCCATGGCTTTTTCGTCAGGACCTTTAGATGATCCCTACTACTCTCGCATGTATTAATGCAATATATATGCCTAATTTGATTCAGCTGTTTTTCATGCTCCAAAATCTAATTAAAGCATACCCATTTGGTATCTCCGATAACACTAGTTCGGAAAACTTTAAGACTTCATGAGCCGTCACGGTAGGGCGCCTGTAATAAGGAAATAGAGGGCTGTGCCCTCGCCTGTAACTCCTCCGTGCAGCTCCGTGGACAGCTGAATCAAATTAGGCATATATATTGCATTAATACATGCGAGAGTAGTAGGGATCATCTAAAGGTCCTGACGAAAAAGCCACTTACGTCACTAATCTTCCTGAATTAAGTAAGATATATTGATTAAAGGTAGAATCTCTTTGTTTAATTAAAGTATTGATAGGAGGTTGATTCTATCTTCATACCTCTACACTCCCCCTCTTGATTAGTTATATAACAAAATACCAAACCCACATCTGGCCCAACACCTCTCCACAACCCCAACCAATGTCCAAGTAGTGTCCAAGAAATATCCATAAATAAAGAAAAACCCAACAATCCCACAACTCCCAAAAAAACAGATTTAAAAAGGGGCTGAAGAGAGCACTAACGGTGTTTTAGGAGCTTCTGGAGGTGCCTATTCACCTGTTCCTGCCTGGCTTCAATATCAGCCAGCCTTCGCATGATGCAGCGCTCAACCTGGCGGAAATAAGGAGGAGCAGCAGCGCTGGTGGAATTGTGGCAGCGCCAGCGGGCGCCCATTGGACCGCAGCAACGGTGTGGTGGGGTGGTTGTTGGGGCCCGGCTGGGGCCCGGGGCATCTGCAGCAGCTTCTGCCTCATCCCCCTTGTAGGAGAGTAGGATCTGCTTCACATGGGTACCCCCACTTTTTGCTGATGCTTCACTGCTTTTCGACTTTAGTCTGGCTGGGGCCCTGCTAATCAGAACCCCAGCCTAGCTGCTTCCTCTCTAAAATGGTTTCCATGTGCCTTAAGCACATCTGTAACTGGACTCTGGAGTGCCCTTATGAGTCCCAAGTATATGGTGTATACTATGTACCCAGGGCATAGGTGCCTCAGAGGCCTACCAGGGGCTGCAGCATGTATTGTGCCACCCCTGGAAGGCCATCCAAAATGACACCACAGGTCTGCTACTGCAGCGGGGGTAAGGTGGTGCATGCACCCCTTACTGTGATATAGGTTACCTATATCACTACATACATACACACATATAACCTGTGGCAGGCCTTGTCAATGCATGAGCAGAGCCCCTCTGCAGCGTTCGGAGACCCTTCTCTGATGCTCTTTGTAGTGCAGCCTGACCATATACTCTTAAGCGCATTATAACCTCGCGTTAAATGCTAACTTTGGGATGGCTGCACGGAAACATGTCGTGTTTGGTGTCAAACATCTTGGAATACTACCCCCCCGCCAGTTCTGGCGGCGGGGGTAGCATTCCACCCTTCTAGATGGAGAGACATGTACACACCGGCCTGCCCGGTAACTTCTTTCCAAGCCCTGGCATCACAAAATGGATGCCGCTGCCACAGACATAGGTCTGGCCTCCTGCTGCTGACTGAAACTCCGGCAGGGGAGGCCTGGACAATAGGTTTCCTGTCCCAGGGAGGTGTAACCACCTCCCCAGACAGGATAATGTGTATTGGGGCTGGGCGGGAGCACTCTCTGGTGCTTTGAAGTCCTGCACTGGGGGCACACTTGGTGTCCCTGTGCATACCCCAGTTCAAACTGGTTCAGGGGCTTCCAGCCCCTGCTCTGGCACGAAACTGGACAAAGGGAATGGGTGTAACCACCCCTCTTCCCTGACCCTCCCATAGGTGGGTCCCCAGAGTATGTCCAACCCCTAACTTAGTATAAGTATGGGACCCCAGTCCTTAGGACTTTAGATTTACCTGGACGAAACTCTGATACAGAATCCTGGACCGTCGACGCTCTACTTTAAGATTAGAGGACTGAAGAATCTCCTTGGGGTCAAGGAGTGACTCCCCTGCTTGGCAGGCACCAACGAAGCAACTGTCCGGTCTGCATCGCTGAAGCTCCCGCCGGACGCCGAAGTCTTTGCATCACCAGAGGTGGATTTCCAGCCTTCCCCGAGGCTGCCCTGAGTCCCCAGCAAAGCTGAGGCCCATAGCTGTCGTGGGTAACGTGGAACCATGACCCCTGGACACCAAGCACATTTGCAAGTGCATCCTCTTCCTGGTCTCCCATGAAGTTGTGCTTTGGGCTACGAGTAGCCCCTGCCTCCAGCACCGACTGCACTGAAGATCACTGGCCCCCACTCCACGAGTGTCCCGTGAGCCAGCTCCAAGTGCGTCCACTCGAGGCTCCTTTGCGGTTGCTAGTCCGTTGGCTAGTGGACCCTCCCGAAGGCAACTCTTATTTTAATTGGGCTTTCCTGGTTGCTCCAGGCTTGCTCTGACTTACCCTCGCTGCGTGAGTCCCTCAGACCTTGCTGGTCTGCACCACCGTCCTTCTTCTATTTCTACGAGACTTGCCGTTGCCAAGGCTTGTTGGGTCCAATCCGGTTGCCGACACCCCTGCAATCGACAGACGTTGGGGGTAGCTCGAATCCAGCTCCTGGTTGTCATCGACACCTCCTGGACCTCATGGCTGAAGAGTCAAGACGACTGTCAACCTACCTGAAGCACCCGACATCGGTGGGCATCCGCTCATCGCCTCCCTGGTCACTGGCTAGTGACCCAGACTCTGTCCCCTCTGCTTTCAGGTTCTTCAGATCTTTGATCCACCTTTGGATCCACCCGAACACTTTCGACTTGGCCGCCAGCAGCCCTTTGCAGCAGATCGCCATTGAAAACGACGACGAAACCCGACCCCGAAAGACACCTATGCACCCGGCTTCCCTGGGTGAGGTAACTCGAGTACTCCGGTGCTCCCGTGGGTATAGACTCTAGAGCACCCCAGTTCTAAAGGGGTTTGCTCCAAGTCCTCCTCTAAGTGTCCCTTTTCTTTAAAATTCCAACCGCGACTTTCCCCATAGAAGTCTACGGCGATTCGCGGCTGTGTTCTCACACTGCACGCGTCCCCCGTGGGTCCCCTGTGTCACTACCTTGGGTGGTTCCTTGTGGTCCAAGCACTTCTACAGGCTCTAGGCCTTGTGTCTAGCTCAGTCGTGGTTCTTATACCACTTTATTGGTATATGGTTTGGTACGCCCCTAGGGCTCAAACGTGTATTTGTGCTATTACTGTTGATAACTAACTTATAACTTATGTACTTCGAACTCTAGCCTCATAAAGAGACTAGAGGGGTGTGTTTAGCAATAAATACATATATTTTGAATATATACCTGGTGTGGTCCTCTTTCATTTGGTCACTCAAGAGATTATAGACTGGTAAAACAAGCTGCTTTACATTCCTTCAAGACTTAGCCTGAAGGCTGCTCTCCATAGCTACCACTAGGATAGCTTTCAATAAAGGTTGTCTTTAACCTATCTCCAATAAGGGGTTGTTTGGACTGGTGCAAGGTGCCCACTATAATTAGTGGACAGCATATACCAGTTCAACTTCTCACATCCCTCGGCCACCAGTTGCTGGTACTCGGCCCTGATGGCCTCCATTTTCCGCCGCTGGGCCCTGTCTACAATCTCCTGCCTGGTCGGTGTATTTGGAGCAGCAGGAGTAGCTACATATCAAGAAAGAAAAAAGTCAAATTGTAAACAATGCTCTTAGCAAAACACATAGAAAAGTATGCCATGGGGATTGGAGGAAGGTGATTGATGATGGGTGGGTAGGAAGGATACATAATGTTGTGCTTGAAAACTACTGTGAGTCCAGGGATTAGTCTGAAATATCACCTCCTCAACCCTTTGAATAAAAAAACCTCGAAAAACCATTCCAGGCAAGTAAAGGTGAGACGAATACCACTGCAGAGGAGCACCATAGTTCTTTATTCTCCTTCCCAAGGATTTTTACATTCATGATTGCATTGTTCTTCGAGTATTTTATTTTTTCTTCTTCACCCTTGGCTTTGCTACTCACCACCATTTAAGTATTTTACATTCTCTCAATCCACTCTTCACCATTGAAACTACCCATCCTTCCATATAGCCATCCATCCAAAGGTCCAAACATGGCTCTCTGCCTCACTCTAGTTTCATGATCTCAAGTACAAACCTTTCAGCAACATACATTTGTCAGTTGACATTTACCCACCCATGTGTCCTTAAGTTTATTTCAATCAAAAGAAACCACCACAGGATTCCAATCACCCACCCAGGCAGGCATCCTTTCACACATACACTTTCACCCCCAGGCAAGTTTCCTACCTGTATACCAACCTTTCACCCATCCTTCACCCACACATGCATCCTAGCTATCAGCCACCTATAGTACTATTTATGCATCCGGCGCCTTCACCCATGCATCCTTCACTTTCAGTCATATATAATACATTTCATCCAACCTTTCCCCTTCCATCCTTCCCTTTTCCAACAACCCATAGTTAAAGGGCTTGTTCATGAAATGTTTTCTGCTGAGTTGAAGATAGGAGCAGTGATTAGTTACTCAGCTCAACTTCAACTCCTGCTGTGTTCACCTGTTTTTCACAAGACAACAAGACTACACCTTTACAGTGAGCTTATAATTATAATTAATTGTCACTAATAAGCAAGCAATATGACTTACCACCGCCCGCCACTGGCGCTAGCTCACCCCTTCTGCTACTGCATCTGCAGACTGGCTGGCACCGTCTGTGCTAACCCCGGCAATGGTGGCCGGTGCGGCTAGAAAAAAAGATTAAACATTTCTTGAATCTGACATTTTGAGAAACAAATAGCATATGGCCTTGGTTGGCAAATGCAATGGGGCCGTCCTCCTTGTACTTCCCCAGACATGGTGCACAGCAATCAGTTCACCAACTGCTGCTAATAATACTATGCTTAGCTAATAAGAAGACACAACTTTGGGGTGTCCAATGTGATCATTGCCACTCTCTTGTTTTAGTGATTAAGCCTTCTCATCTATTACATGTGTAGAATACCTTACTTGGGCAATGGGCATGCAATCTGCATGACAGAGGAGTAGTAGTAGTAGTACTATGTGACCAATGGGTTCTCTGAGTCTTAGAGTACCACCACTAGGCAGTCCACAAAAGGGTAGAGGGAAAGCTGACAGAAAAAGCAGAAGAAAGGAAGATACAGACAGACTAGTAACTAGAGACAGTTTGACGTAAAGTAGAGAAACTTGAAATATAGAAAATAAGTAAATAGGATAATGCAGGGATAACAAGAATTTAGAAATGGATACATCGAAGAGGATTTGGAAAAATAATATAAAACAGGTAGATGTCACATTATTCAAAAAGGTGCAGAAAAATTAGGGAATAAATATATTAATGTTAACACCAGGAGGACTTACTGGGGCTAGCAGAGCCATCGGCCGAGGAACTCTGGGAGGCACCTGCAGCTCCAGCGCCAGTTCCCGGACCCTCACCTTCCTCAGCCCTCTTCTTGCCCCTGGATGCTGATGTAAAACATAAAGACAAAAAAAGATTAGTGGCAATAAATAATATCTCCCCAAATTATATTTGACAGGCAAAGGCAATCACAATAACATTGAACTTTTCTAAATCAAATCAACTAATAGTAGTACATCATGGACCGTCCTATCCTATTCAAAATTTCCAAAACCTATCTACATACTCCACTCCTATTCCAAATTCAGTAAACTGCATTTTGGAATTACTAATAATAAATTGCAACAAATCATGATGTTTGCTTCTTCTCAAATCTCATTCGCAATCTCTCAGTCTCAAGTCAACCCCTTTGACGGGCCAATGCACTGATCACTAAGGGCCTTATTATAATGATTACAATATTTTGGGCAGACGCTGTTCTGGAACAGCCCAACCTTTGGTCGGCGCCTCGGTCATGACGACCGCACTAGTCTATTACGAATCGATGCGATCGCCCATAGGCCATCGGGTGGTCGCAAACCTGATTTGTCAATGGAAGCTTGTGTGGCAGGCGAAAAGGCCTGCAGCACAAGCTTCCATTGCAAAATGGATGTTGTTGTTCACAAACATTTCTGCACCCTCCATGTGGCATTGGCATGCAGCATGCGGTTACGAAATTACAAATAACTAATTACAGAACGTCTTACTTAATCATCACTAATCACATCAGCCCAGCGAGTGGCAACAAGTATGATTCAATAACTAGGTTAGGTGGGTAGCGCCAAGTAGCTAAGCACCTGACTAGAATAACAGATTATTACATAATATTTGGAAACTTAACTTCCCTGCATGTGAGCAGAATGCTTGCTATTATTTGGGGAAAAAATATTAGCTATAGCACAGAACACACAAGTAATAATAAAAATTAATAATTTTAATAATTGCTCACCTAGCCCCGCAACCTCAACTCCTAGCAGGTCCAGCAGGTGCTGCTCTCAGTTCAGGATGTCGGACCAGCGGTGCGTCAACTGCTGATGGGTGCGCCGGACCCCAGAGCAGTGATAAACTGCCCGGCACACTCTCGCCCAGCGCTGCTGGCGCTCCCGCATCCCGTACCTGGACCCAGGCCTGCTGCCTGCTGCCAGGGTGGAGGGGATGTGGCGTTGGATATAAAAACCAGTGCTGCCACCTCCACCTCGGAAAACAGGGCACAGGGCTGCACCCCTGCCTGGCACCGCCTTCCGCAAAGAAGGTGGCCGTGCCTTGGTGCGCCCTTATCTGCCATGGGGCTGTGGGAAAAAAGAGAAAAAAAGAAAAGGGGAAAAAGAAGGAAGGACTGGGTAATAATAAGGAAGTAGGAAAGCTAAAAAATAAAGTACAAAACTCACCAAAAACACACAGTAAAGTAGAAAAAAAAACACAAACACACACTTAGATGACAAAAGGTAAGATAATAAATAAAACAAATGGGAAAACATTTTTTTAAACCCAAGGAACAGAGATTAAGGAAGGATGAAAAAGTGGGCCCCAGCACCGTAAACAGAGTGAGAAACAAGATGGGCGTGCCCATGTGCGACCGCGTGGTGCAGTTCGTGCAATATTTCCACCCGAACACGCAATCCGCTTTGACGTACGGCAGAAAACGTCATGGGAATGGGCAGGACAAGCAAATACACCCGCTCACTGTACTCCGCGTAGCACAACGTAGTTTTTTTGCAACTTCGCAGAGTTTCGCATAGCACCTCTTTGCAAACTCCGCCCAGGCTTAGTAAACAGATCATGGGTTTGCTCTCAAAATATGCCAATAAGGAACTGGAGCAAGCAACCAAACAGATAGCCAAATTGAAAGAAATTTTGAACAAACAGCAGGAACAAACTGAGGTGCATATTCTCAAGGAACTATCGCCGAGTTAACAGCACTTTATCTCAGCCAAAGTCGCGATAAAATCATCGCCCCATTCACAAGCTGGTGTAAACAGCCTATATCACCACTTTACCTGCGATAGCACCCGCAAAAACATCGCCACAGATGAGCCCGGCAACTAACGCTAATGATATGCAGAGTAGGAGTTCCCGTGCAAAAAGCCGCGACAACACCACTCCACAACATTCTCAACGACCAGCCCGATCGGCGATAAGATCAGAAAACATGCGCTAAGGTGCGTTAGCAGCAGGAAATTAACACCTGCTCTAACCTGGTGTAAGTTGGACGCCAACCTGCACCAGACAAGGGAGCACAGCCCATAGCCACACATGAAGAACAACAGATGCCATGGAGCCACTCACCATGCATCCCGGAGCCCCAAGAGGGCTACAACACCCACCGCCACCACACCCAGGACCCCCCTCCCCTCCGGGACCCCACTCCGGGCGCCCCACACCCGGACAAAGATATGTCACATCAACGTCACAAAATCATAAACAAAACAATGTGCCTGATGTCGCACAATTACAACACCTAACATACATGTGTCGTCAGAAAAATGAGAATCATACATTCATCTTAGACTTAGCAAATAATTCGTTTAATTCAGAATAAACACAAAATAACTATTTTGAAGAGTCATGGCAGGTCCTCTCAGGACAACCTGTAAATCACAGCCTGCAAAACAAAATTCCAGATAAGAAGGTGTGACATGTGCTCATCAAAGGACAGAGAGAGCGAGCGAAAGTGAGAGAGAGAGAGAGATAGAGATAGAGAGAGTGAGAGAAAGAGAAAGAGAAAGAGAGGGAGAGGGAGAGGGACAGGGCGTGAGAGAGAGATTGTACAAGGAGAGCAAGGACAATCGGGCTCTTGGCTCATACATGCCAACTGGTGTGTGTGTATCGCTATTGGTGCACACTAAGTCAAAGGCCTGGCATCAATAGCAACGCGAAGGCCACATCACATTTCAAAAATGCAAGCAGTAGTCAGACCAACATGTGGAATGAAAGCTCCTTTGTCTCAATACACAAGGCTGAAGGACATCTGAACCCCCGACCTTGGTCCTGAATGAGGCTGGCACTCCCTGCGAGAGATACCATACCAGATCGTGACGACTCCTACACCACGAACTGCGCGAATGAAAGACCAACGTGTCCACACCCCACACACACTTGTCCCTGCTTGAGGCACACCTGCTTGGGATGCCCCTGACACATAAGTAAAAAAACCCATACGCCCAAATGTTGCACACAAATACGACTCATTGCTCCGAGCAGTGGCATAGCATCCACATAACTGCCACCTGTCAGAAGAGTGCCGGTGCTACGAGACCAACAAAGGCAATGGCTGGCAATCCCAGGCACATGCACAACCCTGTCACGTGGAACTGTACCGTGCACGAATGCTGCATCTGTTGGGATCACTGCCACTGGCAGTGTTGCGCATCAGTTACCGTCTGAGTTTCTGTCTTGCATACGTCACCTGCGTCCAGCCCTGGTTCCACTGTCGATCATGCACATTCGAGTAGCCCATGGATGTCTGCCTGTCCAACACCACGGTAGCTGAACCGGATTATGACACGTGTGTGCACCCCTATTGGCCCACGAACAGGAGTGTAACCGTGATACTCATGCATGGGATGCCTTGATATTTGGCGTATGTGCAGGCAGTTGGGCATGGGAGATTGCACAACTCCTCGTGTGCAGTGGCCACATCGAGGCGCTCCCCTTTTGGGCTGTGTTGCGGATTGGTGAAACGGCGTGGACGGAGCACAGCTGCCCGGAGCAGGTAATGGATTGGCTCACCCTCGTGTACCTTGACCTCGACAATGATGTACTCTTGGAACAGATTGCCCATGAAGCAGCGCTCGCATACATGGATGAGTAACTACGTTCCTGCAGCCACAACTGATTGTCACCCACAGCACAGGTCCCCACACCTTGTAGCATCTTGGAGGAATGGTCACATATCCCACCACAACAGTGGACATGTCTGCCTTCGCCTGGACTCAGAATGCATGTGCGTGGACCGACGCGTGTGTACACACACCGTTGCAAGGTGATGCAGTCCCATGGGCGGAGCTGTACAGCGTCGCCTAGCAACGTTCCAAAATCGGAGAAACTGCTGGGGGAGAGTACACACATGGCAATGTAGTACGACATGTGACCATGTAGGATCATTTCACCTGCTCACTTTCAGCAGAGCACACAGTCAGCGCAGTCCGGTGCTACAGCACTATGCAGATCCCATGGGTTGTGAGTCGTGTCCCCTGACACGGGCCAATGAGCAGACGCAAAACATCACATGACTCGTCCAGCAAGGCAAAGTGGGTTGAGACCGTTGACATCATTGATGATTGGTGTACATTTCTGCCACCCCATTACTTGCACCTCAACATGTTCCTAAGCTGACTGTAAGTGTCTTAAACATTGGTCTGCATGTTGTGGCCCTTGCCTTGCACGTACTGACACGCACATGCTAATAAAGTCTACGCAACTTCACCTGTGTACAACTGTGATGAGAGTTGATTATAATGACAGATCTTGTGCCTACATGTGCATTGTCCGTACACAGGGAGGGATGGACTGATGCTTGTGAATTGGGGGTGAGTCCCTATTGACAGCTCCACCTCTGTGAGCCAGACATTGTGGCTGGGATAGTTGCTGGCAGACCTGTGCTCTTACGTGTCCCCAGCAATGTGCATATGGTGTCCAACTTCTTGCCATGTAGATCAAGGTCATCCATCAAAACAGACTGTGTCCACACAGATGTGTGTGAGTAGGCATGCAAAGAGACGTTCTGTTGTCACATGTGATGGGGGACACCACTTCAGGACTGCTACCGAATTTGACATTTCCACACACAGCCCTATTTAATACATGGACGTGAGGCTACGTTGGGGGGCAACGAGATTGTTGTTACTGTGCAATGAGGCCACAGCTAGTTCACATCTTCACAGTCATCTGAGTGGCCATGTGGGTCAGGGTCAAACATGCGCATTGATGACATTTACCAGGGTGTACCTTTTAGTGCAATCAATGTCCCTACATTCATCCAAACATTTATACGTGAGTGAACATAGACATGACACATCTATGTGATTTGGAATGTTTTATTCACATTCTGGGGTGTGTCGGAGCTGGAGCAGTACATGGCCACTTCAAGCCCACATGACATGGTTTCCCAGTGGTGGGCCAACCAGAGTCCTTGTGGCAAGGCAAAGGTAATCTGAAGAGGAAGAGTTCAGTCCGCCGCCGGATTGCTGTGTCATTGGTACCAGAGCAGATATGGCAGTCCATGTCGGGGTCCATGTGAAGGTCGCAGAGTGGTTTGGGGGACAGTGGGAGGTGTTGTTCCAGGGCATGATGCAGAGAGCACAACCAGGCAGGGACAGGCCATATGGCGGGGACGGATGCTACTACCTCCTTCCTCACACAGTCATTACCCTCCACATCTTACTCCTCTGAGACGTCTTCTGTGTCCGGTGTGTCAAGTGTGTGTGGTAGTGTTATGGCTGTGTCACTGTGTGCCACCGACACATCAGGGTGCGAAGGTGATAGGGCTGCCTCACTGTGTGCCACTGACACGTCAGGGGGCGGAGATGTGTGTGTCGAGGTTCCTGCAGCAGTCATCTGGAACCGGCTCAGTGGCAGCAATGGCAAGATGAGGATCTGCAAGGCATGGACGATCGCAGCTACATCTCGCTGGTGTTCAGCAGTGGCAGCCATACTTCCAGCCTGCATCGGCTCCATGGTCTCCATTGTCCTCCGCATCTGTGCCAACTCTGTGCTGTCATCTCTGGAGGCTGTCTGCCTAGACAGTTCTTGTATCTGAGTAATGGATCCAGCGATGTCAGCCAAGGATTGTTGGTGAGCATGGTGCGGACAGAGGGTATCCGTTAGGGACTGTAGGTGCTCCCTGATGGGACTCAGGCACCCACGTATGGCATCGATTTTGACTGCCATGAGCTCGAAACCCAGCCGCAGCTGATCTGCCAACTTCTCCTGGCACCCTAACACACGGCGTTTGAAATCCATGTGCTGGTCGTGGGGGTCCTGGGAGGCAGCCGTGGTGGTGTGTGCTTCCTGCTGTGTGGTCTGTGCAAGGTGTGGGCTCGCCGTGATGCAGCTGGGCTGCCCTGCTCCTGGAGGTGGGGTGCGGAGGCTGTCCACGAGCCGTTGGAGTGTGTCTGTGCAAATGGGCAGGGTGTCCTCTTCATCATCACTGAAGAGATGTGTGGTCTGCTCTGCAGGAGGTGTTGATTGTCCCTCTGCAATGTAAAGGGGAGATGCAGGTTAACAGTGTGTTCCATGTATGTTGACGCATTGTAGATGTTGCTAGTATCAAAGGGAACTAGCTACTGGGTAGGAGCTCCTGATATGTGTATGTAAAGCAACACATATGTGTTTTTGAAGACCCTCACTCACCAACCCAGTTGGTGACATGCTTCATCATCGGGTCCCACCCAAGGTACGAGTGTACCTTGGGTGTGCTTCAACGCCTGGATGCAGCGGAGCTGGTTCTGTGCAGTGAGTGTGCAGTGAAGATGAAATGAGTGTGGTTTCAAAACTGTCCGGAGGGTCCCGTTAGACAACAAAAGACTATTTTAATGTGTGGGCCCTCGGCAGTGATTAAAAAGGAGAGGTGGATATCTCTGGAGATAGCTAGGCTCCGATATCCTGTGTGGTCAACATGTTTCAGCCAGTCTCTCACTACTGGGCTGGCTTTCTTCAGGACCTCATGTGCGTGGGATTAAAATGGTGGTCTAAAACTATATGTGTCAGAGACCATCTATGTGGCGCACTCGCTAAAGTGCGTTATGTGATAGAGGATGGTTTCCTCTCGCGACGCATACCTGTTGGCGACAGACAAACATACACATTGATACATTTAGATGAAATCATTTAAACACATCCAATAGTGTGAATCAGGAGCGTGGTGTCCGTGCTCTATGCGGATAAAATGCGCGGTGAAGACGGACTGTGGCGTTTTTGTGCATTGTAATTAAATCAAAACAATGTATACGCCTCGTATATATGCGTTACCATGTGAAAATCAATGTATGATAATGCATAGTGATGAATAAAAGGATAAAATAATAAAAACATGTTATGCTCACTCAGAAATTGTCTGAGAAGTGCCCTATGAGTTCCGAGGGGGCCCGACCTATTGTCACACTCTGTGTGTTGGAAAAAGGAAAGAGAAAGTGAGGCACATACGGTGTAATTCTCTAGCGTGCCGTGTGGCTGGGGGACTCCGTGTCCCTCTTAGGCTGGAACCCCCAGAAAAAGCCCCACTTACTTCTTCAAGATCAGAGGCCCGTCTCCGTACCTAGTCTGGCCGCATCGGAACTCCGATGGTGAATGCCTGGTGCGGAGCGGGAGTTTAAATCACCTTGGCAGCCACTGCGGGTGAAAGCCGGTTTCTGTAACGAGCTCCAGGTGCGCGTGGTCTGTTTCCATGCTTAGCACCTGGGTGAGTAAACAGAGAAGAAAGCAAGCGCACGTGTTTGTTTGCTTACGCTGCGTGTAAATAAAGTTGTATTGAATTATGTGTAAATTTACTAGGTTATCGGGTAATTCCCTATGTAATGTGGCTAAACTTTATAAATAATTTAGGAGATTTTAAGGAAAGATTTTTGGCTGTGTTATGCGAGAGAAAAGGCGCGCTTGTCATGCGAAGCATGTGGTCGTATCTGCCTGAAAGTGGAGAGGCAGGGAGACCATGCTCAGTACTGTGTCCACATACAGTATGGGCGTGGACCAGATACACACGTGTTGACCCCTACGTATGGGGATCATACGTGTAATTTCAAAGTATGATTGGGCAATTCCCTCTGTTATGTGGCATGGCTTTGAATTAGAAAGATATAGATGGCTGTGTAATGCATGAATAAGGCACCTATTATGTGGAGCCTAGATGGTTTCTGCCTGGAAGTGGAGGTGCTGGCAGACAGGTCTCCATACTTCGTCTGTGCAGTCCGCAAGGATCAAGTGCACATGCATAAGCCTCTGCGTCAGGGGATCGTACATCATTAAGTGCGTAGATGAGACACTACACGTGTATCAGAATGGTGTGTCTAGAATATTCCGGTCATCTCATAGTTAATAGTGAAGACTGTTCAACGAAATATTGTCATTTAGTCCTGTTTTGTTAGTGGAAAGGCGGTATATCCAGCGTTGTTCCTTTTGTAACAGGATTTTATCATTAGTAGTGCTGTGACATGCGATGTGTTCTATAACAGTCCACCTGATGTCATTAGGTGTGTGTCCTGTAGTAAGGAAATGATCTGTAAGTCTGCTCAGGTTCTTTTTGCAACGTATGGTGCTGCGGTGTTCCACGATGCGCGTCCTTACTTTACGGCTTGTCATGCCTACATAGCGTAATTTGCACGGACATTCAATAAGGTAAATTACGTTTGTAGAGTTACCCTCACATGGGACCCCCACTCTTTGCGTACAAAAAGCAGGAAGCCTCCAGGACCGCCTTGTCACCACAAGACCAAAGGAAAGACCCACCCCCATGACTAACACCATACTGAATGCATGGGGCCTTCCAGGGATAGTAGGCCACTATCCCTGCCGTGATTGCAGCGTCTGTCACCTAACAAAAGCAACCAAAACCTTGGACCTAGAGACAGACAAAACTTGGCACCAAACCAAGCACACGAACTGTAACTCTACAAACGTAATTTACCTTATTGAATGTCCCTGCAAATTACGCTATGTAGGCATGACAAGCCAGTAAAGTAAGGACGTGCATCGTGGAACACCGCAGCACCATACGTTGCAAAAAGAACCTGAGCAGACTTACAGATCATTTCCTTACTACAGGACACACACCTAATGACATCAGGTGGACTGTTATAGAACACATCGCATGTCACAGCACTACTAATGATAAAATCCTGTTACAAAAGGAACAACGCTGGATATACCGCCTTTCCACTAACAAAACAGAACTAAATGACAATATTCCAGTGGAACAGTCTTCACTATTAACTATGAGATGACCGGAATATTCTAGACACACCATTCTGATACACGTGTAGTGTCTCATCTACGCACTTAATGATGTATGATCCCCTGACGCAGAGGCTTATGCATGTGCACTCGGTCCTTGCGGACTGCACAGACGAAGTATGGAGAACTGTCTGCCAGCACCTCCACTTCCAGGCAGAAACCATCTAGGCTCCACATAATAGGTGCCTTATTCATGCATTACACAGCCATCTATATCTTTCTAATTCAAAGCCATGCCACATAACAGAGGGAATTGCCCAATCATACTTTGAAATTACACGTATGATCCCCATACGTAGGGGTCAACACGTGTGTATCTGGTCCACACCCATACTGTATGTGGACACAGTACGGAGCATGGTCTCCCTGCCTCTCCACTTTCAGGCAGATACGACCACATGCTTCGGATGACAAGCGCGCCTTTTCTCTCGCATAACACAGCCAAAAATCTTTCCTTAAAATCTCCCTAAATTATTTATAAAGTTTAGCCACATTACATAGGGAATTACCCGATAACCTAGTATATTTACACATAATGCAATTAAACTTTATTTACACGCAGCGTAAGCAAACAAACACGTGCGCTTGCTTTCTTCTCTGTTTACTCACCCAGGTGCTAAGCATGGAAACAGACCACGCGCACCTGGAGCTCGTTACAGAAACCGGCTTTCACCCGCAGTGGCTGCCAAGGTATTTAAACTCCCGCTCCGCACCAGGCATTCACCATCGGACTTCCGATGCGGCCAGACTAGGTACGGAGACGGGCCTCTAATCTTGAAGAAGTAAGTGGGGCTTTTTCTGGGGGGTTCCAGCCTAAGAGGGACACAGAGTCCCCCAGCCACACGGCACGCTAGAGAATTACACTGTATGTGCCTTTCACTTTCCTTTTTCCAACACACAGAGGGGCCGATTCCGATCTCGGTCGGAGGCGCACCCAACACCATTCGGTCGGGAAAAAAGCCATGCGAAAGCCTGTTTCCCGACCGATCCGTACAGCACACCGAACGAGTAAGTACGATGCGCACAACAGCAAAGAATCCGGCCGAGCCGTACTCACCCAAACCAGGTCCTGTTCCCCGACCGAGGCGAATCCGGAAACGCCGAATCGAGTCGCACGGAAGCCAAAATGCAGCTCCGTCCGGCCGAACAAGTACGATGCGCTTTCCGTACGCGCCGAACCCGTCGCTACGCACGGCACGTCAAAGCATCCGGGAGAGGCGCACATAAGCTCCGATTCGCGCCACAACACGATCCACGGCTCCGAGACGAACACGCCAGCGACGAGGACAACGCGAAGCGACGAGGATGAGGTGAAGCGACGAGGACGACGCGAAGCAACGAGAAGGACGAATGACACGAACCAACCATGAATCCCTTCGTCCCGATCATACCAATATTCTACATTTACTACCGGAACAGGCACGGACGCGTACGGCGCAGAAGGTAAGCCAGACACCAACCACAAAACACATACAACACGTACACGACACATCACACACACACAGAGGGATGCAGAATATACTTACACCAGCAACAGCAGCACCATAGGGGCGGTTTGCCCATCACCAATGCCACATATGCACACAGGGGCCTGAATGCGCACCACCACCCCTACCCAGGGGGGCAGGATGCCTACCACTACTACCACCCTCACCCAGGGGGCTGGATGCCTACCACCACCCTTAGCCAGGGTGGGCAGGATGCCTACCACTACTACCACCCTTACCCAGGGTGGGCAGGATGCCTACCACTACTACCACCCTTACCCAGGGGGGCAGGATGCCTACCACTACTACCACCCTTACCCAGGGGGCAGGATGCCTACCACCACCCTTAGCCAGGGGGCTGGATGCCTACCACTACTACCACCCTCACCCAGGGGGGCAGGATGCCTACCACTACTACCACCCTTAGCCAGGGTGGGCAGGATGCCTACCACTACTACCAACCTTACCCAGGGGGCAGGATGCCTCACCACCACCCTTAGCCAGGGGGGCTGGATGCCTACCACTACTACCACCCTCACCCAGGGGGGCTGGATGCCTACCACTACTACCACCCTTAGCCAGGGGGGCTGGATGCCTACCACTACTACCACCCTTAGCCAGGGGGCTGGATGCCTACCACTACTACCACCCTCACCCAGGGGGGCTGGATGCCTACCACCACCCTTAGCCAGGGTGGGCAGGATGCCTACCACTACTACCACCCTTACCCAGGGTGGGCAGGATGCCTACCACTACTTCCACCCTTACCCAGGGGGGCAGGATGCCTACCACTACTACCACCCTTAGCCAGGGTGGGCAGGATGCCTACCACTACTACCAACCTTACCCAGGGGGCAGGATGCCTACCACCACCCTTAGCCAGGGGGGCTGGATGCCTACCACTACTACCACCCTCACCCAGGGGGGCTGGATGCCTACCACTACTACCACCCTTAGCCAGGGGGGCTGGATGCCTACCACTACTACCACCCTTAGCCAGGGGGGCTGGATGCCTACCACTACTACCACCCTCACCCAGGGGGGCTGGATGCCTACCACCACCCTTAGCCAGGGTGGGCAGGATGCCTACCACTACTACCACCCTTACCCAGGGTGGGCAGGATGCCTACCACTACTTCCACCCTTACCCAGGGGGGCAGGATGCCTACCACTACTACCACCCCCACTCATAGGATGGACAATGCATGACACAACCAGCACACCACAACCTAGGGAATGCAAGAAGAAGACAACCCCCCAACACCATGACAAGCATGTGTAGACTGTGTCAAATGCCTACAACACCGAACATGACTTTGAACATACAATGTGACCCCCTAGCACATGTGCCACACATATATGTGTGTGGCACCCACAATGCAAGCAGGCCATGACCATTGTGGCAATGGGTTCCAAACCCCCATCATCACAGTGACCAAAATGTAAGTGTGGGGTCCATAGCTGAAGCACACTTTGAACATTGTGGCAATGGGGTCCAAACCCCCATCATCACAGTGACCAAAAGGTAAGTGTGGGGTCCATAGCTGAAGCACACTTTGAGCATTGTGGCAATGGGTTCCAAACCCCCATCATCATAGTGACCAAAATGTAAGTGTGGGGTCCATAGCTGAAGCACACTTTGAACAATGTGGCAATGGGGTCCAAAACCCCATCATCACAGTGACCAAAAGGTAAGTGTGGGGTCCATAGCTGAAGCACATTTTGAACATTGTGGCAATGGGTTCCAAACCCCCATCATCACAGTGACCAAAATGTAAGTGTGGGGTCCATAGCTGAAGCACACTTTGAACAATGTGGCAATGGGGTCCAAAACCCCATCATCACAGTGACCAAAAGGTAAGTGTGGGGTCCATAGCTGAAGCACATTTTGAACATTGTGGCAATGGGGTCCAAACCCCCATCATCACAGTGACCAAAAGGTAAGTGTTGACAAAGAAAGAGGTGCAACTGCCAAACTGCATGGATGATTCCTGGTCACAGAACAACAAACACATCAGTGGCAAAGTAGTGTATGTGTCCCATTGCAACATAAATTGGGGGAGCCAAATCCTGCAGTGCAAATAAGACATACCTTTGGCCATGTGCAGACAAACAACACCCATGGGGGCTCACACCGTCAACAATCATCAATGACACAATGACAGAAGTGACCATCAGAATGCAGACCCACATATTTGCACCAATGGGCACACACATGCAGATACCCTGTGGAGACTGCAGATGTGAGGTGAACAGATACCATACCATGGCAGCAATGGGACACACAAAACATGATCATTGTGCTGACCGATGACCTAGAAGTCCCAGGGACAGCAGGGGAAACCCACCAAACTACATACAGCCAATGGCACACCCAAGATATGCCAATGCAGTGGTGCAGATGCACAAACACAAACAGGCAGACCCACACTCCACATCATACACAACAGGTGAGGGGGGTGCCAGTGTCCCCAGGCAACCACACAACACATGAGGAGACCTGAATACCAATCATACAGATGTGCATACAGTGCCACACAAAGGTAACTCATGGATCCAAATCCCCTATGTGGGCAAGCAGGCATTGTCAGATGAGAGGGAGCACAAATCACACATGTCACACAGGCACGTAGGGACAGCAACTGACACAGCAAGACACAGACACACCACAGCACCACCCCCAGGGCCCCCACAATGTGGTGACCCTGGGCTGCATTACAATCCCACTGTGATGACAAAGCTAAATGTGGTTCACACTGTGAACCACAGTCATGTGTCCTGAGCAACTAACTACCATCACACCTACACAAGCACAAATCAAACAGCATGGCCAGTAAGCCAAGGCCAACATGGAGGCAGGGGCCTAGCCGGGCAACAACTCTCATCTGCACACACTCAACACCACACCCCTCGACCTCCAACAATGTGCAGCAGTGAAGCACACATGCACTGGTGACATTGCACATGCACCCATGACTATTCCAGGGTGGTGGGTGGGAACCAAGGTGCAGAAACACATCACACATGGACACTCAACAAGACTCCTGAATGTCTGACACACTGCACACTACGCTGTACATGGACATGACGGCAATACCACACCAACCAATGGGATCCCAGCCACAGTCACACACCAATGAAGAAGCCAAGGTCACCCACAAAGAACACACATAGACAACAACCAACATTGCAGCCCGGACCCTGAGGAGTGCCAGCAGTCACACACACAACGTGTCACAATCACTGAAAGATAACACAAACTGGAAATCACATGACAGGGGCAAACAACAAGTGCCAAGGGGAAACCTGACTGTGACCCATCTGCATCTGCACACAAACTCAGCCCTGACAGCAAACACACCTATGGGTGACACCCTGATGACCAGTAATGTGCCATGCACCCACATCACAGAGAACCCAGGGAGAAGACTTTGGGGGAACATAGCTCAACTCAGCTAGCATCACAAACAGGTACAACACTAGGGATCACAGCATGCACAGCTAAATGGAAGTGAACACACAGACATGCACATACAACACACACCTTGGGCGCAGGCAATGTCACAGGAGTACACACTGCCATGAGGGGACTCCACTCCTGTGTGAGGAAAGCTGTGCCATATGTTGCCTCAGTAGGGCCCCATCATGTCAGCTGAGCACTTGGTCACACAATCAACAATTAGCACCAAATGAGGGCTCCCGTCACATCAGCCTGGTCATGGAAGTGCCAACGGAATCATCAGCACAGATCCAACACACTTGTATAGCAATGTTGCACTGACAACACAGATGAGTCCTTCCCCATTGATGCCCAAACCTGCATGTCCACTGGAGATGGCCACACGGTCAGGGAAGTAGACAAATTGAACAATGGCAGGCACAACAGATGTGCAGGGGTGGAAGCCACAGATGTGAAATTGCCAATCTAAGTAGGAAATCCCATTGCCAAATACTGAACACATGACACCCTCAGATGCTGCTATGGATGACATGGATACACCACAGGATAGGACACATTCCCCCTGGACCACATGGGTTCCTGCACAGTAACACTTCATTATCATGAGACCAAATATCACCATCACTGCAGCAAGGGCATGGTTAGCATCATCAACATCATGTACATCAGAAGCAAAAGCACTAGAGAACAGAAAGTTGCTTTATTCAGCATATGTGGCATTAAAAGTAGAAGTCTGGTAGAACATAAACAAAGGCCAATGGCCAGTCCATCAACAAAGTCACAAGTGGGTGACAGTGGCAGATGCCACCCTACACATGCCTGCACAAAACCAGGGACAATCCACTAGGAGGGGCAACCGGGGGGTAGGCCAGGCACCGCAGGGACAGGATCAGGGCTCACCAGGAGGAAGCAGGGAAGGGGTGGTGGGTGCTGGAGAGCCACTGACAACTGCAGTGGAGGTGTCTGACATGGTGTGTGCCGGCACAACTGGGGGCATGGCTCAGATGTTGTGGGTGCCGGCACGACTGCAGTGGACCCTGCAGATGGAGTGGACAGGTCCGCCACTGCAGTGCCCAAGTCAGACAGGGTGGTAGTGGACTCCACTGCAGTGCCTACCACCAGGGGAGGAGAATGGGGAACAGGCAAGGTGGGCTGGACAGAGGGGAGGACACCCTCACCACATCAGTGGCACAGACAAGCGCAGCGGGGGTGTGGTGCCGGGAGAGCAAGTGGCAGGGGGAGAAGGCCGGAGCCTCTTGGGGATGGTATATCTGTGGGTGGGGGAACTTGGGGCAGGGTGTGGTGGGGGCACCTATGGAGTGGGGGCCTGAGGGATGGAGGAAGGAGACCTGGTGCTTGAGCTGCAGGGCGGCGGCGGGGTCTTGCTCTTACCACTCCAGGGGGACTTGCGGGTGGGGGCCTCAGTCTGTCTGCGCCTGGGGGAGGGTGTCCGGGGGCGAGGGGCACTCTGCTCCGTGTGGGGGGCTTCCTCTTCACCCTGGATGCTGGAGCAGCTGGATCGGAGGGGAAGAGGCCGAGGTCACTGAGGAAGAGGCGCTGGGTCTTTGGGGTTGCAGGTGAGGCAAGGGAGGGTGCTTTGGAGGGAGAGGCAACTGAGGACTGCGCAGTGCCCGTGGATGCGTGTGTGTGTACCAGGGCCCCATCCCCTGTGAGTCTGGTTTCAGTCCCCTGACTGTGCGTGCATGTGCGTTTTGTTTGTGGCGTGTGTGTCTGTGTGCTGGACGTGTGTGTGCTGGTGTGTGCCTGTGCCGGTGTGTGTGTGCTTGGGACGGGTAAGGTGCTGGGGAGTGTGGATGGAGCAGAGGCAGGAAGGGTGAGGGACTGTCTGAGGAGGGACACTGCTGCCGTCAGGGAGGAGTCCATGGACCTATTGCCCCTCTGTAGGTCAGACATGCCCGATGAGATGCCCTCCATGAACGACACCAGCTGAGTCAACAGTGCGGTGTGCGCATGGAGGACACTCAGCATGGCTGTCTGCCCTACATGGAGCTGGCGAAGGAGGTACACAGACTCCTCACTCAGGGCAGCAGGGGACACAGGGGCAGGGGGTGCGGTGCCTGGCCCAAAGGAGACACGCTCCCGAACATGGGAGCCTCCACGGACCTGGGGAATGGGAGCCGATGGGAGGGCGGTGGTGGTGCTGGTGGTGGCGGGGACAGCAACACTAGCTGGGGTGTGGTGGCTGCTGACACCCGCCTCCACAAGGGAGTCATCCTCCGAGTTGCTCTGGTCCTCAGCTGAGGTGGATGGTGCTGAGGACTCCTCGGTGTGGCTCCCCTCGCCCTCCGTGCCACTGGGTCCCTCCGACCACTCCTCGGCTGCTGACCCAGTCTGGCTCTCTGGCTCCTCCTGGTCCGTGGAGCTGTCCCCTTCAGTGGCCGTGGATGTATCTGCAAACAATGGGGAAACAGACAGACATCAGTCACCTGCACCAAACGCACACACCACTGTGAGCACAGCACATTACAGAGCAAGCCCTGGCATCATTAGTTGTACATTGCTAAAAGTGCCCTAACTGAACAGGAGAAGCCAATTGTCAGTCTGATGCCAAGCATGGCACTCACATCCCACATGGCCTTGCACCCATCTGTCTGGTGTCTGTTGGATTGCAACACCCCAGTGTGGACACATGCACCAAGTACACAGTAGTTGGACAGTGCAGAGGACACGGTGTGGCATGTGGACATGCACACATCACAGCTATTGCCACTGAGTCAGTACAGGTTTCCGGATGAAAGGGATGCCCAGAGTCAAATAGGAAATGCATGTGATGCATACCAGCGACAGACACCATGATGCACCCATGTCCTGATAGCCATCGCCACAATGGTGTGCATGTAGCACATGTCACTCCCCTGCAGGACCACCAATAAGTTGACACATGCCATGGCAGAGGCATGACTGCTAAGTCATACATCACTGTCTCAGTGATGTATGACTTGGCAGCCAGACAACAACACTATGCACTGTGTCACAATAGTAGGTCATGGGGAATGCAAGTCCTGGAGCTGCACAAGTGCACATGTACATCCCCCACACAACACATCATCTTAACCCTCATCTGTCCAGGTCATCCCTATTGGACATATGGGAGACCTGTGACACTACCCTCTGAACCTGAGCCCCTCACAATCTGCTGTGAATGGGGAACAGCTGCCTGAACTTCACATTCGCATACCCCAGTCTGCATGGGCAGCTGATCAGACACCTATGTGACACACAAGTATCGTCTCCTATGGTCACATCTCCAGTGGCATGCTGAGCCCCTACCAAGAAACTCCACAGCAGTCCTGGCGACTAATCCACAGCACACTGACACAGAGGCAGACACCTGAGGGGTCAAATCACTGCGCACAATGTGTCAGCTGATACACGGGAGTGGGAGTACAGAGTGCATTGCATGGCCTGGAGTAGGCATGACTGTCCTGCTCCACATGAATGAGGGATGTGCCCTGGACAGTGGATAGCTGGCTATGTATGTGTGACACACGTAATCTGCACACTCCTGGGGCCCAAACATTGTTCCCACCCGCTGCATGGGCTTGTGCCACATACCCCAGGCACATGTGGTGGCTCAGCTCAGCAAGTGGACCGCATATCAAAGCAACACGGAGATCACATGTCCGAACACAGGCGTTGTGTGAACAATGGACCCACCCATGATGCCCACAACAGAGTTAGGGAAACAGATGCTGTCCACCACCTTTAGTGAAGCAAACTGCAAGGACACAGTCCCAAGTGACACAATTCCCTGAATGTAAGGGCCACACCTGGGTATCAGATGAGCAGTGGGCAGTGCACAATAGAGGGACATGGCTCCTGGACAACATGACTGCTGCACTGTGGCAGTTGAACCAGGCCAGAGGAGGGCACAAAGCATGTAATACAGAGTTCACAGTGCAGTCTTTGACTCACCCCCTCCTTGCTGCTGTCTGGCCTTCAGCTGCCCATCCAGGTCTGGAAACACCACCGCCAGGATCTGGAGCATGTGGGGGTCAGGGTCCGTGTTCCGCCCCTCCTGCGAGGAGGCGACAGCTTCAGCTGGACCCGTGCAATCCTCCGGGTCCAGCCCCGAAGGTCCTGCCACCTCTTCTGGCAGTTGCGGATCCGGCGCTTGTAGACCCCCACGGACCGGACGGCCCGGACGATGTCCTTCCAGATCTCCTGCTTCCGATGGGCATTAACCTGTCAGGATGACCAAGTGAAAAGGCCATTACTACACATGCAACATATCCGTGCATGTCACAGTTGTATATACATGTCTCAATCACAGGGGCACATGATGTACACAGGCAGTGCAAAGCTGCCCATGGACAGTTTGCCAGACGTCACTACATGGTATCATTGCATGGGAAGTAGAACCTTGTTCAAATGCACTGTCACTGCACCATACCTGTCCAGTGCATGTCACTACACACTATGGGGGTGTCAACTACTCAGTGAGCCTGCTAGCCAGTGGCGTGCAGACTTCCAGCCTTGCTAGTCAGACAAAATGCACATTCAGAAAGGCAGTGCACAGAACACTCACCTGCTCCCCTGGTGTCCCATACAGCTTGCTGTACTGTGGAAGTAGGCTGTCCAGCAGGGCCTGGTTCTCTTCAAGGCTGAAGGCTGGGGCTCTCTCCACAGTACGTGCCATTTCAGGGTCCAGAGGGGCAGAGACAGCAGCAGTGCAGTGGCAGATGTCGTCCTGGAGCATGTAGTGCAGGCAAGTGAGCTCTCAGGGGAACAGCCAGCAATATATATGTGCTGGAGAGGCAGATACTGTCCCTTGTGTCCAAAGTGATAGGTCCAAGTCGTTTGCATCTTCTGAATCTGGCCAATCCATGGAATAGCAGCACCAAAACACGCCCACAGCATCCTTCAAATCTTCAACTTCATGACATACATGATTTTGCAACATTGTTGTGGGTGACCAACTGATTTTCCAGCAACCGACTCGTTCGAAATTCGAAAACGCGTCCGTTGCCAGGCAAGCCCATTGTCAATGGGTGCGCACTGATCGGTCCATTGCGGTACAACGCGTACAGGGGTACAACGCGTACCCGCACACATTGAATGCAATGGGCCGGCCGGAGGCACCGATCGGTCCATTGCAGTTCAACGCGTACAGGGGTACAACACGTACAGGGGTACAACGCGTACCCGCACACATTGAATGCAATGGGCCGGCCGGGGGCACCGATCGGTCCATTGCAGTTCAACGCGTACAGGGGTACAACGCGTACAGGGGTACAACGCGTACCCGCACACATTGAATGCAATGGGCCGGCCGGAGGCACCGATCGGTCCATTTCAGTACAACGCGTACAGGGGTACTAACGCGTACCCGCACACATTGAATGAAATGGGCCGGCCGGAGGCACCGATCGGTCCATTGCAGTACAACGCGTACAGGGGTACAACGCGTGCACCGCACACATTGAATGCAATGGGCCGGCCGGAGGCACCGATCGGTCCATTGCAGTTCAACGCGTACAGGGTACAACGCGTACAGGGGTACAACGCGTACCGCGCACATTGAATGCAATGGGCCGGCCGGAGGCACCGATCGGTCCATTGCAGTACAACGCGTACAGGGGTACAACGCGTACCCGCACACATTGAATGCAATGGGCCGGCCAGAGGCACCGATCGGTCCATTGCAGTTCAACGCGTACAGGGTACAACGCGTACAGAGTACAACGCGTACAGGGTACAACGCGTACCCGCACATTGAATGCAATGGGCCGGCCGGAGGCACCGATCGGTCCATTGCAGTACAACGCGTACAGGGGTACAACGCGTACCCGCACACATTGAATGCAATGGGCCGGCCGGAGGCACCGATCGGTCCATTGCAGTTCAACGCGTACAGGGTACAACGCGTACAGGGTACAACGCGTACCGCGACACATTGAATGCAATGGGCCGGCCGGAGGCACCGATCGGTCCATTGCAGTACAACGCGTACAGGGTACAACGCGTACAGGGGTACAACGCGTACCCGCACACATTGAATGCAATGGGCCGGCCGGAGGCACCGATCGGTCCATTGCAGTTCAACTCATACAGGGGTACAACGCGTACAGGGTACAACGCGTACCCGCACATTGAATGCAATGGGCCAGCCGGAGGCACCGATCGGTCCATTGCAGTACAATGCGTACAGGGTACAACGCGTACAGGGGTACAACGCGTACCCGCACACATTGAATGCAATGGGCCGGCCGGGGGCACCGATCGGTCCATTGCAGTACAACGCATCACTGTACATGTGACTGGCATATGTCAGCATGCCTGTCTCAGATGGACATATGCCAGCCACAGATAGCTCCCAGGGAGTGAGGGGCACACCTACATCACGACAGCCTGTCCAAACTTTATCATAAGGCATGTAAGGCTGCATTTCCTATTGTGTGTATGTTGGTGTACATGTTGTCCTGTGGGTGTCACCTGTGGGCAGCCACCCCCAGGCTGTGCACGTGTTCATGGGGACAGGATCCTGGGTGTTACGTGTACATGACCACTGTGATGTGCAACTGTTCATATCAGTGCATGTGCCATGGTCACATTTCACGGTGGTGTATGTGTATGTCATGTCACATACCCCGTGAGTCCCATGTGGGACGGTATGTTTGAGCCAGGGTGTCCCAGTGGCACAATAGTGATGGTCCTCCACAGTCTTTGTGCATGTAGTGTTTACAATGTCTCTGATTTCATGTGCACAATGGGAGACAGTCTCCACATCCAGGTTGTGTGTGCATGGACTTTGATGTTGTGCGTGTGTGTGTCACATACGTCCATGTCTGTCCTGCCGTGGCAAGTGGGGCCACTACCTGTGGGGGTCATGGTTGTTTTGCTGTGGTGTATACATGATACTCCATGTAATGCCAGTGTCCATGTGGCAATACAGGGTCCCTGGGAATGTACCTGTCGTTGAGCTGTGGTGCCTGGGGCACATCTGTCCTCACATGTCACTGTGGGGGTGATTGTGACACGGCAGCAGGAGATGGGAACTGTGACACGGCCTCATGATATCCAATGGGCCAACCTGGGACTAATTGATGCCACCTGTTGGACCGTGTTGACAGATGTTGGCCATGTATGTACCATACATGTCCTTCCGGAACTGCACACTTCATGTAGTTGTGCCTCATAATGATGTATGTTGGGATCTTGAGTGTGTTCAATGCCGCATATGTGGGGTGACTGACAATCTTGCTTACTTCTCCTCTGCACTGCAGGGCTCCTGCTGTCCATCGACCATTCCCAGACCTGGCAACGATGGTGGAACGGGACAGCATCCGACGGTACCGCTTCACCAGGCAGCTGATTGAGGATTTGGCAGTGCAGTTGTCCCCACATTTGCTGCCTGGCCGGCCGTATCCTACAGCGCTGACCCCCAAGGTGAAGGTGATGGCAGCCCTACACTTCTTTGCCACCGGTACCTTCCAACATACTGTGGCGACTGCTGGTGGGATGTCACAGACCATGTTGAGCCGTGTGCTCCGCGATGTTTTGGCGGCAATGTTGCTATTCCTGAACCGGTACATCTATTTCCCTAGACTGCGACGACTCACTGACGTGAAGAGTGACTTTTATGCCCTGGGGAGGATGCCGCATGTCATTGGCTCCATTGATGGGACACATGTGGCTTTGGTACCACCACAGGCCCAGGAGCAGGCATACAGGAACCGCAAGCACTACCACTCTGTCAATGCACTGGTGGTGTGTCTTGCAGACATGACCATCACACACGTGTGTGCCCGTTTCCCTGGTTCAGCACACGATGCCTTTGTGATGAGGAGTAGTCGCATCCCCAGGATGATGGCACAGATGCAGAACCAGCGTGCCTGGCTTGTCGGTGTGTACTGACTTTGTGCCATTGTGTGTGATCTGATCTGTAGTATTCCACCCACTTTTCCAAGTCAGCTAATGTGCACTTGTCTGTCCGTAGGTGACTCGGGATACCCCAACATGCCGTGGTTGCTGACACCCCTCAGGAACCCTGTGACACCAGCCCAGATGCGCTACAATGAGGCACATGGTCGGACCAGGAGAGTGATTGAGCGGACATTTGGTCTCCTGAAGAGCCGCTTCCGCTGCCTGGACAAGACCGGAGGGTCCCTCCCATATGCCCCTGCGAAAGTGTGCAAGATTATCATCGTCTGCTGCATGCTCCACAACCTGGCAGTGCGGAAGGAGTTGCCTCTCATCCAGGATGACAATGACCAACATCCGCCACCTGTGGAGGATCCTGGCCTGGACCACGATGCCAGTGACGATGATGATGATGATGATGATGGTGATGTCCGCACACAGCTCATCACCAACTTCTTTAGCTGAATGTGAGTATCCTGAGGTGTCATGTCAATGATGTGAGTTGGCATGATGTGTGGGTGGTGCTCTGGTGCTGTTGGAGTGTGTCCATGGGCTACTTGACTGGATGTGTGTTGCGATGTGTGCTAACAGGTGGGCTGTACTCCCCAACAGTGTTGACATGCTAACTTGGTTCTGGGTGGGTATCTTGTAACATGTATTGTGCATGAGTTTTGCTGTTCTGTCCTGTACTCCATTGCTTTTGACTGTGTGTCATTTGTGTCCTTCACAGGGTACTTTCAGATTCGTTTGGTCAACTGTGTCCACCGACGACGTGATTGCACTTCCAGGGTGGTAGCTGTTGTGTCCCTACAGGTGATGTGCGCCACACCCATGGACTTCCTTCCGTCTACAGTTGTTGACTGTGTGCCCGCTGCCAGGTGGGATTACCTTGCATCTGTAGTGGTTACGACATGTTGCAACTGTGTAATAAACCTGTGCTTCACTTTGTGATGTGCGTTGTCTGTGGTCACACATTTGACTGCCATTTGCTTACTGCACCTGTGGGCTACTTGACTACAACTGGGAATGGGTGTGGTGTCTGTGCATTGCACCGTCTTCCCTGGCAACATCAGTGTAGGCAATGAGTCAGATGGCCTAGGTGTGTATGTGTTGTGTAGCCCTGGTGGTGTGTCTCCCTCATATGTGTCACGTTGCCTTTACTCACATGCCTGTGTTGTCCTTGCTGTTGCAGTTCGCATACACAGTGTAATTTTGCAGTTCATCATCCCCATAACAGCACCCACGTTGGAATCACGACAGAGGCAAATATGGTGTATTAGTGTGTTTATTGTGATACATTTGTGTTAATAGTGCATAGGATGGGTAGTGCTGTACATAAATCTTGCAATCCGAAGTTCCTAGGTGAATTGAAAGTCCTGGTAGACAGGATCCCCAGTATCGGGGCCACAGTTGTCTGACACATTGGTCCAACTTGTACTCCCCATGCAATGTGTGGGAGTAGTGTTGCCGTCAACAGGGTGAACAGTCTGTGCACAAAGGCGAACATCCAGAACAGGTTCAGGCTTCCTGGGAGTTGCGCTTGGCCATCGGCCTCTCACTTTTCCCTCCTCGGACGACCCCTCTTCTTGGGGGGGCCCCTCAAGTACAGGCTGCTGCGGTGCAGGGGACTCTCCGCCAGAGTCATCCTCCTCCCTGTGGCAGTTGCAGTTTGTTCGGCACCAGATGTTGTTGGCACACAGGGAGGTGTGGACTGGTTGCTGTTCATCTGGCGGAGGCATTGTAAAATGTCCCTGTGCACCGCCGTCATCTCATGCAGTGCATCCCACTTGGACTCCACGCGGGACATGTGTGAGTCCACGCGGGACATGTGTGACTCCACGTGGGACATGTGGGAGTCCAAGCGGGCATGATGGGCAGCCTGCTGCTGTTTCATGTCTCTGAGGAGCCCCACTACCTGGCTGAGGTCTCCGGTGCTGGACTGGTACGCATCAGCTATGCGTACCAGTTGTGGGTCATCATGCACACCAGCAACGTCTGCAAGCAGCGACCTCTGTCTCCCACCCTCCCACCACCCCTGCTGACATGTGCAGTGTGTGCAGTGGCACGCACAGATAACCCTGGTCCACCTTGGGGGTTGGTGGTGGTGGTGGTGTCCATGGCCCCAGGTTGGTCCAGGGTCCCTGTGCTGGTGTTGCTCCTTGTTCTGTCCATGTCGGCAGGGATGGTATTTGTGGTGACAGTCGTTGGAGGGGTGGGTGCAGGGGGTGCAGCTGGTGGTCCTGCTGGTGCTGCAGCTGGTGGTCCTGCTGGTGCTGCATGTTGACTTGCACCGGATGTGCCAGGTTGGTCTTCATCGTCCGAGGAGGACAGAGGCTGTACGACGCCAGTGAGCTCCGCATCCTCTTGAGCCTGGGACTGGGACTCCTCAGCGTCTGCTGCTGTGTCCCCATCATCACCTGCTTTTGGGAGACACAAACAATGTATGTTATGTTTCTGCAGGCATCAATGGTTGACACACATGACAGTTGTGACTGTGCCTCTGGGTGCGGGCCTGTACATTGCATTGTCCTAAGTCGTCACAGTCAGGGGTTGATATTGGTGTGGCACATTGTCCTGCATTATTTGGGCATTTCTATGTATTTTTGGGGTGTGAACATGGTCTGCATTGGTTGTGTTTGGTTGACAGCCGGCCCTCCTTCCCACCCACCCAGCCAGTCAGTTATCCCACCATGGAACGTGCTTGCGTTGCAGAGAGTGGAAGTTGTCTCTCAGGATGTCAGTCAGTGGTGTCCTGCTGTTTGTTGGTGCACAGTTGGCAGCAGGGCCTTGTGCTCCCCACAGCAGTAGCCAGTGTCAGCCATCTTGTGAGTCCTTCTCCACTCCCTGTGATGTGAGCATGGTTCAGGGTGGTGTTGATGGGACAGTTGTGGGGGTGACCAATATCAGTGGCTACGACTCCCATCATGCTATTGCCTCCACCCCCCTTCCCAGCATGCCCATGCTTCCTTCCTTTTGACTCTGCTTCCCTGTGGGGTGGGCTGGCTGTGCTGACAGGATGGCTGGGAGTGTTGTCCTGGCAGTTGTTTGGCTAGAAGTCCCAAGAGTGGCCCTGTGCTTCACACAACATAACCCAGGGTGGTGGTTCTTTGTGGGATCTTGTGTTAGGATGGGGGGCATTGCATTCTACCAGGTGGGTTCTGTGGAGTTTGTGTTGGGGTGTGTGTGAGGGGAGGTGCTTGTGACTATGGTCAGTGCTGCAAGTCCTCCTTCCCACCCAGCCAGATATCCCACCATGGAACGTGCTTGCATTGCAGGGAGTGGAAGTTGTCTTTCAGGATGTCAGTCAGTGGTGTCCTGCTGTTTGTTGGTGCACAGTTGCCAGCAGGGCCTTGTGCTCCCCACAGCAGTAGCCAGTGTCAGCCATCTTGTGAGTCCTTCTCCACTCCCTGTGATGTGAGCATGGTTCAGGGTGGTGTTGATGGGACAGTTGTGGGGGTGAGCTATGTCTGTGACTACGACTCCCATCATGCTATTGCCTCCACCCCACTTCCCAGCATTCCCATACTTACTTGCTTTTGTGGGGAGTTCAGTGTGTGTGGGTGTGAGAGCAATGGCAAGATGGCTGACAGTGGTGTCCTGCTGTTGGTTGGTGTGCAGTACCCAGCATGCCCTTGTGCTCCCCACGACACAGCAACAGTGTCAGACATCTTTGATGGGCCTTTCCACTCTCTGTGGGATGTGCATGCGTGAGTGTGAGCTTGCTGGGCTATGTGGTGGGGGATGTAGAGCTGTGACTACGACTCCCATCATGCTATTGCCTCCTCCCCCTTCCCAGCATGCCCATGCTTCCTTCCTTTTGACTCTGCTTCCCTGTGGGGTGGGCTGGCTGTGCTGACAGGATGGCTGGGAGTGTTGTCCTGGCAGTTGTTTGGCTAGAAGTCCCAAGAGTGGCCCTGTGCTTCACACAACATAACCCAGGGTGGTGGTTCTTTGTGGGATCTTGTGTTAGGATGGGGGGCATTGCATTCTACCAGGTGGGTTCTGTGGAGTTTGTGTTGGGGTGTGTGTGAGGGGAGGTGCTTGTGACTATGGTCAGTGCTGCAAGTCCTCCTTCCCACCCAGCCAGATATCCCACCATGGAACGTGCTTGCATTGCAGGGAGTGGAAGTTGTCTTTCAGGATGTCAGTCAGTGGTGTCCTGCTGTTTGTTGGTGCACAGTTGCCAGCAGGGCCTTGTGCTCCCCACAGCAGTAGCCAGTGTCAGCCATCTTGTCAGTTGTTTTCCACTCCCTGTGATGTGAGCATGGTTCAGGGTGGTGTTGATGGGACAGTTGTGGGGGTGAGCTATGTCTGTGACTATGACTCCCATCATGCTATTGCCTCCACCCCACTTCCCAGCATTCCCATACTTACTTGCTTTTGTGGGGAGTTCAGTGTGTGTGGGTGTGAGAGCAATGGCAAGATGGCTGACAGTGGTGTCCTGCTGTTGGTTGGTGTGCAGTACCCAGCATGCCCTTGTGCTCCCCATGACACAGCAACAGTGTCAGACATCTTTGATGGGCCTTTCCACTCTCTGTGGGATGTGCATGCGTGAGTGTGAGCTTGCTGGGCCATGTGGTGGGGGATGTAGAGCTGTGACTACGACTCCCATCATGCTATTGCCTCCTCCCCCTTCCCAGCATGCCCATGCTTCCTTCCTTTTGACTCTGCTTCCCTGTGGGGTGGGCTGGCTGTGCTGACAGGATGGCTGGGAGTGTTGTCCTGGCAGTTGTTTGGCTAGAAGTCCCAAGAGTGGCCCTGTGCTTCACACAACATAACCCAGGGTGGTGGTTCTTTGTGGGATCTTGTGTTAGGATGGGGGCATTGCATTCTACCAGGTGGGTTCTGTGGAGTTTGTGTTGGGGTGTGTGTGAGGGGAGGTGCTTGTGACTATGGTCAGTGCTGCAAGTCCTCCTTCCCACCCAGCTAGCCAGATATCCCACCATGGAACGTGCTTGCATTGCAGGGAGTGGAAGTTGTCTCTCAGGATGTCAGTCAGTGGTGTCCTGCTGTTTGTTGGTGCACAGTTGCCAGCAGGGCCTTGTGCTCCCCACAGCAGTAGCCAGTGTCAGCCATCTTGTGAGTCCTTCTCCACTCCCTGTGATGTGAGCATGGTTCAGGGTGGTGTTGATGGGACAGTTGTGGGGGGGCAATATGTGTGACTGCGACTCCCATGATGCTATTGGCTACACTGACTTGGCCAGCATACACAGAATTCCTTCCTTTGAGTGGTCTTCACTGTGTGTTGGTGTTGTTGTGGTGGCTACATGTCTGGATGTGTTTGTTAGTTCTATTTGTGCCACTGCCTAGCTGTAGTTGTAGTTGTGTTTGTACATGTGTTGGCACAGTTGGATGTGACTTTTTTGATGGCATGTGTTGTGTTTATCTGACTGACATACACATTTTGGGATGATTCTGTTCTGGTTGCTGTGTAATTGCTATGAGTGCATGGTTTGACTCTCCCCTTGACAGTGATGTGTGTGTTTTGTGGCAGTATATTGTGTACATTTGTTGTGTACTCACCAGGCTCTGGGATGTCCTCTAGTCCATATACGCTCACTGGCGGAAGGATGGCCCGCACCTTCTCCTCCCAGGGCCTGAGGTATATTGGCTTGGCAGGAGGGCCACTGCCGGTGTGTTGGCTGTTGATGTAGTCTTTCTTCAGCAGGTCCCGTACCCTCCTGCGCACGTCATACCACCTGTTCTGGATGTCGCTCTTTGTGCGCCGACATGGTGATTGTGCGTTCACCCTGTTGATGATCCTCTCCCACATCTTGGTTTTCTGGGAGATGGGGGTCTGTTGGACCAGTGTGCCAAACAGCTGTGGCTCTACCCTGAGGATCTCGTCTACCATGACTTCCAATTCACAATCTAGGAACTTGGGATTCTTCTTGGGGGGCATGGTGATGGGTGGTGATGGTGAGTGATGTGTGTGTTGGTGTGCAGGTGAGGGTGTGTGAGTGTGTGTTTTGCTGGGTGTATGTGAGGTAGGTATTTGTTGGTGTGCTGCTGGTGTGTGGCTTGTGTGAGGGATGAGCTGTGGGTGTGTGGTTGCTTTCTCTTGGGTGCTGGCAGTGGAATGGCATTTGCAAAGGCTCATGGTTGTGATTTGTGTCCTTTATATAGGTGGAGTTGTGGGTGTGTCTTTGTTCTCTGTCCCCACCCCCCAGTATTTATTGGCTTGGTAATTGCTTGTTTGGCCTTTTTTTGGGTGATTTTTCCTTTGTACTGTCTGTGTATGTTGGAAACGTTCTTGTGACCGAGTCGGACCCTGCATTTGTCTCGTACGGTCTGCTCCGTTTCGTTCACGCTGTGTTTGTGCAGTTTTCTATGCTGCGTACGCGTCGGTCGCGGTGTTTTGTGTTGCTTCGGCTCGGTTTTGTATGCGTGTCGGTCGTGCGGCTTGGCCTCCGTCCGACTCGCTCGTGGTTTCGCGCCTTGCATCGTACTTTGCGGTTTGGAGTTCGCGTGTACGTTTCGGTCGGATTTGTTCCGGGTGCGTGTCGGTCGGTTGGATTCGCGTGTTTTCCGGCCGGATTGCTGTTTTCCGTGCGGCTCGGTCGGTCGACTTGGTTTCGGTACGTGTCGGTCGGATTTTGCACGCCTTGCATCGTACTTGGCGTGTCGGGCGCCACAGGTACGTGTCGGTCGGTATTATTTCCGGATCCGAGTCGGTCGGTGCTTTTTCCGGCCCGAATCGGAATCGACCCCAGAGTGTGACAATAGGTCGGGCCCCCCTCGGAACTCATGGGGCACTTCTCAGACAATTTCTGAGTGAGCATAACATGTTTTTATTATTTTATCCTTTTATTCATCACTATGCATTATCGTACATTGATTTTCACATGGTAACGCATATATACGAGGCGTATACATTGTTTTGATTTAATTACAATGCACAAAAATGCCACGGTCGTCTTCACCGCGCATTTTATCCGCATAGAGCACGGACACCACGCTCCTGATTCACACTATTGGATGTGTTTAAACGATTTCATCTAAATGTATCAATGTGTATGTTTGTCTGTCGCCAACAGGTATGCGTCGCGAGAGGAAACCATCCTCTATCACATAACGCACCTTAGCGAGTGCACCACATAGATGGTCTCTGACACATATAGTTTTTGACCACCATTTTAATCCCACGCACATGAGGTCCTGAAGAAAGCCAGCCCAGTAGTGAGAGACTGGCTGAAACATGTTGACCACACAGGATATCGGAGCCTAACTATCTCCAGAGATATCCACCTCTCCTTTTTAATCACTGCCGAGGGCCCACACATTAAAATAGTCTTTTGTTGTCTAACGGGAGCCTACGGACAGTTTTTAAACCACACTCATTTCACCTTCACTGCACACTCACTGCACAGAACCAGCTCCGCTGCATCCAGGCGTTGAAGCACACCCAAGGTACACTCGGTACCTTGGGTGGGACCCGATGATGAAGCATGTCACCAACTAGGTTGGTAAGTGAGGGTCTTCAAAAACACATATGTGTTGCTTTACATACACATATCAGGAGCTCCTACCCAGTAGCTAGTTCCCTTTGATACTTGCATATATACCCAGGGGAAGTGAACTGGCTTCTACCTTTCCTCGCTCTTCAATTTGATTTCTAGCATTGTAGATGTTTACATTCAGACTGCATGCCGATGTACATTGTGACTGTTTTGGTATAGCTGGCTATTTGATGGGAGTCAGTGGACATTTCGACTACATGACGGATGTGTGGTTGTACTCGTACATTATCATCTCACAGTGTCATGCATTGCCAGATGTGATTGGCCAGTTTCTACGCACGAGTTGTGTCCTCTGTCCTGTGGTGTAGGGGTTGCACTCTGTCCCACATTGTCATCAATGTTGATGTACTGTGATTGCTATGTGTGTGTGCTGCATTGTTGGCGATTCGCCCCTGCAGCTCTGCATTGGCAGACCCTTATCCCTTTGAGTCGGTGTGCATTTGACTTGTGTGCTTTTCGGGTGCTGGGATGTTTGCAACTTGGGTCATTTGTGCTACTGGAGATATTTGGTACTCTTGTGCATTGTTTGTCTGCAGATGTGTTTTTGACGTCATGGGTCGTAGGTGCATGTGGATGTGTCAGAGTGTGACCTGCTCCTTTACGGATGTGGTCCACACTCAGCCACCTCAGTGTTGTCTCGTGCACCATGTCATGTATTGTGACTTCAGCCATGCTATCTGTCATGCAGTGTCACTTGCATTGTCAGTGTGGCTCACAGAGCCGCTGCTTTTCTGGATTCAGCACATGTGCATGGGTAGGTTGTGGCATTGGTGATATGGAGGGGGGCCCATTCGTGCACATTGTGGACGGGGGCCTACTTGGTGTTTCTATGTGTGCTGCAGTGTGCCAAGGGTATCAGGGACATGTTCCACACTCATTGTGGGTGTGCAGTGTGCTGCACATGATTGTGCATGTGTGCCATTGTGCCCATCTGCCCACTTCCCCCCAGTCCCTGGTCATTCCTCACCCTGTTGCTGTTGGGTCAGGTCATATCGGGCTGTGTCCAGACCCCCAACTCCTTACACCGTCTCCACACTGATGACTGTGGCCACCATTTCCTCCAGCTCATCCAGCTCCTCCTGTGGCGCAGGACTCCCACCTCCAGTCACCTTTTCTGCCTTCATGTTGGCAGCGAGTTTCTGTTTGGTTTGGCTGTGCACTTCATGCCAGCGCCTCTTGACCTCCTCCATTGACCTCCTCGACACTCCGACTGCATTCACTTTGGTGACGATGGACTGCCGTATTTCAGTTTGTGTTGCCAATGACGCAGTGGAGGTGATGAACAGTTGTAGTGTTCTATCACCTCCGTGACGGTGATCCGGTCTTCCTGCGGACTGAACCCCGTCTTCCTCTTCCTCTTCTCCTTGCCCTTCCTCGAATACGGGGTTCCTGGCTGGTCCTCCTTGGGGCTTGTGGGGTTCGGGTTGTCCTCTGCACTCGGTCCGGGTGCATCCACGGTGCTCCACAGTTTGATGTAGTTTTGGTGTGTTTTTTTGGTTGCTTTTATAGTGCATTTTCCTGCATGACTCGTGGGAATTGCAGGGCTGTGGCTGGTTGTCGCTGATTTTTGTATCGCGATTTGGGGCATCGCAGGTTTTTTCGCGTTCGTGTTTCGCATTTTTTCTGTGTGGCGTTAGTTTCTGGGCGGTCATTTGGCGCGTTATCCTGTTACTATCGCATGGTGCCGCCGGGTTGGGAATGCCACGTTAACAGTGTGTTATTTTCCCGCGATAGACTGCGATGTCAAGGGTTGCGTTAAGCAACTTTTGCGGTAGTTATCACACGTTCGTGAGAATATGCTCCTGAGTTTCTTAGCTTTATTCCTCAGATGGAGAAAAGACTGGAAAAATATGAGGAGTAAATCAGAATCAAGAAGAGGGGAAATTCCTTACTGATAAGCAAGATTACTCTAATGGTCCCATCCTTACGTTCACCAGAAAATTTGATGGAGCAATAAGGCAATTTAAACAGGCTGGCTCACTTAGGCAACAAGATTGGCCACTGCAGAATCAGGATCTTATAATTATTCCTCGGATCTGGATAACCTGTCTTCTAACTCCTCCAGGGAATCCCGTCCTTTCTCAGCAATGGATGAATATCATTTTTTACAAACAAACCAGAAGACAAGGGGAAGACCACCAAGAGGAAGAGGAGGAAACAACTGAAGAGACAAAAAAACAGAAGAGGTGGCAGGCACCGCAGCAAGAAAGGACATGATGCCTCATGGGAAGATTACCAGGCAAACGAAGAAATGATAATGGGTAAGAAAGAGCTAACCATCATCAATTTGACAGAACATATCTTTACAGAACAGGAACAGTCACTGTTGGAACTGGGTCTTTCTTTCTGCGCTACCCCAAACCTGGATTTATAAGAAAACTTAAGCTCAAAAAGGTTTTCATGCAGCAATGCAAAACAGCTAATAATCTAAATGTATCTGCAATTACCCAGGCTCGGGACACTACATTTAATAGTATCATGATTGGGGAGATCTCTAATTTAGCAGCCCTGGCAATCTTAGAATCAGATAATTAGGAGTGGGCCTTAGAGAGGGATTGTTTGGCATCGCTAGATTTGGAACTAGATTGGACCAGCTAAAACCAGTTTAGACCAAGATCTACCTGCAATACCGGAACACCACATGATGCTATTGATACGTTTCATGAAGTAGTCATAAGGGATCTTATGTCTATTTGGAAGAAAACTAGTAATAGCTTTGCATCTAATCTGACCAGGGGGCAAAGATAGGACCTTAACACCCTATCCAAAGATCAAAGTATCATCATCAAACCCTCAGATAAGGTAGGGAATGTGGTACTGTGGGGCATCAACAAATACCTTGGTGAGGCACACAGACAACTTCATATAACCAGGGATTATGAGAATAGCAGTTTTAACTCATACTGCTCTTTGATCAGCAGTTATCATACACTTTTGAGAGGGTGGAAGGAGAGAGGCCTTCTCAGTAATGATGAATATCTCTTCCTATATGTGAAGAATCCAGTAGCACCGTGTTTCTACATGCTGCCTAAAGTTCGTAAAAACAAAGAGGACCCAGCTTGTAGGCCCATAATCTCTGCGAATAAAAGCTTATTAGAGCAAACTTCCATTTACCTAGATTATTTTTTACTACCGTACTTCCTGGCACTGCCCTCTTTTTGTAGGGATAGCACAGATTTTATCAACAACATCTCTAGTATCCCATGGCAGCAAGACTACACATTGGTTACGGTGGATGTGGTCTCCCTCTATACCTGCATTAATCACAATCTGGGCATTCAGGCTTATTGTCACTTTTTCCGTGTCAAACCTTTACATAAATTTGATCATTCTATGATGCTCCTAGAAATGTTAAGATTTTGTCTCGAAAATAATTATTTTATGCCTAATGATGTAAGGTATCGCCAACTGATTGGGACTGCCATGGTAATTTGCTTCGCACCGAGCTATGCCCGCATTTTCATAGGTTAGTAGGAGGAGCAACATCTATTGGTTGATGCAAATGAGAGATGGACAAAGCACATAACTTTCTGGGCCAGATACATAGACCTATTGGGACATCTGCGCCCCCGGAAAATCACTTTTTTGACATTCCGGTGGTGCAATGTGCCACCGCATATTTATAAGGCCACGTAAAGCTAATTTAGGTAGCTTTTCATGGCCTTGTAAATATGTGCCCCTTTTATGCAGAAAACTGTATGAAAGGGGCGTTCCATGGGTGTTGCTGTGGGTGTTCCCACGCAACACCCATGGAACCTGACACATTCCCAGATTTATGAGGCATCGTAAACCTGGGAATGCATCAGAACCTAACGCCACCCCCGCGGTGGCGTTAGGGAGGTGTAACGAAGAGCACACCAAGAGGCGTGTTTGCAGGGTGGTGGAGAAAAGGGGCATGGCCTGTGACCACCTCTCAGCAATTCCACTGTGTGGGGCTTACTGGAGGTAACAGGTAGGATAGCTGGCTCCTAAGGACCCCCAGGAGTGAAGGGGTCTTCATCCACCAACCAAGAACATGTCAGGAGGCGTGATTGCAGACTCGTGGAGAAAGGGGCTGTGGCCTGCTATCAGAACTCAGCAATCCTGCTGTGTGGGACTTACTGGAGGTAACAGTAGGGGTAGTTGGCCCACAAGGACGTCCTTGGGGCCAACTACCCCTCTTGTTACCTGCAGTCAGTCCCACACAGCGGGATTGGTAAGAGGTCTCCGGAGGCCACACCGCCTTTCTCCACCACTCTTCAAGTGCACCTATTGGGACACTACTGGTTGGGGGATGAAGTCCACTTTACCTCTGCGGGACTTGGGGGCCAAGAAGCCCTCCTGGTTCCTCCTGTACGTCCTATGCAATTGAATTCCTAAGAGCTGGTCGGAGACTCAGCCCCCTTTCTCCACCACTCTGCAAATGCAACCAAAAGTTACAGGGACGTTATAGTTAGGAATTAGAATTAAAAAAACCTTACAAATTCACTGGAAAAAACACAGGTTTTAGGGATATTATAGTTTGGAATTAGCATTTAAAAAACCTTAGAAATTCACGGAAAAAAACAAAGATTACTGGGACGTTATAGTTAGACTGACATTTCACTCGTACAAAACCAAAGAAATTCAGCCGTTATAGTTAGGTGAGCTAACTATATTTCGCGCCCCGCAATGCACTGCTTATGACATCACATGTTACATCACTCATGACTTGGTCAGAGACATCACTGATGACATCACTGATGACATCTCAAATGACATCACTGAGGACATCATGCACATAATCTCTGATGCACCTACTCACACCCTAATATAACCTTTCATACATCCACTCCAAAATTCAGATTACCATTCTCAAATCCATAGACACACTAATACCAGTTAGTACATACCCACTCACTGATTCATAGGTCTATACACACATCCACTGACTCACCCATATAGCCACTCATACATGCAGTTACTCACCAAAACTGCCACTGATATATGCACTCATACACCCATACAGACACCCACTCACCCATGTTATAAATATATATACGGCAAGGTGTATTGAAGAATGAGTGGGTGTATGAGTGTCTGTATGGATTATTCAGTGGGTGCGTGACTGACTGTATAAGTGAGTGATTATACGTGTCTGAGTGACTAATCTATGGGTGAGTGACTAATCTGTGTGAATGTCTGTATCAGTCTGTCAGTTGGTGTGTGTGGCTGCATGGGTTGGTGAGCAGCTACATGAGTGTCTATATGGGTTATTGATTGATTGTCTGAGTACCTGTATTTGTGACTGTGTGGGTGGGTGAGGGGTGGGTGACTCCCTGCATAGATGTGTGGGTGGGTGATTCACTAGTTGGGTGGGTGATTCACTAGTTGTATGGGTTCATGGCTGCATCTGTATGGGTGAGTGAGTGTGCGTATGGTTCTGTCATTGGGTGAAGGGATGTCTCAGTGACATATTTGTGAGCAACTGCATATGTACAAGTCAGTATATGTGAGTGTTGGACTATAAAAGTGACTATATGCAAGAGTGAGTGATTGTGAGAGTGGCAGTATGGATGAGTGTGTGCTTGTGTCAGTGATTGTATGAGATAGTAAGTATGTGTTAGTATCTGTATGAATAAGTGAGGTGGTGTGTGTATAACTGTATAGGTGAGTAAATGGCAGTGTGATTGATTCTTTGGGTGACTGACTAGGTGTGTGAGTAACTCTATGGGTGAGTGGCGGTATACGAGTGTCTGTATGGGTGTATGAGTGCATATATCAGAGGCTGTACTGATGAGTGACTGCGTGTATGAGTGACTGTATGGGTGAGTGAGTGGATGTGTGTAGACCTATGAATCAGTGAGTGGGTATATACTAACTGGTATTGGTATGTCTATGGTTCTGAGAATGGTTGTCTGTGTTTTAGAGTGGGTGTATGAAAGGTTATATTAGAGTGTGAGAAGGTATATCAGATATTAAGTGGATGATGTCATCAGTGATGTCACTGACCATGTAATGAGTGATGTAATGAGTGATGTAATTAGCTCAGATAACTATAACGGCTGAATTTCTCTGGTTTTGAACAAGTGAAATGTCAGCCTAACTATAACGTCCCTGAAACCCGAGTTTTTTCAGTGAATATCTAAGTTTTTTAAATGCTAAATCCTAATTATAACGTCCCTGAAACATGTGGTTTTTTCAGTGAATTTCTAAGGTTTTTTAAATGCTAATTACTAACTATAATGTCCCTCAAACCTCAGATTTTTTTCAGTGAATTTCTAAGATTTTTTAAATGCTATTTTCTAACTATGCCTACATGGGTAGGAAATGTGCAGAAAGAGGAAGAAAGGCACAGAAAGTAGCAAGAGAAGTGTAGAAAGAGGCAAGAGAGGTGCAGAAAGAAGCAGAACTGAGACGATTTGACCACCTATAGATACCATCTTCAGATGTATAACATATGTGAGAATTTAAGTACAAGTTGACATATACCTCAGACGCAAGAGCACGCAGACCTTTAAACTTGACAGCTTGCACTTCCCATTTGAGAACAGAAAGAGGCAAGAGAACTCCAGAAAGAGGCAAGGGATGTCCAGAAAGAGGCAAGAGAAGTGCAGAAAGAAGCAAGAAAAGTGCAAAAAGAAGCAACAGAGGTGTAGAAAAAGGCAAGAGGGGTACAGAAAGAGGCAAGAGAAGTACAGAAAGAAACAACAGAGGTGCACAAAGGGGCAAGAGAGGTGAAGATAGAGTAAGAAATGTGAAGAAATAGGCAAGAGAAGTGCAGAAAGAGGCAAGGGAGGGCAGAAAGACGCAAGAGAAGTGCACAAAGAGGCAAGAGCAGTACAGAAAGAAGCAAGATAGGTGCAGAAAGAACCAAGAGAAGTGCAGAAAGACACAACAGAGGCGTAGAAAAAGGCAAGAGGGGTACAGAAAGAGGCAAGAGAAGTGCAGAAAGAAACAACAGAGGTGCACAAAGGGGAAAAAGGAGTGTAGAAAGAGGCAAGAGGGGTACAGAAAGAAGCAAGAAAAGTACAGAAAGAAGCAACAGAGTTGCAGATAGAAGAAAGAGAAGTGCAGAAAGAGGCAAGAGAGGTGCAGAATGAGGCAAGGGAGGTACAGAAAGAAGCGAGAGAAGTGCAGAAAGAAGCAACAGAGGTGCAGAAAGAGGCAACAAAAGAGCAGAAAGAGGCAAGACAGGTGCACAAAGAGACAAGAAATGTGCAGAAAGAGGGAAGACCAGTGCAGAAAGAGGGAAGCGGGGTGCAGAAAGAGGCAAGAGGGGTGCAGAAAGAGGCAAGAGGGGTGCAGAAAGAAACAAGGGAGGTACAGAAAGAAGCGAGAGAAGTGCAGAAAGAAGCAACAGAGGTGCAGAAAGAGGCACCAAAAGAGCAGAAAGAGGCAAGACAGGTGCACAAAGAGACAAGAAATGTGCAGAAAGAGGGAAGACCAGTGCAGAAAGAGGGAAGTGGGGTGCAGAAACAGGCAAGAGGGGAGCAGAAATAAGCAAGGGAGGTACAGAAAGAAGCAAGAGCAGTGCAGGAAGAAGCAACAGAGGTGCAGAAAGAGGCAACTAAAGTACAGAAAGAGGCAAGCCAGGTGCACAAAGAGACAAGAAGGGTGCAGAAAGAGGGAAGAGGAGTGCAGAAAGAGGCAAGAGGGGTGCAGAAAGAAGCTAGAGAGGTGCAGAAAGAAGAAAGAGAAGTGCACAAAGAAGCAACAGAAGTACAGAAAGAGGCAAAAGAAGTGCAGAAAGAAGCAAAAGAGGTGCAGAAAGAGGCAAGAGAAGTGCAGAAAGAGGAAATAGAGGTGCAAAAAGAGGCTGGAGAGATACAGAAAGAGGGAAGAAGGGTGCAGAAAGAGGCAAGAGGGGTGCAGAAAGAAGAAAGCGAAGTGCAGAAAGAACCAACAGAGGTGCAGAAAGAGGCAAGAGGGGTGCAGAAAGAGGGAAGAGAAGTGCAGAAAGAAGCAAGAGAGATGCAGAAAGAGGCAAGAGAGGTACATAAAGAAGCAAGAGAACTGAAGAAAGAGGAAGAAAGGTACAGAAAGAGGCAAGAGAGGTGCAGAAAGAAGCAAGCGAGGTGCAGAAAGAGGAAGAGTGGTGCAGAAATAAGCAAGAGAAGTGCAGAAAGAGGTAAGAGAGGTGCAGAAAGAGGCAAGAGAGGTACAGAAAGAGGCAATAAAGGTGCAGGAAGAGGCAAGAGAAGTGCAGAAAGAAGCAAGAGCACTGCAAAAAGAGGAAGAAAGGTGCAGAAAGAGGAAGAAAGGCACAGAAAGAAGCAAGAAAAGTGCAGAAAGAAGCAAGAGAAGTGCAGAAAAAGGCAAGTGAGGTGCAGTAAGAGGCAATAGAGGTACAGAAAGAGGCAGGAGATGTGCAGAAAGAGGCAAGAGAGGTGCAGAAAGAGGAAGAAAGGCTCAGAAAGAGGAAGAAAGGTATAGAAACAGGCAAGAAGGGTGCAGAAAAAGGTAAGAGAAGTGCAGAAAGAAGCAACAGAGTTGCAGAAAGAGGCAAGAGAAGTGCTGATAGAGGCAAGAGAGGTGCAGAAAGAGGAAAGAGAGGTGCAGTATGAGTGAAGAGGGGTGCAGAAAGAGGAGAGAGGAATGCAGTGAGAGGCAAGAGGGGCGTAGAAGAAGCAAGAGAGGTGCAGAAAGAAGCAAGAGAAGTGCAGAAAGATCCAACAGAGGTGCAGAAAGAGGCAAGAGGGGTGCAGAAAGAGGCAAGAGAGCAGCAGAAAGTGGGTAAAGCAGAGCAGAAAGAGGGAAGAGAAGTGCAGAAAGAAGCAACAGAGGTGCAGAAAGAGGCAAGAGAACTGCAGAAAGAGGCAATAGAGGCACAGAGAAGGGCGAGAGAGGTGCAGAAGAGGGAAAAGGGGTGCAGAATGAGACAAGAGAGGTGCAGAAAGAGGGAAGAGGGGTGCAGAAATAAGTAAGAGGGGTGCATAAAGAAGCAAGTGAGGTACAGAATGAGGCAACAGAGATGCAGAAAGAGGCAAGAGAGGTACAGAAAGAGGCAAGAAAGGTGCATGAAGAGGACAGAGAAGTGCAGAAAGAAGCAAGAGAACTGCAAAAAGAGGAAGAAAGGTACAGAAAGAGGAAGAAAGGCACAGAAAGAAGCAAGAAAAGTGCAGAAAGATGCAAGAGAAGTGCAGCAAAAGGCAAGTGAGGTGCAGTAAAGGCAATAGAGCTGCAGAAAGAGGCAAGAGTGGTGCAGAAAGAGGCAAGATAGGTGCAGAAAGAGGAAGAAAGGCTCAGAAAGAGGAAGAAATGTATAGAAACAGGCTAGAAGGGTGCAGAAAGAGGCAAGAGAAATACAGAAAGAAGCAACAGAGTTGCAGAAAGAGGCAAGATGAGTGCTGATAGAGGCAAGAGAGGTGCAGAAAGAGGCAAGAGAGGTGCAGTACGAGTGAAGAGGGGTGCAGAAAGAGGGTAGAGGGCTGCAGTAAGAAGCAAGAGGGGTGTAGAAGAAGCAAGAGAGGTGCAGAAAGAAGCAAGAGAAGTGTAGAAAGATCCAACAGAGGTGCAGAAAGAGGCAAGAGGGGTGCAGAAAAAGGCAAGAGAGCAGCAGAAAGTGGGAAAAGGGGTGCAGAAAGAGAGAAGAGAAGTACAGAAAGAAGCAACAGAGATGCAGAAAGAGGCAAGAGAACTGCAGAAAGAGGCAAGAGAGGTGCAGAGACAGGCAAGAGAGGTGCAGAAGAGGGAATAGGGGTGCAGAATGAGACAAGAGAGGTGCAGAAAGAGGGAAGAGGGGTGCAGAAATAAGCAAGAGGGGTGCAGAAAGAAGCAAGTGAGGTACAGTAAAAGGCAACAGAGGTGCAGAAAGAGGCAAGAGAGGTGCAGAAACAGGCAAGAGTAGTACAGAAAGAGGCAAGAGAAGTGCACAAAGAAGCAACAGAGGTGCAGAAAGAAGACAGAGATGTGCAGAAAGATCCAACAGAGGTGCAGAAAGAGGCAAGAGTGGTGCAGAAAGAGGCAAGCAAGGTGCACAAAGAGACAAGAAGGGTGCACAAAGAGGGAAGAGGAGTGCAGAAAGAGGCAAGAGGGGTGCAGAAAGAAGCTAGAGAGGTGCAGAAAGAAGAAAGAGAAGTGCACAAAGAAGCAACAGAAGTGCAGAAAGAGGCAAAAGAAGTGCAGAAAGAAGCAAAAGAGGTGCAGAAAGAGGCAAGAGAAGTGCAGAAAGAGGAAATAGAGGTGCAAAAAGAGGCTGGAGAGATACAGAAAGAGGGAAGAAGGGTGCAGAAAGAGGCAAGAGGGGTGCAGAAAGAAGAAAGCGAAGTGCAGAAAGAACCAACAGAGGTGCAGAAAGAGGCAAGAGGGGTGCAGAAAGAGGGACGAGAGGTACATAAAGAAGCAAGAGAACTGAAGAAAGAGGAAGAAAGGTACAGAAAGAGGCAAGAGAGGCGCAGAAAGAAGCAAGCGAGGTGCAGAAAGAGGAAGAGTGGTGCAGAAATAAGCAAGAGAAGTGCTGAAAGAGGTAAGAGAGGTGCAGAAAGAGGCAAGAGAGGTACAGAAAGAGGCAATAAAGGTGCAGGAAGAGGCAAGAGAAGTGCAGAAAGAAGCAAGAGCACTGCAAAAAGAGGAAGAAAGGTGCAGAAAGAGGAAGAAAGGCACAGAAAGAAGCAAGAAAAGTGCAGAAAGAAGCAAGAGAAGTGCAGAAAAAGGCAAGTGAGGTGCAGTAAGAGGCAATAGAGGTACAGAAAGAGGCAGGAGATGTACAGAAAGAGGCAAGAGAGGTGCAGAAAGAGGAAGAAAGGCTCAGAAAGAGGAAGAAAGGTATAGAAACAGGCAAGAAGGGTACAGAAAAAGGTAAGAGAAGTGCAGAAAGAAGCAACAGAGTTGCAGAAAGAGGCAAGAGAAGTGCTGATAGAGGCAAGAGAGGTGCAGAAAGAGGAAAGAGAGGTGCAGTATGAGTGAAGAGGGGTGCAGAAAGAGGATAGAGAAATGCAGTGAGAGGCAAGAGGGTGTAGAAGAAGCAAGAGAGTTGCAGAAAGAAGCAAGAGAAGTGCAGAAAGATCCAACAGAGGTGCAGAAAGAGGCAAGAGGGGTGCAGAAAGAGGCAAGAGAACTGCAGAAAGAGGCAAGAGAGGCACAGAGAAGAGGCGAGAGAGGTGCAGAAGAGGAAAAGAGGTGCAGAATGAGACAAGAGAGGTGCAGAAAGAGGGAAGAGGGGTGCAGAAATAAGTAAGAGGGGTGCATAAAGAAGCAAGTGAGGTACAGAAAGAGGCAACAGAGATGCAGAAAGAGGCAAGAGAGGTACAGAAAGAGGCAAGAAAGGTGCATGAAGAGGCAAGAGAAGTGCAGAAAGAAGCAAGAGAACTGCAAAAAGAGGAAGAAAGGTACAGAAAGAGGAAGAAAGGCACAGAAAGAAGCAAGAAAAGTGCAGAAAGATGCAAGAGAAGTGCAGCAAAAGGCAAGTGAGGTGCAGTAAAAGGCAATAGAGCTGCAGAAAGAGGCAAGAGTGGTGCAGAAAGAGGCAAGATAGGTGCAGAAAGAGGAAGAAAGGCTCAGAAAGAGGAAGAAATGTATAGAAACAGGCTAGAAGGGTGCAGAAAGAGGCAAGAGAAATACAGAAAGAAGCAACAGAGTTGCAGAAAGAGGCAAGATGAGTGCTGATAGAGGCAAGAGAGGTGCAGAAAGAGGCAAGAGAGGTGCAGTACAAGTGAAGAGGGTGCAGAAAGAGGGTAGAGGGCTGCAGTAAGAAGCAAGAGGGGTGTAGAAGAAGCAAGAGAGGTGAAGAAAGAAGCAAGAGAAGGTGTAGAAAGATCCAACAGAGGTGCAGAAAGAGGCAAGAAGAGTGCAGAAAAAGGCAAGAGAGCAGCAGAAAGTGGGAAAAGGGTGCAGAAAGAGAGAAGAGAAGTACAGAAAGAAGCAACAGAGATGCAGAAAGAGGCAAGAGAACTGCAGAAAGAGGCAAGAGAGGTGCAGAGACAGGCAAGAGAGGTGCAGAAGAGGGAATAGGGGTGCAGAATGAGACAAGAGAGGTGCAGAAAGAGGGAAGAGGGGTGCAGAAATAAGCAAGAAGGGTGCAGAAAGAAGCAAGTGAGGTACAGTAAAAGGCAACAGAGGTGCAGAAAGAGGCAAGAGAGGTGCAGAAACAGGCAAGAATAGTACAGAAAGAGGCAAGAGAAGTGCACAAAGAAGCAACAGAGGTGCAGAAAGAAGACAGAGATGTGCAGAAAGATCCAACAGAGGTGCAGAAAGAGGCAAGAGGGGTGCAGAAAGAGGCAAGCAAGGTGCACAAAGAGACAAGAAGGGTGCACAAAGAGGGAAGAGGAGTGCAGAAAGAGGCAAGAGGGGTGCAGAAAGAAGCTAGAGAGGTGCAGAAAGAAGAAAGAGAAGTGCACAAAGAAGCAACAGAAGTGCAGAAAGAGGCAAAAGAAGTGCAGAAAGAAGCAAAGAGGTGCAGAAAGAGGAAAGAGAAGTGCAGAAAGAGGAAATAGAGGTGCAAAAAGAGGCTGGAGAGATACCGAAAGAGGGAAGAAGGGTGCAGAAAGAGGCAAGAGGGGTGCAGAAAGAAGAAAGCGAAGTGCAGAAAGAACCAACAGAGGTGCAGAAAGAGGCAAGAGGGGTGCAGAAAGAGGGAAAAGAGAGGTACATAAAGAAGCAAGAGAACTGAAGAAAGAGGAAGAAAGGTACAGAAAGAGGCAAGAGAGGCGCAGAAAGAAGCAAGCGAGGTGCAGAAAGAGGAAGAGTGGTGCAGAAATAAGCAAGAGAAGTGCTGAAAGAGGTAAGAGAGGTGCAGAAAGAGGCAAGAGAGGTACAGAAAGAGGCAATAAAGGTGCAGGAAGAGGCAAGAGAAGTGCAGAAAGAAGCAAGAGCACTGCAAAAAGAGGAAGAAAGGTGCAGAAAGAGGAAGAAAGGCACAGAAAGAAGCAAGAAAAGTGCAGAAAGAAGCAAGAGAAGTGCAGAAAAAGGCAAGTGAGGTGCAGTAAGAGGCAATAGAGGTACAGAAAGAGGCAGGAGATGTACAGAAAGAGGCAAGAGAGGTGCAGAAAGAGGAAGAAAGGCTCAGAAAGAGGAAGAAAGGTATAGAAACAGGCAAGAAGGGTACAGAAAAAGGTAAGAGAAGTGCAGAAAGAAGCAACAGAGTTGCAGAAAGAGGCAAGAGAAGTGCTGATAGAGGCAAGAGAGGTGCAGAAAGAGGAAAGAGAGGTGCAGTATGAGTGAAGAGGGGTGCAGAAAGAGGATAGAGAAATGCAGTGAGAGGCAAGAGGGGTGTAGAAGAAGCAAGAGAGTTGCAGAAAGAAGCAAGAGAAGTGCAGAAAGATCCAACAGAGGTGCAGAAAGAGGCAAGAGGGGTGCAGAAAGAGGCAAGAGAACTGCAGAAAGAGGCAAGAGAGGCACAGAGAAGGGCGAGAGAGGTGCAGAAGAGGGAAAAGGGGTGCAGAATGAGACAAGAGAGGTGCAGAAAGAGGGAAGAGGGGTGCAGAAATAAGTAAGAGGGGTGCATAAAGAAGCAAGTGAGGTACAGAAAGAGGCAACAGAGATGCAGAAAGAGGCAAGAGAGGTACAGAAAGAGGCAAGAAAGGTGCATGAAGAGGCAAGAGAAGTGCAGAAAGAAGCAAGAGAACTGCAAAAAGAGGAAGAAAGGTACAGAAAGAGGAAGAAAGGCACAGAAAGAAGCAAGAAAAGTGCATAAAGATGCAAGAGAAGTGCAGCAAAAGGCAAGTGAGGTGCAGTAAAGGCAATAGAGCTGCAGAAAGAGGCAAGAGTGGTGCAGAAAGAGGCAAGATAGGTGCAGAAAGAGGAAGAAAGGCTCAGAAAGAGGAAGAAATGTATAGAAACAGGCTAGAAGGGTGCAGAAAGAGGCAAGAGAAATACAGAAAGAAGCAACAGAGTTGCAGAAAGAGGCAAGATGAGTGCTGATAGAGGCAAGAGAGGTGCAGAAAGAGGCAAGAGAGGTGCAGTACGAGTGAAGAGGGGTGCAGAAAGAGGGTAGAGGGCTGCAGTAAGAAGCAAGAGGGGTGTAGAAGAAGCAAGAGAGGTGCAGAAAGAAGCAAGAGAAGTGTAGAAAGATCCAACAGAGGTGCAGAAAGATGCAAGAGGGGTGCAGAAAAGGCAAGAGAGCAGCAGAAAGTGGGAAAAGGGGTGCAGAAAGAGAGAAGAGAAGTACAGAAAGAAGCAACAGAGATGCAGAAAGAGGCAAGAGAACTGCAGAAAGAGGCAAGAGAGGTGCAGAGACAGGCAAGAGAGTGCAGAAGAGGGAATAGGGGTGCAGAATGAGACAAGAGAGGTGCAGAAAGAGGGAAGAGGGTGCAGAAATAAGCAAGAAGGGTGCAGAAAGAAGCAAGTGAGGTACAGTAAAAGGCAACAGAGGTGCAGAAAGAGGCAAGAGAGGTGCAGAAACAGGCAAGAATAGTACAGAAAGAGGCAAGAGAAGTGCACAAAGAAGCAACAGAGGTGCAGAAAGAAGACAGAGATGTGCAGAAAGATCCAACAGAGGTGCAGAAAGAGGCAAGAGGGGTGCAGAAAGAGGCAAGCAAGGTGCACAAAGAGACAAGAAGGGTGCACAAAGAGGGAAGAGGAGTGCAGAAAGAGGCAAGAGGGGTGCAGAAAGAAGCTAGAGAGGTGCAGAAAGAAGAAAGAGAAGTGCACAAAGAAGCAACAGAAGTGCAGAAAGAGGCAAAAGAAGTGCAGAAAGAAGCAAAAGAGGTGCAGAAAGAGGCAAGAGAAGTGCAGAAAGAGGAAATGAGAGGTGCAAAAAGAGGCGGAGAGATACAGAAAGAGGGAAGAAGGGTGCAGAAAGAGAGCAAGAGGGTGCAGAAAGAAGAAAGCGAAGTGCAGAAAGAACCAACAGAGGTGCAGAAAGAGGCAAGAGGGGTGCAGAAAGAGGGACGAGAGGTACATAAAGAAGCAAGAGAACTGAAGAAAGAGGAAGAAAGGTACAGAAAGAGGCAAGAGAGGCGCAGAAAGAAGCAAGCGAGGTGCAGAAAGAGGAAGAGTGGTGCAGAAATAAGCAAGAGAAGTGCTGAAAGAGGTAAGAGAGGTGCAGAAAGAGGCAAGAGAGGTACAGAAAGAGGCAATAAAGGTGCAGGAAGAGGCAAGAGAAGTGCAGAAAGAAGCAAGAGACACTGCAAAAAGAGGAAGAAAGGTGCAGAAAGAGGAAGAAAGGCACAGAAAGAAGCAAGAAGAGTGCAGAAAGAAGCAAGAGAAGTGCAGAAAAAGGCAAGTGAGGTGCAGTAAGAGGCAATAGAGGTACAGAAAGAGGCAGGAGATGTACAGAAAGAGGCAAGAGAGGTGCAGAAAGAGGAAGAACGGCTCAGAAAGAGGAAGAAAGGTATAGAAACAGGCAAGAAGGGTGCAGAAAGAGGTAAGAGAAGTGTAGAAAGAAGCAACAGAGTTGCAGAAAGAGGCAAGAGAAGTGCTGATAGATGCAAGAGAGGTGCAGAAAGAGGAAAGAGAGGTGCAGTATGAGTAAGAGAGGTGCAGAAAGAGGATAGAGAAATGCAGTGAGAGGCAAGAGGGTGTAGAAGAAGCAAGAGAGTTGCAGAAAGAAGCAAGAGAAGTGCAGAAAGATCCAACAGAGGTGCAGAAAGAGGCAAGAGGGGTGCAGAAAGAGGCAAGTAAGCAGCAGAAAGTGGGTAAAGCAGAGCAGAAAGAGGGAAGAGAAGTGCAGAATGAGACAAGAGAGGTGCAGAAAGAGGGAAGAGGGGTGCAGAAATAAGCAAGAGGGGTGCATAAAGAAGCAAGTGAGGTACAGAAAGAGGCAACAGAGATGCAGAAAGAGGCAAGAGAGGTACAGAAAGAGGCAAGAAAGGTGCATGAAGAGGCAAGAGAAGTGCAGAAAGAAGCAAGAGAACTGCAAAAAGAGGAAGAAAGGTACAGAAAGAGGAAGAAAGGCACAGAAAGAAGCAAGAAAAGTGCAGAAAGATGCAAGAGAAGTGCAGCAAAAGGAAAGTGAGGTGCAGAAAAAGGCAATAGACTAGAGCTGCAGAAAGAGGCAAGAGTGGTGCAGAAAGAGGCAAGATAGGTGCATAAAGAGGAAGAAAGGCTCAGAAAGAGGAAGAAATGTATAGAAACAGGCTAGAAGGGTGCGGAAAGAGGCAAGAGAAATACAGAAAGAAGCAACAGAGGTGAAGAAAGAGGCAAGAGAGGTGCAGTACGAGTGAAGAGGGGTGCAGAAAGAGGGTAGAGGGCTGCAGTAAGAAGCAAGAGGGGTGTAGAATAAGCAAGAGAGGTGCAGAAAGAAGCAAGAGAAGTGCAGAAAGATCCAACAGAGGTGCAGAAAGAGGCAAGAGGGGTGCAGAAAGAAGCAAGTGAGGTACAGTAAAAGGCAACAGAGGTGCAGAAAGAGGCAAGAGAGGTGCAGAAACAGGCAAGAGTAGTACAGAAAGAGGCAAGAGAAGTGCACAAAGAAGCAACAGAGGTACAGAAAGAAGACAGAGATGTGCAGAAAGATCCAACAGAGGTGCAGAAAGAGGCAAGAGGGGTGCAGAAAGAGAGCTGCAGAAAGTGGGAAAAGGGGTGCAGAAAGAAGGAAGAGAAATGCAGAAAGAAGCAACAGAGGTGCAGAAAGAGACAAGAGAACTGCAGAAAAAGGCAAGAGAGGCACAGAGACAGGCAAGAGAGGTGCAGAAGAGGGAATAGGGGTGCAGAATGAGACAAGAGAGGTGCAGAAAGAGGGAAGAGGGGTGCAGAAATATGCAAGAGGGTGCAGAAAGAAGCAAGTGCGTTACAGAAAGAGGCAACAGAGGTGCAGAAACAGGCAAGAGTAATGCAGAAAGAGGCAAGAGAAGTGCAGAAAGAAGCAACAGAGGTGCAGAAAGAGGCAAGAGAAGTCTATAAAGAGGAAAGAGAGGTGTAGAAAGAGGCAAGAGAAGTGCAGAAAGAGGCAAAGGAGGTACTGAAAGAGGCAAGAGAGGTGCAGAAAGACGGAGAGGGTACAGAAAGAGGCAAGAGGGGTGCAGAAAGAAGCAATAGAGGTGCAGAAAGAAGCAAGAGAAGTACAGGAAGAAGCAACAGAGGTGGAGAAAGAGGCAAGAGGGATACAGGAAGAAGCAATAGAAGTGCAGAAAGAAGCAACACAGAGGTGCAGAAAGAGGCAAGAGAGGTACAGCAAGAGGGAAAAGGAGTGCAGAAAGAGGCAAGAGGGGTGAGAAAGAGGGAAGATCAGTGCAGAAAGAAGCCAGAGAGGAGCAGACAGAGGCAAGAGAGGTGCAGAAAGAGGGAAAAGGAGTGCAGAAAGAGGCAAGAGGGGTGCAGAAAGAAGCAAGAAATGTGCAGAGAGAAGCAAGGGAGGTAAAGAAAGAAGCAAGTAAAGTGCGGAACGAAGCAACAGAAGTGCAGAAAGAGGCAAGACATGCACAAAGAGACAAGAAAGGTGCATAAATAGGGAAGAAGAGTGCAGAAAGAGGAAGCAGGGTGCAGAAAGAGGCAAGAGGGGTGCAGAAAGAAGCAAGGGAGGTACAGAAAGAAGCAAGAGAAGTGCAGAAAGAAGCAAGAGAGGTGCAGAATAGAGGCAAGAGAGGTGAAGAAAGAGGAAAGCGGGGTGCAGAAAGAGGCAAGAGGGGTACAGAGAGAAGCAAGAGAGGTGCAGAATGAAGCAAGAGAGGTGCTCAAAGAGGGAAGTGGGGTGCAGAAAGAGGCAAGAGGGGTGCAAAAAGAAGCAAGGGAGGTACAGAAAGAAGCAAGAGAAGTGCAGAAAGAACAAACAGAGGTGCAGAAAGAGGCAAGAGGGGTGTAGAAAGAGGGAAGAAAAGTTCAGAAAGAAGCATGAGAGGTACAGAAAGCGGCAAGAGAGGTGCAGAAAGAGGTCAAGAAAGGTAGCAGAAAGAGGCAAGAGAAGTGCAGAAAGAAGCAAGAGAACTGCAGAAAGAGGAATACAGGTGCGGAAAGAGGAAGAAAGGCACAGAAAGAAGCAAGAAAAGTGCAGAAAAAAGCAAGAGAGTGCAGAAAGAGTCAAGTGAGGTCTAGAAAGAGGCAAGAGAGTGCAGAAAGAGGCAAGGGTTGTACTGGAAAGAAGCAAGAGAGGTGCAGAAAGAGGAAGATAGGTGCAGAAAGAGGCAAGAGAAGTGCAGAAAGAAGCAACAGAGTTGCAGAAAGAGGCACGAGAAGTGCTGAAAGAGGCAAGAGAGGTACAGAACGAGGGAAGAGAGGTGCAGAAAGAGGGAAGAGGGGTGCAAAAAAGGCAAGAGTGGTGCAGAAACATGCAAGAGCAGAGCAGAAATGAAGCAAGAGAAGTGCAGAAAGAATGAACAGAGGTGCAGAAAGAGGCAAGAGAGGTGCAGAAAGAGGGGAAAAAAGTGCAGAAAGAAGGAAGAGAGGTGCAGGAAGAAGGCAAAGGAGGTGCACAAAGAAGCAAGAGAACTGCAAAAGAGGAAGAGAGGAGAGGAAAGAAGCATGGGAGGTACAGAAAGAGGCAAGAGAGGTGCAGAAAGAGGCAAGAAAGGTGCAGAAAGAGGCAAGTGAAGTGCAGAAAGAAGCAAAGAGAACTGCAGAAAGAAGAAGAAAGGTGCAGAAAGACACAGAAAGAAGCAAGAAAAGTGCAGAAAGAAGCAAGAGATGTGCAGAAAGAGCCAAGTGAGGTCTAGAAAGAGGCAAGAGAGGTGCAGAAATAAAGGAAGAGTTGTGCAGAAAGAGGCAAGAGAGGTGCAGAAAGAAGAAGATAGGCACAGAAAGAGGAAGAAAGGTACAGAAAGAGGCAAGAGAGGTGCAGAAAGAGGCAAAGAAGTACAGAAAGAAGCAACAGAGATGCAGAAAGAGGAAAGAGAAGTGCTGAAAGAGGAAAAGAGGTACAGAAAGAGGGAAAAGGGGTACAGAAAAGAGGTAAGAGGGGTACAGAAAAAAGCAAGAGAGGTGCAGAAAGAAGCAAGAGAAGTACAGAAAGAAGCAAAAGAGGTGCAGAAAGAAGGAAGAGAACTGCAGAAAGAGGCAAGAGAGGTGCAGAATGAGGGAAGAGAGGTGCTCAAAGAGGCAACAGAGAGTGCAGAAAGAGGCAAGAGAGGTGCAGAAACAAGAAAGAGAAGTGCAGAAAGAACCAAAAGAGGTGGAGATGGGTGCAGAAAGAGGCAAGAGAAGTGCAGAAAGAAGCAACAGAGGTGCTGAAAGAGGCAAGAGAACTGCAGAAAGAGGCAAGAGAGGTGTAGAAACAGGTAAGAGAGGTGCAGAATGAGGGAAGAGGGGTGCAGAAACAGGCAAGAAAAGTGCAGAAAGAGGCAAGAGAAGTTCAGAAAGAAACAACAGAGGTGCAAAAGAGGCAAGAGAGGTGCAGAAAGATGCAAAGAGAGGTGCAGAAAGAGGCAAGAGAGGTGCTCAAAGAGGCAACACAGGTGCAGAAAGAGGCAAGAGAGGTACAGCAAGAGGGAAACGGAGTGCAGAAAGAGGCAAGAGGGGCACAGAAAGAAGCAAGAGAAGTGCAGAAAGAAGCAACAGAGGTGCAGAAAGAGGCAAGAGGGGTGAGAAAGAGGGAAGATAAGTACAGAAAGAAGCAAGAGAGGAGCAGAAAGAGGCAAGAGAGGTGCATAAAGAAGCAGGAGAACTGCAGAAAGAAAACAGAGGTGCAGAAAGAGGCAAGAGAAGTGCAGAAAAGAAGAAAGAGAGGTGCAGAAAGAAGAAAGAGAAGTGCACAAAGAAGCAAGCAGAAGTGCAGAAAGAGGCAAAAGAAGTGCAGAAAGAAGCAAAAGAGGTGCAGAAAGAGGCAAGAGAAGTGCAGAAAGAGGAAATAGAGGTGCAAAAGAGGCTGGAGAGATACAGAAAGAGGAAGAAGGGTGCAGAAAGAGGCAAGAGGGGTGCAGAAAGAAGAAAGCGAAGTGCAGAAAGAACCAACAGAGGTGCAGAAAGAGGCAAGAGAGGTGCAGAAAGAGGGACGAGAGGTACATAAAGAAGCAAGAGAACTGAAGAAAGAGGAAGAAAGGTACAGAAAGAGAGCAAGAGAGGCGCAGAAAGAAGCAAGCGAGGTGCAGAAAGAAGGAAGAGTGGTGCAGAAATAAGCAAGAGAGAGTGCTGAAAGAGGCAAGAGAGGTGCAGAAAGAGGCAAGAGAGGTACAGAAAGAGGCAATAAAGGTGCAGGAAGAGGCAAGAGAAGTGCAGAAAGAAGCAAGAGCACTGCAAAAGAGGAAGAAAGGTGCAGAAAGAGGAAGAAAGGCACAGAAAGAAGCAAGAAAAGTGCAGAAAGAAGCAAGAGAAGTGCAGAAAAGGGCAAGTGAGGTGCAGTAAGAGGCAATAGAGGTACAGAAAGAGGCAGGAGATGTACAGAAAGAGGCAAGAGAGGGTGCAGAAAGAGGAAGAACGGCTCAGAAAGAGGAAGAAAGGTATAGAAACAGGCAAGAAGGGTGCAGAAAAAGGCAAGAGAAGTGCAGAAAGAAGCAACAGAGTTGCAGAAAGAGGCAAGAGAAGTGCTGATAGATGCAAGAGAGGTGCAGAAAGAGGAAAGAGAGGTGCAGTATGAGTGAAGAGGGGGTGCAGAAAGAGGATAGAGAAATGCAGTGAGAGGCAAGAGGGGTGTAGAAGAAGCAAGAGAGTTGCAGAAAGAAGCAAGAGAAGTGCAGAAAGATCCAACAGAGGTGCAGAAAGAGGCAAGAGGGGTGCAGAAAGAGGCAAGTAAGCAGCAGAAAGTGGGTAAAGCAGAGCAGAAAGAGGGAAGAGAAGTGCAGAATGAGACAAGAGAGGTGCAGAAAGAGGGAAGAGGGGTGCAGAAATAAGCAAGAGGGTGCATAAAGAAGCAAGTGAGGTACAGAAAGAGGCAACAGAGATGCAGAAAGAGGCAAGAGAGGTACAGAAAGAGGCAAGAAAGGTGCATGAAAGAGGCAAGAAAAGTGCAGAAAGAAGCAAGAGAACTGCAAAAAGAGGAAGAAAGGTACAGAAAGAGGAAGAAAGGCACAGAAAGAAGCAAGAAAAGTGCAGAAAGATGCAAGAGAAGTGCAGCAAAAGGAAAGTGAGGTGCAGAAAAAGGCAATAGACTAGAGCTGCAGAAAGAGGCAAGAGTGGTGCAGAAAGAGGCAAGATAGGTGCATAAAGAGGAAGAAAGGCTCAGAAAGAGGAAGAAATGTATAGAAACAGGCTAGAAGGGTGCGGAAAGAGGCAAGAGAAATACAGAAAGAAGCAACAGAAGGTGAAGAAAGAGGCAAGAGAGGTGCAGTACGAGTGAAGAGGGGTGCAGAAAGAGGGTAGAGGGCTGCAGTAAGAAGCAAGAGGGGTGTAGAATAAGCAAGAGAGGTGCAGAAAGAAGCAAGAGAAGTGCAGAAAGATCCAACAGAGGTGCAGAAAGAGGCAAGAGGGGTGCAGAAAGAAGCAAGTGAGGTACAGTAAAGGCAACAGAGGTGCAGAAAGAGGCAAGAGAGGTGCAGAAACAGGCAAGAGTAGTACAGAAAGAGGCAAGAGAAGTGCACAAAGAAGCAACAGAGGTACAGAAAGAAGACAGAGATGTGCAGAAAGATCCAACAGAGGTGCAGAAAGAGGCAAGAGGGGTGCAGAAAGAGAGCTGCAGAAAGTGGAAAAGGGGTGCAGAAAGAAGGAAGAGAAATGCAGAAAGAAGCAACAGAGGTGCAGAAAGAGACAAGAGAACTGCAGAAAAAGGCAAGAGAGGCACAGAGACAGGCAAGAGAGGTGCAGAAGAGGGAATAGGGGTGCAGAATGAGACAAGAGAGGTGCAGAAAGAGGGAAGAGGGGTGCAGAAATATGCAAGAGGGTGCAGAAAGAAGCAAGTGCGTTACAGAAAGAGGCAACAGAGGTGCAGAAACAGGCAAGAGTAATGCAGAAAGAGGCAAGAGAAGTGCAGAAAGAAGCAACAGAGGTGCAGAAAGAGGCAAGAGAAGTCTATAAAGAGGAAAGAGAGGTGTAGAAAGAGGCAAGAGAAGTACAGAAAGAGGCAAAGGAGATACTGAAAGAGGCAAGAGAGGTGCAGAAAGACGGAGAGGGGTACAGAAAGAGGCAAGAGGGGTGCAGAAAGAAGCAATAGAGGTGCAGAAAGAAGCAAGAGAAGTACAGGAAGAAGCAACAGAGGTGGAGAAAGAGGCAAGAGGGGTACAGGAAGAAGCAATAGAAGTGCAGAAAGAAGCAACACAGAGGTGCAGAAAGAGGCAAGAGAGGTACAGCAAGAGGGAAAAGGAGTGCAGAAAGAGGCAAGAGGGGTGAGAAAGAGGGAAGATCAGTGCAGAAAGAAGCCAGAGAGGAGCAGACAGAGGCAAGAGAGGTGCAGAAAGAGGGAAAAGGAGTGCAGAAAGAGGCAAGAGAGGTGCAGAAAGAAGCAAGAAATGTGCAGAGAGAAGCAAGAGAAGTAAAGAAAGAAGCAAGTAGAAGTGCGGAACGAAGCAACAGAGGTGCAGAAAGAGGCAAGACATGCACAAAGAGACAAGAAAGAGTGCATAAATAGGGAAGACGAGTGCAGAAAGAGGAAGCAGGAGTGCAAAAAGAGGCAAGAGGGGTGCAGAAAAAAGCAAGGGAGGTACAGAAAGAAGCAAGAGAAGTGCAGAAAGAAGCAAGAGAGGTGCAGAATGAGGCAAGAGAGGTGAAGAAAGAGGAAAGCGGGGTGCAGAAAGAGGCAAGAGGGGTACAGAGAGAAGCAAGAGAGGTGCAGAATGAAGCAAGAGAGGTGCTCAAAGAAGGAAGTGGGGTGCAGAAAGAGGCAAGAGGGGTGCAAAAAGAAGCAAGGGAGGTACAGAAAGAAGCAAGAGAAGTGCAGAAAGAACAAACAGAGGTGCAGAAAGAGGCAAGAGGGGTGTAGAAAGAGGAAGAAAAGTTCAGAAAGAAGCATGAGAGGTACAGAAAGCGGCAAGAGAGGTGCAGAAAGAGTCAAGAAAGGTACAGAAAGAGGCAAGAGAAGTGCAGAAAGAAGCAAGAGAACTGCGAGAAAGAGGAATACAGGTGCGGAAAGAGGAAGAAAGGCACAGAAAGAAGCAAGAAAAGTGCAGAAAAAGCAAGAGATGTGCAGAAAGAGTCAAGTGGAGGTCTAGAAAGAGGCAAGAGAGTGCAGAAAGAGGCAAGGGTTGTGCTGAAAGAGGCAAGAGAGGTGCAGAAAGAGGAAGATGAGGTGCAGAAAGAGGCAAAAGAAGTGCAGAAAGAAGCAACAGAGTTGCAGAAAGAGGCACGAGAAGTGCTGAAAGAGGCAAGAGAGGTACAGAACGAGGAAGAGGGGTGCAGAAAGGGGGAAGAGGGGTGCAAAAAGGCAAGAGTGGTGCAGAAACATGCAAGAGCAGAGCAGAAATAAGCAAGAGAAGTGCAGAAAGAATGAACAGAGGTGCAGAAAGAGGCAAGAGGGAGTGCAGAAAGAGGGGAAAAAGTGCAGAAAGAAGGAAGAGAGAGAGTACAGGAAGAAGGCAAGGGAGGTGCACAAAGAAGCAAGAGAACTGCAAAAAGAGGAAGAAAGGAGAGGAAAGAAGCATGGGAGGTACAGAAAGAGGCAAGAGAGGTGCAGAAAGAGGCAAGAAAGGTACAGAAAGAGGCAAGTGAAGTGCAGAAAGAAGCAAGAGAACTGCAGAAAGAAGAAGAAAGGTGCAGAAAGACACAGAAAGAAGCAAGAAAAGTGCAGAAAGAAGCAAGAGATGTGCAGAAAGAGCCAAGTGAGGTCTAGAAAAGAGGCAAGAGAGGTGCAGAAATAGGGAAGGGTTGTGCAGAAAGAGGCAAGAGAGGTGCAGAAAGAAGAAGATAGGCACAGAAAGAGGAAGAAAGGTACAGAAAGAGGCAAGAGAGGTGCAGAAAGAGGCAAAAGAAGTACAGAAAGAAGCAACAGAGATGCAGAAAGAGGAAAGAGAAGTGCTGAAAGAGGAAAAAGAGGTACAGAAAGAGGAAAAAGGGGTACAGAAAGAGGCAAGAGGGGTACAGAAAAAAGCAAGAGAGGTGCAGAAAGAAGCAAGAGAAGTACAGAAAGAACCAAAAGAGGTGCAGAAAGAGGGAAGAGAACTGCAGAAAGAGGCAAGAGAGGTGCAGAATGAGGGAAGAGGGGTGCTCAAAGAGGCAACAGAGGTGCAGAAAGAGGCAAGAGAGGTGCAGAAACAAGAAAGAGAAGTGCAGAAAGAACCAAAAGAGGTGGAGATGGGTGCAGAAAGAGGCAAGAGAAGTGCAGAAAGAAGCTAACAGAGGTGCTAGAAAGAGGCAAGAGAACTGCAGAAAGAGGCAAGAGAGGTGTAGAAACAGGTAAGAGAGGTGCAGAATGAGGGAAGAGGGGTGCAGAAACAGGCAAGAAAAGTGCAGAAAGAGGCAAGAGAAGTTCAGAAAGAAACAACAGAGGTGCAGAAAGAGGCAAGAGAGGTGCAGAAAGATGCAAGAGAGGTGCAGAAAGAGGCAAGAGAGGTGCTCAAAAGAGGCAACACAGGTGCAGAAAGAGGCAAGAGAGGTACAGCAAGAGGAAACGGAGTGCAGAAAGAGGCAAGAGAGGGCACAGAAAGAAGCAAGAGAAGTGCAGAAAGAAGCAACAGAGGTTGCAGAAAGAGGCAAGAGAGGTGAGAAAGAGGGAAGATAAGTACAGAAAGAAGCAAGAGAGGAGCAGAAAGAGGCAAGAGAGGTGCATAAGAAGCAGGAGAACTGCAGAAAGAAAACAGAGGTGCAGAAAGAGGCAAGAGAAGTGCAGAAAGAAGAAAGAGAGGTGCAGAAAGAGGAAGAAAGGTGCTGAAAGAAGCAAGAGAAGAACAGAAAGAGGTAACAGAGGTGCAGAAAGAGGCCACAGAGGTGCAGAAAGAGGCAAGAAGGGTGCAGAAAGAGGAATTAGAGGTGCAAAAAGAGGCAGAAAAAGGGCAGAAAGAGGGGAGAAGGGTGCAGAAAGAGGCAAGAGGCGTGCAGAAAGTAGCAATAGTGGAGCAGAAAGAAGCAAGAGAAGTGCATAAAAGAATGAACGAGAGGTGGTGAAAGCAGTAAGAGGGGTGCAGAAAGAGGAAAGAGAAGTGCAGAAAAGAAGAAAGAGAGGCACAGGAAGAGGCAAGAGAGGTGCATAAAGAAGCAAGAGAACTGCAAAAAGAAGAAGAGAGGTGCAGAAAGAGGAGAGAGAGTGCAGAAAGAAGCAAGAGAGTGCAGACAGAGGAAGAAAGCAGAGGAAAAAGCAAGAGAGGTCAGAAAGAGGCAAGAGAGGGGCAGAAAGAGGCAAGAAAGGTACAGAAAGAGGCAAGAGAAGTACAGAAGGAAGCAAGAGAGGTGCAAAAATAGGCAAGAGAAGTTCATAAAGAAGCAAGAGAGACTGCAGAAAGAGGAATAAAGGTGCAGAAAAAGGAAGAAAGGCACAGAAAGAAGCAAGAAAAGTGCATATAGAAGCAAGAGATGCACAGAAAGAGTCAAGTGAGGTTTAGAAAGAGGCAAGAGAGGTGCAGAAAGAGGAAGCTAGGTGCAGAAAGTGGAAGAAAGGTACAGAAAGAAGCAAAGAAGTGCAGAAAGAAGCAACAGAGTTGCAGAAAGAGGCAAGAGAAGTGCTGAAAGAGGCAAGAGAGGTGTAGAACGAGGGGAGAGGGGTGCAGAAAGAGGGAAGAAGGGTGCAAAAAGAGGAAGAAAGGCACAGAAAGAAGCAAGAAAAGTGCAGAAAGAAGCAAGAGAAGTGCAGAAAAAGGCAAGTGAGGGTGCAGTAAGAGCAATAGAGGTACAGAAAGAGGCAGGAGATGTGCAGAAAGAAGCAAGAGAGGTGCAGAAAGAAGGAAGAAAGGCTCAGAAAAGAGGAAGAAAGGTATAGAAACAGGCAAGAAGGGTGCAGAAAAGGTAAGAGAAGTGCAGAAAGAAGCAACAGAGTTGCAGAAAGAAGCAAGAGAAGTGCTGATAGAGGCAAGAGAGGTGCAGAAAGAGGAAAGAGAGGTGCAGTATGAGTGAAGAGGGTGCAGAAAGAGGATAGAGGAATGCAGTGAGAGGCAAGAGGGGCGTAGAAGAAGCAAGAGAGGTGCAGAAAGAAGCAAGAGAAGTGCAGAAAGATCCAACAGAGGTGCAGAAAGAGGCAAGAGGGGTGCAGAAAGAGGCAAGAGAGCAGCAGAAAGTGGGTAAAGCAGAGCAGAAAGAGGGAAGAGAAGTGCAGAAAGAAGCAACAGAGGTGCAGAAAGAGGCAAGAGAACTGCAGAAAGAGGCAATAGAGGCACAGAGAAGAGCGAGAGAGGTGCAGAAAGAGGGAAAGAGGGTGCAGAATGAGACAAGAGAGGTGCAGAAAGAGGGAAGAGAGGTGCAGAAATAAGTAAGAGGGTGCATAAAGAAGCAAGTGAGGTACAGAATGAGGCAACAGAGATGCAGAAAGAGAGCAAGAGAGGTACAGAAAGAGGCAAGAAGAGGTGCATGAAGAGGACAGAGAGGTGCAGAAAGAAGCAAGAGAACTGCAAAAAGAGGCAAGAAAGGTACAGAAAGAGGAAGAAAGGCACAGAAAGAAGCAAGAAAGGTGCAGAAAGATGCAAGAGAAGTGCAGCAAAAGGCAAGTGAGGTGCAGTAAAAGGCAATAGAGCTGCAGAAAGAGGCAAGAGTGGTGCAGAAAGAGGCAAGATAGGTGCAGAAAGAGGAAGAAAGGCTCAGAAAGAGGAAGAAATGTATAGAAACAGGCTAGAAGGGTGCAGAAAGAGGCAAGAGAAATACAGAAAGAAGCAACAGAGTTGCAGAAAGAGGCAAGATGAGTGCTAGATAGAGGCAAGAGAGTGCAGAAAGAGGCAAGAGAGGTGCAGTACGAGTGAAGAGGGGTGCAGAAAGAGGGTAGAGGGCTGCAGTAAGAAGCAAGAGGGGTGTAGAAGAAGCAAGAGAGGTGCAGAAAGAAGCAAGAGAAGTGTAGAAAGATCCAACAGAGGTGCAGAAAGATGCAAGAGGGGTGCAGAAAAAGGCAAGAGAGCAGCAGAAAGTAGGAAAAGAGGTGCAGAAAGAGGAAGAGAAGTACAGAAAGAAGCAACAGAGATGCAGAAAGAGGCAAGAGAACTGCAGAAAGAAGCAAGAGAGGTGCAGAGACAGGCAAGAGAGGTGCAGAAGAGGGAATAGGGGTGCAGAATGAGACAAGAGAGGTGCAGAAAGAGGGAAGAGAGTGCAGAAATAAGCAAGAAGGGTGCAGAAAGAAGCAAGTGAGGTACAGTAAAAGAGCAACAGAGGTGCAGAAAGAGGCAAGAGAGGTGCAGAAACAGGCAAGAATAGTACAGAAAGAGGCAAGAGAAGTGTACAAAGAAGCAACAGAGGTGCAGAAAGAAGACAGAGATGTGCAGAAAGATCCAACAGAGGTGCAGAAAGAGGCAAGAGGGGTGCAGAAAGAGGCAAGCAAGGTGCACAAAGAGACAAGAAGAGGTGCACAAAAGAGGGAAGAGGAGTGCAGAAAGAGGCAAGAGAGGTGCAGAAAGAAGCTAGAGAGGTGCAGAAAGAAGAAAGAGAAGTGCACAAAGAAGCAACAGAAGTGCAGAAAGAGGCAAAAGAAGTGCAGAAAGAAGCAAAAGAGGTGCAGAAAGAGGCAAGAGAAGTGCAGAAAGAGGAAATAGAGGTGCAGAAAGAAGAAAGCGAAGTGCAGAAAGAACCAACAGAGGTGCAGAAAGAGGCAAGAGGGGTGCAGAAAGAGGGACGAGAGGTACATAAAGAAGCAAGAGAACTGAAAGAAAGAGGAAGAAAGGTACAGAAAAGAGGCAAGAGAGGCGCAGAAAGAAGCAAGCGAGGTGCAGAAAGAGGAAGAGTGGTGCAGAAATAAGCAAGAGAAGTGCTGAAAGAGGTAAGAGAGGTGCAGAAAGAGGCAAGAGAGGTACAGAAAGAGGCAATAAAGGTGCAGGAAGAGGCAAGAGAAGTGCAGAAAGAAGCAAGAGCACTGCAAAAAGAGGAAGAAAGGTGCAGAAAGAGGAAGAAAGGCACAGAAAGAAGCAAGAAAAGTGCAGAAAGAAGCAAGAGAAGTGCAGAAAAAGGCAAGTGAGGTGCAGTAAGAGGCAATAGAGGTACAGAAAGAGGCAGGAGATGTACAGAAAGAGGCAAGAGAGGTGCAGAAAGAGGAAGAACGGCTCAGAAAGAGGAAGAAAGGTATAGAAACAGGCAAGAAGGGTGCAGAAAAAGGTAAGAGAAGTGCAGAAAGAAGCAACAGAGTTGCAGAAAGAGGCAAGAGAAGTGCTGATAGATGCAAGAGAGGTGCAGAAAGAGGAAAGAGAGGTGCAGTATGAGTGAAGAGGGGTGCAGAAAGAGGATAGAGAAATGCAGTGAGAGGCAAGAGGGGTGTAGAAGAAGCAAGAGAGTTGCAGAAAGAAGCAAGAGAAGTGCAGAAAGATCCAACAGAGGTGCAGAAAGAGGCAAGAGGGGTGCAGAAAGAGGCAAGTAAGCAGCAGAAAGTGGGTAAAGCAGAGCATAAAGAGGGAAGAGAAGTGCAGAATGAGACAAGAGAGGTGCAGAAAGAGGGAAGAGGGGTGCAGAAATAAGCAAGAGAGGTGCATAAAGAAGCAAGTGAGGTACAGAAAGAGGCAACAGAGATGCAGAAAGAGGCAAGAGAGGTACAGAAAGAGGCAAGAAAGGTGCATGAAGAGGCAAGAAAAGTGCAGAAAGAAGCAAGAGAACTGCAGAAAGAGGAAGAAAGGTACAGAAAGAGGAAGAAAGGCACAGAAAGAAGCAAGAAAGGTGCAGAAAGATGCAAGAGAAGTGCAGCAAAGGAAAGTGAGGTGCAGAAAAGGCAATAGACTAGAGCTGCAGAAAGAGGCAAGAGTGGTAGCAGAAAGAGGCAAGATAGGTGCATAAAGAGGAAGAAAGGCTCAGAAAGAGGAAGAAATGTATAGAAACAGGCTAGAAGGGTGCGGAAAGAGGCAAGAGAAATACAGAAAGAAGCAACAGAGGTGAAGAAAGAGGCAAGAGAGGTGCAGTACGAGTGAAGAGAGGTGCAGAAAGAGGGATAGAGGGCTGCAGTAAGAAGCAAGAGGGGTGTAGAATAAGCAAGAGAGGTGCAGAAAGAAGCAAGAGAAGTGCAGAAAGATCCAACAGAGGTGCAGAAAGAGGCAAGAGGGGTGCAGAAAGAAGCAAGTGAGGTACAGTAAAAGAGCAACAGAGGTGCAGAAAGAGGCAAGAGAGGTGCAGAAACAGGCAAGAGTAGTACAGAAAGAGGCAAGAGAAGTGCACAAAGAAGCAACAGAGGTACAGAAAGAAGACAGAGATGTGCAGAAAGATCCAACAGAGGTGCAGAAAGAGGCAAGAGGGTGCAGAAAGAGAGCTGCAGAAAGTGGGAAAGGGGTGCAGAAAGAAGGAAGAGAAATGCAGAAAGAAGCAACAGAGGTGCAGAAAGAGACAAGAGAACTGCAGAAAAAGGCAAGAGAGGCACAGAGACAGGCAAGAGAGGTGCAGAAGAGGGAATAGGGGTGCAGAATGAGACAAGAGAGGTGCAGAAAGAGGGAAGAGGGGTGCAGAAATATGCAAGAGGGTGCAGAAAGAAGCAAGTGCGTTACAGAAAGAGGCAACAGAGGTGCAGAAACAGGCAAGAGTAATGCAGAAAGAGGCAAGAGAAGTGCAGAAAGAAGCAACAGAGGGTGCAGAAAGAGGCAAGAGAAGTCTATAAAGAGGAAAGAGAGGTGTAGAAAAGAGGCAAGAGAAGTACAGAAAGAGGCAAAGGAGATACTGAAAGAGGCAAGAGAGGTGCAGAAAGACGGAGAGGGGTACAGAAAGAGGCAAGAGGGGTGCAGAAAGAAGCAATAGAGGTGCAGAAAGAAGCAAGAGAAGTACAGGAAGAAGCAACAGAGGTGGAGAAAGAGGCAAGAGGGTGCAGGAAGAAGCAATAGAAGTGCAGAAAGAAGCAACACAGAGGTGCAGAAAGAGGCAAGAGAGAGTACAGCAAGAGGGAAAAGGAGTGCAGAAAGAGGCAAGAGGGGTGAAAGAGGGAAGATCAGTGCAGAAAGAAGCCAGAGAGGAGCAGACAGAGGCAAGAGAGGTGCAGAAAGAGGGAAAGGAGTGCAGAAAGAGGCAAGAGGGGTGCAGAAAGAAGCAAGAAATGTGCAGAGAGAAGCAAGGGAGGTAAAGAAAGAAGCAAGTAAAGTGCGGAACGAAGCAACAGAAGTGCAGAAAGAGGCAAGACATGCACAAAGAGACAAGAAAGGTGCATAAATAGGGAAGACGAGTGCAGAAAGAGGGAAGCAGGGTGCAAAAGAGGCAAGAGGGGTGCAGAAAAAGCAAGGGAGGTACAGAAAGAAGCAAGAGAAGTGCAGAAAGAAGCAAGAGAGGTGCAGAATGAGGCAAGAGAGGTGAAGAAAGAGGAAAGCGGGGTGCAGAAAGAGAGCAAGAGAGGTACAGAGAGAAGCAAGAGAGGTGCAGAATGAAGCAAGAGAGGTGCTCAAAGAGGGAAGTAGAGGTGCAGAAAGAGGCAAGAGGGTGCAAAAAGAAGCAAGGGAGGTACAGAAAGAAGCAAGAGAAGTGCAGAAAGAACAAACAGAGGTGCAGAAAGAGGCAAGAGGGGTGTAGAAAGAGGGAAGAAAAGTTCAGAAAGAAGCATGAGAGGTACAGAAAGCGGCAAGAGAGGTGCAGAAAGAGTCAAGAAAGGTACAGAAAGAGGCAAGAGAAGTGCAGAAAGAAGCAAGAGAACTGCAGAAAGAGGAATACAGGTGCGGAAAGAGGAAGAAAGGCACAGAAAGAAGCAAGAAAAGTGCAGAAAAAAGCAAGAGATGTGCAGAAAGAGTCAAGTGAGGTCTAGAAAGAGGCAAGAGAGTGCAGAAAGAGGCAAGGGTTGTGCTGAAAGAGGCAAGAGAGGTGCAGAAAGAGGAAGATAGGTGCAGAAAGAGGCAAAAGAAGTGCAGAAAGAAGCAACAGAGTTGCAGAAAGAGGCACGAGAAGTGCTGAAAGAGGCAAGAGAGGTACAGAACGAGGGAAGAGGGGTGCAGAAAGGGGGAAGAGGGGTGCAAAAAAAGGCAAGAGTGGTGCAGAAACATGCAAGAGCAGAGCAGAAATAAGCAAGAGAAGTGCAGAAAGAATGAACAGAGGTGCAGAAAGAGGCAAGAGGGGTGCAGAAAGAGGGGAAAAAAGTGCAGAAAGAAGGAAGAGAGGTACAGGAAGAAGGCAAGGGAGGTGCACAAAGAAGCAAGAGAACTGCAAAAAGAGGAAGAAAGGAGAGGAAAGAAGCATGGGAGGTACAGAAAGAGGCAAGAGAGGTGCAGAAAGAGGCAAGAAAGGTACAGAAAGAGGCAAGTGAAGTGCAGAAAGAAGCAAGAGAACTGCAGAAAGAAGAAGAAAGGTGCAGAAAGACACAGAAAGAAGCAAGAAAAGTGCAGAAAGAAGCAAGAGATGTGCAGAAAGAGCCAAGTGAGGTCTAGAAAGAGGCAAGAGAGGTGCAGAAATAGGGAAGGGTTGTGCAGAAAGAGGCAAGAGAGGTGCAGAAAGAAGAAGATAGGCACAGAAAGAGGAAGAAAGGTACAGAAAGAGGCAAGAGAGGTGCAGAAAGAGGCAAAAGAAGTACAGAAAGAAGCAACAGAGATGCAGAAAGAGGAAAGAGAAGTGCTGAAAGAGGAAAAGAGGTACAGAAAGAGGGAAAAGGGGTACAGAAAAGAGGCAAGAGGGGTACAGAAAAAAGCAAGAGAGGTGCAGAAAGAAGCAAGAGAAGTACAGAAAGAACCAAAAGAGGTGCAGAAAGAGGGAAGAGAACTGCAGAAAGAGGCAAGAGAGGTGCAGAATGAGGGAAGAGGGGTGCTCAAAGAGGCAACAGAGGTGCAGAAAGAGGCAAGAGAGGTGCAGAAACAAGAAAGAGAAGTGCAGAAAGAACCAAAAGAGGTGGAGATGGGTGCAGAAAGAGGCAAGAGAAGTGCAGAAAGAAGCAACAGAGGTGCTGAAAGAGGCAAGAGAACTGCAGAAAGAGGCAAGAGAGGTGTAGAAACAGGTAAGAGAGGTGCAGAATGAGGGAAGAGGGGTGCAGAAACAGGCAAGAAAAGTGCAGAAAGAGGCAAGAGAAGTTCAGAAAGAAACAACAGAGGTGCAAAAAGAGGCAAGAGAAGTGCAGAAAGATGCAAGAGAGGTGCAGAAAGAGGCAAGAGAGGTGCTCAAAGAGGCAACAGAGGTGCAGAAAGAGGCAAGAGAGGTACAGCAAGAGGGAAACGGAGTGCAGAAAGAGGCAAGAGGGGCACAGAAAGAAGCAAGAGAAGTGCAGAAAGAAGCAACAGAGGTGCAGAAAGAGGCAAGAGGGGTGAGAAAGAGGGAAGATAAGTACAGAAAGAAGCAAGAGAGGAGCAGAAAGAGGCAAGAGAGGTGCATAAAGAAGCAGGAGAACTGCAGAAAGAAAACAGAGGTGCAGAAAGAGGCAAGAGAAGTGCAGAAAGAAGAAAGAGAGGTGCAGAAAGAGGAAGAAAGGTGCTGAAAGAAGCAAGAGAAGAACAGAAAGAGGTAACAGAGGTGCAGAAAGAGGCCACAGAGGTGCAGAAAGAGGCAAGAAGGGTGCAGAAAGCGGAATTAGAGGTGCAAAAAGAGGCAGAAAAAGGGCAGAAAGAGGGGAGAAGGGTGCAGAAAGAGGCAAGAGGCGTACAGAAAGTAGCAATAGTGGAGCAGAAAGAAGCAAGAGAAGTGCATAAAGAATGAACAGAGGTGGTGAAAGCGGTAAGAGGGGTGCAGAAAGAGGAAAGAGAAGTGCAGAAAGAAGAAAGAGAGGCACAGGAAGAGGCAAGAGAGGTGCATAAAGAAGCAAGAGAACTGCAAAAAGAAGAAGAAAGGTGCAGAAAGAGGAGAGAGGTGCAGAAAGAAGCAAGAGAGGTGCAGACAGAGGAAGAAAGCAGAGGAAAAAAGCAAGAGAGGTCAGAAAGAGGCAAGAGAGGGTGCAGAAAGAGGCAAGAAAGGTACAGAAAGAGGCAAGAGAAGTACAGAAGGAAGCAAGAGAGGTGCAAAAATAGGCAAGAGAAGTTCATAAAGAAGCAAGAGAACTGCAGAAAGAGGAATAAAGGTGCAGAAAAAGGAAGAAAGGCACAGAAAGAAGCAAGAAAAGTGCATATAGAAGCAAGAGATGCACAGAAAGAGTCAAGTGAGGTTTAGAAAGAGGCAAGAGAGGTGCAGAAAGAGGAAGCTAGGTGCAGAAAGTGGAAGAAAGGTACAGAAAGAGGCAAAAGAAGTGCAGAAAGAAGCAACAGAGTTGCAGAAAGAGGCAAGAGAAGTGCTGAAAGAGGCAAGAGAGGTGTAGAACGAGGGGAGAGGGGTGCAGAAAGAGGGAAGAAGGGTGCAAAAAGAGGCAAGAGGGGTACAGAAAGAAGCAATAGAGGTACAGAAAGAAGCAAGAGAGGTGCAGAAAGAGGAAGCTAGGCGCAGAAAGAGGAAGAAAGGTACAGAAGGAGGCAAAAGAGGTACAGAAAGAGGCAAAAGAAGTGCAGAAAGAAGCAACAGAGTTGCAGAAAGAGGCAAGAGAAGTGCTGAAAGAGGCAAGAGAGGTGTAGAACGAGGGGAGAGGGGTGCAGAAAGAATGAAGAGGGGAGCAGAAAGAGGCAAGATGGGTGCATAAAGAAGCAATAGAGATGCAGAAACAAGAATGAGAAGTGCAGAAAGAAGCAACAGAGGTGCAGAAAGATGGCAAGATGGGTGCGGAAAGAGGCAAGAGAAGTGCAGAAAGAAGCAACAGAGGTGCAGAAAGAGGCAAGAGAACTGCAGTAAGAGGCAAGAGAGGTGCAAAAACAGGTAAGAGAGGTGCAGAAAGAGGGAAGAGAGGTGCAGAAACAGTCAAGAGAAGTGCAGAAAGAGGCAAGAGAAGTTCAGAAAGAAGCAACAGAGGTGCAAAAAGAGGAAAGAGAAGTGCACAAAGATGCAAGTGAGGTGCAGAAAGAGGCAAGAGAAGTGCTGAAAGAGGCAATAGAGGTACAAAAAGATAGAAGAGGGGTGCAGAAAGAAGCAATTAAGGTGCAGAAAGAAGCAAGAGAAGTACAGAAAGAAGCAACAGAGGTGCAGAAAGAGGCAAGAGGGGTACATAAAGAAGCAAGAGTAGTGCAGAAAGAGGCAACAGAGGTACAGAAAGAGGCAAGAGAGGTGCAGAATGAGGGAAAAGCTGCACAGAAAGATGGAAAAGGAGTGAAGAATGAGGAAAGAAGGTTACAGAAAGAAGCAAGAGAAGTGCAGAAAGAAGCAACAGAGGTGCAGAAAGAGGCAAGAGAAGTCTATAAAGAGGAAAGAGAGGTGTAGAAAGAGGCAAGAGAAGTACAGAAAGAGGCAAAGGAGGTACTGAAAGAGGCAAGAGAGGTGCAGAAAGATGGAGAGGGGTACAGAAAGAGGCAAGAGGGGTGCAGAAAGAAGCAATAGAGGTGCAGAAAGAAACAAGAGAAGTACAGGAAGAAGCAACAGAGGTGGAGAAAGAGGCAAGAGGGGTACAGCAAGAGGGAAAAGGAGTGCAGAAAGAGGCAAGAGGGGTACAGAAAGAGGCAAGAGGGGTGAGAAAGAGGGAAGATCAGTGCAGAAAGAAGCAAGAGAGGAGCAGACAGAGGCAAGAGAGGTGCAGAAAGAGGGAAAAGGAGTGCAGAAAGAGGCAAGAGGGGTGCAGAAAGAAGCAAGAAATGTGCAGATAGAAGCAAGGGAGGTACAGAAAGAAGCAAGTAAAGTGTGGAACGAAGCAACAGAAGTGCAGAAAGAGGCAAGACAGATGCACAAAGAGACAAGAAAGGTAAAGAAATAGGGAAGACGAGTGCAGAAAGAGGGAAGCAGGGTGCAAAAAGAGGCAAGAGGGGTGCAGAAAAAAGCAAGGGAGGTACAGAAAGAAGCAAGAGAAGTGCAGAAAGAAGCAAGAGAGGTGCAGAATGAGGCAAGAGAGGTGAAGAAAGAGGAAAGCGGGGTGCAGAAAGAGGCAAGAGGGGTGCAGAAAGAAGCAAGAGAGGTGCAGAATGAAGCAAGAGAGGGTGCTCAAAGAGGGAAGTGGGGTGCAGAAAGAGGCAAGAGGGGTGCAGAAAGAAGCAAGGGTGGTACAGAAAGAAGCAAGAGAAGTGCAGAATGTAGCAACAGAGGTGCAGAAAGAGGCAACAAAAGTGCAGAAAGAGGCAAGACAGGTGCACAAAGAGACAAGAAAGGTACAGAAAGAGGGAAGACGAGTGCAGACAGAGGGAAGCGGGTGCAGAAAGAGGCAAGAGGGGTACAGAAAGAAGCAAGGGAGGTACAGAAAGAAGCAACAGAAGTGCAGAAAGAAGCAACAGAGCTGCAGAAAGAGGCATCAAAAGTGCAGAAAGAGGCAAGACAGGTGCACAAAGAGACAAGAAAGGTGCAGAAAGAGGGAAGGTGAGTGCAGAAAGAGGCAAGAGGGGTGCAGAAAGCAGCAAGAGAGGTGCAGAAAGAAGAAAGAGAAGTGCAGAAAGAACCAACGGAGGTGCGGAAATAGGCAATAGAGGTACATAAAGAAGCAAGAGAACAGCAGAAAGAGAAATAAAGGTACAGATAGAGGCAAGAGAGGAGCAGAAAGAGGCAAGAGAGGTGCAGAAAGAAGAAGATAGGCACAGAAAGAGGAAGAAAGGTACAGAAAGAGGCAAGAGAGGTGCAGAAAGAGGCAAAAGTACAGAAAGAAGCAACAGAGTTGCAGAAAGAGGCAAGAGAAGTGCTGAAAGAGGAATGAGAGGTACAGAATGAGGGAAGAGGGGTGCAGAAAGATGGAAAAGGGGTACAAAAAGAGGCAAGAGGGGTACAGAAAGAACCAAAAGAGGTGCAGAAAGAGGGAAGAGGGCTGCAGTAAGGATGAAGAGGGATACACAAAGAGACAAGAGAGTTGCAAAAAGAAGCAATAGAGATGCAGAAACAAGAAAGAGAAGTACAGAAAGAACCAAAAGAGGTGCAGAAAGATGGCAAGATGGGTGCAGAAAGAGGCAAGAGAAGTGCAGAAAGAAGCAACAGAGGTGCTGAAAGAGGCAAGAGAACTGCAGAAAGAGGCAAGAGAGGTGCAGAAACAGGTAAGAGAGGTGCAGAATGAGGGAAGAGGTGTGCAGAAACAGGCAAGAGAAGTGCAGAAAGAGGCAAGAGAAGTTCACAAAGAAACAACAGAGGTGCAAAAAGAGGCTAGAGAAGTGCAGAAAGATGCAAGAGAGGTGCAGAAAGAGGCAACAGAGGTGCTCAAAGAGGCAACAGAGGTGCAGAAAGAGGCAAGAGAGGTACAGCAAGAGGGAAAAGGAGTGCAGAAAGAGGCAAGAGGGGTACAGAAAGAAGCAAGAGAAGTGCAGAAAGAAGCAACAGAGGTGCAGAAAGAGGCGAGAGGGGTGAGAAAGAGGGAAGATAAGTGCAGAAAGAAGCAAGAGAGGAGCAGAAAGAGGCAAGGGAGGTGCATAAAGAAGCAGGAGAACTGCAGAAAGAAAACAGAGGTGCAGAAAGAGGCAAGAGAAGTGCAGAAAGAAGAAAGAGAGGTGTAGAAAGAGGAAGAAAGGTGCTGAAAGAAGCAAGAGAAGAACAGAAAGAGGTAACAGAGGTGCAGAAAGATGCCAAAGAGGTGCAGAAAGAGGCAAGAAGGGTGCAGAAAGAGGAATTAGAGGTGCAAAAAGAGGCAGAAAAGGGGCAGAAAGAGGGGAGAAGGGTGCAGAAAGAGGCAAGAGGCGTGCAGAAAGAAGCAAGAGTGGAGCAGAAAGAAGCAAGAGAAGTGCATAAAGAATGAACAGAGATGGAGAAAGCGGTAATAGGGGTGCAGAAAGAGGGAAGAGAAGTGCAGAAAGAAGAAAGAGAGGCGCAGGAAGAGGCAAGAGAGGTGCATAAAGAAGCAAGAGAACTGCAAAAAGAAGAAGAAAGGTGCAGAAAGAGGAGAGAGGTGCAGAAAGAAGCAAGAGAGGTGCAGACAGAGGAAGAAAGCAGAGGAAAAAAAGCAAGAGAGGTCAGAAAGAGGCAAGAGAGGTGCAGAAAGAGGCAAGAAAGGTACAGAAAGAGGCAAGAGAAGTGCAGAAAGAAGCAAGAGAACTGCAGAAAGAGTAATAAAGGTACAGATAGAGGAAAGAGAGGAGCAGAAAGAGACAAGAGAGGTGCAGAAAGAGGCAAGAGAGGTGCAGACAGAGGAAGAAAGGAACGGATAGAAGCAAGAGAGGTACAGAAAGAGGCAAGAGAGGTGCGGAAAGAGGCAAGAAAGGCACACAAAGAGGCATGAGAAGTGCAGAAAGAAGCAAGCGAGTTGCAGAAAGACGCAAGAGAACTGCAGAAAGAGGAATAAAGGTGCAGAAAGAGGAAGAAAGGCACAGAAAGAAGCAAGAAAAGTGCAGAAAGAAGCAAGAGATGTGCAGAAAGAGTCAAGTGAGGTCTAGAAAGAGGCAAGGGAGGTGCAGAAAGAGGCAAGAGTTCTGCAGAAAGAGGCAAGAGAGGTTCACAAAGAGGAAGATAGGCGCAGAAAAAGGAAGAACGGTACAGAAAGAGGCAAAAGAGGTACAGAAAGAGGCAAGAGATGTGCAGAACGAGGACAGAGGGGTGCAGAAAGAGGATAGAGGGATGTAGAAAGAGTCAAGAGGGGTGCAGAAAGAGGCAAGAGAGCTGCAGAAAGTGGGAAGAAGGGGTGCATAAAGAGGGAAGAGAAATGCAGAAAGAAGCAACAGAGGTGCAGAAAGAGGCAAGAGGACTACAGAAAGAGGCAAGAGAGGTGCAGAGACAGGCAAGAGAGGTGCAGAAGAGGGAAGAGGGGTGCAGAAATAGGGAAGAGGGGTGCAGAAATAGGCAAGAGGAGTGCAGAAAGAAGCAAGTGAGGTACAGAAAGAGGCAACAGGAGTGCAGAAAGATGCAAGAGAGGTGCAGAAACAGGCAAGAGTAGTGCAGAAAGATGCAAGATCAGTTACAGCCGGTAAGCGTGGTGAGAGTAAAAGGCTGAAATAAGATACAACTGCATCTTTAACAAAGAAGTAAGCGGCAAAAACTCGAGGGAGTTGGATTTTTTCCCCCTTTTTTTATTTTTTTTTTATTTTGGGAGTATGACTGAATCAGCATCTTGAGGAGCAGCGGGGAGAGCCCCACACGCTGACAATTCGAGTCGGAGGACAGAGAGGAGCTACCCTGCTACATCCACGCTGGAGTGCATTCTTAAGAGTGGGGCTGATTCCTGGCAAACTCTCGGACGAGTGTAATTCGATCCTTTTATTTTCCGCGCAGGAGCGAGTCCAGTGTGGAACTGAGACATTTCATCTATCTGCGAGAGAAGCCTTGTTTTTGCCTTCTGTCGGTGTAATTAGACTACTGCTGAGACCGAGATGAGCTTCGGCGCCATGCCCGGCCTGTGCCCCTTTCGGCAGATGCTAAGCTGACCTTCGACCGCGTCTTCCTTGTTCCCGCCAAACTGCTCCCACTGGGCCCAGGAGGACCACAAAGACCAGCCTGCCTGCTGCTTCGCGGCGCTCACGTCATCCTGTTGCGCCAGGAGGAGCCCGTCCGCGGACGATCGAGGCTGGGCTGGGCTGGGCTGGACTTGGCCCCTTGCTCCCCTTGCTCCCCTTCCCTAAGAGGAGCAGTACTTGCGCTATTGTGCCTCTAACACTTGATACTGAGATTATAGCATGGAACAAAGCGGAACTCGACAATGAGATTAAGTTGAGTGACCATTTGTTTATTGTTGATCTCCTTTATCTCATTTTTTAAAAATTATACTATATATTTTAACGAAAGTACTGTTTATTCATACCTTTCAAGGACTCGGTCGTGCATTATATGTGTGTACCCTATATAGTCATAGGGTATCTCTAATTTTTAGCCTTTCTTTTAGACTATAGCTTTGCGCCTTTGCACATATATGTTTTCTTTTTAAATCTTATCACTGATTGTGTACGTTACATGACCCTAGCACTTAGCACTTTATCTGCTCATAGCATCTTGTAATGCACCTGGTATTTTATATAGATATTAGGTACGTTTAGATTTCTGTCTCTTGTGTCTCTTGTGTCCGTTACAAGATCCCAGCACATAGCACCTTATTTGCTTATAGCACTTTGTATTACACCTAGCACTTTACACTGATATTGTGGAAGGATTCGTGGTTCTTGAATATACCTGTATACATCTTGCCTTAACCCTAATTTAATAAGTCATCATGGCTAGACGTAAAACTACTAAAGCTATAATTGAAAAACCTAGCTCCACTATAGATTCATTTTTGGTGCGAGAAGTTAGCGTAATTTCTGATGAAATTGACAGGACAGAACGGCGTCTATCTTTAGGCCCTAATTTGCCAGAGGGGGCATTGTTAGGTAACATCAGTGTAACCAAACAGGGCGAGATAAATCTTGCTGCAGAGGTCGTCCCCAATATAGCCCCTGGAATATCAGGGCCTTCTGCAACTGCATTAGACTCCGAGGAAGTCTTGCTCATCCAACCAGACTCGCCTCAATTACATACCCCGGATAGATCGCCAACCACGAAGAGGAAGAAAGGGTGTAAAAGGAGACAAACAGGGCTGGATACCTCGAAAGGCAAACCTAGCGTGGTACAGATTTCTAAAAATCAGACATGTGCCAACCAAGATGGCCAAGATAATATCATTGATCCACTATCGACACCAATGTTAGCCACAGTTTTATCTAAAATCGAGGAGTTACTTAGGCCTGTTTATGAGAAAATGGATAAACTATCTTGCGAGGTGACTAAGATCTGCGACTTACTGAGGGCTAGTAGTGATGTGACAAAGAGTGTTGGAAGTGGGAGAGGGTTAGCTGAGTGTTCTTCTAAGATAATTACATCTAGTGCTGATAGAATTAACATATGTATAGGTAATGAACCCTCCGGGGAAAGGAACGATATGATAAGCACAGGATCTACTGGTGAATCTCTAACACTAAATCCCTTAAGACAGAATGCCCAGATTAATCACTCTGTTCGAGGGGTAAGGATGGAGGAGAGGGATATAGACCGTCCAACTGTCACCTTGAATAAGCCAGGCCATAATGTCACTCAAGAGAGGAGAGAGGATGTTGCTATCAACTTGCCCCCAGAGTGTTGCCCATATGTTGCTGTCCTGGTGAACGTACCTCCACTGCAACAGGGACAATCAGAGAACCATAACACCCTAAAAAATAGAATGGTTCACTGGTTGAATAAGAACTGTGATTTCCCTGTGGCCGAAGCAAATCAGATCCTCCTGATCCGAAGAGTAGGATGGGTGGGCCCTCTGAGCAAGTGTCTCCAAGGAGACTGTATTATCATTAATTTTCGGAATCCTAACTGGGCTAGAAATATCCTAACTAGAGTACCTCCATGGTTTCAGCTGGATTCGACTATGACACTCCTACCATTAGGCTTTTCTATAGGCACTTAAGGCCAAGGCATGCCATCAAAGATGACCAAACCTTACGGAGTATGATCCTACCTCCATTGACCTTACCCTACCAAGACCCAGCAGTTTTTAGCCAATACCCCCGAGTAAGAACCAATTATCATCAACTCCGTTCTATCTAAATGTACCAGTTTTTAACAGATATCAGGCCCTGAGCTCCCTAGAAGTAAATGATTGACATAAGGATACTAACGAGCCCAGACCTGAATTACCACTAAATGGAGATTGGGTTGCCGAAAAGATGTGGGAAGCTCACCTTTATATGAATTGAATAAGATTAAGCCTATAGCCACTGTACACACAGAAGGTACACCTTTAGAGGCCACACTTGAAAATAGAGTCCATGGTAACAATGGGAAGCATACTCGATCTAAATCAGGGGATATATTTGAGCATGGCTACCTTTTTACTACTTGGAATGTTGCAGGCTTCAAAGGTAAACAAGATTTACCGTCTTGGCAGGATTTTATCACTAATGATCATGACATAATATGCCTCCAAGAGATGTGGAGCACAGAACCTTTATATGTAGAAGGGTTCACATCATATTGGCTCCAGGCCGTGCCTTCACCAGCTGGCAGAGCCAAAGGGGGCTTCTGACCCTTATCTCAAATAAGTTATCAGTTCTTTCTGTCAAAAGAAGTATTAGAGTGGGCATTCATTCACAGATCTTATGGCTACATAGCCAAAAAGGTATGGATATGGTTTTGATAAATTATTACAACAATGTGTTTGATTCGACTCGACGTACTGTTGTTTCTGAATTAGATCATGAGCTAGATAAATTGTTAAGTATTATAAGGACATCTATTGTTATAATTTGGGTAGGGGTTTTAATATCCAAGCGTGCCCCCTGTCTATGACTAAGGTTTGCGGGAACACTGGTGGGGATGATGACAATAATAGGCATTTTGTGCATAGTGACTATGGTGGAGCTCTTAATCTGCTAATGGTCAAATATGATCTTGAAATGTTACAATGTATACAAGATATTCATGGGGTTCATATCCCTACATTTACAGGGAGAAATGCGGCCTCTACTATTGATCATATTGTTGTCTCTACCAACAGCAGTTATTTGTGTTCTACACCATGGATTACTGAACAGGTATCGAGCGATCATAATAGTATCTCTATGTTAAAATTAAGATGGGGTCCCAAAATGATAGTTAATTGTGATCGTATAACTGACATTTCCCTATTAGGCCCAATGGGACACATATCAAATGGATTGGTGTGGACCCCGTAAAAGTTTTAAAAGAAATTCTTGTTAAATGCGACACAGAGATCACTTATTGCCTTAGCGAGGATGTTAATCCCTCCCTGATATTAGCCAACTTTTGCAAAATTAATGTCGTAATCGAGGGGATACTGATTGCACCATTCAGGAATAATGATGGTCATAATAGAGGTTGGTTTGACCATAATTGTACCCAGGCTCTAAAACAACTTAAAGAAGCCCTGGGCCATCGACCTAGAAATTGTGAGGTCATTAAGAACCTACGCCGCAATTATAAACTAGTAGTTAAAGCAAGAAGAACTAAACTTCAAGAGTCAGCTTGGGAAAGGCTATCCCAGGCTGCTGATACAGCAAACAGTAAGTTGTTCTGGGATACGGTTAATTCCCCGTTTTTAAAGAACGAATCATTACCCGAACTAACCTCGCATGTCAATTGTGATGCGTGGGTGAATCATTTTTCTAATATTTTTAACCCTGTGTGTGACACTTTTAACCTGCAAAACACTTCAGGAAATCAGTGGCCCGTGCTACCATTAGATATTACTATAGAAGAAGTACATGATGGTTTGACCAGTAGCAGGGGGGCAAAGCACCAGGCCCTGATGGGGTCCCTATAGATGTTTATAAAAGTGAAGTAATTTTATGGAGCCCAATTTTAACTAGAGTTTTTAACTCAGCAGTGACAGAGTCCATCCCATCGTCATGGGGCCAATCTGTGATTGTCCCTATTTTCAAAAAGGTATCAAATCCGAGGCGAAAAATTACCGTCCTATCTCCTCTTGGACTCTTCAGTTAAGGTAATGAGCAGAGTACTTTTGGAGAGACTTGAAAATTGGGCCACAGAGAACGAGATTCTCACCCCAGTCCAATACGGTTTTAGAAAAGGGATCGGCACTCTTGAACAATGTATTAATCTAGAACTTTTAATAGGCAAATATACGCATGCTAAAGAGGGTAGACTGTTTTTATGTTTTGCAGATCTTAGCAGTGCTTTCGACCTCGTTGACCACTCTATTTTATGGTCTACCCTTCTTAACTTAGGTGCCCCGAAAGAAATTATTTATTTTTTAGCAAGGTTGCATGAGAAACTCTCAACCAAAGTGCGATATGGCCAGCGAGGGAATGCACGCAAATCTTTGATGTCAAAAGAGGCATTCGACAAGGCTGTGTCCTAGCTCCGTTACTTTTCTCTTTATTCATAAATGAAGTAGATAAAACTCTGAGGTTGGTACAGGCAGATGCACCACAGGTAGCTGGCAAACCTATACCTATTTTACTGTATGCCGATGATGCAGTGCTGTTATCCAGGACTCAAGTTGGCCTGCAGCGACTAATTGATAATTTTAGCCTTTTTATCAAGAACAGGAAATTGTCTATTAATAAAACAAAAACTTTTGTAATGACATGTGGCCAGAAAGCAAGGAAAGGCATTAATACATTTTATATAGAGAATTCCTCTGTAGATGTGGTTGATACTTTCTGTTACCTGGGTGTAACTTTCTCAGGAAATGGGAAATGGTCGAATGAATTTGCTAATGTACGCTCTAAGATGGCGAAGAGTTCCCATGGGATCTTTCGATTTGCAGCTAAGCTGGTAGCAGACGTATTAAGGATATGATTGATATATATAAGGCCAGATGTGTCGCTATTGCCCTTTATGGTGCAGGGGTTTGGGGTAATAACCAACCCCAGATATTACAGTTGGAAGAAAATTCCTTTCTAAAACGTCTGTTGTGCTTACCTCCATCAGCATCAACTGAAATTATACATCGGGAAGTAGGCATTAACCATCTATCGGACCTCATCACCCTGCGGCCCCTTTTATTGTGGAGATCGATCTGGGCTAAAGAGGAAACCAAATTCACTCAAACCATTATTAAAGATTGTTTACTCCTGGATAAATGCTACAGCATCCCCTGGCTCAGAAATATTCGGGATTGGTTCAATACTTTATTCAATATCTCGATCCAGGGTGATTCAGGTTCCGTGATTAATATATCCAAACAGGAGATCAAAAATTCCTTACTGGCCCACCAAAAAGAGATTCGTGAGAGAGTGAATAGGAGGCAACAAACTTTTGTATTTTATCAACAGTTGGAGGTCGGGAGAGGTTTCCAGGATTATCTAACAGTAGTGACCAGGTCATCACATCGTTTTGTTCTGACCCGCTTGAGACTAGGTATAGTGCATCACTTGGTTGCTTTTCCAACTATGAAAACATGTCCGTCAATCGCATGACCCTGCGACGGGATATCAAAACAGAGCACTAGTCACTTTATGCTATTTTGTAAGTTTTATTCTTTTTTAAGATTATTTTACCTAAAACCTATACTCCTAAAATTGAACGTGAGAAGGCTCCATGCTGCCATGAATATATTGGTCTCTCTTAATGATGCGGGTTTATGTTTCTATGTGGCTTCTTTTATTCTGAAATCAATTGATGCAAGGAAATCAATTACCCTTGATATTTGATTGGGCTGTCTTCATGTACCGGATAATTTGTATACAATTTGCTGCTAGGGAATGTATTATGTAATGATTAATTGGATTGTATATGTAACGAATGTTTCATATGTATGTTTTATTCTTGTTTGTCTTATGTAATTTGATTATTTGGATTGTATATGTAATGAATGTTTTATATGTGTGTTTTAACTTTGTCTGCTTTTATGGTTGTTGCACAAACCGAATAACGTATCTTTTGACTTGACTTGATGCAAGAGAAGTGCAGAAAGAAGCAAGAGAGGTGCAGAAAGAGGAAGAAAGGGGCAGAAAGAAGCAAGAGAAGAACAGAAAGAGGCAAGAGAGATACAGAAAGAGGCAAGAGAGGTGCAGAAAGAGGCAAGAAGGGTACAGAAAGAGGCAAGAGGGGTACAGCAAGAAGCAAGAGCTGAGCAGAAAGAAGCAAGAGAAGTGTAGAAAGAGCAAACAGAGGTGCAGAAAGAGGCAGGAGGGGTGTAGAAAGAGGGAAGAGAAGTGCATAAAGAAGGAAGAGAGGTACAGGAAGAGGCAAGAGGGGTGCAGAAAGAAGCAAGACGCGGAGCAGAAAGAAGCAAGAGCGGAGCAGAAAGAAGCAGGAGAAGTGCAGAAAGAACAAACAGAGGTGCAGAAAGAGGCAAGAGGGGTGTAGAAAGAGGGAAGAAAAGTGCAGAAAGAAACATGAGAGGTACACAAAGCGGCAAGAGAGGTGCAGAAAGAGGCAAGAAAGGTACAGAAAGAGGAAAGATAAGTGCAGAAAGAAGCAAGAGAACTGCAGAAAGAGGAATACAGGTGCAGAAAGAGGAAGAAAGGCACAGAAAGAAGCAAGAAAAGTGCAGAAATAAGCAATAGATGTGCAGAAAGAGTCAAGTGAGGTCTAGAAAGAGGCAAGAGAGGTGCAGAAAGAGGCAAGGGTTGTGCTGAAAGAGGCAAGAGAGGTGCAGAAAGAGGCAAAAGAAGTGCAGAAAGAAGCAACAGAGTTGCAGAAAGAGGCACGAGAAGTGCTGAAAGAGGCAAGAGAGGTGTAGAACGAGGGAAGAGGGGTGCAGAAAGGGGGAAGAGTGGTGCAAAAAAAGTCAAGAGGGGTGCAGAAAGATGCAAGAGCAGAGCAGAAAGAAGCAAGAGAAGTGCAGAAAGAATGAACAGAGGTGCAGAAAGAGGCAAGAGGGGAGCAGAAAGAGGGGAAAATTTGCAGAAAGAAGGAAGAGAGGTACAGGAAGAAGGCAAGGGAGGTGCACAAAGAAGCAAGAGAACTGCAAAAAGAGGAAGAAAGGAGAGGAAAGAAGCATGGGAGGTACAGAAAGAGGCAAGAGATGTGCAGAAAGAGGCAAGAAAGGCACAGAAAGAAGCAAGAAAAGTGCAGAAAGAAGCAAGAGATGTGCAGAAAGAGCCAAGTGAGGTCTAGAAAGAGGCAAGAGAGGTGCAGAAAGAGGGAAGGGTTGTGCAGAAAGAGGCAAGAGAGGTGCAGAAAGAAGAAGATAGGCACAGAAAGAGGAAGAAAGGTACAGAAAGAGGCAAGAGGTGCAGAAAGAGGCAAAAGTAGTACAGAAAGAAGCAACAGAGTTGCAGAAAGAGGCAAGAGAAGTGCTGAAAGAGGAATGAGAGGTACAGAATGAGGGAAGAGGGGTGCAGAAAGAGGGAAAAGGGGTACAAAAAGAGGCAAGAGGGGTACAGAAAAAAGCAAGAGAGGTACAGAAAGAAGCAAGAGAAGTACAGAAAGAACCAAAAGAGGTGGAGAAAGAGGGAAGAGGGCTGCAGTAAGGATGAAGAGGGATACACAAAGAGACAAGAGAGTTGCAAAAAGAAGCAATAGAGATGCAGAAACAAGAAAGAAAAGTGCAGAAAGAACCAAAAGAGGTGCAGAAAGATGGCAAGATGGGTGCAGAAAGAGGCAAGAGAAGTGCAGAAAGAAGCAACAGAGGTGCTGAAAGAGGCAAGAGAACTGCAGAAAGAGGCAAGAGAGGTGCAGAAACAGGTAAGAGAGGTGCAGAATGAGGGAAGAGGGGTGCAGAAACAGGCAAGAGAAGTGCAGAAAGAGGCAAGAGAAGTTCAGAAAGAAACAACAGAGGTGCAAAAAGAGGCAAGAGAAGTGCAGAAAGATGCAAGAGAGGTGCAGAAAGAGGCAAGAGAGGTGCTCAAAGAGGCAACAGAGGTGCAGAAAGAGGCAAGAGAGGTACAGCAAGAGGCAACAGAGGTGCAGAAAGAGGCAAGAGGGGTACAGAAAGAAGCAAGAGAAGTGCAGAAAGAAGCAACAGAGGTGCAGAAAGAGGCAAGAGGGGTGAGAAAGAGGGAAGATAAGTGCAGAAAGAAGCAAGAGAGGCGCAGGAAGAGGCAAGAGAGGTGCATAAAGAAGCAAGAGAACTACAAAAAGAAGAAGAAAGATGCAGAAAGAGGAGAGAGGTGCAGAAAGAAGCAAGAGAGGTGCAGACAGAGGAAGAAAGCAGAGGAAAAAAGCAAGAGAGGTCAGAAAGAGGCAAGAGAGGTGCAGAAAGAGGCAAGAAAGGTACAGAAAGAGGCAAGAGAAGTACGGAAAGAAGCAAGAGAGGTGCAAAAATAGGCAAGAGAAGTGCAGAAAGAAGCAAGAGAACTGCAGAAAGAGGAATAAAGGTACAGATAGAGGAAAGAGAGGAGCAGAAAGAGACAAGAGAGGTGCAGAAAGAGGGAAGAGAGGTGCAGACAGAGGAAGAAAGGAACGGATAGAAGCAAGAGAGGTACAGAAAGAGGCAAGAGAGGTGCGGAAAGAGGCAAGAAAGGCACACAAAGAGGCATGAGAAGTGAAGAAAGAAGCAAGCGAGTTGCAGAAAGAGGCAAGAGAACTGAAGAAAGAGGAATAAAGGCAAAGAAAGAGGAAGAAAGGCTCAGAAAGAAGCAAGAAAAGTGCAGAAAGAAGCAAGAGATGTGCAGAAAGAGTCAAGTGAGGTCTAGAAAGAGGCAAGGGAGGTGCAGAAAGAGGCAAGAGTTCTGCAGAAAGAGGCAAGAGAGGTTCACAAAGAGGAAGATAGGCACAGAAAAAGGAAGAAAGGTACAGAAAGAGGCAAAAGAGGTACAGAAAGAGGTAAGAGATGTGCAGAACGAGGGAAGAGGGGTGTAGAAAGAGGATAGAGGGATGTAGAAAGAGTCAAGAGGGGTGCAGAAAGAGGCAAGAGAGCTGCAGAAAGTGGAAAGAAGGGGTGCATAAAGAGGGAAGAGAAATGCAGAAAGAAGCAACAGAGATGCAGAAAGAGGCAAGAGAACTACAGATAGAGGCAAGAGAGGTGCAGGGACAGGCAAGAGAGGTGCAGAAGAGGGAAGAGGGGTACAGAAATAGGGAAGAGGGGTGCAGAAATAGGCAAGAGGAGTGCAGAAAGAAGCAAGTGAGGTACAGAAAGAGGCAACAGGAGTGCAGAAAGATGCAAGAGAGGTGCAGAAACAAGCAAGAGTAGTGCAGAAAGATGCAAGAGAAGTGCAGAAAGAAGAAAGAGAGGTGTAGAAAGAGGAAGAAAGGGGCAGAAAGAAGCAAGAGAAGAACAGAAAGAGGCAAGAGAGATACAGAAAGAGGCAAGAGCTGAGCAGAAAGAAGCAAGAGAAGTGTAGAAAGAACAAACAGAGGTGCAGAAAGAGGCAGGAGGGGTGTAGAAAGAGGGAAGAGAAGTGCAGAAAGAAGGAAGAGAGGTACAGGAAGAGGCAAGAGAGGTGCAGAAAGAAGCAAGAGCGGAGCAGAAAGAAGCAGGAGAAGTGCCGAAAGAACAAACAGAGGTGCAGAAAGAGGCAAGAGGGGTGTAGAAAGAGGGAAGAAAAGTGCAGAAAGAAACATGAGAGGTACAGAAAGCGGCAAGAGAGGTGCAGAAAGAGGCAAGAAAGGTACAGAAAGAGGAGTGCAGAAAGAAGCAAGAGAACTGCAGAAAGAGGAATACAGGTGCAGAAAGAGGAAGAAAGGCACAGAAAGAAGCAAGAAAAGTACAGAAAGAAGCAATAGATGTGCAGAAAGAGTCAAGTGAGGTCTAGAAAGAGGCAAGAGAGGTGCAGAAAGAGGCAAGGGTTGTGCTGAAAGAGGCAAGAGAGGTGCAGAAAGAGGAAGATAGGTGCAGAAAGAGGAAGAAGGGTACAGAAAGAGGCAAGAGAGGTGCAGAAAGAGGCAAAAGAAGTGCAGAAAGAAGAAACAGAGTTGCAGAAAGAGGCACGAGAAGTGCTGAAAGAGGCAAGAGAGGTGTAGAACGAGGGAAGAGGGGTGCAGAAAGGGGGAAGAGGGGTGAAAAAAAAGGCAAGAGGGGTGCAGAAAGATGCAAGAGCAGAGCAGAAAGAAGCAAGAGAAGTGCAGAAAGAATGAACAGAGGTGCAGAAAGAGGCAAGAGGGGAGCAGAAAGAGGGAACAATTGCAGAAAGGAGGAAGAGAGGTACAGGAAGAAGGCAAGGGAGGTGCACAAAGAAGCAAGAGAACTGCAAAAAGAGGAAGAAAGGAGAGGAAAGAAGCATGGGAGGTACAAAAGAGGCAAGTGAAGTGCAGAAAGGAGCAAGAGAAGGTACAGAAAGAGGCAGGAGAAGTGCAGAAAGAAGCAAGAGAACTCCAGAAAGAGGAAGAATGGTGCAGAAAGAGGAAGAAAGGCAGAAAAAGAAGCAAGAGAAGTGCAGAAATAAGCAAGAGATGTGCAGAAAGAGCCTAGTGAGGTCTAGAAAGAGGCAAGAGAGGTGCAGAAAGAGGGAAGGGTTGTGCAGAAAGAGGCAAGAGAGGTGCAGAAAGAAGAAGATAGGCACAGAAAGAGGAAGAAAGGTACAGAAAGGCAAGAGGTGCAGAAAGAGGCAAGAGTAGTACAGAAAGAAGCAACAGAGTTGCAGAAAGAGGCAAGAGAAGTGCTGAAAGAGGAATGAGAGGTTCAGAATGAGGGAAGAGGGGTGCAGAAAGAGGGAAAAGGGGTACAAAAAGAGGCAATAGGGGTACAGAAAAAAGCAAGAGAGGTGCAGAAAGAAGCAAGAGAAGTACAGAAAGAACCAAAAGAGGTGCAGAAAGAGGGAAGAGGGCTGCAGTAAGGATGAAGAGAGATACACAAAGAGACAAGAGAGTTGCAAAAAGAAGCAATAGAGATTCAGAAAGAGAAGTGCAGAAAGAACCAAAAGAGGTGCAGAAAGATGGCAAGATGGGTGCAGAAAGAGGCAAGAGAAGTGCAGAAAGAAGCAACAGAGGTGCTGAAAGAGGCAAGAGAACTGCAGAAAGAGGCAAGAGAGGTGCAGAAACAGGTAAGAGAGGTGCAGAATGAGGGAAGAGGGGTGCAGAAACAGGCAAGAGAAGTGCTGAAAGAGGCAAGAGAGGTGTAGAACGAGGGAAGAGGGGTGCAGAAAGGGGGAAGAGGGGTGCAAAAAAAGGCAAGAGGGGTGCAGAAAGATGCAAGAGCAGAGCAGAAAGAAGCAAGAGAAGTGCAGAAAGAATGAACAGAGGTGCAGAAAGAGGCAAGAGGGGAGCAGAAAGAGGAGAACGATTGCAGAAAGGAGGAAGAGAGGTACAGGAAGAAGGCAAGGGAGGTGCACAAAGAAGCAAGAGAACTGCAAAAAGAGGAAGAAAGGAGAGGAAAGAAGCATGGGAGTTACAGAAAGAGGCAAGAGAGGTGCAGAAAGATGCAAGAAAGGTACAGAAAGAGGCAAGAGAAGTGCAGAAAGAAGCAAGAGAACTGCAGAAAGAAGAAGAAAGGTGTAGAAAGAGGAAGAAAGGCACAGAAAGAAGCAAGGAAAGTACAGAAAGAAGCAAGAGATGTGCAGAAAGAGCCTAGTGAGGTCTAGAAAGAGGCAAGAGAGGTGCAGAAAGAGGGAAGGGTTGTGCAGAAAGAGGCAAGAGAGGTGCAGAAAGAAGAAGATAGGCACAGAAAGAGGAAGAAAGGTACAGAAAGGCAAGAGGTGCAGAAAGAGGCAAGAGTAGTACAGAAAGAAGCAACAGAGTTGCAGAAAGAGGCAAGAGAAGTGCTGAAAGAGGAATGAGAGGTTCAGAATGAGGGAAGAGGGGTGCAGAAAGAGGGAAAAGGGGTACAAAAAGAGGCAATAGGGGTACATAAAAAAGCAAGAGAGGTGCAGAAAGAAGCAAGAGAAGTACAGAAAGAACCAAAAGAGGTGCAGAAAGAGGGAAGAGGGCTGCAGTAAGGATGAAGAGAGATACACAAAGAGACAAGAGAGTTGCAAAAAGAAGCAATAGAGATGCAGAAACAAGAAAGAGAAGTGCAGAAAGAACCAAAAGAGGTGCAGAAAGATGGCAAGATGGGTGCAGAAAGAGGCAAGAGAAGTGCAGAAAGAAGCAACAGAGGTGCTGAAAGAGGCAAGAGAACTGCAGAAAGAGGCAAGAGAGATGCAGAAACAGGTAAGAGAGGTGCAGAATGAGGGAAGAGGGGTGCAGAAACAGGCAAGAGAAGTGCAGAAAGAGGCAAGAGAAGTTCAGAAAGAAACAACAGAGGTGCAAAAAGAGGCAAGAGAAGTGCAGAAAGATGCAAGAGAGGTGCAGAAAGAGGCAAGAGAGGTGCTCAAAGAGGCAACAGAGGTGCAGAAAAGGCAAGAGAGGTACAGCAAGAGGGAAAAGGAGTGCAGAAAGAGGCAAGAGGGGTACAGAAAGAAGCAAGAGAAGTGCAGAAAGAAGCAACAGAGGTGCAGAAAGAGGCAAGAGGGGTGAGAAAGAGGGAAGATAAGTACAGAAAGAAGCAAGAGAGGAGCAGAAAGAGGCAAGAGAGGTGCATAAAGAAGCAGGAGAACTGCAGAAAGAAAACAGAGGTGCAGAAAGAGGCAAGAGAAGTGCAGAAAGAAGAAAGAGAGGTGCAGAAAGAGGAAGAAAGGTGCTGAAAGAAGCAAGAGAAGAACAGAAAGAGGTAACAGAGGTGCAGAAAGAGGCCAAAGAGGTGCAGAAAGAGGCAAGAAGGGTGCAGAAAGAGGAATTAGAGGTGCAAAAAGAGGCAGAAAAGGGGCAGAAAGAGGGGAGAAGGGTGCAGAAAGAGGCAAGAGGCATGCAGAAAGAAGCAAGAGTGGAGCAGAAAGAAGCAAGAGAAGTGCATAAAGAATGAACAGAGGTGGAGAAAGCGGTAAGAGGGGTACAGAAAGAGGAAAGAGAAGTGCAGAAAGAAGAAAGAGAGGCACAGGAAGAGGCAAGAGAGGTGCATAAAGAAGCAAGAGAACTGCAAAAAGAAGAAGAAAGGTGCAGAAAGAGGAGAGAGGTGCAGAAAGAAGCAAGAGAGGTGCAGACAGAGGAAGAAAGCAGAGGAAAAAAGCAAGAGAGGTCAGAAAGAGGCAAGAGAGGTGCAGAAAGAGGCAAGAAAGGTACAGAATGAGGCAAGAGAAGTACAGAAAGAAGCAAGAGAGGTGCAAAAATAGGCAAGAGAAGTGCAGAAAGAAGCAAGAGAACTGCAGAAAGAGGAATAAAGGTGCAGAAAAAGGAAGAAAGGCACAGAAAGAAGCAAGAAAAGTGCATATAGAAGCAAGAGATGCGCAAAAAGAGTCAAGTGAGGTTTAGAAAGAGGCAAGAGAGGTGCAGAAAGAGGAAGCTAGGTGCAGAAAGAGGAAGAAAGGTACAGAAAGAGGCAAAAGAGGTACAGAAAGAGGCAAAAGAAGTGCAGAAAGAAGCAACAGAGTTGCAGAAAGAGGCAAGAGAAGTGCTGAAAGAGGCAAGAGAGGTGTAGAACGAGGGGAGAGGGGTGCAGAAAGAGGGAAGAAGGGTGCAAAAAGTGGCAAGAAGGGTACAGAAAGAGGCAAGAGGGGTACAGCAAGAAGCAAGAGCTGAGCAGAAAGAAGCAAGAGAAGTGTAGAAAGAACAAACAGAGGTGCAGAAAGAGGCAGGAGGGGTGTAGAAAGAGGGAAGAGAGCTGCAGAAAGAATGAAGAGGGGAGCAGAAAGAGGCAAGATGGGTGCAGAAAGAAGCAATAGAGATGCAGAAACAAGAATGAGAAGTGCAGAAAGAAGCAACAGAGGTGCAGAAACATGGCAAGATGGGTGCGGAAAGAGGCAAGAGAAGTGCAGAAAGAAGCAATAGAGGTGCAGAAAGAAGCAAGAGAAGTACAGAAAGAACCAAAAGAGGTGCAGAAAGAGGGAAGCGAGCTGCAGAAAGAATGAAGAGTGGAGCGGAAAGAGGCAAGATGGGTGCAGAAAGAAGCAATAGAGATGCAGAAACAAGAATGAGAAGTGCAGAAAGAAGCAACAGAGGTGCAAAAAGATGGCAAGATGGGTGCGGAAAGAGGAAAGAGAAGTGCAGAAAGAAGCAACAGAGGTGCAGAAAGAGGCAAGAGAACTGCAGTAAGAGGCAAGAGAGGTGCAGAAACAGGTAAGAGAGGTGCAGAAAGAGGGAAGAGAGGTGCAGAAACAGGCAAGAGAAGTGCAGAAAGAGGCAAGAGAAGTTCAGAAAGAAGCAACAGAGGTGCAAAAAGAGGCAAGAGAAGTGCATAAAGATGCAAGAGAGGTGCAGAAAGAGGCAAGAGAGGTGCTGAAAGAGGCAAGAGAGGTGCAAAAAGATAGGAGAGGGGTGCAGAAAGAAGCAATTAAGGTGCAGAAAGAAGCAAGAGAAGTACAGAAAGAAGCAACAGAGGTGCAGAAAGAGGCAAGAGGGGTATATAAAGAAGCAAGAGAAGTGCAGAAAGAAGCAACAGAGGTACAGAAAGAGGCAAGAGAGGTGCAGAAAGAGGGAAAAGCTGCACAGAAAGATGGAAAAGGAGTGAAGAATGAGGAAAGAAGGGTACAGAAAGAAGCAAGAGAAGTGCAGAAAGAAGCAACAGAGGTGCAGAAAGAGGCAAGAGGGGTGCAAAAAGAAGCAAGAGAGATACAGAAAGAAGCAAGAGAAGTGCAGAAAGAAGCAAGAGAACTGCAAAAAGAAGAAGAAAGGTGCAGAAAGAGCAAAGAGATGCAGAAAGAGGCAAGAGAGGTGCAGAAAGAGGCAAGAAAGGTACAGAAAGAGGCAAGAGAAGTATAGAAAGAAGCAAGAGAGGTGCAAAAATAGGCAAGAGAAGTGCAGAAAGAAGCAAGAGAACTGCAGAAAGAGGAATACAGGTGCAGAAAGCGGAAGAAAGGCACAGAAAGAAGCAAGAAAAGTGCATATAGAAGCAAGAGATGCGCAGAAAGAGTCAAGTGAGGTTTAGAAAGAGGCAAGAGAGGTGCAGAAAGAGGAAGGAAGGTACAGAAAGAGGCAAAAGAGGTACAGAAAGAGGCAAAAGAAGTGCAGAAAGAAGCAACAGAGTTGCAGAAAGAGGCAAGAGAAGTGCTGAAAGAGGCAAGAGAGGTGTAGAACAAGGGAAGAGGGGTGCAGAAAGAGGGAAGAAGGGTGCAAAAAGAGGCACTAGGGGTACAGAAAAAAGCAAGAGAGGTACAGAAAGAAGCAAGAGAAGTACAGAAAGAACCAAAAGAGGTGCAGAAAGAGGGAAGAGAGCTGCAGAAAGAATGAAGAGGGGAACAGAAAGAGGCAAGATGGGTGCAGAAAGAAGCAATAGAGATGCAGAAACAAGAATGAGAAGTGCAGAAAGAAGCAACAGAGGTGCAGAAAGATGGCAAGATGGGTGCGGAAAGAGGCAAGCGAAGTGCAGAAAGAAGCAACAGAGGTGCAGAAAGAGGCAAGAGAACTGCAGTAAGAGGCAAGAGAGGTGCAGAAACAGGCAAGAGAAGTGCAGAAAGAGGCAAGAGAAGTTCAGAAAGAAGCAACAGAGGTGCAAAAAGAGGCAAGAGAAGTGCATAAAGATGCAAGAGAGGGGCAGAAATAGGCAAGAGAAGTGCAGCAAGAGGCAAGAGAGGTGCTGAAAGAGGCAAGAGAGGTGCAAAAAGATAGAAGAGGGGTGCAGAAAGAGGCAACAGATGTGCAGAAAGATGCAATTAAGGTGCAGAAAGAAGCAAGAGAAGTACAGAAAGAAGCAACAGAGGTGCAGAAAGAGGCAATAGGGGTACAGAAAGAAGCAAGAGAAGTGCAGAAAGAAGCAACAGAGGTACAGAAAGAGGCAAGAGTGGTGCAGAAAGAGGGAAAAGCTGCACAGAAAGAGGGAAAAGGAGTGAAGAAAGAGGAAAGAAGGGTACAGAAAGAAGGAAGAGAAGTGCAGAAAGAAGCAACAGAGGTGCAGAAAGAGGCAAGAGGGGTGCAGAAAGAAGCAAGAGAGATACAGAAAGAAGCAAGAGAAGTGCAGAAAGAAGCAACAGAGGTGCATAAAGAGGCAACAGAAGTACAGAAAGAGGCAAGAGAGGTGCACAAAGAGACAAGAGAGGTGCAGAAAGAGGGAAGACGGGTGCAGAAAGAGGTAAGAGGGGAGTGGAAAGAATCAAGAGAGGTGTAGAAAGAAGAAAGAGAACTGCAGAAAGAAGCAACAGAAGTGCAAAAACAGGGAAGAGAAGTGCAGAAAGAGGCAAGAGAAGTGCAGAAAGAAGTAACAGAGGTGCGTGCAGAAAGAGGCAAGTGTGGTGCAGAAAGAGGCAGGAGAGGTGCAGAAAGAGGCAAGAGAAATGCAGAAAGAAGCAGGAGGAGTTTCAGAAAGAGGCAAGTGAGGTACAGAAAGAGGCAAGAGAGGTGCAGAAAGAGGACGAAAGTCACAGAAAGAGGAAGAAATGTGCAGGTAGAGACAAGTGAGGTGCAGAAAGAGGCAAGAGAAGTTCAGAAAGAAGCAACAGAGTTACAGAAAGAGCAAGAGTAGTGCTGAAAGAGGCAAGATAGGTGCAGAAAATTGCAAGAGAGGTGCAAAAAGATCCAACAGAGGTGCATAAATAGGCAAGAGGGGTGCAGAAAGAGGGAATAGAAGTACAGAAAGAACCAAGAGAGGTGCAGAAAGAAGCAATAGAAGTGCAGAAAGAGGGAAGAGAAGTGCAGCAAGAGGCAAGAGAAGTGCAGAAAGAAGCAACGGAGGTGCAGAAAGAGGCAAGAGAAATTCAGAAAGAAGCAACAGAGGTGCAAAAAGAGGCAAGAGAAGTGCATAAAGATGCAAGAGAGGTACAGAAAGAGGCAAGAGAAGTGCAGAAAGATAGTAGGGGGTGCAGAAAGAGGCAGCAGGCGTGCAGAAAGAAGCAATCAAGGTGCAGAAACAAGCAAGAGAAGTGCAGAAAGAAGCAACAGGGGCGCAGAAAGAGGCAAGAGGGGTACAGAAAGAAGCAAGAGAAGTGCAGAAAGAAGCAACAGAGAGGTGCAGAACGAGGAAAGAGGGGTACTGAAAGAAGCAAGAGAGGTGCAGAAAGAAGCAAGAGATGTACAGAAAGAACCAAAAGAGGTGCAGAAAGAGGGAAGAGAGCTGCAGAAAGAATGAAGAGGGGAGCAGAAAGAGGCAAGATGGGTGCAGAAAGAAGCAATAGAGATGCCGAAAGAAGCAACAGAGGTGCAGAAAGAGGCAAGAGAGGTGCAGAAAGAGGAAGAAAGGCATAGAAAGAGGAAGAAATGTGCAGATAGAGACAAGAGAGGTGCATAAAGAGGCAAGAGCATTTCAGAAAGAAGCAACAGAGCTGCAGAAAGAGGCAAGAGAAGTGCTGAAAGAGGCAAGATAGGAGCAGAAAAAAGCAAGAGAGGTGCAGAAAGAACCAACAGAGATGCAGACATAAGCAAGATGGGTGCAGAAAGAGAAAAGAGAAGTACAGAAAGAACCAAGAGAGATGCAGAAAGATGTAACAGAGGTGCAGAAAGAGGCAAGTGTGGTGCAGACAGAGGCAAGAGAGGTGCAAAAAGAGGCAAGAGAAATGCAGAAAGAAGCAGGAGAAGTGCATAAAGAGGCAAATGAGGTACAGAAAGAGGCAAGAGAGGTGGAGAAAGAGGGAAGAGAGGTGCATAAAGAGGAAGAAAGGTACAGAAAGAGGAAGAAAGGTGCAGATAGAGACAAGAGAGGTGCATAAAGAGGCAAAAGAAGTTCAGAAAGAAGCAACAGAGCTGCAGAAAGAGGCAAGAGAAGTGCTGAAAGAGGCAAGATAGGTACAGAAAAAAGCAAGAGAGGTGCAGAAAGAACCCACAGAATTGCAGAAATAGGCAAGAGGGGTGCAGAAAGAGGGAAGAGAGGTACAGAAAGAACCAAGAGGGGTGCAGAAAGAAGCAACAGAAGTGCAGAAAGAGAGAAGAGAAGTGCAGAAAGAGGCAAGAGAAGTGCAGAAAGAAGTAACAGAGGATCAGAAAGAGGCAAGTGTGGTGCAGAAAGATGCAAGAGAGGTGCAGAAAGAGGCAAGAGAAATGCAGAAAGAAGCAGGAGAAGTGCAGAAAGAGGCAAGTGAGGTACAGAAAGAGGCAAGAGAGGTGAAGAATGAGGCAAGAGAGGTGCAGAAAGAGGAAGAAAGGCACAGAAAGAGGAAGAAAGGTGCAGAAAGAGACAAGAGAGGTGCAGAAAGAGGCAAGGGAAGTTCAGAAAGAAGCAAGAGAGATATAGAAAGAAGCAAGAGAAGTGCAGAACTAAGCAACAGAGGAACAGAAAGAGGCAACAGAAGTACAGAAAGAGGCAAGAGAGGTGCACAAAGAGACAAGAGAGATAAAGAAAGAAGCAAGTGAGGTGCAGAAAGAGGCACCTGCTGTGCAGAAAGAGGCAAGAGAGGTGCAGAAATAGGCAAGAGAAATGCAGAAAGAAGCAGGAGAAGTGCAGAAAGAGGCAAGTGAGGTTCAGAAAGAGGCAAGAGAGGTGCAGAATGAGGCAAGAGAGTTGCAGAAAGAGGAAGAAAGGTACAGAAAGAGGAAGAAAGGTGCAGAAAGAGACAAGAGAGGTGCAGAAAAAGGCAAGAGAAGTTCAGAAAGAAGCAAGAGAGATACAGAATGATTCAAGAGAAGTGTGAAAAGAAGCAACAGAGTTGCACAAAGAGGCAAGAGAAGTGCAGAAAGAGGCAAGAGAGGTGCAGAAAGAGGCAAGAGAGGTGTCGAAAGAGGGAAGAGGTGTTTTGAAAAAGGCAAAAGAGGTACAGAAAGAAGAAAAAAGGCACAGAAAGAGGAAGAAAGGTGTAGAAAGCGACAAGAGAGGTGCAGAAAGAGGCAAGAGAAGTTCAGAAAGAAGCAACAGAAATAACAGAAAGAGCTAAGAGAAGTGCTGAAATAGGGAAGAGAAGTGCAGAAAGAGGCAAGAGAGGTGCTGAAAGAAGCAAGAAATGTGCAGAAAGAACCAACAGAGGTGCAGAAAGAGGCAAGAGGGGTGCAGAAATAGAGAAGAAAAGGGCAGAAAGAACCAAGAGAGGTGCAAATAGAAGCAAGAGAACTGCAGAAAGAGGAAGAAAGGTGCAGAAAGAGGCAAGAGAGGTGCAGAAAGAAGCAAGAGAGGTACAGAAAGAGGAAAAAAGGTGCAGAAAGAAACAAGAGAAGTACACAAATAGGCAGGAGATGTGCAGAAAGAGGCAAGAGAGCTGCAGAAAGATGCAAAAAGGTGCAGAATGAGGCAAGAGAAGTACAGAAAGAAGCAAGAGAGGTGCAGAAAGAGGCAAGAGAACTGCAGAAAGAGGAAGAAAGGTGCAGAAAGAGGAAGAAATGCACAGAAAGAAGCAAGAGAAGTACAGAAAGAAGCAAGAGAAGTGCAGAAAGAGGCAAGTGAGGTACAGAAAGAGGCAAGAGAGATGCAGAAAGAAGCAGGAGAAGTGCAGAAGGAGGCAAGTGAGGTACAGAAAGAGGCAAGAGAGATGAAGAAAGAGGCAGAAAGGGGTGCAGAAAGAGGAAGAAAGGCACAGAAGGAGGAAGAAAGGTACAGATAGAGACAAGAGAGGTACAGAAAGAGGCAAGAGAAGTTCAGAAAGAAGCAACTGAGTCCCTGAAAGAGGCAAGAGACGTGCTGAAAGAGACAAGATGGGTGCAGAAAGAGGCAAGAGAGGTGCAGAAAGAGGGAAGAGGGGTACAGAATCAGGGAAGAGGTGTGCAGAAAGAGGCAAGAAAAGAATAGATGATTCCTAGAAATGTAGAAGTAGAAATAGATGAAAAGGTACAAGGGCGGTGTAGAGGTGTACCTGTGTATAAATGAGAGTGTTGTAATATTTGTAGGATTTGCCAGGATTAAATTGGTACAGTAGGACCCCACTCATGTATTTGCAGTGCTGTTGTCTATTTACTTTTCCACTGCAACTATTGGGACGGATGAGTACTGGTATCATCGTCATGTTGAGCTTAAGTACATGTTGTGAAATCTAGGAACACTAGCTTGGTTTTTAACCCTGAGTTGTGCAGAATATTCATGGTATCACTTACATTACTTTCTCAGAGAAGCAAACTCCAACATTAAAGGTATCATCCACTGAGTTTCTGAAAGGCACAGTTGTGTATTTTCCTTTACATGTGAAACATTATATTGAAACTATGGGTGTAGAGACAGATTTGGACGAACCACTTGTAATTCTAGTGAATGTTGTCCCCATGAAAACCAACAAAATTTTGCAGGAACTAGTGGATAAGGTGAAGAAAGTTACATTATATCTTAAACACAACAATGTGTACTATAAAGATGTAGATGTTCTCTAACATGTTCTCTAGATTAAAATGGTACCTCACTTGTGTGGGTAGGTCTAGTAACTGCAACAGGAAATGGCCCAAAATGCAACATGGATAGTTGGGGGGGTGGGGCTTTGACTAGCGTGGCTCTCACTTTTTTTGTTGTGACCAGAATTCCTTCACAATCCTCAAATTTTGACTATAAAAACATATTTTCTTCACATTTCTGTGATGGAAAGTTCTGGAATCTGCGGGGAGCCACACATTTCCTACTACCCAGTATTCTCTGAATCTCCTTGATAAAAATGGTACCTCACCTGTGTGGGTAGGCCTAGTATCCGCGACACAAAAAGACCCAAAATTCAACATGGATACACCACATTTTTGTACTCAAAAATCACCCTTTTTTGCAAGGTGCACAGCTGTGGATTTTGGGCCATGGTTCAGTAGGCACCTAGATAAACCTAGCAAACCTATACATTTTGGAAAACTAGACACATAGGGGAATCCAGGGGTGGGGTGTCTTGCAAGGCTTCCAACAGGTTTTGTAACCAGGAATTCATTGGAAACCTCAAACTTTGTCTAAAAAGACATTTTTTCCTCACATTTTTGTGATGGAAAGTTCTGGAATCTGTGGGGAGCCACAATCTTCATTCTGCCCCGCATTTCCTCAAAACTCCCGATAAAAATGGAAACTCACTTGTGTGGGTAGGCCGAGTAACGGCAACAGGAAAAGGCCCAAAACGCAACATGGATACATCACATTTTGTCCACTCAAAACGGACACTTTTTTTGCATGGTTCATAGCTGTGGATTTTGGGCCCTAGCTCAGTCAACACCTAGGTAAATGTTGTGACTTAACTGTTGCCATTCCTTTTCTTTAACTACATCTTCCCTACTGCTCAGCCAGGATGAGTGCTGGAGTGCTTGGTGATGAGTGGAATGCTGAATGCTTGGTGATGTCACATAATGCGTGGGTGTCTGGTGATGTACTGAGTGTCAGTTGGAGTGTGCAGCTTGAGAAGCAGGGAGGCTGCTCCTGGTAGGGCTATCTGTTATCATCTACCTACTTACCTGGAACTTACCTTGTTACTAAGCTTAAATAAACCATCTATAGAATATACAGCTTGGCTAATGGACTTTGTATTACAACAGTAAATCTAGCAAACTTATACATTTTTTAAAACTAGACACCTAGGAGAGTCCAGGGATGGGTGGCTTGCAAACATCTCACCTGGTTTTGTTACCCAGAATTCCTTACAAACCTCAAACTTTGACAAAAAACAGTTTTCCCTCACATATCTGTGGTGGAATGTTCTAGAATTTGGGGGAGCCACACATTTCCTTATACCAAGCATTCCCTCAAATCTCTCAATAAAAATGGAACCCTGGAGGGAAGAAAGACTGTTAAAAAATGGATTTGAGATGGGGGCAAGGCCATGACTTGGTGGGCAGCCCCTCTCCAATATGTTTATAATAAGAAAAATCTCTGGAGTCTAGTGGACCTTCTACCTCCCAACGGGTGCACGATTGAGGTAATCACTCCCATATGTACCTCTGGGTGGGCAGAAATACTGTTGCCACCCCTATAGTAAGAAGTCTCTGGTGTCTAGGGGGCTTGCTGCCCCCTGGGGGGCATATCAGTGGTATTTACCCCCTGCACCCCAGGGAGGCAGAAAGATTGAAAGTTTGAAGGGGGAGCACAAGCCCATACCTAATGGACTGCTCCCCCCAGGTCCTGGTGTCTGGTGGGTGGATCCCTGCTTTGGGATCATTTTCTTGTGGTGATCACCAAGCAGGGATCCACTGGTAAGAGGTACTATTGGAAAGGGGAGATTTACACCTTTCAACAATACCGCTCATCAGTGCTCAGCACAGAATCAGTGCTCGGGAGGCTGAGATATGCCCCATAGCACTGATTCAGTGAAAGTAAAACAAGCTTATCAGCTCATTTTACTTTCTGTAGTAATGACATCAGAGTGCCCTGCAGGCTGATTGTCATTATGGTCCTTTCTAATTCTCCACAGTGTCGGGCAATGGCCGACACCTGCACTGGGGAGTAGCACCAAAAACATACAGTTTTAAGCTAACAAAACAAAAACACTGAGATTCATCAGTCATAGTTATCTCAAGTAACTACAACTTGTACTCTAAAGTAACTATAACTTGTGCCACCACCATGCATAGTGTTGTCATCAACAATGTTATTTCAGATGTTGCAGTCATGTAATCTTCTTGTGGGGACAGGACTCTACCTATTCAGGTGTAAGTGTCAGCTCCTCCATCCCATCCTGCCCAGGATGAGCCATCAGTATGCAGATAGGCACTCAGACACACCTAACCTTCCTTTGTTTGTGGCTGTATAGAGGAAATGCACAAGCTGTCACCCACCCCAGACGTGTATTGGAGACAGGCTGCATGCAAACAGAGCTTTAAGAGCAGAGAAAAACCTGCTTTCTAAAAGTGGCATTTCTACAATAGTAACTTCAAATCCAACTTTACCAGTAAAAAGGATTTGTCCTTACTATTCCAAAGATATAAAACATGAGAGAACTATTCCTTTCTAATCAGGAATTACAGCTTAAATGTGTAATAAGGAATTTCCAATGTTAACCTATTACAGGAGTAGGCCTCACAGTAGTGAAAATCAAATGTAGGTGTTTTTCACTACCAGGACATGCAAAATTTAAAAGCACATATCCTACCTCTCACTTACACAGCACCCTGCCCTATGGGCTACCTAAGGCCTACCTTAGGGGGGACTTAAGTTTAATAAAAGGGGAGTTTAAGACTTGGCAAAGTGTTTTAAATGCCAAGTTGAAATGGCAGTAAAACTGCTCACACAGGCTCTGAAGCGACAGGTCTGAGACATGTTTAAAGGGTTACTTGTATGGGTGGCACAATCAGTGCTACAGACCCACTACAAGCATTTAATTTACAGGCCCTAAGCAGAGATAGTGTACTCTACTATAGATAAACAGATAAATTAAATAGCCTAATTGTGGATATACCAAATATAACCATGCTTAGGGGAAAAGCACATGCACTTTAGCACTGGTCAGCAGTGGTAAAGTGCTCAGAGTTCTAAGGTTCTCAGCAAAAGGAGGACGTAAGTAGGCAAAATGTTTGGGGAAGACCACCCTAAGGCTGACAGGTCTAACAGGAGCATATTTCTATTTTCAGATCAGCTGTTATGAGAGTTTACTTCACTGATTTTACTGATTCCTGGGAGTTGGGCAAATGGTATATTCAGATGAGCATACATGGGTGTCTTGAATAAAGATTCAGATCATAGTAAGATGGTGGTCCTGTTGGACCGCCGGGTCATGTGACCTGAAATGATGTATATCCGGTGAGTCAATGATTGCAGGATTTATTGTATTTAAAATAGATACAGGGAGTTTGGCATTTTAGCCCCAAGTAATATCCGGTATTGAGGATTTTTCGTGGGTGACTTGCATGGTGGAAACTATTGTATACACAGGAATTACATTGGCAGTGGGCTGGGTGGGCTATTTCAAACTACATGTATTGTTTGTTGCACTGAAGTCCATCATTAAGTGATGTAAATTGTGGTCTTGGGGTTTTTGATCTGCTTAATAATATTGAGGTGTGATATTCAGCTATGCTCGGGTTGCTTTTTAATCTATGCCTAGAAGCTTGCATTGTGATTTTGGGAATATGGCACTTTGGAAGGGATGCGTTTCACTCATTTTTATGAAGTTCTCATAGCCATAGTCAAGTAGACCTATTGATGTCGCCTGGATGAGATTGTCCACAATATGTTACAATGGACATTGGGCGATACCAAGGTATGTCTATCCATGAGGCATGTTCTAAGCGAGCTATATACACTACTACAATATATGCATATTTGGGGGTACCCTTTTTGTAGGAAGTATAGTGAAGTCTATTCCACTGGAGTTGCATAGGGTAGACTAGTTTAAAGTGTCAGAGTATAGTGTTATGTTGTAGGGCAGAGTGGCATGGAGTGAAGTAGAGTGACGTGTTGTAGCATGAAGTATAGCAAAGTGTCATAGAGTGGAGTGGTGTGGCATATAGTGGAGTGTACTGCGGTTTGGTAGACTTTTGGAAAGTGTTGTGCAGTGGTGTTGAGTGTAGTGGCACAGAGGGGATTACAGTGTTGTAGAGTGAAGTGGACTGGAGTAGTTTAAAGTGCAGCACATTGTGGTGCAGGGAAGTGTCATTGTGTATCGTAGAGCTGATCCTCATAGAGTTGGGGAGAGTGGAGTGATGTAGAGTGGAATGAAATAGTGGAGTAGAGTAGACTAGATTGGAGAAGAATGTGATAGATTTTAGTGCAGTTCAGTGGGGTAGGGTGGCTTAGAGGGAGTTGCTTAGAGTGATGTAGAGAGAAGTACTGTGTTAATAGTGGCATAGAGTAAACTAGAGTGCAGTGCTGTGCACTGCCATAGAGTAGGAGTGTGTGATAAATTCCACTCCGTCAGCAGAGTTTACAGAGTTTTGGGCACTCCACGTTAAGCTTGTAACACAGCGTTCCAGCCAAATCCTGCCATCCATTGCGTGGTGGAGTTTTTTCTCACACGTGGCTCACCAACAGAAAAGCTGCTGAGCGTGAATGAGAATTGACATCCCCCAACTTGATTTTTGGGTGCTAAGAGGGCACCCAATAATTTTCTCAATGCAGTTGGTCGCGGGCGTTCATGACCGTTCACGGTGAGAAAGCTGCAGTTCGAGTAGAAAATCTACTTGAGGAGCAGCAAAGAAGCAGCATCCTCTGGCATGCCACGTGGTGCCATTTGCCCTATGCAGAACAAGCTCCCAGCACTAAAAAGCAGCATGAGATATGCAACGTGCAAATTTCCACCAATTCACGTACCTTCGTGGAATTTTGCAGAGTTTTCATGTAACTCCACGGAGTGAAACTCTACGAGTTCCCCCACCCCTAGTATAGAGTGCAGTAAAATGTTCTACTCAAGAGTACTATTGAGTGGAGTATTGTGTGGTACAGTGAAGGGGCGTAGATTGTCATTGAGTGGAGTAGAGTGTCGTAGAGCAGAGTAGATTGGAGCAGGGTGGAGTGGAGTTTGGTAGAGTGGAGTGGCATACAGTGAAATAGCATTGAGTTCAGTAGCATAAAGTGGAGTGGCGTACAGTGGAGTGGAATAGACTGCAGTGGTGTACAGTAGAGTGTGTTAGAGTGGAATAGCATGCAGTGGAGTTGTGTAGAGTGGAATGGCATCCAATGGAATAGCGTAGAATAGAGTGGCGTAGAATGGAGTGGCATACACTAGAGTGGCATAGACTGTACTAGTGTACAGTGGAGTGGAATATAGTCGAATATCTTACACTGGAGTGGCATAGATTGTAGTGGCTTATAGTGTAATAGTGTTCAGTGTAGTGGCATACAGTGGAGTGGCGTACACTGCAGTGGCGTACACTGGAATAGCATCCAGTAGAGTGGAGTGGCATATAATGAAGTGGTGTACAGTGGAGTGCTGTAGCATGGAATAGGCATGGGCGGTGAACTCCGTTTGTGGAGTTTTTCGCACTCTGCACTCTGTGGAGCTCGGGGAGTTCCAAAAGAGTTTTTTCTTTGCTCGCACTCTCCAACAGTAAGTTGGTGAGCGTGAGCGAGAAAATCCAACACGAGACCGCTTCCCAGCGAGATTTCTCAATGTGGGCGGTTGCGGGTAGTCGCTAACACTGGCGTAGAAAAACCTTCCATTTGCATTGAGGAAGCTGCCGCCTGCGTAGAACTTCTACTTGAGCAGCAGAAAGAAGCAGCTCCCTCTTGTGCTGCGTGTGATGCCGTTCGCACTGATTTTACAGTGCAAGACAAACACCCAGCGCTAAAAATCAGCGCAAACGGCGCCAGGTAACGCACTCTGCCACTCGCGGAACTCTTTGTAGGCTGCCAGAGTTTTTTTATCACTTCGTGGGGCTCCGTATAGTAGAACTCCGCAAACTCCGCCCAGGCCTAGCGTGGAGTATCATACACTGTAATAACGTACAGTGGAATGGCGTAGAGTGGAGTGGCATACAGTGGAACAGCATAGAGTGGAGTAGCGTACAGTGGAGTGGCGTATAGTGGAGTGGCGTACAGTACAGTCACATACAGCGGAATAGCATACAGTGTAGTGATGTAGAACTTTATTAAAGTGGTAATAGGTAGGGAATTTTAAAAACATTTTTTGCATATTTTAAAATATTTTTTCATAGACCGACGCTAGTACCTCGTATGTTTTTAAAATATTTCTTTTGTTGTTAATGTTTTTTAGGTTGTGCAGTAATTGTATGTATTACCGTGGTACTGTGTAGACTTATTTTAAAATATTGAAATAGATGAAAAATTGAAAATACACTGTAGTACACTATATTTGTGAAATATAGTGCATTAGCGATTTTTGCAATTTCTTAACATATTTATTTTTCTCTAAATTCATTTTTTTTAAAGGTACCGTAGGACTACCTAGGTAGCACCACAGCACTCCGTAATTTTTTTTAGACATATATAGAAACTTATAATTATTTTTCCCTGACTATTACCATTTGACTAAAGTGGCAATAGGTACAGAAAAATATAAAACCTAAAACTTACCTTGATAGAAGGCCCTAACCTACAACACATCCATTATGTGATAAAACAACATTGCTGCCTTTACCTTTTGTAAAGGCAGTCATTAGCCAATCACATATTGGCTTACCATCGCCAAACATTGCAGTAGTTTTTACTTACCTCTAACCACAAAAATGGGTATTCGGACAAATTATTGAATAAAAAATACCGAGATGTAGAAATATCCAGTGCTTAATTTCGTGATCCACAAATATTGTGATGCAGGAATATCATTGACAAGAATATACATTTTCTAAAAAATATTGATGTTAAAAATATCTATGCTGTTAATATCATTTACAAAATTATCGCTGTCAATAATATAATTTTTTATCTATTTTTATGTATTTTAGAATATGTTTTAATTATGTGTATTTTGTCAATTGTTTGTCTATTGTTATTGTTTTTTAATATAATTTGTACATTTTTAGTTTTTTTAAAAATTTAATTTCATTGTTTATCATAATTTCTAGTGTTGTAGCGCATTGCAATTTTTGTAGGGTATAGGGTGCGAAGTAATTCAATAATAATTCATTAATTATTAATTTTAATTATTAATTGATAATTAATTATGCAAATTATGTAATTCATTTATTTTAAAATTATGTTTTAGGTGCGGGTTTGAGGGTCTACAGGTAATTTGGGTGGGAAGTAAATTAATTATAATCATTTAATAATTAATTTAAATTATTATTAATTATTTAATTGATAGTTAATTATGAATATTGTGTCATTAATATCATTTTTAAACAATATGTCAGGTGCAGATTGTTGTGTTTTTAGGGTTACCGGGTGGGAAATTAATTAAGAAATAATTTATTGATAATTATTACTTTATTATTCATTATTTAACTGATAGTTCTGTTAATTGTGAACTTCTCATATTTGTTAAGTAATATTTTAGGTGTGTGTTGTTTAATTGTATATTTTGTTGTTTGTAGAGGAATGGGGGAAGTTAATTAAGTAATCATAAGTAATTAAAAAATGTATTCATTTATTTAATGTTTGTATTATTTAATATGTTAATTGTGTTATACTTTGTTTCTTTCGATTACATTTTAATTGTTGACTTATGTTTTTTTATATTAATGATATTTGTGTGAATTGATAATAAATATTAAAAACTTTAATATGTATGGTATTTTTTACATTTTTGTTAAAATGAAGAAATTTAATGTTTATATTTATATTTTTGGGTATTTAATAGGGTTTGTAAAATATGTTAATTGATTGAAGTGAAGTACTCTCTCTGTACTGTACCAGTGAATGGAGTGGAAATAGTAAATTTCACCCCTCCTGAGTCTAACACTTTCCCGACTGTTGCACCAACTGGTGTGGGAATAGTAAATGTAACCTCTCCGGAGTATAACACTTTCCCCAATGTTGCACCAACTGGTGTGGGAATAGTCAATTTTACCCTTCTTGATTCCAATGATATCCCTACTGTAGCACTGACTGGAGTCATAATAGAAAATGTAGCTCCTCCTGAGTTCAACGCTTTCCCTACTGTTGCACACACTGGAGTGGGAACAGTAATTGTTACCCCTCCTGAGTCCAACCCTTTACCTACTGTTGCACTGATTGGAGTGGAAATAGTACATTTTACCCTAGCTGAGTTCAACAATTTCCTTATGTTGCACAGACTGGAGTGAGAATAGTAAAATGTACCCCTCCTGAGTACAACCCTTTCCCTACTGTTGCACTGATTAGGGTGGAGGTAGTACATTTTACCCTTGCTGAGTTCAACCCTTTCCCTATAGTTCCACACATTGGAGTGGGAATAGTAAATTGTACCCCTCCTGAGTCCAATGCTATCCCTACTGTTGCACCTATTGGACTGGAAATAGAAAATGTAACCCATCCTGAGTCCAATGCCTTCCCTACTGTTGCCCCTAAACATGTGTCAGGGGTTGCTTCAATGCATCCAGATTGGCTTGGGTGGTATTTTGCCAATCCAAAGCTGTAATACTGCGCTTGGAGTGGTAAAAGGCTTTTGTCATTTTACAGCTCGGCATGGATAGCACTTTAATAATACTATGCTTAAAGATATTGCTGCCTAACAGGAAAAAGGCTTTGTCCTTTTCTAGCTCGGCATAGATGGTACTGTGCTAATCCTATGCTTAAAACTTAGCTAGAAAAACAGACATTTGAGGTAAGCAGATTCAGAGTGTTACTGGTGTTGCAGGGTGCTCTATATACGAGCTGCTCTCCACTTAAATTTGGGAACTATCCAGAGTTCTCCGCTTAATATTTTGCATAATGTATTCGACATTCTAAGCCTAAAAGGGTATTGTTTTGACTTATACTGGGTGCTCCCTTGTGTCTAGACAAAGCTATATCTCTCTGAAGAGCTCTGATGAGAGGAAACACATGACAAAGGTTGATTTATGCATTCCCGGTTGGCTTGCATGGTATTTGGCCAATCCAAAGCTGTAATAATGGACCTGGAGTGGTAAAAGACTTTTGTAATTTTACAGCTCGGCCTGGATAGCACTTTGCTAATCCAAGGCTTAAAGATTTTTCTGTACAAATAGCAAAAGGCTTTGTCCTTTTCTAGCTCGCCGTGGATTGCACAGTGCTAATCCTATACTGAAAAACTTTGCTAGAAAAACAGACATTTGAGGTGAGCAGATTCAGAGTGTTGTGGTATTGCAGGGTGCTCTATATAGGAGCTGCTCTCTACCTAAATGTGGGAACTACCCAGAGTTCTCTGTTTCATATTTTGCATGATTTATTCATCACTCCAAGCCTGAAAGGGTATTGTTTTGACTTATACTGGGTGCTCCCTTGTGTCTAGACAAAACTATATCTCTCTGAAGAGCTCTAATGAGAGTGAAACATGTGTCAGGAGTTGCTTTTATGCATTTCAGGTTGGCTTGGATTCCAGGTTTGCTGTGGCTGGATTGGTAAAAGGCTTTTGTCTTTTTACAGCTTGGTATGGATAGCATTTTGCTAATCCTATGCTTAAAGATTTTGCTGTATAAATGGCAAAAGGCTTTGTCCCTTTCTAGCTCAGTGTGGATGGCACTGTGCTAATCCTATGTTTAAAAACGTTGCTAGAAAAACAGTATTTGAGGTGAGCAGATTCAGAGTGTCGCTAATGTTGCAGGGTGCTCTATATAGAAGATAGGAACTGCTCTCCACCTAAATTTGAGAACTCCCCAGAGTTCTCTGCTTCTTATTTTGCATATTATATATATTATAAATATATATATATATATGTATAGTTCTTGTGGTTTGCAAAAAAACACTATGTTAAAGCATTTCGGTCCGTGAGTGCACTCGATGTTTGGCAAGAGGATTATGGTTGCCGAAATTAAACAGTGTTAAAGCGGATCATCACCGCAGGAGTTGCACCCGAGACGTGCCGTGCGGTGGAAGGTGAAGCCTTTCTTGAAAACATATATATATATTCACTGAAAAGACTAAAGGTTACAAGGACGTTATAGTTAGGCTCAGATTTAAATCGTACAAAACCAGTGAAATTCAGCAGTTATAGTTAGCTGAGCTAACTATAACTTGTGCCCCTCAGTGCACTGCACAGTGATTTTAAAAAGTCTATGAGTGTTAAATATATCTACCAAGGTGTACTATTGAATCATTGGGTGTATGAATGTTTGTATGGATGATTCAGTATGTGTGTGACTGACTGTATAAGTGAGTGACTAGGTGTCTCAGTGAATGTATGGGTGAGTGACTTCTTGTGTGAATGTCTGTATCAGTCTGTCAGTTGCTGTCTAATTGGCTGTATGGGTGTGTGAGGGGGTATGTGAGTGGTGTATGGGTAAGTGATTGGTTGTCTGAGTACCTGTATGGGTGTCTGAGTATCTATGTGAGTGGGTGAGGGTGTGTGTGACTGCCTGCATGGGTGAGTGAGTGTGTGAGTTGGAGGCTGTATGGGTTAGTGAGTGCATGTGTGAGGGGCTGTATGGGTGAGTGAGTAAGTATGTGTATTATTGTGTGGGTAAGAGAGGGGATGTGTCAGTTGCATATGTATAACTGGGTATATAAAAGGCAGTATAGGTGAGTGATGGGGTATTTGAGTGACTGCATCGATGAGTGAGTGAATGTGAGTGGCTGTATGGGTGAGTGTGTCAGTGACTGTATATGTGAGTATTTGTTTGTATCTGTATGAGTAAGTGTGTGTGTGTGTATCTGTATGGGTGAGTGAGTGGCTTTGTGATTGGCTGTATAGGTGAGTGAGCAGGTGTGCAAGTAGCTCAATGGGCAACTGACTCAGTGTGTGAGTGGCAGTATGGGTATATGAGTGGATATGTCAGTGGCTGTATTAGTGAGTGAGTGGGTGAATAAGTGGTTGTATGGGAGAGTGTATGAATCAGTGAGTGGGTGTCTAAGTACTGGTATGGGTCTGTGAATGGTTGTGTGGGAATGGGTGTATAAAAGGTTCTATGGGGGTGTGAGTGGGTATGCCGGTGATTCAGTGGATTATGTCATTAGTGAGTTCATCAGTGATGTCATTTGAAATGTCATGAGTGATGTTATCTATGATGTCACTGACCATGCCATGGGTGATTTAATATGCGAGGTCATAAGCAGTGCTCATCTAACTATAACTGCTGATGTTTACTGGTCTTGTACAAGTGAAACCTGAGACTAACTATAACATCCCTGTACTCTTTGGCTTTTTCAGTGAATTTCTAAGGATTTTTTAATTTCATATCCTAACTGCAATGTCCCTGTAACTTTTGTTTTTTTCAGTGAATTTCTAAGGTTTTTTAAATGTTAATTCCTAAATATAGCGTCCATGTAACCTTCATTTTTTTCAGTGAATTTCTACTTTTTTTATGTAGTAGTCGTGTTTGCAGAGTGATGGAGAAAGGGGTGGGGCCTCTAACCGGCTCACAGGAATCCCACTGTGTGGGACTTACTGGCGGTAACAGGAGGAGATGTTAGCGGCCAAGGACCGTCAGCAGCCAAGCGGACTTCAACCCCCAACTAGTAGAGCGCCAGGAGGAGCTTTTGCAGAGTGGTGGAGAAAGGGGGCATGGCCACCGACAACCTCTCAGCAATCCCGCTGTGTGGGACTTATTGGAGGTAACATGAGAGGTAGTTGACCCCCAAAGATCATCAGGAGTAAAGTGGACTTCATTCCCCACCCAGTAGTGCACCAGGAGGTGCGTTTGAGGGGTGGTAGAGAAAGGGGGCGCGGCCTCCAAAGGCCTATCAGCAATTCTGCTGTCTGGGACTTACTGGAGGCAACAGAAAGGGTTCCTGTACCTCAACCCTCAGCATCCAATCAGCAGTGTGCCAGGAGGCATGTTTTTATAGTAGTGGAGAAAGGGGGTGGGGCCTCCAATGACTTACTGGTCCCGCATTAATTTACTAATTTTTGTATTTTTTACAGGAGGGGACCACGTGGGCTGATTTGGAACCTGGGGCCTGGCCTATAATGTGAGTGCCCTGGTTCCACCCAGGGCACCCACTCACCAAAGATAGGGACAGCAGGGGGAGCCTGATAGCTCCTGCAGCCCTGCTGGCTTCCTGCCTCCTGCGGGAGCCAGCATTGCTTTTACACATAGGTAGCTGATAACTTGCAGCTTCCCGTGTGTAAAAGCAATTGTGCTCCACTTTGAGCAAGCAAGAGCAAAATGCTCTCGCTTGCTCAAAGCAGAGCACAGTTTGCTATGGCTTGGCGGGGCAGGAAGTGTGAGAAGTTGGCCTGGTATATGCTGTCCACTAATTATAGTGGGCACCTTGCACCAGTCCAAACAACCCCTTATTGGAGATAGGTTAAAGACAACCTTTATTGAAAGCTATCCTAGTGGTAGCTATGGAGAGCAGCCTTCAGGCTAAGTCTTGAAGGAATGTAAAGCAGCTTGTTTTACCAGTCTATAATCTCTTGAGTGACCAAATGAAAGAGGACCACACCAGGTATATATTTAAAATATATGTATTTAGTCTTAAACACACCCCTCTAGTCTCTTTATGAGGCTAGAGTTCGAAGTACATAAGTTACAAGTCAGTTATACACAGTTTGAGTCCTAGGGGCGTACCAAACCATATACCAATAAAGTGGTATAAGAACCACGACTGAGCTAGACACAAGGCCTAGAGCCTGTAGAAGTGCTTGGCCCTCAAGGAACCACCCAAGGTAGTGACACAGGGGACCCACGGGGGACGCGTGCAGTGTGAGAACACAGCCGCGAGCCGCCGTTGACTTCTATGGGGAATGTCGCGGTTGGATTTTTAAAGAAAAAGGACACTTAGAGGAGGACTTGGAGCAAACCCCTTTAGAACTAGGTTGTTCTAGAGTCTATACCCACGGGAGCACCAGAGTACTCGAGTTACCTCACCCAGGAAGCCGGGTGCATAGGTGTCTTTCGGGGTCGGGTTTCGTCGTCGTTTTCAATGGCGATCTGCTGCAAAGTGCTGCTGGCGACCAAGTCGAAAGTGTTCGGGTGGATCCAAAGGTGGATCGAAGATCTGAAGAACCTGAAAGCAGAGGGGACAGAGTCTGGGTCACTAGCCAGTGACCAGGAAGGCGATGAGCAGATGCCCACCGATGTCGGGTGCTTCAGGTAGGTTGATGGTCGTCTTGACTCTTCAGCCACGAGGTCCAGGAGGCGTCGACGAAAACCAGGAGCTGGATTTGAGCTGTCCCACAACGTCTGTCGATTGCTGCGGAGTCGGCGACCAGATTGGACCCAACAAGCCTTGGCAACGGCAAGTCTTGTGGAAATAGAAGAAGGACAGTGGTACAGACCAGCAAGGTCTGAGGGACTCACCCAGCAAAGGTAAGGCAGGGCACATCTGGAGCAACCAGGAAAACTAAGCAGAAGAAGAGTTGCCTTCGGGAGGGCCCACTAGCCAATGGACTAGCGACCGCAAAGGAGCCTCAAGTGGACGCACTTGGAGCTGGCTCACTGGACACTCGTGGAGTGGAGGCCAGTGATCTTCGGTGCAGTTGGTGCTGGAGGCAGGGACTACTTGGAGCCCAAAGCACAACTTCGTGGGAGAGCAGGAAGAGGATGCACTTACAAAAGTACTTGGTGTCCAGGGGTCATGGTTCCACGTTACCCACGACAGCTACGGGCCTCAGCTTTGCTGGGGACTCAGGGCAGCCTCAGGGAAGTCTGGGAATCCACTTCTGGTGATGCAAAGACTTCGGCGTCCGGCGGGAGCTTCAGCGATGCAGACTGGACAATTGCTTCTTAGGTGCCTGCCAAGCAGGGGAGTCACTCCTTGACCCCTAGGGAGATTCTTCAGTCCTCTAATCTTCAGGTAGAGCGTCGAAGGTCCAGAATTCAGTGTCAGAGTTTCGTCCAGGGTAATCTAAAGTCCTAAGGACTGGGGTCCCATACTTATACAAAGTTAGGGGGTTGGACATACTCTGGGGACCCACCTATGGGAGGGTCAGGGAAGAGGGGTGGTTACACCCATTCCCTTTGTCCAGTTTCACGCCAGAGCAGGGGCAGGTAGCCCCTGCAACCGGTTTGAACTGGCATATGCTAAGGGACACCAAATGTGCCCCCAGTGCAGGACTTCAAAGCACCAGAGGGTGCTCCCACCCAGCCCCAATACACATTATCCTGTCTGGGAGGTGGTTACACCTCCTTGGGACAGGAAACCTATTGTCCAGGCCTCCCTGCTGGAGTTTCAGTCAGCAGCAGGAGGCCAGACCCGTGTCTGTGGCAGCGGCATCCATTTTGTGATGCCAGGGCTCTGGAAAGAAGTTACCAGGTAGCCCGGTGTGTACATGTCTCTCCTCTAGAAGGGTGGAATGCTACCCCCGCCACCAGAATTGGTGGGGGTAGTATTCCAAGATGTTTGACACCAAACACGACATGTTTCTGTGCAGCCATCCCAAAGTTAGCATTTACCGCGAGGATATAATGCACTTAAGAGTATATGGTCAGGCTGTACCACAAACAGCATCAGAGGAGGGACTCCAAACGCTGTAGAGGGGCTCTGCTCATGCAGGGGCACCCTCTCACATAAAAACCAAGCCCTCTGCCTTCAGGATTGGTAAGGCCGGCCATAGGAGTGACTTATAGGTTTATATGTGTGTGCAATGGTAGTGATATAGGTAGCCTATACCACTGTAAGGGGTGCCTGCACCACCTTACCCAGGCTGCAGTAGCAGACCTGTGGTGTCATTTTGGATGGCCTTCCAGGGGTGGCACCATACATGCTGCAGCCCCTGGTAGGCCTCTGAGGTACCTATGCCCTGGGTACATAGTATACCATATACTAGGGACTTATAAGGGCACTCCAGATTCCAATCAGAGATGTGCCTAAGGCACATGGAAACCATTTTAGAGAGGAAGCAGCTAGGCTGGGGTTCTGATTAGCAGGGCCCCAGCCAGACTAAAGTCGAAAAACAGTAAAGCATCAGCAAAAAGTGGGGGTACCCATGAGAAGCAGATCCTACTCTCCTACACAACCCCCCCCAAAAACAGGGACATTAAACTAACCTTGATCAGTTGAGTCTTCATGTTCTAAGTGGAAATACCTAGAGAGTCCATCTGCATTGGCATGGTTACTCCCAGGTCTTTGTTCCACTGTAAAGTCCATCCCCTTAGGGAAATGGACCACCTAAGCAGTTTGGGGTTTTCACCCTTCATTTGTTTTAGCCATAGGAGGGGCTTGTGGTCTGTTTGAACAAGGAAGTGAGTACCAAACAAGTATGGCCTCAACTTCTTCAGAGCCCAAACCACAGCAAAGGCCGCCCTCTCTATGGCTGACCAACGTTTCTCTCTAGGGGTCAGCCTTCTGCTATTAAAAGCTACTGGCTGATCCTGACCTTCATCATTCAATTGTGACAGTACAGCCCCTACCCCCGATTCAGATGCATCTGTTTGATCAATGAACTTCTTGGAGTAATCAGGACTCTGGAGAATGGGAGCAGTGCACATGGCCTGCTTCAGGTCATCAAATGCCTTTTGACAGCTAGCTGTCCACTGAACCTTTTTGGGCATTTTCTTGGAAGTTAAGTCATTCAGGGGTGTCACTATTGATCCATACCCCTTGACAAATCTCCTATAGTACCCAGTCAGGCCTAAGAAGGCTCTCACCTGAGTCTGGGTAGTGGGAGCAACCCAGTCCATGATGGTCTGGATTTTGCTCTTCAATGGTTGAACCTGGCCTCCACCCACAAGGTGGCCCAGGTACACAACCTGACTCTGCCCTATCTGGCACTTGGTGGCCTTGATAGTGAGGCCTGCCTTTTGCAGGGACTCCAAAACATTTCTGAGGTGGACCAGGTGATCCTCCCAGGTGGAGCTAAAGACAGCAATATCATCTAGATATGCTGCACTGTAGTCCTCCAGACCTGTAAGGACTGTATTCACCAACCTCTGAAAAGTGGCAGGTGCATTCTTCAGACCAAAGGGCATTACCACAAATTGATAATGTCCATTAGGGGTTGAGAATGCTGTTTTTGGCTTTGCATCATCAGCTAGTCTGATCTGCCAGTAGCCAGCTGTCAGGTCAAATGTGCTTAGATACTTGGCTGAGGCCAAAGTGTCTATTAGCTCATCTGCCCTAGGTATTGGATGGGCATCAGTCCTAGTGACTGCATTGAGACCCCTGTAGTCCACACAAAACCTCATCTCTCTTTTCCCACCACTGGTGTGAGGTTTTGGCACAAGGACCACTGGACTAGCCCAAGGGCTATCTGAGTGTTCAATAACTCCCAAATCCAACATTTTCTGAACTTCTGTCCTGATACAGTCCCTGACATGGTCAGGTTGCCTATAAATCTTATTTTAATAGGCAGACTGTCCCCAGTGTCCACTTCATGAGTGCACCAGATGGTCTGACTTGGAGTCAGAGAGAACATATGTCTGTACTGATTGAGTACTTGTCTGCAATCAGTTTGCTGCTGAGCAGTGAGGCTGCCTGCCAAGGCTACACCATTCACTGACCCATCATCATGGTTCTGTGAGAGCAGGTCAGGGAGTGGGTCACTCTCATCCTCCTGTCCCTCATCAGTAGCCATGAGCAAGCCCATGTCTGGCCTGTCCACATATGGTTTCAATCTGTTGACATGGAGAACCCTGTGGGGACTCCTGGGTGTTCCTAGGTCTACTAAATAGGTGACCTCACCCTTCTGTTCAACAATGGTATGGGGTCCACTCCACTTGTCTTGGAGAGCTGCTGGGGCCACTGGCTCCATCACCCACACCTTCTGTCCTGGCTGGTAGACAGTCAGTACAGCCTTTTGGTCATGCCAGGCTTTTTGCAGTTCCTGGCTAGCCTCAAGGTTTTAGGTTGCCTTTTTCATGTACTCAGCCATCCGGGAGCGGAGACCAAGTACATAGTCCACTATGTCTTGCTTTGGGGGCTTGAGAGGTAACTCCCATCCTTCCTTTACCAAGCACAATGGACCCCTGACAGGGTGACCAAACAAAAGTTCAAAAGGGCTGTAGCCAACCCCCTTTTGAGGCACCTCCCTGTATGCAAATAAAAGGCAGGGCAAGAGTATGTCCCATCTTCGCCTAAGCTTCTCTGGGAGCCCTTTAATCATGCCCGTCAAGGTTTTGTTGAATCTCTCAACTAAACCATTGCATTGTGGGTGATAGGGTGTGGTGAACTTGTAAGTCACTCCACACTCCTTCCACATTGCTTTCAAGTATCCAGACATAAAGTTTGCACCCCTGTCTGATACAACCTCCTTAGGAAGCCCACTCTTGAGAAAATTCCCTGGAGGGCCCTTGCCACCACAGGTGCTGTAGTGGTCCTAAGGGGAATAGCCTCTGGGTACCTGGTGGCATGATCCACTACCACCAGGATAAACCTGTGCCCAGATGCTGTTTGGGGATCCATGGGACCAACAATGTCAATCCCCACCCTTTCAAAGGGAACCCCCACCACAGGTAGTGGTATCAGGGGGGCCTTTGTAGTGCCACCTGCCTTGACACTGGCCTGGCAGGTTACACAGGAGCGACAAAACTCCTTGGTGTCTTCAGACATGTGGGGCCAGTGAAAGTGATGGACAAGTCTGTCCCAAGTCTTGTTCTGGCCCAGGTGACCTGCTAGAGGAATGTCACGGGCTAGGGTCAATAGGAAGCCCCTGAACTTCAGAGGTATAACCAACCTCCTGGTGGCACCAGGCTTGGGGTCTCTACACTCTGAGTACAAGAGTCCATCATCCCAATACACTTTATGGGGACCACTAGCATTCCCAGCAGCCTCAGCAGCAGCTTGCTGTCTGAAGGGTTCAAGAGAGGGGCAGCTCTGCTGCTCCTGGCTCAGATCTGCCCTGGAAGGGCCCCCTGTCCCCAATAACTCAACCTGGTCAGGCTCAAGCTCCTCTGGTACAGTTCCTTCCTCAGGACTGAGATCATCCCCCTCAAGAGACTGATCTTCCTTCTGAGCCAAGGGGGAAGGCACTGGCTTAACCCTACTACTCCTCCTCTTGGATGGCACTTGGTCCATTTTTCCAGGATCCAAGGCCTGTTCAGTGTTAGACATTTTGCTCTGTGAGCTGGTCACAGCAAACACATCTGCAGGGATCCCCAGCATTTCTGCATGGGTCCTGAGCTCCACTTCTGCCCAAGCTGAAGTTTCAAGATCATTGCCAAGCAAGCATTCAACTGGTAGGTCTGCACTTACCACAACCTTCTTAAGGCCAGTTACCCCTCCCCAGGAGAAGTTAACAACTGCCAGAGTATGGTCTGTTCTGACATTGCTAGCATTGGTCACTTGGTACATTTCACCAAGTATAATCTGCCCAGGATCCACAAGATCTTGTGTCACCATGGTGACACTTGCCCCTGGGTCCCTAAATGCCAAAGCCTCTTTTCCATTGATTAAGGGCTGTTGCCTGTACTTGCCCAGATTACTGGGACTCACAGAGGAGGTCACATCCATGCCTCCATCACAGACTAGGACAGCCTGAGTGAGTTCTCTGACTAGGCCAGAGCTCATCTCATTACCCAGGGTCAACCCTACTAAACCCTTGGCTTGTGTACTCCCACCACCAATTGTAACTGCACTAGGGGGACAGGTGCCTTAGGGGCATTGGTTGGGCCTGGAATAGAGTCTTTGGACTTGGTGCAATCACTGGTCCAGTGTGTCTTTTGCTTACAGACTTTGCACCATGGTTTCTTTTGGCCTTTTCCCTTGTTAGACTGTGAATCCCCACCTGAAGAAGATTTTTGGGGGCCTTGTGAAGACTTCTGGTCTTTACCCTTCTCCCCACCCTTATCAGAGTTTTTAGAATCTTGCTTCTTAGGGTCACCACCTTGGTTCTGTACTTTCTGCCTCACCCTGGTTCTGACCCATTTGTCTGCCTTCTTTCCCAATTCTTGGGGAGAGGTCAGATCAGAGTCCACCAGGTACTGATGCAACAGCTGATTTTGACAGTTATTAAGAATCTGCTCCCTCATGATAAGATTGTACAATCCTGTGAAGTCACACACCTTACTGCCCATCAACCACCCTTCCAGAGCCTTAGCAGAACAATCAACAAAGTCCACCCAGTCTTGAGTCTGTGCTTTTGGGTATCTCTGAACGTTAACCTGTATTGTTCAGTGGTTAGGCCAAACCCATCAATTAATGCACTCTTCAAGACTTTGTAATTGTCAGCCTCCTCTTCTCTAACAGAGAGGAGCTTATCTCTACCTTTGTCTGCAAAGGAGAGCCACAAGATTGCTGCCCACTGCTCCTGAGGGACCCTCTGTACTTTACAGGCCCTCTCCAGTGCAGAAATCCATTTGTGGATGTCATCCCCACTCTGGTAGGCAGGGACAATCTTGCTCAGGTTTCTATGGTCATAAGACCTTTCCCTATCTCTGGGGAAATTGCTGCCACCATGGGACTCTAGTCCCAACTTTTTCTTTGCCTTTGAAGCTCTAGGGACTCCCTGTCTATAGCCAACTGCTCTCTTCTGAGTCTCAGCTGAGCCTCTCCATATTTGAGCAGTCTCTCTTTCCTCTCACTGGAGGATTCCCTCCTATGAGAGGAAACAGAGGTCCCTATTGAGGTGTCAGAGTGGTTAGACTCCTGAGAAGGAGATCTAACCCTTCTTGGCACACTCTCAACTCTTCCTGGGGGACAAAGGGGAGGTCATTCTGATCCTCCTCCTCCTCCTCAGGAGTAGCTGGATTATCCAGGCCAAGGTCATTGTCACCTTCCTGGCCAGTTTCAGAGGTTGGGTCCTGGTTATTTTCATCCCTGGCCCCTTCCTCATCTTCTGCCCCACCCTGTCTGCCTACCCCTTCTGACCCTGGTAGTCTTCTGAGATCATCCAGCAGGAGTACCTCTATGAGGCGTTGGGTGTTGGCACTTTTGCCTGTCTTCAGTTTCCTAGCAGTGCTTAATGCTCTCAATTCCAAGAATGGGAGATTATCAAACTTGGAGGAAGAAGCCCATTGGCTTCTGGCTGGGACCCACTGGTTCCTGGCCCTGAAGACATTACTAGTGTGGTGTATGCACTACCTACTCTAGTGTGGCCTACTAAACTCTCTTGAGTTGTAGAAAGGGTGTGCTATCCCTTAACACACAACTCTAAGTTCAGTAGAACTTACTGTATCCTAAGCTTGTTTTATATGTACCTAAGGTACCCTTAGTGGTTTTCAGTTGATCAATTAAATTGAGATTATCTGGTAAAACAATAGCAAGCTGGAATCCCACACGCTGCACACCAATGTGAGAAGTTGGCCTGGTATATGCTGTCCACTAATTTTAGTGGGCACCTTGCACCAGTCCAAACAACCCCTTATTGGAGATAGGTTAAAGACAACCTTTATTGAAAGCTATCCTAGTGGTAGCTATGGAGAGCAGCCTTCAGGCTAAGTCTTGAAGGAATGTAAAGCAGCTTGTTTTACCAGTCTATAATCTCTTGAGTGACCAAATGAAAGAGGGCTACACCAGGTATATATTTAAAATATATGTATTTAGTCTTAAACACACCCCTCTAGTCTCTTTATGTAATGTAATGTAAATTGGTATTTGTAAAGCGCTAACTGCCACTCCGAAAGGAGCATCCTGGCGCTGGTTGAATGGAGGTGAAAGGGGGGCTCCAGGGATGTTAAATGAGAGAAAGGCATAATTCGTCTGAGGTGCTAAAAACCCAAGTTTTCAGGGCCTTCCTGAAGAGTGTTTCTGTTTTTTGCAGTCTTAGGTGGGTTGGTAGAAGGTTCCATGCTTTAGTCCCCAAGGCGGCCATTGTTTTTCCTCCTTTTGTTTTACATCTAAAAATGGGTGGTTTAAGGAGGTTGTCTGATGAGGACCTGAGAGTCCTAGTTGTAATGTAGGGGGTGAACCGTGCTGAAAGATACTTAGGTCCCAATTTAAGTTTGGCTCTATAGGTGATTAGGAGAATTTTAAAGAGAATTCTCTTGTGTAGCGGAAGCCAATGAAGGACTTTTAGTGCCGCCGATGCCGAGGATCTTCGTGGAAGTTTTAGAACTAGACGTGCCGCAGCGTGTTGGACCACTTGTAGATTTGTTGACACCTGCCAAAAGGCTGTTGCAGTAGTCAAGGCGCGAAAGAATCAAGGCCACTGCAACTGATTTCCTTGAGGCAAGTGGAATCAAATCAAAATTTTTTTTTAACGATTTAATGAGGTTAAAGCAGGTCCCTGCTACAGCTGTTGCGTGTGGGAGAAAGGAAAGAGCAGTATCGAACTGTACTCCCAAATTTTTGGCTACCTTGACCATGTCAGGCGGGGGTGTTGTTCCCTCAGGCCACCATTTACAAGGCTGGAATAAGACGTCTTTCCCTATGGGGAGGATTTTGGTTTTTTCGGTGTTGCATCTAAGGTGGTTGTCCCTCATCCACTGGATGACTTCAGACAGGCAGCGTTTAAAGTTAAGTTCGGCGTCTGTGGAATTATTATCCAGAGAAAGGATCATTTGGGTATCGTCTGCATAGGACGTAACTTCAATCCCAAAGGATCCTATCAAAGAGATGAGCGGGGTCATATAAATGTTGAATAACAGTGGGCTCAATGATGAGCCCTGTGGGACTCCTGTTGTTATGTTGCGTTCCACCGAGAGGAAAGTACCAAGAGTAACCGCTTGTCTGCGGTTGGTAAGAAATGATTTTATCCATTCCAGAGCGATACCTGAGATGCCGCCGCGTTCGAGTCGCTTCAGGAGGATACTGTGTGAAATGGTATCGAACGCGGCAGACAAATCGAGTAGGATCAGAACTGCTTTCCTGCCTTTGTCAGCTATAGTTTTTAGCGCGTCAGTTATTTCCAGGAGAGCCGATTCTGTGGAATGCTTGGGGCGAAAGCCAGACTGTTGAGGGTGGAGGATATTAGTGGCTTCAATAAATTTGGTTAGTTCTTTGTGTATTAATTTTTCTGTGACTTTGCCTAGCAGGGGAAGTAGGGAAATAGGGCGAAGGTTTGAGAGCACAGAGGGGTCGATGTTTTGATTCTTTCTCAGTGGTTTTACCAGTGCAAGCTTCCATTCATCTGGAACTATACCTGAGCTTAAAGAAGAATTAACTATCTGATTTATAATTGGATTGACTGTATCTATGATTTTATGGAGGATCATGGGGGGGCAGGCATCCAAGGGTGAGCCTGATTTACATGCTCCTATAGCCTCACGAGTCTGTTCTAATGATACTGGTTCAAAAGTTCGAATACAGTGAGCAGTGGCGACGGGAACTTGCTCGTAAGTAACATCCTGGGCATGGAGAGGAACCGTTACAAAGTCCTTTTGAATTTTTTAATTTTTTCTTCGAAGAACACTGAAATATCATCACACAGTTTTTGCGACGGGGTAATTCTTTCTGTACTGCTCTGGGGTTTGTAAAGGACTTTATGACCGAGAAGATGACTTTTTGGTCTTGGTTTGCCTCCTGTATTTTCTTTGAATAGTACTCTTTTTAGCGAGTTTAATCTGATGGTGATAGAGCTTTCTGCTATTTTTGTACGCTATTTTTTCTCCGGCATTGTACGATCGTCTCCACTTACGCTCATGTTGCTTACATTGAAGATGTGTTTGTGTCAGGGCGGGCGTAAACCAAGGGACTTTCAGGATTTTTGGTTTCTTGTACTTGTTAGGTATCTCTGGTGGGATAAGTTCATTGCATGCAGTGGTTAGCCAGGAGTGGAAAAGGCGTGAATCCAACCCTGTGTTCCCTGATAAAACAGGGGTTAGAGCTTTGGCAGAGGTTACTAGCTTAGGATTGTCAGCTAATTGTGCCCATTTGCGCCTATGTTGGGGATAGGTGGGTAACTTATCAGGGCGACTCATCTGTGGAACCCTAAGTGTAAGTGGAACAAAGAGGTGGTCTGACCATATCTGAGGGGTAGGGGTGTCGACTGATAGCTCGGCAAAGTTGGAACAGACCCCATCCAAAGCATGGCCTGCCCGGTGTGTTGGGGCCTCCACCAATTGGTGCATAGCGAATAGTTCTATGATTTGAAGAAAATTGTCTACTCCTGGCTTAGTTCTATCCTCTAAATGAAGGTTAAAATCTCCTAACAGAGTAAAATTGGCGTATCTGAGCAGGAGGTGACTTAGGGAATCCCCAAGTGAGTCTGTGAAGGTAGTGCTCTGACCCGGTGGACGATAGATCAGGGCTCCTGAGAAGGACATGGAGGCATTTAAGGAGAGGCAAAAACCAAGACTTTCTGCTCCCTTGATTGAATCAAGGTCAAAGTTAATACAGTTTAATGTGTCACGTAAAATAATGGCCAGGCCACCTCCTCTGCCATCCCTTCTATCCTTCCTGTAAATCGTATAATTGGGTGGGAGATCGACAGCGACATCGGGGTTACACCAATCTTTCAGCCACGTCTCGGTAATAAATAAAAAGTCAAGCTGTTGATCTATAATTAGATCTCTGACATCTTGACAGTGCTTACTTAGTGATCTGGCATTGATTAATCCCCCTTTGAGTTGGGCATTGTGAGTTGTAGTGCGATTAATACTGTTAACTGAGATAGAAAGATCCGTGGGAAGATCAGTTCTGCAACAATAGCAGGAGCAGGCCCCCATTATTTTGTCAGGAGAAATCAGACCCTTGCAGTGTCCCCTACTATTGAGGTGTTTCAGTGCCTCAGATGTATAAGCAATTCCTAGGTGGTTTTGGGCAGTGTTTCTTGCCCCTGTCACGTCCTTGGCGCGGACGGGCGCAGACGGGCTTGCCCTTGGCGCGCCGGTGGCGCGCCCGCTGCGCGCTTCCGCTGTGCGACCTGTCCAGCATAGGATTAAATAGCTGGCGGGGCGCGTAAATGTCCTAAGCTCCGCCCTCCTCGCCGGAAGTCTACCAGGCCGGAAATCAGAAAACTAGAGTTCGAAGTACATAAGTTACAAGTCAGTTATCAACAGTAATAGCACAAATACACGTTTGAGCCCTAGGGGCGTACCAAACCATATACCAATAAAGTGGTATAAGAACCACGACTGAGCTAGACACAAGGCCTAGAGCCTGTAGAAGTGCTTGGCCCTCAAGGAACCACCCAAGCTAGTGACACAGGGGACCCACGGGGGACGCGTGCAGTGTGAAAACACAGCCGCGAGCCGCCGTTGACTTCTATGGGGAATGTCGCGGTTGGAGTTTTAAAGAAAAAGGACACTTAGAGGAGGACTTGGAGCAAACCCCTTTAGAACTAGGTTGTTGTAGAGTCTATACCCACGGGAGCACCGGAGTACTCGAGTTACCTCACCCAGGGAAGCCGGGTGCATAGGTGTCTTTCGGGGTCGGGTTTCGTCGTCGTTTTCAATGGTGATCTGCTGCAAAGTGCTGCTGGCGACCAAGTCGAAAGTGTTCGGGTGGATCCAAAGGTGGATTGAAGATCTGAAGAACCTGAAAGCAGAGGGGACAGAGTCTGGGTCACTAGCCAGTGACCAGGAAGGCGATGAGCAGATGCCCACCGATGTTGGGTGCTTCAGGTAGGTTGATGGTCATCTTGACTCTTCAGCCACGAGGTCCAGGAGGCGTCGACGACAACCAGGAGCTGGATTCAAGCTATCCCACAACGTTTGTCGATTACTGCGGTGTCAGTGACCGGATTGGACCCAACAAGCCTTGGCAACGGCAAGTCTTGTGGAAATAGAAGAAGGACGGTGGTACAGACCGACAAGGTCTGAGGGACTCACCCAGCAAGGGTAAGTCAGGGAACATCTTGAGCAACCAGGAAAGCCCAAGCAGAATAAGAGTTGTCTTTGGGAGGGCCCACTAGCCAACGGACTAGTGACCGCAAAGGAGCCTCGAGTGGACGCACTTGGAGCTGGCTCACTGGACACTCGTGGAGTGGAGGCCAGTGATCTTCGGTGAAGTTGGGGCTGGAGGCAGGGGCTACTCGGAGCCCAAAGCACAACTTTGTGGGAGACCAGGAAGAGGATGCACTTACAAAAGTACTCGGTGTCCAGGGGTCACGGTTCCACGTTACCCACGACAGCTACAGGCCTCAGCTTTGCTGGGGACTCAGGGCAGCCTCGGAAAAGTCTGGGAATCTACCTCTGGTGATGCAAAGACTTCAGCGTCCGGCGGGAGCTTCAGCGATGCAGACCGGACAATTGCTTCTTAGGTGCCTGCCAAGCAGGGGAGTCACTCCTTGACCCCAAGGGAGATTCTTCAGTCCTCTAATCTTCAGGTAGAGCGTAGAAGGTCCAGGATTCAGTGTCAGAGTTTCGTCCAGGGTAATCTAAAGTCCTAAGGACTGGGGTCCCATACTTATACAAAGTTAGGGGGTTGGACATACTCTGGGGACCCACCTATGGGAGGGTCAGGGAAGAGGGGTGGTTACACCCATTCCCTTTGTCCAGTTTCACGCCAGAGCAGGGGCAGGTTGCCCCTGCAACCAGTTTGAACTGGCATATGCACAGGGACACCAAATGTGCCCCCAGTGCAGGACTTCAAAGCACCAGAGGGTGCTCCCGCCCAGCCCCAATACACATTATCCTGTCTGGGGAGGTGGTTACACCTCCTTGGGACAGGAAACCTATTGTCCAGGCCTCCCCTGCCAGAGTTTCAGCCAGCAGCAGGAGGCCAGACCCGTGTCTGTGGCAGCGGCATCCATTTTGTGATGCCAGGGCTCTGGAAAGAAGTTACCGGGTAGCCCGGTGTGTACATGTCTCTCCCTCTAGAAGGGTGGAATGCTACCCCTGCCACCAGAATTGGCGGGGGGTAGTATTCCAAGATGTTTGACACCAAACACGACATGTTTCTGTGCAGCCATCCCAAAGTTAGCATTTACCGCGAGGATATAATGCACTTAAGAGTATATGGTCAGGCTGTACCACAAACAGCATCAGAGGAGGGACTCCGAACGCTGTAGAGGGGCTCTGCTCATGCAGGGGCACCCTCTCACATAAAAACCAAGCACTCTGTCTTCAGGATTGGTAAGGCCGGCCATAGGAGTGACTTATAGGTTTATATGTGTGTGCAATGGTAGTGATATAGGTAGCCTATACCACTGTAAGGGGTGCCTGCACCACCTTACCCAGGCTGCAGTAGCAGACCTGTGGTGTCATTTTGGATGGCCTTCCAGGGGTGGCACCATACATGCTGCAGCCCCTGGTAGGCCTCTGAGGTACCTATGCCCTGGGTACATAGTATACCATATACTAGGGGCTTATAAGGGCACTCCAGATTCCAATCAGAGATGTGCCTAAGGCACATGGAAACCATTTTAGAGAGGAAGCAGCTAGGCTGGGGTTCTGATTAGCAGGGCCCCAGCCAGACTAAAGTCGAAAAACAGTGAAGCATCAGCAAAAAGTGGGGGTACCCATGAGAAGCAGATCCTACTCTCCTACAGGAAGCTCCCGCCAAGTCATAGCAAACAGCTATGTCCTGGTGGTGGGCACCCCGGGACAAAGAAGGAGTTGGCCCTGGGTGGTGGCGGTCCCCATGGCCATCTATAGCACCAGGGAGGTGGTGGTTCCTGGGGGTCCTCAACAGACCCCCTCCATTATATTATTTGAGTTCTGGGGAGGTGGTGGTCCCTGGGACTATGGGGTGGGCCTTGTGGCCCCATTGCATTTCTATGTTAATTGCCCAGGGAGGTGGCAGTCCCCATGGCTGTGGGGCACCACATGGGCCCCCCGCATTCCTATAGTTTATTGCCATGGGGAGGTGGCAGTCACCGGGGCTATACTATTACATATGCCCTCAGGACTTGGCCCACCCGGGGGCTTTTTTAAACACAAGCGTGGGAGCCCGCCCTTGCAGGGTTTTCATTGTGAATTGGTCGTGACCTCGCAGTAAATTATTTTCTAAATGCTTTTGTTTTGTGGTGGGATCCCAGAGGGACCCTAAGACCATGGCTTAGGGGTCAGGGTATTCCTACCCTGCCCCCTTTTCTTTATTTTCACTTTTTCTGGGGGGACTAGGTGAAGCCGAGTACCAAGATAGCTGCCAGCACTTCCTGGTTGATGTTGGCACCCACTCAGAGCTGCGCATTTCCTTGCACAAGTTCATCTTTTGTGCGCAGGCTTCGCAACCACACATATCACTAACTTGTTCTTCTTAAATTTCTCAAAAATTACTAAATGGATCTGCACCAAATAACAAAAAGCACAATCTGTGTAACAACATCTATCATTATGCCAAATTTGGTGTAATTATGTCCAGCGGTTCAGGCTGTAGGTTCGATCATGTGTCCTATGGCAATTAACATGGGAAAAAGCACTTTTTTTGCCTCCTTTTTCTCAGCCCTCACTTGACGGATCGCCCCAAAACTTGTCATACACAACAAGACTTACTATGACATTTTTTTTTCTGGAAAATGTCGTGAAGATTTTTCAACCAGCACCAAAGATATAGGCAAGTCAAAAAACGCTTTTCCTATGGAAACTAGTTCCTAACTATAACTCCCTACAATACTGCTTAAACATGTTTCATTTACATTATATTAATGTAATATGTTAAAATATTTAATATTTACTGTTTTTAACTATATATATACATATATATATATATATATATATATATATATATATATATATTATCTACTGGCGGTCGCCAGTAGATAGTTATAGTTAGGACCTATTTTCCATAGGAAATCCGCGACATTCTATTTGAAATAACTCTTGCGTCGGTTGACGAATCTTCGCGAAATTTTCAAACTTTATGGCCCGCTCCGTCCGCTCCTACCCTGAAAGTCTCAGGGTGATTCGTCAAGCGGGGCCGAGAAAAAGGGGGTCCCAAAACGTGTTTTCCCCATTCATTTTCCCATAGGAAACTTTAGACACGGCTACAGCTCGAACTGCTGAACGGAATTACACCAAATTTGGCAAAGAGGTAGTTCTTGGTTCAGAAAGAACCCTTTTTGTTAAATGGTGTAAATCTGTTCAGTAGTTGCGGAGAAATTAAAAAAATAAGAGTCAAAAATCAATTTCCCATAGGAAACTTTATGCAAGGCTACTGCCCGAACTGCTGAACGGAATTACACCAAATTTGGCAAAGAGGTAGTTCTTGGTTCAAAAGAACCCTTTTTGTTAAACGGTGTAAATCCGTTCAGTAGTTGCTGAGAAAATCAAAAGTAAAAACACATATATATCTGGGCGGAGCCTAACCACACATGTCATCGTGAGATCTGATTGGCTGTCAGCACTTCATCCTGGAATTGCTGGCAGCCATCTTGGGACCAATATAAATGCATTGTAGTGAATCGAAGATTTTGAGGGTTACCAAAAGGAGAACTATAAAGGGTGATAACAGACTTTAGTTACATTAGAATTCATTTGTTGATGGTACCATACTAATTTCAGGAATTGTGGTGTGTTCTAAGGTGATTTTACCCTGTGAAAAACCTTCTGCTGGAATATCATGAATCATGTTTGAGAGAACTATTTTCACATGCTTGTCCCATACAGTTTTGGAAGGTGCTCCAGAAGCTAAAATGAGAGCATATTTTCTGTAAATTCACATTATCTTTCTCAGTCATGTGAGAATGAAGTCTGACATTCTCAGTAAAACATGTACATCCAACAAGGGCAGAGACTGTCAGTTGATTCCTTTGTGTTCTACTGCAGCTTCCCAGAGTGTTCTAAAGAACAACTAGAGTGCTAACAGCCTTACTTATGACAAAAGTATGGCACACCTGAAGCCATCTTGATTGGAATAAACTGGTAACACTTAAAACATTTAATTTAAAAAGGAACAAAATGATGGGGTTCATCTTGTCATAGAAATTATGGTTAGTGCTCTGGAAAGAAAAATTAGGACATGTTTCAAGTGTGATCTCAAATATCTTCCTGTTATATTTCAACAGGAGCAGCCTGGCAGTTGATGCCTTTGTGTTCTACTGCAGCTTCCCAGAGTGTTCTAAAGAACAACTAGAGCACTAACAGTCTTACTTATGACAAAAGTATGGCACACCTGAAGCCATCTTGATTGGAATAAACTAGTAACACTTAACACATTTAATTTAAAAAGGAACAAAATGAGGGGGTTCATTTTGCCATAGAAATTATGGTTAGTGCTGTAGAAAGAAAAATTAGGACATGTTTTAAGTGAGATCTCAAATATCTTCCTGTTATATTTCAACAGGAGCAGCCTGTCAGTTGATGCCTTTGTGTTCTACTGCAGCTTCCCAGAGTGTTCTAAAGAACAACTAGAGTGCTAACAGCCTTACTTATGACAAAAGTATGGCACACCTGAAGCCATCTTGATTGGAATAAACTGGTAACACTTAAAACATTTAATTTAAAAAGGAACAAAATGAGGGGTTTCATTTTGCCATAGAAATTATGGTTAGTGCTGCAAAAAGAAAATGTAGTGCATGTTTTAAGTGAGATCTCAAATCCTCTTCTATTTCATTAGAAAATTCTGACATGCAGACTGAAACAATCACTTTCAATACCAGCAGTAGACTTCCAGTTAACTCCTTGGTGAGCAGTAGCTTTACTACAGTGATCTAATGAACAACTAGAGTAATAACATTCTGAATTTATGGCAAATGTGTGACACATCTGAATGCCTTCTTGATGGAATCAAAGTAAAAAACTGAAAGCATTTCCTACTGAGGAGACTGCAGTAAATGAGGAAATTAGGAAGCTTCATAACAAAGAAGTCTTCCAAGATGGCCACCAGTGAAAAAAGAGCCCAAATGTAGCACAAATATTACCCAGATGTAGCCCACATATAGCCCAATGACAAAAGTGTGCAAAGCACTTTTATTTTTAGTTTTTTTGCAGTTTTATGTAGTGCAGACTGGTCAGGTATTGGAGCGTTGCATCTTAAAACATGACCCCCTACACTACAAAAACACCACTGCACTACCCTAAACCCTAAAACACTACCCCAGCACGACCCCCTACACTACACAAGCACCACTGCACTATCCTAAACCCTAAAACACTACCCCCAGCATGACCCCCTACACTACACAAACACCACTGCACTACCCTAAACCCTAAAACAAAACCCCAACACCACTGCACTAACCTAAATCCTAAAACACTACCCCCAGCACGACCCCCTACACTACCCAAACACCACTGCACTACCCTAAAACATGACCCCCTACACTACACAAACACCACTGCACTACCCTAAACCCTAAAACACTACCCCCAGCACGACCCCCTACACTACACAAGCACCACTGCACTACCCTAAACCCTAAAACACTACCCCCAGCACGACCCCCTACACTACACAAACACCACTGCACTACCTTAAACCCTAAAACACTACCCCCAGCATGACCCCCTACACTACCCAAACACCACTGCACTAACCTAAATCCTAAAACACTACACCCAGCACGACCCCCTACACTACCCAAACACCACTGCACTACCCTAAACATGACCCCCTACACTACACAAACACCACTGCACTACCCTAAACCCTAAAACACTACCCCCAGCACGACCCCCTACACTACACAAGCACCACTGCACTACCCTAAACCCTAAAACACTACCCCCAGCACGACCCCCTACACTGCCCAAACACCACTGCACTGCCCTAAACCCTGAAACACCAGCCCCTGCACGACCCCCTACACTGCCCGAACACCACTGCACTGCCCTAAACCCTGAAACACATACCCTAGCACAACCCCCTACACTGCCCGAACACCACTGCACTGCCCTAAACCCTGAAACACCACCCCCTTCACGACCCCCTACACTGCCCGAACACCACTGCACTGCCCTAAACCCTGAAACACCACCCCCAGCATGACCCCTACACTGCCCGAACACCACTGCACTGCCCTAAACCCTAAACACTACCCCCAGCAAGACCTCCTACACTGCCCGAACACGACTGCACTGCCCTAAACCCTGAAACATCACCCCCAGCAAGACCCCCTACACTGCCCGAACACCACTGCCCTAAACCCTGAAACACCACCCCCAGCACGACCCCCTACACTGCCCGAACACCACTGCACTGCCCTAAACCCTGAAACACAACCCCCAGCACGACCCCCTACACTGCCCGAACACCACTGCACTGCCCTAAACCCTGAAACACCACCCCTGCACGACCCCCTACACTGCCCGAACACTACTGCACTGCCCTAAACCCTGAAACACCATCCCCAGCACGACCCCCTATACTGCACGAACACCACTGCACTGCCCTAAACCCTGAAACACTACCCCCAGCAAGACCCCCTACACTGCCTGAACGCCACTGCACTGCCCTAAACCCTGAAACATCACCCCCAGCAAGACCCCCTACACTGCCCGAACACCACTGCCCTAAACCCTGAAACACCACCCCCAGCAAGACCCCCTACACTGCCCGAACACCACTGCACTGCCCTAAACCCTGAAACACCAGCCCCAGCACGACCCCTACACTGCCCGAACACCACTGCTCTGCCCTAAACCCTGAAACACCACCCCCTGCACGACCCCCTACACTGCCCGAACACCACTGCACTGCCCTAAACCCTGAAACACCACCCCCAGCACGACCCCCTACACTGCCCGAACACCACTGCACTGCCCTAAACCCTGAAACACCACCCCCAGCACGACCCCCTACACTGCACGAACACCACTGCACTGCCCTAAACCCCGAAACACTACCCCCAGCAAGACCCCCTACACTTCCCGAACACCACTGCCCTAAACCCTGAAACACCACCCCCAGCAAGACCCCCTACACTGCCCGTACACCACTGCACTGCCCTAAACCCTGAAACACCACCCCCAGCATGACCCCCTACACTGCCCAAACACCACTGCACTGCCCTAAACCCTGAAACACCACCCCCAGCATGACCCCCTACACTGCCCGAACACCACTGCACTGCCCTAAACCATGAAACACCAGCCCCAGCATGACCCCCTACACTGCCCGAACACCACTGCACTGCCCTAAACCCTGAAACACCACCCCCAGCACGACCCCCTACACTGCCCGAACACCACTGCACTGCCCTAAACCCTGAAACACCAGCCCCAGCACAACCCCGTACACTGCCCGAACACCACTGCACTGCCCTAAACCCTGAAACACCAGCCCCAGCACGACCGCCTACACTGCCCAAAAACCACTGCACTGCCCTAAACCCTGAAACACCAGCCCCAGCACGACCCCCTACACTGCCCGAACACCACTGCACTGCCCTAAACCCTGAAACACCAGCCCCAGCACGACCCCCTACACTGCCCGAACACCACTGCACTACCCTAAACCCTCAAACACCAGCCCCAGCACGACCCCCTACACTGCCCGAACACCACTGCACTGCCCTAAACCCTGAAACACCAGCCCCAGCAAGACCCCCTACACTGCCCGAACACCACTGCACTCCCTAAACCCTGAAACACCACCCCCAGCAAGACCCCCTACACTGCCCGAACACCACTGCGCTAAAGCCTGAAACACCACCCCCAGCAAGACCACCTACACTGGCCGAACACCACTGCACTGCCCTAAACCCTGAAACACCACCCCCTGCACGACCCCCTACACTGCCCGAACACCACTGCACAGCCCTAAACCCTGAAACACCACCCCTCAGCACGACACCCTACACTGCCCGAACACCACTGCACTGCCCTAAACCCTGAAACACCACCCCCAGCACGACCCCCTACACTGCCCGAACACCACTGCACTGCCCTAAACCCTGAAACACCACCCCCTGCACAACCTCCTACACTGCCGGAACACCCCTGCACTGCCCTAAACCCTTAAACACCACCCCCAGCACGACCCCCTACACTGCCCGAACACCACTGCACTGCCCTAAACCCTGAAACATCAACCCCAGCAAGACCCCTACACTGCCTGAACACCACTGCCATAAACCCTGAAACACCACCCCCTACACTGCACGAACACCACTGCACTGCCCTAAACCCTGAAACACCACCTCCAGCAAAACCCCTACACTGCCTGAACACCATTGCTCTGCCCTAAATCCTGAAACACTAGCCCCAGTACGACCCCCAACACTGCCCAAACACCACTGCACTGCCCTAAACCCTGAAACACCACCCCCAGCACGACCCCCTACACTGCCCGAACACCACTGCACTGCCCTAAACCCTGAAACACTACCCCCAGCAAGACCCCCTACACTGCCCGAACACCACTGCACTGCCCTAAACCCTGAAACATCACCCCCAGCAAGACCCCCTACACTGCCCGAACACCACTGCCCTAAACCCTGAAACACCACCCCCAGCAAGACCCCCTACACTGCCCGAACACCACTGCACTGCCCTAAACCCTGAAACACCAGCCCCAGCACGACCCCTACACTGCCCGAACACCACTGCTCTGCCCTAAACCCTGAAACACCACCCCCTGCACGACCCCCTACACTGCCCGAACACCACTGCACTGCCCTAAACCCTGAAACACCACCCCCAGCACGACCCCCTACACTGCCCGAACACCACTGCACTGCCCTAAACCCTGAAACACCACCCCCTGCACGATCCCTTACACTGCCCGAACACTACTGCACTGCCCTAAAACCTGAAACACCACCCCCAGCACGACCCCCTACACTGCACGAACACCACTGCACTGCCCTAAACCCCGAAACACTACCCCCAGCATGACCCCCTACACTGCCCGAACACCACTGCACTGCCCTAAACCCTGAAACACCACCCCCTGCAGCACCCCCTACACTGCCCAAACACCACTGCCCTAAACCCTGAAACACCACCCCCTGCAGCACCCCCTACACTGCCCGAACACCACTGCACTGCCCTAAACCCAGAAACACCACCCCCTGCACCGCCCCCTACACTGCCCGAACACCACTGCACTGCCCTAAACCCTGAAACACCACCCCCAGCACGACCCCCTTTACTGCTCGAACACCACTGCACTGCCCCAAACCCTGAAACACCACCCCCAGCACGGGCCCCTACACTGCCCGAACACCACTGCCCTAAACCCTGAAACACCACCCCCTGCACGACCCCCTACACTGCCCGAACACCACTGCACTGCCCTAAACCCTGAAACACCACCCCCTACAATGCCCGAACAGCACTGCACTGCCCTAAACCCTGAAACACCACCCCCAGCATGACCCCCTACACTGCCCGAACACCACTGCACTGCCCTAAACCCTAAAACACCACCCCCAGCATTACCCCCTACACTGCCCAAACACCACTGCACTGCCCTAAACCCTAGAACACTACCCTCAGCACGACCCCCTACACTACCCGAACACCACTGCACTACCCTAAACCCTAAAATACTACCCCAGCACAACCCCCTACACTACCCGAACACGACTGCACTGCCCTAAACCCTCAAACACTCCCCCCAGCACGAGCCCCTACACTACCCGAACACCACTGCACTGCCATAAACCCTAAAACACTCCCCCCAGCATGACCCCCTACACTACCCGAACACCACTGCACTGCACTAAACCCTAAAACACTCCCCCAGCATGACCCCCTACACTACCCAAACACCACTGCACTGCCCTAAACCCTAAAACACTACCCCCGCATGACCCCCTACACTACCCAAACACCAATGCACTACCCTAATCCCTAAAACACTACCCCCGCATGACCCCCTACACTACCCTAAACCCTAAAACACTACCCCCGCACGACTCCCTACACTACCCCAAGACCACTGCACTACCCTAAACCCTAAAACACGACCTCCAACACTACACAAACACCACTGCACTACCCTAAACCCTAAAACACTACCCCCTACACTACACAAACACCACTGCACTACCCTAAACCCTAAAAAACTACCCCCAGCACGAACCACTACACTGCCCGAACACCACTGCACTGCCCTAAACCCTGAAACACCACCCCTTCACGACCCCCTACACTGCCCGAACACCACTGCACTGCCCTGCCCTAAACCCTGAAACACCACCCCCAGCATGACCCCTACACTGCCTGAACAGCACTGCACTGCCCTAAACCCTAAACACTACCCCCAGCAAGACCTCCTACACTGCCCGAACACGACTGCACTGCCCTAAACCCTGAAACATCACCCCTAGCAAGACCCCCTACACTGCCCGAACACCACTGCCCTAAACCCTGAAACACCACCCCCAGCACGACCCCCTACACTGCCCGAACACCACTGCACTGCCCTAAACCCTGAAACACAACCCCCAGCACGACCCCCTACACTGCCCGAACACCACTGCACTGCCCTAAACCCTGAAACACCACCCCCTGCACGACCCCCTACACTGCCCGAACACTACTGCACTGCCCTAAACCCTGAAACACCATCCCCAGCACGACCCCTATACTGCACGAACACCACTGCACTGCCCTAAACCCTGAAACACTACCCCCAGCAAGACCCCCTACACTGCCTGAACACCACTGCACTACCCTAAACCCTGAAACATGACCCCCAGCAAGACCCCTACACTGCCCGAACACCACTGCCCTAAACCCTGAAACACCACCCCCAGCACGACCCCTACACTGCCCGAACACCACTGCTCTGCCCTAAACCCTGAAACACCACCCCTGCACGACCCCCTACACTGCCCGAACACCACTGCACTGCCCTAAACCCTGAAACACCACCCCCAGCACGACCCCCTACACTGCCCGAACACCACTGCACTGCCCTAAACCCTGAAACACCACCCCTGCACGATCCCCTACACTGCCCGAACACTACTGCACTGCCCTAAAACCTGAAACACCACCCCCAGCACGACCCCCTACACTGCACGAACACCACTGCACTGCCCTAAACCCCGAAACACTACCCCCAGCAAGACCCCCTACACTTCCCGAACACCACTGCCCTAAACCCTGAAACACCACCCCCAGCAAGACCCCTACACTGCCCGTACACCACTGCACTGCCCTAAACCCTGAAACACCACCCCCAGCATGACCCCCTACACTGCCCGAACACCACTGCACTGCCCTAAACCATGAAACACCAGCCCCAGCACGACCCCCTACACTGACCGAACACCACTGCACTGCCCTAAACCCTGAAACACCACCCCCAGCACGACCCCCTACACTGCCCGAACACCACTGCACTGCCCTAAACCCTGAAACACCAGCCCCAGCACAACCCCGTACACTGCCCGAACACCACTGCACTGCCCTAAACACTGAAACACCAGCCCAAGCACGACCGCCTACACTGCCCGAAAACCACTGCACTGCCCTAAACCCTGAAACACCAGCCCCAGCACGACCCCCTACACTGCCCGAACACCACTGCACTGCCCTAAACCCTGAAACACCAGCCCCAGCATGACCCCCTACACTGCCCGAACACCACTGCACTGCCCTAAACCCTGAAACACCAGCCCCAGCAAGACCCCCTACACTGCCCGAACACCACTGCACTCCCCTAAACCCTGAAACACCACCCCCAGCAAGACCCCCTACACTGCCCGAACACCACTGCGCTAAAGCCTGAAACACCACCCCCAGCAAGACCACCTACACTGGCCGAACACCACTGCACTGCCCTAAACCCTGAAACACCACCCCCTGCACGACCCCCTACACTGCCCGAACACCACTGCACTGCCCTAAACCCTGAAACACCACCCCTCAGCATGACACCCTACACTGCCCGAACACCACTGCACTGCCCTAAACCCTGAAACACCACCCCCAGCACGACCCCCTACACTGCCCGAACACCACTGCACTGCCCTAAACCCTGAAACACCACCCCCTGCACGACCTCCTACACTGCCGGAACACCCCTGCACTGCCCTAAACCCTTAAACACCACCCCCAGCACGACCCCCTACACTGCCCGAACACCACTGCACTGCCCTAAACCCTGAAACATCAACCCCAGCAAGACCCCCTACACTGCCTGAACACCACTGCCATAAACCCTGAAACACCACCCCCTACACTGCACGAACACCACTGCACTGCCCTAAACCCTGAAACACCACCTCCAGCAAAACCCCTACACTGCCTGAACACCATTGCTCTGCCCTAAATCCTGAAACACTAGCCCCAGTACGACCCCCAACACTGCCCAAACACCACTGCACTGCCCTAAACCCTGAAACACCACCCCTGCACGACCCCCTACACTGCCCGAACACCACTGCACTGCCCTAAACCCTGAAACACTACCCCCAGCAAGACCCCCTACACTGCCCGAACACCACTGCACTGCCCTAAACCCTGAAACATCACCCCCAGCAAGACCCCCTACACTGCCCGAACACCACTGCCCTAAACCCTGAAACACCACCCCCAGCAAGACCCCCTACACTGCCCGAACACCACTGCACTGCCCTAAACCCTGAAACACCAGCCCCAGCACGACCCCTACACTGCCCGAACACCACTGCTCTGCCCTAAACCCTGAAACACCACCCCCTGCACGACCCCCTACACTGCCCGAACACCACTGCACTGCCCTAAACCCTGAAACACCACCCCCAGCACGACCCCCTACACTGCCCGAACACCACTGCACTGCCCTAAACCCTGAAACACCACCCCCAGCACGACCCCCTACACTGCACGAACACCACTGCACTGCCCTAAACCCCGAAACACTACCCCCAGCAAGACCCCCTACACTTCCCGAACACCACTGCCCTAAACCCTGAAACACCACCCCCAGCAAGACCCCCTACACTGCCCGTACACCACTGCACTGCCCTAAACCCTGAAACACCACCCCCAGCATGACCCCCTACACTGCCCGAACACCACTGCACTGCCCTAAACCCTGAAACACCACCCCCAGCATGACCCCCTACACTGCCCGAACACCACTGCACTGCCCTAAACCATGAAACACCAGCCCCAGCACGACCCCCTACACTGCCCGAACACCACTGCACTGCCCTAAACCCTGAAACACCACCCCCAGCACGACCCCCTACACTGCCCGAACACCACTGCACTGCCCTAAACCCTGAAACACCAGCCCCAGCACAACCCCGTACACTGCCCGAACACCACTGCACTGCCCTAAACACTGAAACACCAGCCCAAGCACGACCGCCTACACTGCCCGAAAACCACTGCACTGCCCTAAACCCTGAAACACCAGCCCCAGCACGACCCCCTACACTGCCCGAACACCACTGCACTGCCCTAAACCCTGAAACACCAGCCCCAGCATGACCCCCTACACTGCCCGAACACCACTGCACTGCCCTAAACCCTGAAACACCAGCCCCAGCAAGACCCCTACACTGCCCGAACACCACTGCACTCCCTAAACCCTGAAACACCACCCCCAGCAAGACCCCTACACTGCCCGAACACCACTGCGCTAAAGCCTGAAACACCACCCCCAGCAAGACCACCTACACTGGCCGAACACCACTGCACTGCCCTAAACCCTGAAACACCACCCCTGCACGACCCCTACACTGCCCGAACACCACTGCACTGCCCTAAACCCTGAAACACCACCCCTCAGCATGACACCCTACACTGCCCGAACACCACTGCACTGCCCTAAACCCTGAAACACCACCCCCAGCACGACCCCCTACACTGCCCGAACACCACTGCACTGCCCTAAACCCTGAAACACCACCCCCTGCACGACCTCCTACACTGCCGGAACACCCCTGCACTGCCCTAAACCCTTAAACACCACCCCCAGCACGACCCCCTACACTGCCCGAACACCACTGCACTGCCCTAAACCCTGAAACATCAACCCCAGCAAGACCCCCTACACTGCCTGAACACCACTGCCATAAACCCTGAAACACCACCCCCTACACTGCACGAACACCACTGCACTGCCCTAAACCCTGAAACACCACCTCCAGCAAAACCCCCTACACTGCCTGAACACCATTGCTCTGCCCTAAATCCTGAAACACTAGCCCCAGTACGACCCCCAACACTGCCCAAACACCACTGCACTGCCCTAAACCCTGAAACACCACCCCCTGCACGACCCCCTACACTGCCCGAACACCACTGCACTGCCCTAAACCCTGAAACACTACCCCCAGCAAGACCCCCTACACTGCCCGAACACCACTGCACTGCCCTAAACCCTGAAACATCACCCCCAGCAAGACCCCCTACACTGCCCGAACACCACTGCCCTAAACCCTGAAACACCACCCCCAGCAAGACCCCCTACACTGCCCGAACACCACTGCACTGCCCTAAACCCTGAAACACCAGCCCCAGCACGACCCCTACACTGCCCGAACACCACTGCTCTGCCCTAAACCCTGAAACACCACCCCCTGCACGACCCCCTACACTGCCCGAACACCACTGCACTGCCCTAAACCCTGAAACACCACCCCCAGCACGACCCCCTACACTGCCCGAACACCACTGCACTGCCCTAAACCCTGAAACACCACCCCTGCACCGCCCCTACACTGCCCGAACACCACTGCACTGCCCTAAACCCTGAAACACCACCCCCAGCACGACCCCCTTTACTGCTCGAACACCACTGCACTGCCCCAAACCCTGAAACACCACCCCCAGCACGGGCCCCTACACTGCCCGAACACCACTGCCCTAAACCCTGAAACACCACCCCTGCACGACCCCCTACACTGCCCGAACACCACTGCACTGCCCTAAACCCTGAAACACCACCCCCTACAATGCCCGAACAGCACTGCACTGCCCTAAACCCTGAAACACCACCCCCAGCATGACCCCTACACTGCCCGAACACCACTGCACTGCCCTAAACCCTAAAACACCACCCCCAGCATTACCCCCTACACTGCCCAAACACCACTGCACTGCCCTAAACCCTAGAACACTACCCCCAGCACGACCCCCTACACTACCCGAACACCACTGCACTACCCTAAACCCTAAAATACTACCCCAGCACAACCCCCTACACTACCCGAACACGACTGCACTGCCCTAAACCCTCAAACACTCCCCCAGCACGAGCCCCTACACTACCCGAACACCACTGCACTGCCATAAACCCTAAAACACTCCCCCAGCACGACCCCCTACACTACCCAAACACCACTGCACTGCCCTAAACCCTAAAACACTACCCCCACATGACCCCCTACACTACCCAAATACCAATGCACTACCCTAATCCCTAAAACACTACCCCCCGCATGACCCCCTACACTACCCTAAACCCTAAAACACTACCCCCGCACGACTCCCTACACTACCCCAAGACCACTGCACTACCCTAAACCCTAAAACACGACCTCCTACACTACACAAACACCACTGCACTACCCTAAACCCTAAAACACTACCCCCTACACTACACAAACACCACTGCACTACCCTAAACCCTAAAAACTACCCCCAGCACGAACCACTACACTGCCCGAACACCACTGCACTGCCCTAAACCCTGAAACACCACCCCCTTCACGACCCCCTACACTGCCCGAACACCACTGCACTGCCCTAAACCCTGAAACACCACCCCCAGCATGACCCCTACACTGCCCGAACACCACTGCACTGCCCTAAACCCTAAACACTACCCCCAGCAAGACCTCCTACACTGCCCGAACACGACTGCACTGCCCTAAACCCTGAAACATCACCCCCAGCAAGACCCCCTACACTGCCCGAACACCACTGCCCTAAACCCTGAAACACCACCCCCAGCACGACCCCCTACACTGCCCGAACACCACTGCACTGCCCTAAACCCTGAAACACAACCCCCAGCACGACCCCTACACTGCCCGAACACCACTGCACTGCCCTAAACCCTGAAACACCACCCCTGCACGACCCCCTACACTGCCCGAACACTACTGCACTGCCCTAAACCCTGAAACACCATCCCCAGCACGACCCCCTATACTGCACGAACACCACTGCACTGCCCTAAACCCTGAAACACTACCCCCAGCAAGACCCCCTACACTGCCTGAACACCACTGCACTACCCTAAACCCTGAAACATGACCCCCAGCAAGACCCCCTACACTGCCCGAACACCACTGCCCTAAACCCTGAAACACCACCCCCAGCACGACCCCTACACTGCCCGAACACCACTGCTCTGCCCTAAACCCTGAAACACCACCCCCTGCACGACCCCCTACACTGCCCGAACACCACTGCACTGCCCTAAACCCTGAAACACCACCCCCAGCACGACCCCCTACACTGCCCGAACACCACTGCACTGCCCTAAACCCTGAAACACCACCCCTGCACGATCCCCTACACTGCCCGAACACTACTGCACTGCCCTAAAACCTGAAACACCACCCCCAGCACGACCCCTACACTGCACGAACACCACTGCACTGCCCTAAACCCCGAAACACTACCCCCAGCAAGACCCCCTACACTTCCCGAACACCACTGCCCTAAACCCTGAAACACCACCCCCAGCAAGACCCCCTACACTGCCCGTACACCACTGCACTGCCCTAAACCCTGAAACACCACCCCCAGCATGACCCCCTACACTGCCCGAACACCACTGCACTGCCCTAAACCCTGAAACACCACCCCCAGCATGACCCCCTACACTGCCCGAACACCACTGCACTGCCCTAAACCATGAAACACCAGCCCCAGCACGACCCCCTACACTGCCCGAACACCACTGCACTGCCCTAAACCCTGAAACACCACCCCCAGCACGACCCCCTACACTGCCCGAACACCACTGCACTGCCCTAAACCCTGAAACACCAGCCCCAGCACAACCCCGTACACTGCCCGAACACCACTGCACTGCCCTAAACCCTGAAACACCAGCCCCAGCACGACCGCCTACACTGCCCGAAAACCACTGCACTGCCCTAAACCCTGAAACACCAGCCCCAGCACGACCCCCTACACTGCCCGAACACCACTGCACTGCCCTAAACCCTGAAACACCAGCCCCAGCACGACCCCCTACACTGCCCGAACACCACTGCACTACCCTAAACCCTCAAACACCAGCCCCAGCACGACCCCCTACACTGCCCGAACACCACTGCACTGCCCTAAACCCTGAAACACCAGCCCCAGCAAGACCCCCTACACTGCCCGAACACCACTGCACTCCCCTAAACCCTGAAACACCACCCCCAGCAAGACCCCCTACACTGCCCGAACACCACTGCGCTAAAGCCTGAAACACCACCCCCAGCAAGACCACCTACACTGGCCGAACACCACTGCACTGCCCTAAACCCTGAAACACCAC